>JAVUPR010000022.1:4218333-4840000 GCA_036785695.1 Gentiana straminea
GGATCAATTGTCCTGAATGCTTCTACCGTAAAATATCTTCGACAGACATTTGACCCAACTTAGAGGCATTTTATGGGGAAGAGTTCTTCATAAAAGTTGTAGATATTCAAATGAGCTTTCCAACGTATTTTGAATCACGTCAATTGGAGGTCTACAACTCAAGTTATGGCTATTTTATCAATAAGCGCCGCTATAGAAACGCCGGGAAAAGTGGAGATATTTTCCCAACTTGATTATATTCTCCCATGTGGTGCATGTTACTTGCAATGATGGATATTCCCTCCCATGTGCTTGATGATGGCTCCCATGTATATATATATATATATATATATATATATATATATATATATATATATATATATATATATATATATATATGTATATCTCTCCCTATAAATACCTCTCCAACTCCATAAAAATCCTTGCCCCATCTTGGCCACTCTTGGCCAAGATCTTTCTTCTCCACCTCCTCCCATTTCTTCCATTCCCCTCTTCTTCATCTCCGTTATTCATCTCTTTTCTCGTTTTATTTCATCTTTGGGCCCGTATATATACATATGTCTATGTATGTATATATATGTTTTTTATATTTATAAATAAAAGTAGTACTGTTGTAATGCTCGAGAGAATTACCGAGAAAGTTGTTATTGAAGAAGTTGTTATTTTCGAGAGAATACGGCTTTGATTTGCACTTAACGGGTAATTTTATCAAGTTATTACTTTTGTTGTTTATTTATATATATATTATATCTATCACTATGTTAAACTAAAAATATATCTAACCAAGATATGAATCTGAATTAGTTAATCTTTTGGTAAAATGAATGATCGACTCTGGTAATCATGATTAAAACTAATTATAATGAATCTTTTTCTATTTTGCAACGTATTGATAATATATTCGGAATGACGTAATCAATCATGATGAATACCACATATAACCTGGCGATGTACTGACCAGAGAAGTCAGGATATGAGTAAAAATAGAAAAACCGGAGGGTAAAATTGGCCGAGTGAAAACGTGACAACGGAACCCGATTTCCTACCCGGGGGCAGATTTGTCCTGGAAAGATGAATCTTATTGAAATTTGTACTCGAGATCTTAATAATGTTAAAATCACAGTTTAATTGAAACTACACCGTTTGTGTTAAATCGATCCGCTTGACAACCGGAGCCTCTTGAATAACATCGGCCGTCGACGAACGGAATAACCTCTTTTATCCGGGGTAGATTTGTACTCGGTACTGTTCAGACTAACTAAGATTAGCATGGGGCAGTTGTGGACCTTGGACTGATGACATTTGACATATGACAATTTCATACGCTCGTGTGAGGAGGAGTTGTCTAGCTTAGGAGTACACCGATTCATATATAATTTACACCTTGAATAAAGGAAGATCTGTCTCATTTATTTCTACTAAAAGATATTGATTCAGTAAAGTATTCTTGGCTAGATCTAAAAATATATATATTATTTATTTATTTACTGTTTTACTAACAATCTAACTACTAGAATAATCTAACCCGATAAAATGGTAAAAAATGCGACTTAGATCGAGTTAATAATAGCTTCTTGGTGTTTAATCCCACTTAAAAGAATTACCATGTTTTCCCTGAGGAATACGACCTGACTCACCAGACTAGAGCTACAATTTGACCCGGTACACTGCCGGTTAGGATCTGTATAGCCTAGGTAATGTCCGTCAGCTTTCTGGCGCCGTTTCCAAGGTTAGGTTTAGGTCTGTCAATGTTTGATTCTCAATTTGATCTTCAATATTAATCGAAACCTCTTTGACCTACCCTAAGGCGGCACTGAGGCATTAGATTAAATCCTTGGAACGGTAGGATAGACTATAAGTACTTAGTTTATAGTTCTAAAAATTAGTAGTGTATGATTTGGATTTATTTTTCGTCAATTTTATTTACAACTATTTATATATCTCTCTAGGGTGCTAGCTTGCTAGTGTAAAATTGACTAGTAATGACTTCGTTGAAAAGTGGTAAGTAACTAGAACATTGTACTTAATGATCTTACATGCGATTAATTTTTCGGAAGAGATATTTCTCTTGAGCCTTCAAGACTTAAGTGACGTAAATAAGTATGTCACTGCTGTCACTCGTGTTGAACGAGAGACAACCATAGTTAGTTTGAAAGATGATTGGGACAATAAAATTCTTCTAGTGAATTTTAATTGTGTAGTGTCTACACGAGAAATTTTCTAATAGAAAATTGGAGAATCATCAATTAAAGTATCGCTAGTTAGACGGTATTTGGAACCGAAAAACTAGTGGGAGATTTTATCTTATGTTTTTCTAATTTATTAGAAAATTAGTCCCACTGGGTAACGCTTTCATTAGACATCCCACAGTTCACGAGTAGTGTCTACTCAAACGAACTGCTAGTTTGATAAGTCCACCATATGTGGTTATTCTTGGATCGTTTTGGCCTGTTTTAATGTCTATTTTGTGATATTCGTATGATAAATTGCCTTTTTGGACTAGATTACTGCTATGGCTTTGATATCTTGCAGATATGGTGAATCCAAGCATAAAAGGCAATGAAAATGAGCTAAAAAGGATCAAAGTCATGAAGGCATGAAGAATCACACCCAGGTGTGAAAGAATGGAACAGGGTGTGAAAAAATGCAGAAACTATCCAGAATTTCTACAGGCCAACGAAATGTTCTGATTGGTGGATAAAACTAGGTACAATCACGATAATAGTTCGAAAGAATGTTTACGTGTAATATTTGATAATTGGTCTTCATAAATGGAAGATTCATATTGATAGAGAGATTGTTGAAATTCTATGTAAACAACACCGTGGTGGATCCGAAATCCAAGAAATGCCTCTAAACCTTGAATCCTATTACCTAAATCTTGAAGTTCTTGGCTATTAATTAGGTTATCTTTATTTTCTTTAATTTTACTTCCTTTAGAGAAAAAAACTACAAATATTTGATTTGTCTAGCTAATATAAATCAGGAATTGTTTGGTGATTGACTACAAGTCCCTGTGGGATCGACATCCTAAGTACTACTCGATAAGCCGTGCGCTTGCGGTAGGATTTAGTGATTATCTATTGAAAATCACACATCAAGTTTTCTGGCGCCGTTGCCGGGGACTTCGGTGTCAACATCGAACGTGTTTTTGATTTTGTTAGACTAGACTTTTTTTTTCTCGCCATAGCAAGCTGCACCTTGCTACGGTGAGACCTTTTTTGCTTTTGATTTTTCCTTTTTCTTGTGCAGAAAGTTGAAGTGACAAGCTTGATGGATTCATTTTTCTCTGGATTTGATGCTTATGTGCCATCGACCGATGAGAGGACGTATGGATATGCGTTTAATCAGATTCAAGTGAGATGTTTGAATTGTGGCGGAATACATTGTGAGGCTCAATGCAATCCGAGATATTTATCTCACCAATTGAATACCTACGACAACTATGGTGCAAGTTATGAGAATCAATTCCAATATAGCCACAACTTCAATGCACCAACAGACAATGGTGCGAGGAGTAACTGTCCTTATTCTCTGTGGGGTCAAGGTCAAAGCAATTGGAAAGAAGAACCATTCCCTCAATCAGAACTTGAGTCTAGACTTGAGGTTATAACGGAGAGTCCCATTCAAGAATGGGAATAGTTCAAAGACAGATCGAATGATTCACATCACATAGCTTCTACTAATAAGAGAGAGCTAACAATTGGAGAATTGATTGCACAGAATCTCTATGTTACTGAAGAGATTGAAAAAGAAAATCATATGATGGAGATTCAAGATCAGAACGCCGTGCTTGAAAGTTGTGGGGATGAAATAAACTTTGATCCTTATGAAATCCCACAGTGTCTTGATATGAATGTTTTTGGTGATTCTTTCTCAAAGATTGCAGAGTGTTTGGGCCTTCGTATTAACAAGAGTGAAGCCACATGGAAATTCGAGTCATCTCCACAAGATAACGGTGCAATAATTCCAGATTCAACATTGATGAGCCAAGAAAATGATGAAAAGGGAGGTAACAATATTGCGTTTGATTTGAATGCATTTGATAATGATAACCCCCCTTCATTGTATAATGATGTTGAATTTATGGATGTTGAGCATGTAGAGTATATAGATGTTGCACCTCTAGTAGTCCATAATTCTCTTAGATTTGTCATGAGCGTTGATAAAGAGATTTATAAATTGTTAAGTGGCACTTCATATTTTAGAGCTAAAATGATTAATCACTCTTTAAGAAGATATGATTATAGGCTCCCAATACTATATCTGAAAATCCTTGTTAATATCCTTGATATGTGGAAAAAAATGCAAAGGGATGCCCTTCTTTGGTTTAGTCCTCCTTGAAAATGGTGTTTACAGATAGTCCAACTGAAGACTATAAATTCAGAATGTGTTTTTAAATTTTTTTTTTCCTTTTTTTTCTTGTTTAATGAATAAATAAAAGGAAGAGAGTTGTCCTCTCGGTCCTTTAGTCTTGGTTTGTTTTGTTTTTGGTGTCGGTTTGCAGCCAGATAACTTTGCACAAGAGGAACTTGCGGATTTTGATGCCATGGTGTGGAATATTTAGTATGGAGAAAACCACGATCGAGGTGAAAGGAAATTTCGAGGTGCAATTTGAGGCCATCTTTTAAAGAGAAACGGGGGAGACGGTTTCAAAAAAAAAAAAAAAAAAAAAAAAAAAAAACCCTGAAAATGACGCAGATATCACACCCAGGTGTGATTCTTCCGTCTGAAAAAAAAAAAAAAAGAGGCCTGAAAATGACGCAGATATCACACCCAGGTGTGATTTTTATCACACCCAGGTGTGATTTTTATCACACCCAGGTGTGATTCTTCCGTCCAAAAAAAAAAAAAAAGTGCCTAGAATTGACGCAGGTATCACACCCATGTGTGATTTTTATCACACCCTGTGATTCTCCTGTCCAAAAAAAAAATTTAATTCTTGCCCTCTTCCTCGCTTTTCACCACAACCACCATCTCCTACCACCACCTCCCACAACTCCGGCCAACCATTACTCCGGTCACCGGAAAATGACCACCCTGCCTTTCCGACCACCACCTCTTGCCGGAGTCCGGCGAATGACCATCATTAACACAGATTCTTCAAGAGCTGAACGACGTGCTTGCCCCCCTGATTGCTCGTGCTCTCTCCTTGCTCCATCTGACCTTCCAGCATCATGATTCGGTGAGTTTCATTCCTACCCTCACTTGTTTTTCATTTATTTACATTGGGGACAATGTAATATTTACGTGTGGGGGAGGGTCACTTGTGTAGTTTCCTTGGTTGTTATTCGAGTCTTTTGTCTTAGGGTCAATAAAAGTCACTTAGGTAGAGTTTATGAGTCGAGTCATTTTGAGTCGTGTCTTGCTTAGATTACACATAGTCATGTCGAGTATGATTCGAAATGCATGAAAATTGTTAGAGACTACTTTGATAAGAAAGATGCAGGATATAATATGTTTGATTCCACTTGATAAACCACACGTAAATGTGCATTGATTTTTGTTGAGAATGATTGAGATTAAGTGAGTAGACAACATGTCCCGGTGAGATGTTCCGGCCATAATGACTGACTACTTCAGTCTCACCCAAAAATGAGCGTTTATTTTTCTCTTCCATGATTTTGTTCCTTTAGAACTTGTGTTGCATCTTATTGATATTACCATGGTACTTGCATCTATACTAAAATGACTAAGGCACTCGCTTCTTCCTTTACCCACACTTAACACCCTTACTAGCCATATATTATGCCCTCACCCCACGAAAAAAAAAAATTTTGAATAGCCCAAATTCTATTTTGCCCAGCCTTAAGATTAATGGGATGTTGACTATTAAATTCTGAAAACTCGATTGCAAAGAAATTAAGCTTGGGGGAGTCCGTTTGTGTCTTGTATATTATTTCAAAAAAAAAAAAATCAAGAAAAAAAAAGAGTCAATAAAGGAGTGCAATCCGAAAATAGCCTCCTATGTTGTTTTAGTTTTTGTTGTGTAATAAAAAGGGAAGTGACGCCTATGTCCTCCCAAAGTATAAAGTCATGTTAGTAGCTCGTTGTTTGAGTTTTGTGTAGTTGTTGGATAGACCCCCCTTGAGATCACATGAGTTGAAGAATTAGTAGTCACATGTTTCACTAGTTTTAATGGCCTCGAACCACCCTCACCATGATATATATACTACACTTATCCATTTTACCACCGTTTCAGTCATATTCTTACAATTCCGGGCTATTCTCTTCTACCATACCTTCTTCTAAGTCCTTATGATTTGTGTGGTGCATGTTGCTTTGGCAATTGACATGAGATAATATACAAGCATATAGTAGGGCAATTTCATTGGAATGAGCTTGAGAGATTAACCACCTCACAAATATGAGTGTTGAGCGATTTTATCCCATGAGGGTCTACTTGTTTGGTTGATCTCATTCTTAGTGGAAGTCTTTGTTCATGTTTAAGTGTGGTATTTTGAAAGAGGTTGACCATGTTTATATTATGCATTTGAACTATTGAAGTATAATCTATCGAGGCTCGTGTACTTTGCATCCTACTTGAGATTGTTCCATGTGTGTTCTAAGTGCTTCGTCTTGAGTTGGTATTTTGACTTGCTTGGGGACAAGCAAGGTTTAAGCTTGGGGGAGTTTGATAAGTCCACCATATGTGGATATTCTTGGATCGTTTTGGCCTGTTTTAATGTCTATTTTGTGATATTCGTATGATAAATTGCCTTTTTGGACTAGATTACTGCTATGGCTTTGATATCTTGCAGATATGGTGAATCCAAGCATAAAAGGCAATGAAAATGAGCTAAAAAGGATCAAAGTCATGAAGGCATGAAGAATCACACCCAGGTGTGAAAGAATGGAACATGGTGTGAAAAAATGCAGAAACTATCCAGAATTTCTACAGGCCAACGAAATGTTCTGATTGGTGGAGATAATTCCCAGCGTGATTTCCATGATTGATGGCGCAAATTTGAGGATTTACACGCCATATTAGTCCTATTTTCTAGGAATTTTATTTTAGGAGATAAATTACACAATTTAAATTAAGGAAAATTCCTATTTATCCTAAAATAATTTCCTTAAATCAAAAAGATGATGAGGAACGCATTGATTCATCAACATAGTCGACTCTTCCTCCTCTTTTGATCATCATCATCTCCCATCCCCAAGAACAAGGATTTTAGGTTTTAAGAATTCAAGAACGAAGCTTTTTCGAGGTTTGATTATTTTATGCAATACTTTGACGGTTTCTTTCATAGTTCAAGACTATTTCCTTTTAAGAAAAATTAAGAATGAGAAAGAATGTCTATAAGTGTTAATCATCTTAACTGAAGTTTTGAGGCTAAATCGAAACATTAAATAAAGAAAGTATAGGATAAGGAAAGTGATTTCGGATCACTAACCAATGAATCCTTAGCGACTTTCTTAACCGAGTAACTTGACTCGGTAGCTTAGTTCTTTGGAAGAACAAGGAAGTTGTGCATTAACGATTAATAGAGTAACAACGGACAGTAATTTCAGCTAGAATAGTGGGAGTGATATAATGAAATGAATTTCGGATTCTATCCTTGAATATCACAGAAAAATTTATTTTTCTGTTTACAGATTCGTTGAAACAAGTGGATTCACATTCATCTCGATACTACAGTTGCCTTAAACAAAGCGAAGATGACATTTGTAGTACGAATCTGAGACTCGGACTTTTGTTTGATAAAGACAGAACCACTAAGAAAAGCTGAATAGGTATGTGTAACTCATCTAAAACTATTAAAGGTAAGTATTAAGATAAACGACCCTTCAATATCTATTAATTAGTGCATATATCCTAGAGATAAGACCTGACGACTGGCTAAGGGTGATTCCTATCTCCCAGTCTCGGAACACTGTCTTAAAGGAAAAATGACTAAGTTTCCTTTCAATCGGGAGAGGGTAATAGATTTGAAGAGGTAACATAGCTTGTTCGTGATGACCTTCGGGGTCTAGTGAGAGATACAAGCTAGTGGGATATTTTGAATGGTGACATTTTGTCTGATAACTACTCAAAACGCTGGTTAGTTTATCGAAAGAATACGAGGAGGAGTCTCTGATTTTAGCAGAGAAAAGAGTATTCCATGCTCAGAAATAGGCTATCGCATAGTCTTTGGACTGATGCTCGTCCTGCCTTCAAGTGGAGTGATTTTCACTGAGGAAGAAACCGTAGCCTCGCCTTGCATAGTTATTTATGTGCTACAATACACTGCTTAACTCGGTTAAGATATTGTTGCAAAATAACGGTTAACATTATTATGTAAACCGAGAAGTCTACCTAGAAGATGCTTGTGAATTTATGGATAAGGAGTGAATTCGGTTCACACCACTTCCGTAAATGTAGGCATTTAGCACTTAGTGCTTGAAGGTAGGACTGGAGATTTTTCACACACGCACAGAATATAACTATTCGTGAAATATCTTAATGTGACGAGTGAAGGTTGATTATAAGATTCTTGAGATCAGAAAGTTGTGGTTGGACTGTCACACCCTTTCTGAAAGAATCCATACATAACAACCTTAGACCTTGGAGTACAGTTACTTTAGGAAGTTACTATCTGATTTAGTCAAGCCACGTCCAACATCGGTTGTTGGTGACTACACTAATAAATACTACTAGATCAGAATGTCAATCCACCCAAGACGCAGTGGGAGTATGGTTTAACCGTTGACCCATTGTGGTTTTGTGGACTTTATAGTCTGCTGGGGTGATTGATAACCTATGGCTCTTGGTGGGCTGTATAGGATTCTGATCGTTGAAGTTCGTTTGAAAGCCTTAACCCTGTAAATGGAGTTTTGGAACTCCAGTTCTGTTCAGCCTCTTGTAGAACCACCTGAGTGTCTCAGGCCCAGTGGGAGTAATTGGATCTACACCGAAAAGAGTCGAATGAATAGGAAAGTTTAACTTTCAGCACAAAGCTGAGTGGTCTAGGGGTGATTCCTTAAAAAGTAGAGAGTTAACCAGACCTTGAACTCTCTCACCACTCAGTCTTGCTAGATTTCGTTAGAAAGCAGAAAATAGGGGTGATTCCCTGAGACTTTCTTGCCGTAAACGGAGTCTGGATTCATTCGGACAGAAGGGTCTTGGTTAGAACAAATGGCAGGTTAACTGCCGGGGCTTATATCCTTTGTGGATTTAAGAGAACCTCTCGGTCATTTAAAGTCACATGTTTTAAAATATGTGGACTTGACCGAATATTGATAAGTCTTTCGTATTTGGATATCAATATTGGTAAAGTAGTAGTATTAGTGTTCATGAATGATAACACTGAAACGGTTGGAATCAACATGGGTGTGCTATCTGAAGTCGGAAACTGACACGCCTAGATTCTCTGGATGAGAGAATTGGACAATATTCTAAGAATTTGATTCGGTCAAATTCACGAGAATGAGTCATTGGCTATCCCACCTATCTTATTGAATAAGATGATTATGCATATACGGTTGCAGCATTCATTGAGAGTAGTCCTACCCTACCTCTCAAGAATGATTCTCCAAATCTTCGGATAAAGAGAAAATGGGATAGAGTCTCTCTGGGATAAGGGCAAGACAGCTTAACACGAGTCAATTGCAATCGAATCTTGGATTCGAGCAATAAGTAGCGGTTTAGTACGTCCTCAAGTATCTTTAGAGAATGAGGAATCATATGCTTGTATATTCAGGTGCAAACTTGAATATGGTTGACTACACTGATTCTGACTTGTAGTCAGATTAAGGATGATCATTAAGTTGATCTCGGGCTCAGTGTTTACTCATAGTGCTTAGAATTTCCTTTTTGGTCTGGGAGTAATTCCAGGTCTGATAAGCCGATATCACTTCATTCTGAAAATAGTGAAGAGATAGCTTAGAAGGATCTTCTTAGTCACAAGAAGTCAAAGCATATTGAGAGAGAGTACCGCCTGATTGGAAGGACCGGCAACATTTCAATCCTAAAGATCGTCTCGAGTCGACAACCTAACTAATCAGTGTACCAAGTCGAGTGCTTGGAGGGTACGGCATTGATGGATATGTCTCATATGCTTTTAGAGCAAGTGGGAGAGTGTTGTGAATAAGATGAGAAAGGGTGTGCTCTAAAAACAATCGTTGCTTGTCATTTCGTGCAAGTGGGAGATTGTTAGGTGTAGTGCCCGAAAGAAAATTTGTGTAATTGTTTTTAATAATGAATGACATAATTTATCTCACCTTATTACTTGCTTTGTGCTTGTAAAGTAATACACTGATGCAAACCCTAAGTATATACGTATGTAACCACTTAACTCGGTGTATGGATTACACGTGAGGATTGAGTTAGTGGTGATATACTTAAAGCTCGTTAGTCCCTGGTGAACTTAATCGAGTTTAGGGTCTCTTGATTAAAACACCAATAATGCGCCCGAACACCTTAGGGTGTGATAGTCTTATCCGGTTTGTCGGTAGAGGTACTACGTGGGGCATTTATATATGATGGCATTCATATAGAGATTTGGACCGATTTAATACGAATTTCTCGATATAATTCCGTAATCGAGGAATCTTATTAAATCATTAGATGATCATATATGGATCAACCATAATCCGAGGTGATCACGGGTCCGCTTGTCTCGGGGTAGTGTTTGATGTGTTAGTTACGGTTCACTTAGATATGTGTTCCAAGCCACTTCTCATTGGCACTATCTCCGATGAGTGAGTAGTTCGATTTTCACAGACATGAAATTCATTCCTTCTTGCGGGAAGTAGAGAGACAGTCCCCTTATTTGTTAGTCCTAAGAAAGTGATCGATCCCGGGAGTTCACATTTGACTAATTAGCTACTAGTCAGATATGTGTACTAATTGGTCATCAGGGGGTTAATGGTAAATAAGGATAAGATATTCTGAGTCGGGTTCACGGAGACTTCCCACTCAGAATGGACAGTCTATGGAGGGTTAATCCGTATGTAGTGATTATATCAATGGACGCTTATTTCCTCTATAGGTTGAGTGTAAGTATATATCTATAATTGGTAGAGTTCAATTTCGGGTTTATGGTGGCGTAATCCCGGAATTAATAATTTAATATATTTATTCTGTTCGATGAATAATATATTTAATTATTGGAGCTACTGGTTATAGGTCCATGGTCCCCAATGTGGCTTCTATAATTCGGGATAATATTCTTGTTATTTGGGCCTCAGTGATAATTAATTGGCTGGGCTAATTAATTGATATGCATGGATATTATTTAGTTGGGCTAAATAATATAATACTACGAAAAGACATTTTACGTGGGCCAGTGGGCTTAGTGTGGCGCCAATATGTCTTGGATTTTCCGAGAAATTAGTTTTCTTGGATAATGACATATTGTGTAATTAGTTATTTATTTTTTAAATAATTAATTGGATAAATAAAAGAAAATAATTTATTTATTATTTATCTTTTAACTATAAGGATAATTATATTTTCTTATTATAAGATTATAATTA
Organism: Gentiana straminea; assembly: GCA_036785695.1. Classification (NCBI taxonomy): domain Eukaryota; kingdom Viridiplantae; phylum Streptophyta; class Magnoliopsida; order Gentianales; family Gentianaceae; genus Gentiana; species Gentiana straminea. The sequence continues at coordinate 4,229,797 of JAVUPR010000022.1, forward strand.
TCTCTTATTTTTATTGGATAATAATAATTAGAATTATCTCTTTTATTTTGTTAAACCGATTGGGTATAGGTTTTCTCTCTTGGATTTTGCCTATAAAAAGAGAGTTCTCCCCGAGCCCTAGGTGAAGAGAAGGCCACAAAATTTATAGAGAAAAAAGGCTAAGGAGTTCGATCCTTAGCTCCACCCGGTTGGAGAAAAACTTAGGGTTTTTCTCGGTTACATATCAAGGAGGTTCCAATTCCAAGAATCGGTGTCCACCAACCACCGTTTGGAGAACACATTGGAAGATCAAGGCTTCTCATCCTAAGATTAAAGCTTTTCTTCCTACTATTGGTAAGATAAACTTAACCCCCTTGTAGTAGTTTAAGTCCGTTAATTATGTATTGTGATGTATAAGTCGTGATCCATCCGCTGCGCGTAGATCTAACTCGTTTAGATCTAAGATCCTACATCCTTCAATTGGGCCAAGCTAAAATAAAATAGAACGGACTGGACCAAAAAAAATTCATCAGGCTAGTATTATAAATTGATCCAGCTGATTTATATAACCAATAAATTATAAAATTAATTGATTAAATAACTAATTAATCAAATAAATGACCAATCAATTAAATTAATTAATTCTTGCAACATAAAAGAAAATACAAGATTGACATATGATGCAAGTCTAAGACTTCATGGCTATTAGTGTGACATATAATAATTAAATCAATAATAACAAAGATTGTCATATAATGATCATAAAAACTTTAAATAGGCTATAGTGTAAAACACATATGATATAGAGTACTTATAAAAGTTTTAACAAATGAGATGTTACTTTTGAAAATTAATCAACTCAAAACAAGTGTACCACAAAATACTCAACACTTGGCGTACAGTCTTACTTCCCGTAGGCCAGCCACAAAAGATGTGATCCGAATGTGATCGTCCACGTCCCGAACTTGCAATGACTCTTCGTTGAACCGCTTGAGATACCGCAGCGCGGTTTCGTCTCGCTTCTGCTTAAGTGTAAATAGGTGAGTAGCATTCCTATGGAACGGCTTCGCCGTGATGAAAGCGTTTAGAAACATCTTCCCCAATGTCTCAAAATTGTAGATCGTCCTGGCCGGGATTTTCTTCAACCATTCTCGAGCTCGGCCAGTGAGTAGCGCGGGAAACGCCTTGCACTTCATCTCGTCCGCAGCACAGTCGAGATTCATGTGCGTGAGATACTGGAATAAGTGATCTTGGGGATCCTTTGTTCCGTTATAGGGTTCTAATTTTGGGATTTTGAACCTCGCCGGTCGGGGGTAGCTGTCTATCTGTTTGGAGACGGGAGACTCAAAAGCCAGTAGCGCAACTCTTTTTCCTTCTATAGTGTCTAGCTTGGCTCGGGCTGCATCAATCGCCTAGGGGACAACCAACTGTTTTCTCAAATTCGAAGAAGATGACTGATCGCCTCTTCCGACTCATTGACGCCTGGGTGGAGGAGGTGTTTGCTGCCACGACCCATCGTTGGGGTCATCTTCTTCCTCCGACTCATGTTCTTAGGAGTTTTCTCCAGATGGATCTCCCTCTTGTAGATCCTGATCCTGCGAATTTTCATCAAGAGGATCCTCTTCCTCTAGATCGTCTAGATCTTCTTCTTCATCGTCTTCCTCTGCCAATGCGGCATTAAGGATGGCCTCTTTGGTTGCACCATCGAGGGCCGTAAGCTGATCCACCAATGCTTGATGGGTAGCATCAAGGGCGATTTCCTCCTGCTGCGGATTCTGGTTGTTTGCGTCTGACTCTGTTGCATCGTTGGCGTGGCTGTCGTTAGCTTCTTGTTGTCGTGTGGTCACCATATGGATTTTGGAGCTTTCAAACGAGATTATCAATGAAGGGGACCTCCTTCTAGCGCCAATTGGTGATGCCGGAAATCGTCTATTTAAATCCCTGGGTTTTTACTCCTTTTGACAACCTATTGAAGCTCTTAGAATACAGAAAACGATGAAAATATGGGGTGATTTGGGATGTTCTTAGACTGCACTTGATAGTGATGAAGCTTCCTATGTATCCAATGCGTGAATTAGAATAAAGTCTCTGTAGTTCCTTAGGGATCGTTTATATAGAGGGGCTTGTGCCCTAGAGTTAACGTGTAGCGTGTACGCGATGGACTCTGGTTGTCTTGGTCCCTAAGGAAAAGATAATGATTAGTTGATCTTCTTGATTTTAGGAGATAATTGTGGTGTTTAAATATTCGTATTAAATGATAAAGATTGGAGCCTTTATGGGCCGGGATTCCTCCCATAATTATCTGATTCAGAACGTGTGATAAGGCCTAGGTCCAATGGGGACCTAGGCCGACCTTATAGATCGGATATGAGTAAGCTTGAACACAAGTATTGGCCGAACCTGCAGGGGTCGGGATAGTATTTGTACCTATATCGCTCGGAGGTCGGCCCTAAGCATTGGCCGACCTAGAGAGTCTGGGGAGAGTGGCCGAGCTGCTCTAGCTCGGCTGCTGGGAATTCCGACCCTTTAGCCAGCCTTTTTCCCTCTAACCTTAATGTTGGGCCATTAAAGAGGTGACACGTAGGTGAGTTCAATTCTTGGCATCACCATAATTAAACCATGTTCATTGATGGTTTGTCCTTGGATGAGGGGTCAGAGGATTCTTTTGGAGATTTCGCAGTTGGATCATCTTATAGCATGAGACTGATGGTTGTGAAAGTAAATAAAAGATAGATATTTACAACCTATTTTACAAAAAAGTAAGGGGCCATGATCAGGACACTTCTTTGCAATCAGAATCACATGAAAATCTAAAGGCAATAAAATGGATCATTGTAGCGGGAAAATCAAAATATCCACTTTCAAACAAAATTTGAGGTTCTTATTTTTTGTGTTAGTTGCTGACTTAGAGGAGTGATCTTCGGTTCTTGTTCAGTTTTTGCTCAACAGCTGTACTATTTCATCTTATTCGTTTTTTCTTATGTGGTTTCTTTCTTTTTATATATCTGTTAATTTGATTCTTTTTAAAGAAATTTAATAATAATAATAATAAATATTAATATAAAATTGTGTTTAATTTGTTGATGATTATCTAACTTATACGGAGGATATAAATGTGTGGTTATCATACGTATAATAGATACATAGATAATTTTAAGATATTTAACAAAGCATTATTGATTGTTATGCTATGGGAGCATCTTTTCACACATCAAACGCTATTCTGACTCAACATAAGTTAGAATGTGGTCGATTATTCTAACTTAATTTCAGTCAGAACTTAAGTATTTTCTAGACCTAATACCGGTCATAAAGTATATTTCATACATTCTGACCTAAATCCGAGCAAAAAATAAATTCAAAATTCTGCTTAAATTTAAGTTAAAATAAATATGCCTAAAAATGGTGTTTTTTAAATATTAAAATTTTAATTTAACCAAACACATGCGAGACATGGACATTTTACTGGTTAAAATAAAAATAGCAGTGTTTGTAACGTTTTGATAATGAAACTGTCGTGATTAGTTGGGTGACGAGTCTTTACCGCGCCAATCGGTAGAGCTACACGATGAATCAAAGAATTTCTCAAGTAGAATTTGGCCCAGGGGCATTGTAAAATTTGTCAAACTCTTTCTGGTGATAGCTGTAATAATAACACCTTCAAAATTTGCTCCTTTACTATGAAGAAGAAATTGTGTCTGATTTTGTTTGCATTGCAGGCCTAAGTCCACCATAAGTACGATTCCAAGTGCACAAACTCGAAATAAAACACGCAAATTAGCAAAGAAAATGGCTCATAAACCAACCATAGCGATCCTAGGAGCAGGGATCTTTGTTAAAACTCAATACATTCCCCGATTAGCTGAAATCTCTGATCTTTTCATTCTCAAAGCTATTTGGAGCCGCTCTAAGGTAAAAGTTCTGTGCTTTTTTCAATATCTTTACTGGGCTGCTACGACTTTTTTTTTTTTTTTTTTTTTTTTTTTTCTGGTGTTAAAAATGATTATTGATATAATGGGTATGCAGGAATCAGCTGAAAGTGCGGTTGAAATTGCTAGAAAATCATTTCCGGATGTGGAGTGTAAGTGGGGTGATGAGGGACTTGAGGATATTATTAGTGATGGTTCCATTCAAGGAGTTGCTGTGGTTCTTGCTGGGCAAACTCAAGTAAATCTTATTCTTGTTCCTTAAAGATTACATCTTTATGTATTTCATCTTTTTCCTTATGGTCAATCGTTTATCATAACATAATGAACCAATGTTAATTTGACATTTCTAAAATGGGATTAAGTTTGAGCTTTAACACAATTAAAGGGACTTTCACTTGAATCATAGTTGGAGAACTGCTCGAATCGTTTGATTTTCCAGTTTAGCTTGTTTTCGTTAATTCGTGAACCTAATAAATGGAAGTGTATGTTGTGTTTTGTACGCCATTTGCAATGTAATGATTTTTTTTTTTTTTTTTTTAAAGGAAAGTATACTTGTGTTGTGTTGTGTTGTGCATAGGTTATCTGATGTTCATGATAAAATAGCTAAATCACGCTGTAGTATAATGGTCTCAATTGAGAAAATGTTTCTTGATACGATGATTCTGTAGTTACCTTCTCCTGATAATTCCTTATGAACATAGCACTCAAGTTCTTTATCTATACATTGACAAATTAAGATCAAAATTACTGCATCACTCTGTAATACATGTTCATTAATGTGAAATGCTCAGCTCAGCCATACTTTTGATACAGTGAAACATTGTTCTGTTGTTATCTTGCTCAATTTGGCTTTTGCTCATGCAATGAGTTCGTACAGGTTGATATGTCACTAAGGCTTTTGAAGGGGGGAAAGCATGTCCTGCAAGGTAAACCGTGCATTCAGTTGGAACTGAAAGCGTTTATCTCCTCTTAAGTTGTAGTTGTAGTATGGAATTTGATGTAAATAATCGTGCTAACGCATTCTGTTTTTGCTAATGTAATGAACTCACACGATCTATTTTTTCCGTGCTCCTATCGCTGGGAAAACGTTTTGTTGATAAAGAGAAACCTGCTGCTGCTTGTAAGTAATATACAAAGTTAAATTGATATACTGCTAAATTGCTTATTTTGTTCTCACTCGTTGAAATCATTCACTTGCAATGTCTATTGTGCACAATGTAGCTCTTGCTCAGATTGAATCTGCACTAGCCGCCTATCAATCTCTCAGATCAGACATCCCTTTTCATCCGATTTGGGCAGTAGCTGAAAATTATCGCTTTGAGCCTGCTTTTGTGGAGGTCCGTCTTTTCAACATGATGATTAAGTTCAATAGCTTTTCTTTATTGGTTTGACAGCAATTTTTATTGTTTCATATACAGGGCAAAAGGCTCGTGGCTGAAATCGGAGCAATAATGAATGTGCAAGTCATTATCGAGGGATCGATGAATAGCTCAAATCCATACTTCTTGAGTTCTTGGAGGCGAAACTTCACTGTATAGTTCCTAATTTGATACTAATTTTTTATTGCTGCATGGATGAGTTGTGTTCTTCCCGTTAAGGTTTCTCGGTTCTTGCAGGGTGGATTCATTCTTGATATGGGGGTACACTTTGTCGCTGGACTGAGAATGGTAAGACCATCTATTATTCATCCTGGATAGCAGATTATTAGTGTCTGTTTTGACCATCTTTTTGGTTGCTGAAACTTGTTATATTGCCTGATTGTCCATTTACATGAGCAGCTTGTTGGGTGTGAGATAACATCAGTGTCAGCTGTTACTACTCACATTGATTCGGATTTGCCTCCACCTGATAACATCTCATCGACATTGTAAGTTCTTGCAGCAGACGCTAGTCTTTTTTTCAACAGCTATCAAATTTAGAAGCCAATTTCGTCACTGAACTTGTTGCTTTTCCCAGCCAATTGGAAAACGGGAGTTCTGGGGTCTTTGCAATGGTTGTTTCATCAAGATCACCAAAGGCATGTAGTAGAAATTATGGCTGTAAAGTTACACATTAACTTAAAGCTGCAAATTTTCAAGAAAGAAATGATTTTGACATTTGATTTATTTAGGTACTCTGGCGAGTTGTGGGCTTGAAAGGAACCGTGCAAGTTGAAAGAGGAAACACAGATGGGAAACACGGTTACTTGGTAATTCTAGTGCAACTGTTTTTTTTTTTGTATGATAAATGTTGGTTAAACTTACTTTTTATCTCGCGATGCTTTGGCAGATTACCTTGTACCTTGCTGATGGAAAAACACAGAGCTTCTTCCATCCCTTTTCTGGAGTAACTGATGAATTAAAAACTTTTTTTTCTGACATTTCCCAAGCAACATTAAAGGTATAATGCAGATCTTCATGCTATATGATATGATGATAAAGTATCAGAATCATTTTATGCGGGAAAACAAAACAAAAACAACTCGGTTTTACACTTTTTTTTCTTTTCTCATCCTGATTTCTGTGAAGTGTTTATCTGCAGAAGGATAGTAGCTATGAAGTTGAGCACCGATTGTCATACGTTGAAGGCGCACGTGATGTTGCCATTCTGGAAGCAATGCTTGAATCTGGAAAGAAGCAAGGTACTCCAGTTCAGGTGAAGAGGTTTTAGTGTCATGTGTCTATCAAGACTCCGTCTTTTTTCGCGCTGAATATCCCCCCAAGTTACATAATTCTGGAAAAGCTTTAAGGCATATAAAAAAGCCTGTTTATGTCTATCTCTCTATCTATCTATCTATCTATCTATCTATCATCAATACAAAAAAGGAAGAGTGTAGGAGCAAATTCTTTCATCTTAGTCAGATGGATTGTAAGAGCAAATTCAGTACCTACCATATCAAAAATTCATTTTAAGGCTTTATATTCTGAATAATGAACATCCATTTTGGTCACTTGAAATCATTGTTGTCAGTCTTATATTCCTAATTGTATACAAACAAACCATATCCGTCTCCCGAAACGATTTCACCATTACTCAAAATGCAAAGAACCTTTTGAATGGTTTGTTTGTATACAATTCTAAGGGATATGGTTTGTTTGTATACAATTCTAAGGGGTTGAACATCGTCATAAGGAATGGAAACCCACTTTACACAACCAAAGATTCTACAACTCCATACTTATCCGGTAGCCACAAATCCGCTTAATATGGGCAGAATTCTAAAAATAATTTTAATCAAACATTTTCAAGATCCATTTGGGAATGGACAAGATAGACCTCCTGTTGAAAACACCAAATTTTTTTATTTTTTTATTTTGGGCCCTGGATTGTATTAAAAAGCAACAAAAAAATGTAAAAGGGGCATTCCGAGAATCGAACTCGGGACCTCTCGCACCCAAAGCGAGAATCATACCACTAGACCAAATGCCCTCTTGTGCAATAATTTATAAATAGTTCCCACAACGTGCATGGAAACTCATACAAGTGTGTTGTAAATTGTAATAGAGAAGTGTAAAAGCATGTTATGAACTGTCCTGAGATGGTGCAACAAGTAGCAACAGGTGCAAAAAATAATGCCTATTGTTCTTAAATTGGATAGTTGCAACAAAGAATATTTACATTACATTCCAACACAAAAACAGCATCATTTTAAATTTAATCCATGTTTTCTCTGTTCGTATGAATATACGTGTCTCTCTACCCTATATAGTCTTTCTTCATGCGAAAGAATAAATGAGAACCGTGAAACTCCGGCACAGAAAATCAAGACTCCGGGGATGAACTGGGGTTGCTCTCCCCAGCATTCCACCAAAAGCTAACTGAAAAACTAGTACTCAGGGACCTCACATAGTGCCACCATTTTGGAGGGATATATAGCATTTCACCTTCCTCTAATATGCAATCCATAAATTCTAGGTCCCCCACTCCTGGAAACTCTTTCTCATCCACATTATCTAGATCAACCTTCCAAAAAAAAATTTGCAGGTGTCATAATACTCTCACGGCAACAAAATGAGTTAGCTTTGGGTGTCTTTAATGACATCACAGTTTTTTACCATGACACCTCACCAAAAACAATCGACTTTTTGAATCTAGAGCTTCTCAACTCTAGAATCGACTGCAGAAGAGTCAATTGTCACTGTGGTGCCACAACAATAGATTTGGTGTAGTGTTAAGCTAGATGCATGTGTGTGTGCGTATGTACATATTAACTAACATAGACACTCAAAATGCATGAAGAGTAATGTACCTGACTAGAGTTGCTAAGCATAGATTCTGCATGAGGGTACAGTTTCTGCGATAAAGTAGGAGAGTAAAGCCTAACATATTTTTTGCCAACTATCTGAACAGACAACACAAAAACTTCATTAGAGACTCTAGCGGGATACACTAAAAGGGAAAATAAAAAAACAGAAAAAAAAAAACACAATCACTAAGAGACAACTATAACAATAACAATGAACAAAGAACAAAGCCGCTTAACATATAAGATGCAAATGAAGGTGTAACATTGGCGTCAAACAAACATCCATAGTGTATCATTGTGCCTGACTGTGTGAGACACAACACAAGCAGTGTTCTAAAAGACGCTAGGCGGTAGTCGGGCGGTCATGGGGCGCCTAGCGCCTAGCGCCTAGGTGTTTTTTTTATAATTTTTTTAATATTTTAAATAATACAATGCGTGTCCAACACAAATCCTTACATCATAAAGCATAAAAATCAAGTAAAAATGTGTCAAAAGGCTAACGAAAGCACATGAAATTATGTAAACACTCAAAACAAGTCTAAGAAGTAAGAACTCAAGTCAAGAGTCTCAAGTCCAATCTTCATTCTCATTCCCCAAGTCTTCTACTTGTCCGACTCCAACATCTCTAAAGGGGGCGGGCTGCAAGGTTTTTTTTTTTTAAATATGTATAAAATGATTTTATATATATATATAATGGACGCCCTAGCCGCCTAGGACGGAAATCGGACCGCCTAAACCGCCTAAGATCACCTAAGATCGCCTAAGATCGCCTAGAAACCCGCCTAGGATCTACTCGCCTAGATATGACCGCCTAGGGCATAATTGAGTCGGACGGAGGCCGCCTAGCGCCTAGGCGTCGCCTAGAGCGATTTTTAGAACACTCACACAAGTGGTCAAGAGTTTCCATATGAATGAATTCTATGGGACATGTTATCCACCCTACTAGCAGTGTTCTTAAGCACACAAGAAATGAGGTAAACATTCCCTCACACATGAAAACATAAATTTTATGCACTACTGCTAGTGAAATAGGTTTAACAAAAGGAATACTGTCAATACAAATAAATAAATAACGAACAATATAATAACATAAGGCGAAAAAGGAGTACTCTGCTACATCTAAAGTTCAGACTCCGTCCCTCATAAAGCAAGCTATAAAAGTCTGTTTATGGATCAACTGCAAATTTTCATGGTGGGTTCTATCAAGACACCCCAAATTACTATTGGCACCCATTTTTTGATTATTTTTTCGGATGGAAAAAACGTCGGTGACACTGGTGTTCCTTGTTGGACACCAACGTTAGTGTCACTGACGTTGGTGTGCAACAAGGAACACCAGTGGAAAGTCGTGGACCGGTGTTATCTAAGTTTTAACACTTTTATAAAGGGAACGTCGGTGCCACTGGTGTTCCTTGTTGAACACCAACGCCAGTAATAAGGTGCCTGGAGTAATAGGTTGCCAATAGTAATTTGGGGTGTGCCAATAGAACCCCCCATTTTCATCAGTTCAATCTTTCTCACCAAGGTGAGTGGACCAAAAACATAGCAAAAAGTAATAATCCCATAGCATAACACGTTGTTTCTGCATTCCTTACAGGGCTTACTCCATGGAGATTAAGGAATATACATCAGATTTTCATCAGCTTTAGCAAAACAAAGAAACTAGAAAGAATAACATGTGAAGAAATACACAACATGCCTAGCTAAGTAACACAGGAATCAGATGACATGGAATGAAGTTGGTGACGTTAGAAAATAGAAAAATGGTAACAACATTTGAGAAGACTCCCTTAATCTTGAACGCGATCTTTTCCTACAATTAGTTTACATGTCATACCTGAGCCAATATGTTATGGTGAGGATCATGATGAAGTGGTGTCACAGTACCCGCAGGACCAAACCAAGCATTAAGAGATCTCATCTCTCCACCTCCCACAAAACAATAATCAGGAATAATAATGTCCTGCCGTAACTCTTGTATCTACGATTTAGTTCATCAATCAGCCACTGAAGCCAATAAATGGATGAAATATGGATGATTGTATTTTAACCATTTAGAAACTTCTAAATGCTTGCCTGATCAAACAATGGATGCTGAGCTAAATACGTAGTTCCACCAGAAGTACGTTCATTTGACTGAATTCTCTCAAGGAAATCAGAAAATGTAATAAGCTCTTGCTTCCACTCCGGGCATAAATAGTTCTTCCCAACCTGTCAGAAGTGAGTTACACATTATAACAGGTAAAAAAACGACATCTCGAGGTGGACCATTCAGATCTTGCACAACAGTCGTGTCTGCTTCAAACGATTACAGAAGATCAGGTGCCTAGCAACAATCGAAGCCTTACTTTCCAAGCAGGAATTCAAATACGAATGTTCTCTAACAATAGTATCCCATGCTCCAAACTCTTTGCTGGTTCCTTCACATGTTTAAGGATCTTCCCTAAAACCCTTAGATTTATAAAGCCTTTTCCAATCTCACAAAATGTTTCTAAAGTCCCCATGCAAACAACCAATCATACAAGTCACCTCCCTCCCAATCATAAGACACTTTCTTTCACTCATTTCACACAGGTGGACATCTTACAAACTAGGATCTCCTCAAAACACTTCTTTAGGTTACCGAAGAATCTAAGACATTGAAAATTCATGAATAGGAAATAAATATGCACTGAACATTCAAGTAGGGAATAATCTTAACATAAAAAAAGGGTCTTAAACATAAGCAAGAATTTGAGGCAATCACTAACTATAAAAGAAGTGTTCTTCACCTCAACTGGAACAGTGCGAAGACCAGCGACACCTTTTAAGTAATTCATGTCGTTCCACTTGCTTTTGGCTGGCCAATGAGTCATACCATCACAAATTACAACCGGAAGACCTGGCAATACATAGTCTTGCAAAAATCCCTCCAGGGACAGTGATGACCTTTTCCCAACCATCTTACATGATAGGGACTTAAGAGGCAATTGGTACCCTACCTGCAACTTGAATTTCAAAAGTAAAGAAAGAGTAAAATGCAGCTGCTTACGAAATATTTCCACCTCATATTAACAAGGCAAGATGTTTTCTCCCTAACTTTGCACATTCTCAAATGTATCGTTTTTCAATATTAAATTTCTTAACATTTACAGAACGAATAGCTATACATTAAGAGGTAGGATAATGACCTACTACAATATTACATGATAGCAACTATCAGCATCTAAATCTTTTAAAAGATACGCCTCCTTGCGTTCCTTATGGTGTCAAAAAACGAAGATTCGTAATTTTCCTTTATCAGTATCAGATCTTAACATCTGATCTGACAGAAAGATTAGATGAAAGTTATTGTCCCTAATTTCTCAAAAAGGGACTCCTTAATTACAATCTCTGTGAAGGGGCGGAACGGAAGGAGTATTAATATTTCAAGATAACTTAAACGAGACAGACATTAATAAACAAAGAAACAAAGAAAACGAACCTCACCTGCGCCAAGTCGACTTGTTCAGAAACAATATTGACAGGATCAGATGACGCCATAGGCATAGCAAGCGAACAAGCTTTCTTCGAAGCTTTATTAATTGCAGAATTCAAATCGTCTCTCAACTTGGAACCACCCATAATAAGCCCCAAATCAAGAGCTCGAATAGCAAAACTAAACTCACCAGCTGCATAATGCAGCTTCGCCACATGTAAACATGCCATTGCATATGCGTCTCTCCAAATAGGAACAACCGAATGCCAAGGTCCTGAATGCAACTGCTCCCATGCCATCTCCCTAGCTGCCTCCGCCGCTCTCATATCTCCTCCGGCAGCTAACGACTCCATTCTAACATAAGCATACCCGCCTTCCTCGGTTATCCGTTGGAGTAAGCTCGGCCTCTCCATGTCCAGAACTGGCGTCTCGAGCACAATATCTTCGGCGGCGGCGGTCGACATCGTCGGAGGTGATTTAAGGTATCTAGAATGTTCAGTTGGGAGATATTTTGGTTTGACTGCACTTTTTGAGCTCCTTTTTGGGAAGATGTACATATTTAGAAAGGAGAAAAATATCTTTATTAAATATCTAATAGCGGTGGGGCCTCATACACGTCGACCTTTCATTTGGGCGTGGGTTCTATTAGCATAACCTTTTTTATTATTGGCATCTATTTTTTGATTATTTTTTTGGATGAAAAAAATATCGGTGTCATTGATATTCATTGTTGAACACCAACGTCATACTAACGTTGGTGTTCAACAACTAACATCAGTTGAAAGTCAGAACACTGACGTTTTTAAATTATGACACTTTTATAAATGAAACGTCGGTGTCGCGTTTTTGTATAATACACTTTTATAAATGAAACGCACCAACGTCCCTTTATTAAAATTCACCGGATGAAGTGTTCGTTGTTGAATACCAACGTGTGTCGATAGAATCCCTTCGATTGATGTTTGAGTGTTACAACATTTCACTTCTTATTTTTATTTTAGGGTGGTTATATTGGTATATGCGGTTTTTACCAACACCCCTTTATTAAAATTCACCGGATATTTAATGATTTTTTGTGGGAGAAGGAAATAATCAATTAAGTAGAAGGAGTAAACTTTTGCATGTGTGTGTCAATAGAATCCCTTCGTTTGCCGTTTAGAGTGAGCGGTACTCTCCATTTCACTTCTTATTTTTATTTTAGGGTGGTTATATTGGTATATGCGATTTCACCGACAGGAGATTCACCGATTTTCGGGATTTTACTTTCATACCGCTATAAAAAAACTTACTTTATAAAAAATACAAGTATGTTGCGTTTAAAATATTTATATTATTTTATTACTTTACGCACCACAAAAATAGAAAATAAAAAATACTTTTTATAACACAACTTTTTTTAAGACTATTAAATCCATTACTTTACAACAACAAAAAAAATCAAAATAAACCCTACATTTTATCTATTTTTCCATTAACACCCATCTTCTACATCTTCACCATCTTCACTCATCTCCAACCACAAAAAACCCACCACCAATCACCACCCTTCCTCCTCCTACAACCACCAAATCAAAACACTCACCAACACCTGCCACCACCATCTTTTTCCATGTCTCCAATTTCGAATCAAGAAGGTTCAGAAAAAAAAGGAAAAAAAAAACCCAACACCAGCGAGTTGGGTATTGATTTGATTTGCTAACCAAACATATTTTTTCTTGTTTTATTCTTCCAGCAATTCACAACCAAACGTGGGTTCAGATAAAAGCACCCGCAAGCTTTGCTATTAAAATTTAAAAAAATAAAAATAAAAAAAATAATAAAAAAACCACCGGCGAGTTGCCGGAGCAACCATGGCCGGACAATTCCACACCTAACAGCTCCAGATCAGAATCAAATCTTGAGCTCTGTGAACTCAAATAGCCGCTTCTCTCCCCCGTCCTTACCCGCAGCTCTCCATCCTCCTCCCTCCTTGTGACTGAAAGAGGCCGATGTCCATGAAATCCGGCCACCCGATCTGCTGCCATTTTCCGATGGAGCTGAGAGTTTGCAGAGGCTGAGGTGGCGGCTATAACCTTCAAATCGCAGCACTTTTTTTTTCAATCGCCCAGAATGGTAAGAAATGGGGTTGATTTTGGAGCATTTTTGGAGGTTGATTTAGTGAGGAGATGAGTAAAGGGAGGAGATGATGGAAGGAGGATGGGCGACTGTGATGAGGGGAACTGTGGAGAGGAGAGGGGAGGGGGCGGTGGTCGAAGGCTGTTAGGAGGGGGGCTGTGTGGTTTTGTAAGAAATTAAGGTTTTTAGATGGAGAAGAAAGGTGGGAAAATGATGTAAATTGTGTTAATTAATTGGATAGGTTTTAATATTTTAAAAAGTTAAAAGACTAGAGTGTAGTATGTCGTTTTTGTTATTTTTATTGTTAGAAAATCACTAGTTTAACGCAGCGGAATTTAAAATTTGATTTTCGATTCCAAGATCGACTTCGTGTAATACAATAAACACATTAAGTAGTTTGACGATATATAACTGATCTATAAGATCGTCGCTTTGACCGTCAAGTAGAGTAGTATTGTGTGCAAGCCGTCCACGCGTCCGGCCTCTATCGTTAATCCACACGAACTCCTCGCTGGAATCCTTCTTGGATTGCTATCTGATAATACGGTTTATTATCAAGGAGGCTCAGCGGTGTATGTTGAGTGGATATCTGACTTATTGGATGTGTTTAATAGTGTATAAGACCGGTGGTGTCTGGCGGTGCTGCGGTGGAGAGTATGAATTGTTTGAGAGAAGGTTTTAGCAGAGTATGGTTCTCTTTTTGCTTATCAGAATATATTTTGTGGTTTACACAAGCCCTCCTTTTATAGGAGGGAAGGTTAGGGGCTAAGTAAGACATGTAAGTATAAGATATCTTAGTAGTTAAGTAAACTAAATATCTAGACGGCAAGCGGGTTGAATAACTTGGCGACGCCCTACGTGGTCGCGTAGGTCGCTATGTACAAGGTCGCCTGCTTCATCGTCCTGCCTCACCCTTGCCTTTCGTTGCTTCCCTTTAAGCCTTGTGCGGTCTCTTATGGATCTATTGTTCAGGTCGCAGGTCGGCCCCCTGAGCCTCTGATGACCTTATAGGTTTGAGTGCTCTAGGCGGGGACCTGACTGAGGCGACCCTGACTTGCTTGGAGTCGCGAACACTACGGCCGCGGCCTTTATCCGACTTGGTGGTCCAGATAGGCTGTTTCTGGGACTCATAGGCGACGATATTATTTATACACATCAATGACTCCCTACTCCATGTCTTGGATGTTTTCATGAAATGTCAAGCGTGGAGTAAAGTGTACGCAATGATTATGCTCTATTTGGGTCTATGGCGACCTTGTCGTCTGAAGCTACTTGTTTACTTAGGATCGTTCTGTTCAAGCGGGCGGCCTCAAAGTGATTTGGGTCTATGGTGACCTTGTCGTCTGAAGCGACTCGTTTACTCAGGACCGTGTTGTTCAAGCGGGCGGCCTCAAAGTGATTTGGGTCTATGGCGACCTTGTCGTCTGAAGCAACTTGTTTACTCAGGACCGTGTTGTTCAAGCGGGCGGCCTCAAAGTGATTTGGATCTGTGGCGACCTTGTCGTCTGAAGCGACTTGTTTACTTAGGACCGTGCTGTTCAAACGGGCGGCCTCAAAGTGATTTTGCTGATAGCCTGTTGACGGCGAGCTCGTTCTTGGCGAGGTGATCTATCTGTACATGAGTAGTGGAGTAGTTGAACCATCGGATCGTGGTTGTCGTTAGCTCTCTTGATAACCGCAATTACTTGGGTACTAATGTCGTCTCGGTAACTGCCCAAGTACGTGGGCGGATAACTGCCGGGTAATTGATTATCTGGGCATTGATGGACGTGCCTTAATGATGACGATTTTGAATTTTGAAAACCGAAAAGGCCACGCAAACCTAGACCGTTAGATGGACAGCTCCCTGGTCGCACGATCAAGCTCCCCTTGCCTATATAAGGCTCCACCCCTCGAAACCTCAATACTTTTCGCTCGTTTCCTTCTCTTAGCTTTTCCTCTCTATAAATCTTTGTGTTTTCTGAGTGTAAGGGTTTTCCGGGGAGAGCCTTGCAGAGGATCTGGAGACTGTGGTAGCAAGTTCGGTGTTTCAGGCAAGGATTTGGGGTATTGAGGTGAGGATTTGAAGATTCCGGCTAGGAGTCTGAGGATACCGGCTAGTTTTTCCAGTTTCCGGCTCGATCTTTGCCTTAAAACAGGTAAATCCTCCTCCTTCAAGCCTCTTTCTTTACTTTTCTTCTTGCATTTTGATGCTTTTTTGCCTATTAGTTTCGGCTCTAGCAATGTATGCATGATTTAGGACGTCTTATGGGATAAAAGTTGGGATTTTTTAAGTAGGTGCTCTTGTTTTGGTATGGTTTTGCTTCGAAAGGTATAAAATATGTATGTTTTTGCTACTAAAGGTAAGAGTTTTCTGGGTAGATACCTGGCCATTTGGCCTTTAGACTTTGTATTCTCTTTATTAGTGCCTCCATGTTTCCATTTCTGTTGAATATTCCTCTGCCCTTGCATTCCATTCCTCCTGTCAGACGGAGGGGAAGGCGTCGAGTCGGGTGCGATCACCTCTTTGGTTTAATCTTCATTATCCTAGGTGACTAAAAGCTCCGCCTTTCCTTCTTGTTTTGCAGGATGTCCGATTCTGAGTATTCTTTGGGGGACGACTCTGATGAGGATCAAGAGGTGTTTGACTATGCGTTAGATGAAGAGGAGGATGACCCTTCTAGTCCTGAGGTGGTCGCCAGAGATGATTTAGCCGATGTGTTGGCCGAGAGGGAAGCCGCTCTTCAATCAGACGATGATCCCTTTGGTATCGGCCCTTTTCTTGCCTTACTTTCTCCGCGACGTAAGAAAAGTCACAAAGAGATCGTCCGTAGTCAGGATGAACGAACTAGCACTAGCGCCGCTGAAGGCGATGAGGGATCTGGGGCCGAAGATCAGGCCGCTGAGGTCAGCACTAGCGGGGCCACTGAGCGTGACGAGGACACTATTCATATCGAGGACGCTGCCTTTCATGAATTGATGGGCTCAAGCGAAGATGAGAACGCGCCCTTACCCCGTAGGCTCACTTGGGTGCTCATTAAGAAAACCAAGGAGAAAAGGGATCCAAAGCCCATAACTGTCCGTGAGGCGGCATCGAAAGCAAAAAATCTCAAGCCCAATAATCCGGAGCCGCAAGTGATTTTTTTGCGGTAGCGCTACCAAGTGATTTTGCGGTTGGAGCCGCAATCCAGCTTATGGCCTTCATCGTGATGTGCCGGACGATAAAGAGAGAGCCCACCCATACCCTTTTAGGTCAGTTTCATCTCTTCTGTGGGACTTTTATTCCGGGGCAGATATCTCTGAGGACCAAGACTCCTCGCCTACTCTTCTTGCTGCCCAACAAAATTCATCACTGGCAGGAGCGCGTGCTTAAGGTGGAGTCAAATGTCGGTTGGCCGTTTCCTCACGCCGCCCCACACCGAGGGAAGTCTACTCTTTCGATTGGCGAGCCCCTCGTTACGGAGCTTTGATTCATTAAAGGGCTTATGACCCTTATAAATTCTGATGGAATCGAGCCTTCCTTGAGAAATATGGCTTGGGTCGACCTTATTGATGTTGGTTTACCATATGCGTGCAAGGCGGGGATAGTTGGTCCGCGCAAAGCAAAGGCCCTTGTCGCTATAGAACCGGAGGAGTGCGATCTTGGCTGGATAGGGGATTGCCACTTGGGTAAATGTTTCCCATCTGAGTGCCCTATATGCTTTGGCGATCCTGAGAGAAGACCCAGCCGTAACCTTCTTTCATTGCCTTTTATTTTATCACTTTGTATGCTTTATGGCTTTGCTCCACTTTTTGGCCTGTTATTAATGAACTGTTTTGCAGACATGGTGGACGCGAATGAACGTCGAGCTCAAAAGCAAAAGCTTGCTGCAGAAACCGCTAAAGCTCGGCAGGCGGTGAAGAAACAGGCTCCTGGGAAGATACCATGCACTGTGGATGCTTCCATTATTGATGAGACATACGATCCTACGCAAACGCAAACGGTGGCGCCTAAAGGCGCAGGCTCAAGTCAGGCTGGCGGGGCCCAGAAGAGGTCGCAAGATGATGCACCTGCTAAAGAGCCTCAGGCCCCTAAGCGACCCAGAGTTGAGAAGCCCCAAACTGTTGGTGAGTCTCAAACTTCCAAGGGCTCCGGTCGTCCTGATAAGCGACTTGCCGAGAAATCAACATTGTGACCTGAAGTGACGGCTGAAGAGGTCGCCGAGGAGATGGGGGCACTGCTAACAGGAACACTGCCCCGTGGTTACAAAGGGAAGGAGGTTGTCTAGCTGGATGCTGAGTTTATCCAAGGCCTCGTATAACGAAGGCGAGCCAGATCAGAGAGGCAATTGATGATGTCATTCCTTTGGGCCGTCTTGCATGGGATTCACCACCTAGTAGTTCAAATGGAGATTGGTAGAGGGATCACTGCTCGCGTCGTTGTTCAAGACGATGCCCCCGCCAAAGATAAGGTCGCTGAGCTTAAGGATCTTGCCGGCCAGTTCGGGATCGCATAGCCTCTATGGTAAGTTTTAGCTTGTCTGCTATTCCAACTTTATTTTCCTGCGAACTTATCCCCTTTTCTCTATTTCAGCTTGGAACTCGCATCCACAAGGCTACAGAGGCCGCTGAGAAATGCAGGGCCGAGCTCAGAAAGGTAACCGCGGCCCTTGGCGCCTCGGACAAGGCTAGAGCTGCTTCTGAAACCAATAATGTGAAAGCTTTGGCAGAGGTAGAGTGTATGAAGGCGGCCATGAAGGCGAGCGCTAAGTTGGACACTGAGCTGCAGCAGAAGGTGGCGATCTTGAGTGAGACTGCTAAGAAATCCACCGAGGAGTTAAAGGGCGCTCAGGAGGCGATCGCGAGCTTGAGAGAGCAACTCGCTGCCGCTACGAGCTTAGAGGAACAACTTGCTGCTGCCCAAAAGGCCGCCGAGGAAGCCGGTCCTGCGGCCATTGCCGCCTATAAGCTTTCTGATGAGTTCTAGATACGCAAGAGGTGATCTTTGACCAAGGCTTCAATCACTTTGCCCGCTGCCTCTGGGCGCATCATGGTAGAGAAACAGTTGGTCTTGAGGAGATGGTTCGGTGGGTTGCCATGTCCCAACGAAATCCCGAGTTGCTGGCTCTTCACCCGGATATCCCTTACACTGACGACCATATTCTCGATATCCAAGCCGTGCACATGAAGGATGGCGAGCCGCTCTGGGACCCTCCAGCAGTGAACCCTGTAAACCTGGCCATTTTGAAGAGCCTTACTCTTCCTACCAATGTTCAACCCAGTGATGAGTATATCGATACTCCTCCCGGCTCAAATAAGGATTTTATGGTTTCTACTTTTTGAAACAATTTCTGCGGTCTGTAATAATTTGACTTTGCTTTTTTGTTTGAACTATTTCGACGCTTTCCTTTGCTGTTATTGTAATAGCTTTCATTTTCTGCACCTTGACTTGTGGCCGCTTTTGGCTTGTTGAACTTGATTTGTGGCCGCTTTTTGGCCTCCTGGTTTATGCATTTGTTTCTTTTTGATTTGTCATCTCTTGTATGTGTATATGTGCGGCCCCCTTTATATTGACGAGGTTGAGAGAATATGCTCGCTAAAATAATAGAACCGTAGAACCGTCCTTGTGATTTAGCATTTGAAAATTCCCATATGCGGCCCTTTGTTTGAGACAAGACCTATGGCGACTTTGTTGAAATACGCTGCCTACACTTTGTTGTGAAGCTTTGAAAATTCCCATATGCGGCCCCCTAATTCTTTGGCAAGGCTGCAATATGGGGCTAGCATGAAATTTTAGGCGGAATTGCCTCAAACTAAAATTTTCGTTTATCCGGCCTCCTTTATCTTAGGCAAGATGAGGGCGAGTTGGAGGAAACAGGACTAACCTCATTTACTGGCGTGTTGCTGAAAAGCTAAAGTTCTGACCTGATTGGACAGCTCATTGGCAGGCTTTTGACCGTTTAGATGACTGCGCCGTGACTGTAGCCTTAAATCTTGTTTTGACAACCGTCAGGCACTTGATGCGCCTTTTGAAATTCAAAATTTCGTTAGACCGTGTGAATGCTGACCGTCTGATTCTGTTGATCTTGACCGCTTATTCCGTTTTTTATCCTCTATAAGGGGGGTTTCCCTGGTCCTTCTTCATGCCTCTCTTGCACAAATCTTTATTTTCTGATGTCTTTTCGATCCGGTGAGGGTAGCTCGGTGCGAGTGTACGAAGCCCGCCCTATGCGCGATGTTTCTCTTTTCTTTCTCACTGCCTTTGACACTGGCAAGTCCAATTTCTGGCGTTATTTTGATGTGATCAAGCCTGTGAGTGATAGGGGTTTGAACTAGGATAAAATTGAAGGTGATGGCTCTTTGCTCCGGGTTCGGCTTTCTGGGTGGTTGGACTTTGTCTCCCCCCCGTGACACCCTTCAACCTTACAATGGTGAGGGAATTTTATTCCGTCTTGTCAGAGATTTCTCCAAAGGAAGCTGTTAGCTTTGTCTCTCTTCGGGGTGTTTCGGTCAACTTTACCCCGGAGGCTATCAATGGGGTTCTTCGTGTCCCTTCTATCGACTTCTCTGCTCACTATGAGGTGGCTTGGAATCTTGGTGATGGGAAAGTAGGCTAGTCCGCCTGCGTCGCGCAATTGTCAGCTTTTCCCCAATCGTCGGCGCCCTCGCACACTGGGCCTCGCGTCTGAACTGTCTCGCAGCAACCGAGAATGGAAAAGGTTTATTAACTCGTAAGCTCCCCTATCCGTGGATTTCGAGGTCGTTACCAAGGCTGAAGCCCTCCTTCTCTATGCTATTCACGACCCCCAGGTGGACGTTGAGTGGGGATCCTGATTCACCGCGAGGCTGTCAAGTTTGCTGTCACTATGGATCGCAATCGCCGCATTCCTTTTGGCTCGCTGATTTCTAGTTTATGTACTGATGTAGCTAGGGTGCTGACTCATTCGTTGGATCGCTGTGGGTTCGCTTGAGATATTAGCTTTTTAAAATTTCGCCGGCCCCCTTGTTTTTAGTTAGACCGAAGGAATTTGTAGTCCGTAGGTTTGCCGAGAACAGAACGGCTCGCCCCCTTTATTTTGAGCAAAAAATGAGCCTTTTTCATTCGATGTGGCTTCCAAAATATGCCTATTTCTTGCATAAAGTAGATAGATGGCTCACATGTAATATTTTCTCAAATTATCGGCATGCCAAGGCCTGTCATATTCGCGGCCTTGATTGTCCTGTAGGACATAAGTTCCTCTTTTCATGATCCGTGCGACCTGAAGTGGGCCCTCCCCATTTTCAGATAGCTTGCCCTTTGTGGCTTTATGACCAGTGGCATGACAGCGAAGTGATGACCGCGAATATGCTTGTCGTGGTGCCGTTTGGATGCTTGTTTGCAATTGAGCAAACGGCCGTACGAGTTGATTCGCTTTTCTTCCGCCAGATCGAGGTCGAGTTGTCTAGTTAGTGGATTCTCGGCCTCGTTAAAATGTGCGACCCTTAAGCTTGGTAGGGCTATCTCTACCGGAGCCATAGCTTCCGATCCGTAGGTCAAAGCAAAAGGAGTTTCCCATGTAGTTGTATTTCTTGATTCTTAGGGCCTACAAAGCCGCTGGCAAATGATCCGGCCATTTTCCGGCCTTTTCGTCCAAACTCTTTTTCATCATACTGAGTACTTGTTTGTTGGCGTTTTCGGCTTGACCATTTCCCTACGGGTAGCATACTGATGATTGCCAATGCTTGACGTTATTCTCTTTGCAAAATGTGTCGAACTCCTTCCGGAACTGCGGCCCGTGATCTGACACTATTACTCGAGGAACGCCAAATCTGGTCCAAACTTGATCGAGCAAGAAATATATTATATCTTTTATGTCATAGACATAACTTTTACTTTTTACTTTTGCATGCTTGCCGCCCACATCTACATACTCAAGTAGCCGCCCAAGCTAGCTAGCTAGTCTCTCTATCTCAATTGTATCTATTTATACATCTTTTTACTCAATGAATAAACTAAGTTGAAGTTTACTCTTGTGTTTATCACATTCTCAAACTCTCTTCATAGTAGCGAGCCTTACCGAGTTCTAAAATCCGCCGCAAAACTCGGTTCTTTTTCGAAAAAATGTCAACATTATCTCGAAGTTTCATCTTCTTCGTAGACTCACACCGCCTCACAGACCGGGATAACCGAACACTCTTCTTTTACAAATCATAAACTTGATGGTAACAATTACTTGCTATGGTCAAGGTCTATGAAAATGTATATCTCCGGCCGGGCAAGATGGGATATCCGTCCGGTTCCAAACCCGCCCCGCTCGAAACCGACCCCAAGTTTGAAGCATGGGACACGTAAAATAACCAAGTCATGACCATCCTCACGAGGTCTATGACAAAAGAGATCGATGAGAACTTCATGATGTATGACACCGCTAAGGAAATGGGACAATGCCGTAGACCTTTACTCAAAAAGGACAATACATCGAAGTCTATGAACTCGAAGCTCGTATTCAAAATTGCGAGACAAGGGGATATGTCCGTAACTCAATACTTTAATCAACTATCTAAGGCATGGAAACACCTAGATATGTTGGAAACTCACCCCTGGAATGATGTTAAAGATGCTGCACTCTTTAAAGACATTATCGAGAAAAAGAGAGTATTCAAATTCCTTATTGGAGTGAATCCTACTCTTGATGATGTCAGAGGTAGAATTCTTGCTACTAAACCTCTTCCAAATCTCAAATCCATGTTTGCTGAGGTCAAACATGAGGAAAGCAGGAGGAAAGTGATGCTGCTGAACTCCCCTGCTGACAACCCTACTGAAGGTACTGCCCTGCTGAAGGTTAATGAGACTTACAGGAAGCCTACTGAGAAAGCTGGAAAGCTGTTCTGTGATCACTGCAAATGCACAAATCACACCAAGGACAATTGTTGGAAGCTACATGGCAAACCTACCCCCTCTAAAACCTCAAAACCAACCAGGGAAAGTCAAGGCAAACTTGTCAGTGAAGAGGAGAATGACAAGAAGCCGAATGCTCGCCTTGTCGCCTTTAAAGCCTTTATTGCTCAAAGATCGGAAGGTAGCTCCCCTACCGAAATGGCCACTCATGCTAAAACAGTATATTTTACTCACCTCTTAGTAATGAGACTTGGATTGTTGATTCTCGGGGCTTCTTCCCATATGATCGGTAATAAAAACCTTATTACCCAATATATGCCATGCAACCAAATTCACGTAATTAAGACTCGCCGATGGTTCGTTTCTTATGCAAAAGGTGTTGGGAAGGTTAAACTTACTAATCGATATATCTACGTAATGTCCCGTTTGTTCCAAAGTTAGACCGTAACCTTATATCGTCAAGTAAACACACTAAAGATCCGAATTGACCGTTGTTTTTAATAAGAATCGGTGCACATTCCAGATCTTTCTTCTCAGAAGTGATTGGGCAAGCTAAACCCCGTCAGATCGTTTGTGATCAACCCCGCCGAAGACGAGAAGATTGAAGACGAATCCGCCTCGCACTCGCACTCAAAACCTAGACAATTTCATGTTATGGCATTATAGACTAGACATCCAAGTTTTGGTTATTTAAAGTCTTTAATCCCCGAATTGTTTAAAGGATGTAATCTTAATGATCTTCAATGTGATATTTGTCAATTTGCTAAACTCACCAAATCCGTGTATGCTAAGTTACCTCACTTGCCCTCTTCCCCTTTCACCCTAATTCACAAGTGATGTATGAGGACCCTCAAGAGTGAAAAGTATAACAGAAAAAGGTGGTTTGTAACCTTCATTGATGATCATACCGTAAACACTTGGTCGTTCTTAATGAAAGACAAATCAAGTTGGACCTATCTTCCAAGAATTTTATCACATGGTCTCCACCCAATTTGATACTAAGATCAAGATCTTAAAGACTCGATAATGCTCGGAATACTATGAGTCTAACCTCGTAACTTCTTGACAAACAGAGGAATTGTTCATATCGTAGTTGTGTGGAAACACCTCAACGAATGGGGTTGCTGAAAGAAAGAACAGGCATCTGCTGGAAATGGCCAGATCAATCATGTTCACTACACATGTTCCTAAATACATGTGGGGTGAAGCTATATTGACTGCAACATATTTAATCAACAGACTTCCCAGCAGAGTGTTAGGTTTCAAAACTCCTCTCCAAACCCTGCTGACCACACACTCCTGCTCTCATCTTATTACCCAATTGCCTCCAAAGATCTTTGGTTGTACTGTGTTTGTTTATATCCATGCTCAACACAGAAGTAAACTTGATCCTAAAGCTCATAAGTGCATTTTCCTTGGATATGCACAGGACAGGAAAGGTTACAAGTGTTACTCTCCTACTGAAAAGAAATTTTACAATTCTATGGATGTGAAATTCTTTGAAAGGACTCCATATTACAAAAGAAACCTATCGAGCGATCACCGATGGAAACCCGATTGAGATTGAACTAAGTCCGTTCCCTCAAAGCAAACCATTTACCCTCGCGAGTCCTAACCCTCGCCAGACTCATAATCTTCGGCATCCCGCGGATACTCACATTATCGACCCTCGCCAGCCGTCGACCCAGTCCGCCGACCCGCAGCTCGCCGAACCGAACCTCAAAGAACCCATCGAACCGTAGTCCGCCGGACCTCACCACCGACTCTCGCAGCTTACCGAAGTGGATGACGGACCTATTGCTCTAAGGAAAGGGAAAAGATCATGCACCGATCATTCTATTCATACTTATTTATCTTATGATCGCTGTCTCCCGTCTTTGCCATGTTTACACGGGACCCGGACTCTCACTCGTCCCTAGAAATATTCGTGAGGCCCTTCAAAATGATAAGTGGAAGGTCGTCGTTAAAACAGATGATCGCTCTCCCGGATAATCATACTTGGGACCTCACAACTCTTCCCAAAGGCAAGAAAACAGCTTAGTCGCAGATGGTTATTCACTATCAAATACAATGCCGATGGTAAAATTGACAAGTATAAAGCCGATTGGTAGCAAGGGGATTCACTCAAACTTATGGCATTGACTATAAGGAAACTTTTGCACCAAAAAGTAGCAAAGCTCAACACCGTCGTGGTACCGATTTCCCTACCGTCCAACTTGATCGGCCTCTTCACCAATTGGACATCAAAAATGCCTTTCTAAATGGGGACCTCACCGAGGAGGTTTATATGACCGTACCCCCCGGTTTTATCAATCCTCATACTCAAGGCAAGGTGTGCAACCGAGGAAATCTCTATATGGCCCGAAGCAATCACCAAGGGCATGGTTTGGAAAACTCACTACCGTGGTTAAAGCCGCCGGATATCATCAATGCAACTCGATCACACCATGTTTGTCAAGACAACCAACCGAGAGGAGGTCCATTCTAATTGTATATGTGGATGATATCATCCTTACCGGAGATGACTCTACCGAGATCCGAACTTGAAGACTCTACCGGCAAAGGTGTTCCAAGTTAAAGATCCGGGCTACCTCAAGTACTTTCTTGGTATGGAAGTAGCTAGAAACACCAATGGCATTTCGTCTCCCAAAGGAAGTATGTCCCGGACCTACCGAAGGAAACCGGCATGATGGGATGCAAACCCGATGTATCTCCAAGTGAGACCCCGCCATACCCTATCGCATGGCGACATTGCTTTGTCGGGGAAAGAACAATATCAAAGGCTTGTAGGCAAACTCATATACCTTTCTCACACAAGACCCGATATTGCATATGGGGTCGGTCCGGTCGATCAATTCATGCATTGCCCTACCGAGCAACATTGGGATGCAAGTGAATAGGATACCGAGGTATTTAAAATCCACTCCCGGCCAAGGCCCGCACTTCACCAAGTCTACCGATAGATCAATCAAGGTCTACACCGATGCCGATTGGGCCGGATGTCACATTGACAGGGAGGTCTACCACAGCTATTGCTCATATATATGGGGGAACCCGGTTACTTGGAGGAGCAAGAAACAACCTATCGTGTCAAGAAGCAATCTTGAAGCCGAACTAAGGGCACTTGTACTTGGCATTTGTGAAGCTCTATGGCTAAAAAGTGGTACGACCGAACTTCGGCAACCGTATCGTATCGCTGACCTATCACACTCGTTGTGATAATAATTCAGCCTTATGCATGGCGAAGATCCGATCCATCATGATAAAACCAAGCATGTGGACATTGACGGACACTTTACGAAGGAGAAGATTGATGCCAAGATTATTCAACTCCGGTATGTTCCCTCGGCGGATCGAATGCGATATTCTTACCAAGGCTATTCCACCTCTTATGTTCGAGCAGACTAAGTAGCAAACTTGGCCGCATCAACATATACGGCCCGGTTTGAGGGGGTGTGGAAATATTACTCGGCGGACTCGCCGAGCCTCGGATTTCGTGCATAATATTTTGTACACCTTATTTAATTGTAAAAGACATATTAATTGTGATTCATATAAACAATTAATATGTCAAACTCTAGTTTACTTTATGTCATAGACATAACTTTTACTTTTTACTTTTGCATGCTTGCCGCCCACATCTACATACTCAAGTGGCCGCCCAAGCTAGCTAGCTAGTCTCTCTATCTCAATTGTATCTATTTATACATCTTTTTACTCAATGAATAAACTAAGTTGAAGTTTACTCTTGTGTTTATCACATTCTCAAACTCTCTTCATATCTTTAGTATTGATTTTGACCAAGGCTTTGGCCTCGATCCATTTGGTGAAGTAGTCGACAGCGACCACCACGTATTTGCATCTCGAGCGGCCTCTTTTGAGCGGCCCGATGAGGTCGATAGCCCACATGTCGAACGGCCAGGTGGCGACGATGATGCTTTGCTCGACTGATGGTAGCCTAGGAATGTCCTCAAATTTTTGACATTTGTCACACTTTCTGGCGTATCTTTGGGCATCCTCTGCAAGTTTGGGCCAGTAATATCCGGCCAATAAAATTTTCTGAGCGAGTGTGCGGCTAGCCTGATGGCCGCCACACATCCCCTCGTGTAGCTCCATAAGTATTCCCTTGACCTCCTCTGGTCGCACGCACCGCGACAAAGGTTTGGAAAAATATTTTCGATATAAAACAATGTGTAGGATGGTGTACCTGGAGCCCCTTATGGTTAGAGCTCTAGCCTCCTTGGGGTCGGTCGGGTGGGTTCCTGATTCGATGTATGCCTTTAGCTCATCGATCCAGCATGGATTGGCGGGTTGAAAGTCCATGACCTTGACTCGGTTAATGGCGGGCCCATATAGGTGTTCCACCATGACCGCTGGGTTACTAATTTCGTCGTCGCTAGTTAGCTTGGACAGGTAGTTTGCTCTGTGATTGTCCTCTCGAGGGATGTTGGTGAGCTTACAATATTTGAAGCTCCCCTCGAGCTTTTTGACGAGATCGAAATACTTCTGTAAGATTTCGCAATGAATCTTGAACGACCCTGTTACTTGGTTGACCACCAACTGGGAATCGCAAAATACCTCCATATTTTCCACTTTCATGGCTCGGGCGAGCACATGTCCTGCTATGACCGCTTCATATTCGGCTTGATTATTCGATGCGGTGAAATCAAATCTCAAAGCCTTTTCAATTTCTTCCGAGGTGCCTGGTTCCAATAGGATGATCCCGGCACCGCAACCTTTATGGCTGGCGGCGCCATCGTCGTAAAGCTTCCAACAATGACTTGGCCTATGGGGCTCGTCCGCTGTGGTCGCTATTGTTTCGTCACCATGCTTTGAGTTGGATTGCTCCCCTGATTCTTCGTTGAAGCTCGTTTCTGCGATAAAGTCGGGCAATGCCTGGGTTTTGATAGCTTTTCGAGGTTCATATCGGATGTCAAATTCGGTGAGTTCGATGGCCCATCGTAGCAACCGACCAGATAAATCCGGCTTGTGCAGGATTTGGCGTAGTGGGGCATCAGATAATACAGTAATAGTATGCGACGAAAAGTAAGCCCTTAATTTTCGGGCGGCTATGACAACGCAGTAGGCTTACTTTTCAATATTAAAATAGCGACTCTCAACTGGACTGAGGGCCTTAGAGACGTAATAAACGGGCTTTTGAAGGGTGCCATCCTCCTTAATAAGTGCAGCAGCGACAGCCCGATCTGAGGCCGCTAAATATAGAAGCAAAACATCTTCAGTCATAGGACTGATCAGAAACGGCGAGCTTGACAGATAAGCTTTGAGTTCCTTGAAGGCCCGCGAGCATTCCCCTGTCCACACAAAGGTTTTGCTCCCTTTGAGGATTTTAAAGAAGGATAGGCTTTTCTCAGCAGATTTTGAGATAAATCTCCCTAGAGCTATTATCCTTCCATTCAGCCTCTACACCTCCTTGATTGTTGTCGGCTCGCTCATATTGATTAGAGCCTCTATCTTCTAAGGGTTTGCCTCGATTCCCCTTTGGCTTACCATGAAGCCCAAAAATTTTCCTGCCTGAACCCCAAAAGTGCATTTGGCGGGGTTTAGCTTCATCGAGTGCTTTCTTACATTCATAAAGGTTTTGCGAAGGTCCACCAGGTGATCCTGGCGACTTGATTTCACGACCATGTCATCGATGTAGGCCTCCATGTTTTTGCCAATTTGCGAGCTGAAAACCCTGTTCACCATTCTTTGATATGTTGAACCTGCATTCTTCAGACCAAACGGCATCATCTCATAGTAATAGAGTCCGCCGGCGGCCCTGAAGGCGGTTAGCTCTTTGTCGTCGTCGGCCATTTTTACCTGATGATAGCCTGAATAGGCGTCTAGAAAACTCAGCATCTCGAAACCCGTGATCCCATCTACCATTTTATCGATCCGTGGCAGCGCATAAGGATCCTTGGGACATGCTTTGTTTAGATCGGTGAAGTCGACACACATCCGCCACTTTCCGTTGTGTTTCTTCACCATTACAATGTTAGCTAACCAAGTTGGATATTGAAGCTCCTTGATTATTCCCGCTGTCAGAAGTTTTCGACTTCACCTTTTATAGTGACTTTCTTTTCTGTGGGGAACTTGCGTGCTCTTTGTTGGATCGGCCTGAAGTTGGGGTCGATGCTTAAATAGTGTAGCGTGACCTCCGGCTCCACGCCCCTCATATCAGTTACCTCCCAGGCGAAGGCGTCCACGTTTTCTTTTAAGAGTTCGACCATCTCCTCTCTTTCTTTTTCCGTTGTTTGCGATCCGATTTTTATTTTTTGATCGAAGTATTTCTCGTTTATAACTGCCTCGACCAGCTAATCATCTGCTGTGAAATCTTGTTGATCCCGGACCTGCAGTGTTACTACTTCTACAGATTTATCTGGGACCTCCCTTATCATGGCGATCTGGTCTGCGGCCATATTAAACCCTTCGACTCTGGGTCGCTTGTAATCGACCATGTTCTTTGTCATAAACTCAAGAAAAAATCATGGTCGGCTCGTGGCGACCCTAATTTCATCTCCCACATGAAATTTGACTCGTTGATGTGGGACAGACACCACCATTTGAATTTTTTCATGGTTGGGATTCCCAAAATCATGTTATAGTAAGAGGGAAGATCAATGACCAAGTAAGTAATTTCCTCGGTTCGGCAGGCTCATAATCGCCTAAAGTGATGTTAAGGTCGATTGTGCCATTGACCCTGACCGTATCGTTGGTGAAACCCTCTAGCACTCCCAGGTAGGGCTTTAATTTGGCCTCCCCAAACCCAATTTTCTTGAGACAGTCAAAATAGATGACGTCGTGACCAGCTCCGGTATCGACCATCTCTCTGTTGACACCATGCTGATCGTTTACTCCGACCTTGAGAATGATGGGTATCTCCATAGGACCTTCTACAGTTGTGAGTTCACTTTTTGTGAACATGATTCCTTTCTCTGTTTCTCCCAACACTATCTATTTTTCAAAACCCCGCGTGTTGATCGAGTGTTTTTTTGACTTCGATCAACTGATTGTTGCTGGGGAGATTCCCATGAATGACTTGAACCTCCGTTTGGTAAACGCGAGGTTGCCGCCATTTTATTGGCGCTGGTACTTCCATCAGATCAGACTCTCGATTTCCATTTTAGCCGCGAGTCCCTCTCTGATCAGACTCTCAATTTCCCTCATCAAAGTGAAGCATTCATCCGTAATATGCCCATGATCCTTATGGTAGTCACAATATTTCGACTTATCACGATTATCAGGGTCACCCTTCATTGGCCTGGGTCTCTCAAAGTGCTCGCGAATCTCGAAGAGTATCTGGGATGCCTTAGTGTTGAGCGGCACAAAATCTCTTTCATTGAATTTATACGGCTTTTTGGCATCACGATCATGGTTCGCGTCCCTACCCTTCTCTTTCTTGCGATTGTTCCCGCGATCCTCTTTCTGCAAATGCTGTTCTGGTTTAGACTTTGATTTTCCAGAAGACGGTGCTTCGCTCACCCCTATCATCCTAGACCTTTCCAGCATTTCCCTAAGGCCCGACCTGAGAGGCCGCGGGTTAAATTCTATCTTCATCGGACCCTTGGCTATTCCGGTGAGGAAGCAAGTTATGATGACGTCGTCGGGGATGTTTCTCATTTGGTTATAGACCCTGATGAACCACTCATAATAATCCTTCCCAGACTCGTGCTCCCCCATGCGAACCTCGTACAGATCCTCAATGGTCTTTTTCGGCCGGCTCGCCGATTCAAACTCTTTGACGAACTTCGCAGACAAGTCCTCCCAGCTTTCAACCGAACCCCGTGGAAGCCCGCGGACCCAAGAGGCGGCCCCGTCCTGCATGCTACTAACTAATGCGATGCACCAGGCGGACCTATTCTGAGTTGCTAGGGTGATGCGACCTTGGAGGCAGTGAGCCAGTCGTTGGGGCAAGTGTTCCCATTGTAATAATTATAACTAGGGTAACTGACCTTTTCTCTGCTAGTGGGCAATGTTTCGGTGATTCTCTTAGCAAGCACATCGATCCCGGAGATCGGGGTGGCCTTTTAAGCGGGCCTCGACCTCTTTAGCTCTGCAATCTCTTTCCTCATTACCTCCATTTGTTCGGCCATAAGGGGGTCGAACCTGGGCCTGGACGGGGGGTGAGCATCAGTTTGCTCAGTCCGGTGCTTTGAGCCCACATGATTTTGCGACTCCTCTTGACGAGCTCTTTTTTCCCTTATGATTAAGCGGTCATCGTTTGCATTCTCCTCATGCCTGGGAGGTATTTCTCTTTCTAGGAGGCTGAGACGACTTAAGGCCGGGGCCCTGTCCTTCTCACCTAATCTTTTTAAAGCTGACCCTCTTTCCTCTGTCTTTTCTTTCTGATTGTTGCGACCAGGTCGAGCCAAAGTTTGAGCGACCTCTTGGTCGTGCCTGCGACCCTTACGGCCCGAAGACTGAACACTCTCTTCAACCTCTATCCTTTGGAGCTGACTTTGGCGGCCTTTGTCTGGGGCCGTGGGGTTGACCTTGCTCCTGGTTGGATTCGGAGCTCGGACCGGCAATGGTGCCTGGCCCAAAGCCACCACCCGAGAGTTGGTTCGTACATTGTCTCGGCATACTTCGCATACTCCCTCATCTCTGCGACGATCCTCTTGGAACCCAGGTACCCTTTCCGGTACAACCCCTTGACTATACTGCGGCCTAGGCGTCCCGACTGTGGCATTTTCTTTTCGAGCCCTTTCCAAAGCCGCGACAGCTTCCTTTGATTCTGTTTTCTGATTCAAGGCATTCCAGGTGTCATCGGCGGCTAAGTCCTCTCTTTGCGACCCGTCCTAATCTGCAGTGGGATTGTCGAATGCCTTGCCCCCGCCCTCAGCGCGGGCCTGATACTGTGCTCCCCATTTTCCGGGGTTTGTGGTATTAGTAGAGATCCCTTACTTTCTGCCATCACTGGGTAAACGAGCTGATTGGGCTTGAAGATAAGATTTGCCGATGGGTTCGCTACCGACTCTCTGACAGCCTGCTCCCATCTGACACACTCAACCACTTGGTACTTTCTTTTACTTTTGGGGTAGTTGGTCAGAGATATTTTGGTGGGTTTTTGAGTGGGCTGGAGGGAGATCTTTTAGATAGTGATAGTTCGGGTGAGGTGGCGACCGGAAATGCAAATCTCAGGGGTAAGAGGTGGTGATTCAAACGCAAATAACCCAAGAAATTTGTACGGCCTCTTTCTTAGTAATACCATCCGCAACGGAAGCGATTTTAAGAATCTAGATCTATAAAATACACGTAATAAAATAACTAGATCTATATCTACAAGGGGGTTGTAGAACATACCTCTTGAATCTCAAAATTCAAGTTGAAGAACCGCAATAGAAATAACAAACGAAGATGTGAAGAGCACCACGATCTTCCGTACGTGTGATCCAAGCAACTCCCGGTGGAAGGAAATCCTCGTCTCGAATCCTTCCGATATGCTACCCGGAAAAACCTCCAAGATTTTCCCTTTCTTCCCCTTGGCCGAAAATTATCTTTCTCCTCTCTAAGAGGTGAAGTCGAAAATACTAGTGTGTTGTAAAGCTTGGGAGAATTCTCTTTATATAGGAGAGTAAAACTTAACCTCCAAGGATTTTATTTTGCAAATAAATAAATCCAATAAATAAAAGATAATTCCATAATATTCTAGAACAAATCTAGAATAATATTTATTTTTATTTCTTACCATAAATATTTATCCAATAAATATTTTGTGCACATGTCTTAAAACAATTTCTTGTTTCCTAAAACATGTGTAGGGGTCGAAATTCATCTTGTGACCTAGTCACAATGATTTTCGACTATAACACACTTTTGGGTCAAGATTATGAAAAATGTTTTTTCCACATATTTAATTATTTAGCCCAACTAATTTAATAGTCCACTAATTAATTCACATATCGTTTTAATAAAGTCCAACAAGAACTAAATTAATATTATTAGGATTCGACGTCCGAGAATAGTTGTGCTATATAGGAGGCACGTCGGGGACCATGGCTAATAATCAGCGGCTCCGATAAATCAAATAAATAATTATCTTACGAATAAATATATTCGATAAATCAATCACATTAATATGCCACCATAATCCCATGACTGCACTCCTCCGATTATGAGATTATATTTATCTCCTCATGAGAATTATAATAAGCGTCCATAGATTTAATCATTACATATGGATTAATCCGCCATAGATTGTTCATTCCAAATCGGGAAGTTACCGTTAACCCTTTCTAGAACCTCTTGTCCTTATTTACCATTAACCTCTAGTGATCAATTAATTCATACAACTCACTGGTAGCTAATCAGTGTAATATAAACTCGAGCGATCGATCAGTTTTAGGATTAACAAATAAGGGAACTGTCTATCTACTTCCATAAATGGAAGGAATGGATTCCGTATCTGTGATAACACAGACTACTCACTCAATCCAGTAGAATGCCAAGATGGGGTAATTCAGATCACAGACTCAGTGTAATCCTTAACCGTCAAGTCAAACCTCATACTGATTCAAGCAGTTGACTGCGATCACCTCAGGATTAAGATATATCTATAAATATGATCATCGATTGATTCGATAAGACTTCTCGATTACGGAATTATATCGTGAACTCTAATCAAATCGGTCCAGCCCTATATGATATATCAATCATATATAAATGCCCCATTAGGTTCTCTTAACCGAAAGTCCGGATAAGACAATCACACCTATTGTGTTCCGGGCGCATTAATAGCACGTTAAAGGAGAGACCCGATACTCTCGATTTACTTCACTACGGGCTAATTGTATTTTAAGTACATCTTCACTAACTCAATCCTCCCGTGTATATCCCATACACTGAGTTAAGTGATTACATAAACGATATACTTTTGGGTTTTCTGTAGTGTAAATACTATTGTCACATCGGTGAATATGAGAATAATAAATATGAATAATAATATCATTTCATTTATTAAATAAAACAATTATAAAATTGTCTTTCGGGCATCACACCTAACACTCTTTTCGTTAGTGTTCTTTATAATGGTAATTGCAATTTGGGGGTTTTCTGGTAAACACGAGCACAACGCTCCTTGAAACCGTGGTAGGTCAACTAAAAAACACGAACATTAACAAAAAACACTATGAGAGAGGTGATTTCTCAAACGCTAACTCGTGAGTTTCGTACATGCTATGCTAAAGTTACATTCTTTCTGGCTAGACGAGCACTGATGTGTGAGAGAACTCAGCTGGTCTCCTTGGATCGACGAAGGTGACGCTCCTACACTGTTGTATGCTAGTAATTCGAAAGACCTCCATGCCGGAGAGACTGATAGCTTACTCGAGATTTCCCGGTAACGGAACCAACTGATAATGCGGTTTATTATCAAGGAGGCTCAGCGGTGTATGTTGAGTGGATATCTGGCTTATTGAATATGTTTAATAGTGTATAAGACCGGTGGTGTCCGGCGGTGCTGCGGTGGAGAGTATGAATTGTTTGAGAGAAGGTTTTAGCAGAGTATGGTTCTCATTTTTGCTTACCGGAATATATTTTGAAAGCTTAGGGGCAAAGTAAGACATGTAAGTATAAGATATCTTAGTAGTTATGTAAACTAAATATCTAGACGGCAAGTGGGTTGAATATCTTGGCAACGCCCTACGTGGTCGCGTAGGTCGCTATGTACAAGGTCGCCTGCTTCATCGTCCTGCTTCACCTTTGCCTTTCGTTGCTTCCCTTTAAGCCTTGTGCGCTCTCTTATGGATCTATTGTTCGGGTCGCAGTCGGGGCCCCGAGCCTCCGATGACCTTATAGGTTTGAGTGCTCAGGCGTGGACCCGACCGAGGTGACCCCGACTTGCTTGGAGTCGCGAACACTACGGCTGCGGCCTTTATCCGACTTGGTGGTCCAGATAGGCTGTTTCCGAGACTCATAGGTGGCGATATTATTTATACACATCACTATCAGAAAAATCCGGCTGCTATACCCGACTTTTTCTCTCCCTCTAAACTCTCTAATGTAAGCTCTCTATTTTATTCAAGAACTATAACTCTTGGAAGTGTGATGTACAAAAGAGAGCTAGCCAACCCCTTTCTTATATAGAAGAAAGTGGCACCCCTTCTTGCCCTAATCTGATTAGGAGAAACTTTCTAGAAGATAGATGAAAGAGGGAAAAAAAAACATTTTCCCAATAAAATAAGGAAAATCTTTTTAATTGATTTATCTCTTTTATTATAATATCTCATGTTAAATAAAATCTAAATATTATCAATATTTTATATTGAATATATTTATCTTATTACCATAAATCTATTTTTCCAAAATCAATTAATATCCAATATTAATATTATGGTAATCTCATTAATTAAATTACACAATCCAAGTGTATCTTATATCACATGTGGCGCCCCAAATACCAACTAATTGGCTTCCGAAATATTCTTTAATTAATATAATTAATATCTTGTATTTTATTTATTCATAATAAATAAATACCACCGTATTAATTTACCACTATAACCTTTATAGTTTTGAGATAAAATATATTTATTTGGCTATCAACTATAACCGCATTTTAATCCAACTCAATGTTCTTATGTGTGTGACCCGATAGGCTTCCGAATATGTTGGTTGTAGACACAAAGTGCAAATTACGAAAATGCCCTTCATGCCTAACGATCACGGGATAGCGTCTAGCAACACACCGTGACCCTCAATCACCGGAAGAGTCAAAAGCAATGACTACTGCCTTTCATGTGAAATATTTACCGTGTAAATTACAATCCTATCGCTGTAATAATATCCATACAATCGTATCTCGAGTGTCAGTACATTAACGATCGTATCTTATAATCTGGATATCATGCTCTCTCGGAATAACACATTTACTCCTACTTTGCAAAGATTCTCGAGAGCTAGACATTCCTTATAAGAAGGCCATTTCGGATATTCATTCCCAATCATAGGATATGCGATTCCCGGACGACCAAACATGTATACTCCGCATTCTTCAATACCACACCCAATCACTAGCGCATGATCGCCTTGTGGTTAGGGGAAATCTCAATAGTGTCAAAGCATGACAATCTACACCGTGATGCATGACAATCCCCCGCTCCCACTCAATATTTTGGAAGTGGTGGTGGGTTAACTAACCACGTCTTTTTTATGTTAACATAAAAGCACATCAAATCAAGGATTCCGAATGGTGTCGGTAACGTAGGCAAGCCTACCCGTCCTATTCGTTGGAACATATGTGACAGTCGGACGAAGTCGGGTCAAGAGAGCCCCATTGAGATAAGAAGGAATCACCCCTCCGCTCGCCGGTGTAGCTTAGTCTTGCCGGACCCCCGTGCATACATCCCACTAGGAGGGTTCAGTCGGTCGAGCAAAGCTCAGTTGACCACCCAACCTATAGGCGAACCGTTGTTATCCAAGATTTATTGTTCTTTTACCATCATTCAATCTCGTAGACACTACGAATCGAAAACGTGATCTTGTTTGGGCTTTTAAGGCGGTTCACCGAGAACACATACCGAAAAGCTTAACGATTTCATAACCCGTCCTCGGATCTTTAATTAGTTACTAAATTAATTAATTACCACGTATTAATTAAATTTCAACTAATTACGCGAGTTTGTATACATGCCTATTTTAATTACCAAAATTAAAATTCTACATGTATGCATGGAGTGGATTTATGATATGATGCATGTCATGGTAATTCCGATTTTATATCTATTTTATGATCAAACACATAAAAAATAAATTGCGGAAAATTTAAACACCGAGATGGATCGTTGGTACCCCCGACTAACCTATTTTCTAAAGAAAAGTAAAACTAATTCTAAGTCTTCAAATCTCGATCTTCGATCTTGATCTTGAAAACTTCCGGATCTTCAAAGCTTCGATCTCGACACGAACCACGAACGACGAGAGATGAGGCCGTAATATACCAATATATTAAAATATATTTATATTACAAACTTGTTTTATAATATATATATATATATATATATATATATATATATATATTTTGTATACGGCAAAAAAAAAAAATTTGCTTTGACCTTTAGGTCAAAGTTGAACTTATGTTACCAAAAACACAAACAGCCGTATAAACAATAAATTAGGTTACGGCAAAAAAAAATTTGTCATTGCCAAAAAAAATTTGTCGAGCCCTAAAAAAAAACAAACACAATCGGCCTCCTCCCGTTTTTACCTTTTTGATGATCTTCAAAACCATGATTTTCAACACATCATCTTCGTCGTCTCGAACCCGGAACAAAAAATAAATACTAAAGGTATTATCTTTTACAATTTTTCGCATGACATAAAATAAATTACACATCTATGCTCAATTGATACTAATCAAAAGAGC
The DNA here is from genome assembly GCA_036785695.1 of Gentiana straminea. NCBI lineage: Eukaryota > Viridiplantae > Streptophyta > Magnoliopsida > Gentianales > Gentianaceae > Gentiana > Gentiana straminea. Next base: position 4,266,700 of record JAVUPR010000022.1, read on the forward strand.
TACAAAATAGATCTACGGGTAAACAAGATCTAATCTCAATCCATCTCTTCAACCAAGACATTCATAACATAAAAAAAATTAAATTAAACATAATTTTCGGCCCCTCTTTTAAAAAAAAATTGGGACAAAAAAATCTACATGTTTACCACTCCTAGATCTAATATTTTATACGTATAAATATTGATCACCATTACGACTGATACCACTCTTAGTAATACCATCCGCAACGGAAGCGATTTTAAGGATCTAGATCTATAAAATACACGTAATAAAATAACTAGATCTATATCTACAAGGGGTTGTAGAACATACCTCTTGAATCTCAAAATTCAAGTTGAAGAACCGCAATAGAAATAACAAACGAAGATGTGAAGAGCACCACGATCTTCCGTACGTGTGATCCAAACAACTCCCGGTGGAAGGAAATCCTCGTCTCGAATCCTTCCGATATGCTACCCGGAAAAACCTCCAAGATTTTCCCTTTCTTCCCCTTGGCCGAAAATTATCTTTCTCCTCTCTAAGAGGTGAAGTCGAAAATACTAGTGTGTTGTAAAGCTTGGGAGAATTCTCTTTATATAGGATAATAAAACTTAACCTCCAAGGATTTTATTTTGCAAATAAATAAATCCAATAAATAAAAGATAATTCCATAATATTCTAGAACAAATCTAGAATAATATTTATCTTTATTTCTTACCATAAATATTTATCCAATAAATATTTTGTGCACATGTCTTAAAACAATTTCTTGTTTCCTAAAACATGTGTAGGGGCCAAAATTCATCTTGTGACCTAGTCACAATGATTTTCGACTATAACACACTATTAGGTTCTCTTAACATATATAATTACCCCATTAGGTTCTCTTAACCGAAAGTCCGGATAAGACAATCACACCTATTGTGTTCCGGGTGCATTAATAGCATGTTAAAGGAGAGACCCGATACTCTCGATTAACTTCACTACGGGCTAATTGTATTTTAAGTACATCTTCACTAACTCAATCCTCCCGTGTATATCCCATACACTGAGTTAAGTGATTACATAAACGATATACCTTTGGGTTTTCTGTAGTGTAAATACTATTGTCACATCGGTGAATATGAGAATAATAAATATGAATAATAATATCATTTCATTTATTAAATAAAACAATTACAAAATTGTCTTTCGGGCATCACACCTAACAATCTCCCACTTGCACGAAAGCATATGATTAATTGTTTTAGAGCACACCCTATTATTTAAAACTACAACAAACTACATCTCCCACTTGCTCTAAAGCAATGGAGATCCATCCCGTATTCTAGTACCCATTAAGCATATCATAACCATTGCAGATGACAAAATACACTCCGAGTGTGCCGTCGTAGGATAGGTCAGTGACTCGGGGAGTACCTACATCTCAATATCATGGGTCTTAATGATTAGTCAGGTTGTCGGCTCGAGACGATCCGTAGAATCGAAACGTTACCGGTCCATCTAATCATGTGGTACTTTCCCAATATGATTTTGACCTCTAGTGATTTCGAAAATCCTTATAAGCTACCCATTCATTGTTTGCACAATGATGTGGTATCGGCTTCCAAATCTAGAATCACTCCCAGATATGAAAATGAAATCCTTAAGCTATATCGCCTCTCTAGCTACTACAAAAGCCACTAATCACCCAACTAGTTAAAGTCGAGTTGGCGTTGCTGGATTCCTCCAGGTAATAGCTTCAACACAAGAGTAAACACTGAGCCCGAGATCGACTTAACGATCATCCTCAATCTGACTTAAAGTCAAAATCAGTGTATCACACACATCCAAGTTCACACATGAATATGTCAGCACATTATTCCTCGTTCTCTTCAAGATACTAAAGGACATACTAAATTTGCTTTGTTAACCGCCGAATCTAAGATTCGGTCAAAGTTGACGTTCAATAACCTGACCATCTCTTACTAGAAAGAGAATCTATCCCATTTCTCTTGATCCGAAGATTTAGAGAGTCATTCATGAGGCATAGGGTAGAACTTCCTCGTTGAATGTTGCATACACAGATGCATCATCTTAACCAATAAGATGGATGGGAAACCAATGACTGATTCTAATGAATTCGACCGAGTCAAACTCTTCAGAATGTTGTCCAAATCTCTGTTGCAGAGAATTGTGGCATTGTCAGATTCTGACTTCAGATAACACACGCATGTTGATTCCAACTGGTGCAGTGTTATCCTTCATAAACACTAATGTATGTATATATTCAATACTGTACTAAAATTGATATCCAGTCTACAAAAGACTTATCAATATTCTGGTCAACTTCACATATTGTAGAAATATATGACTTCCAGTGACCGAGAGGTTTGCTTTTTATCCACAAAGGACATAAGACTACACAGTCATCCTGTCATAAGTTCATAAGGCAATACCCTTTTGTTCCGAATGAATCCAGACTCCGTTTGTTTGGCAAGAAAATCTCAGGGAATCACCCCTATTTTTTGATTTTGAACGAAATCATGCAATACTAAGTGGTAAGAGAGTTCAAGGTCTGATTAACTCTCTACTTCTTAGGGAATTACCCCTAGACCACTCAATCTTTGCTCTGAAAGATAAACTTTCCTATTCATTCTACTCTTTTCCATGTAGATCCAATTACTCCCACTGGGCCTGAGACGCTCGGTGGTTCTACAAGAGTATGAACGTAACTGGAGTACCGAACTCCATTCACAAGGTTATGGCTATTAAACCAACCTCTATTATCAGAATCCTATACTGCTCACAAAAAAGCCATAGGTCATCAATCGATCCTCAGACTACAAAGTCTGCAGAACCCGTAATGGGTAATGGATAAACCATACTCCCAATACTTACTGGGTGGATCTAAATTCTGATCTAGTTTAGTAATATTTTGTGTTATCACCAACAACCGATGTTGGATGTGGTTTGATTTTAATCAGTTAGTAACTACCTTGAGTAAACGTACTTCAAGGTTCAAGGTTTTGCTGTTTATGGACTCTATCAGAAAGGATGCAACAGTATAACTGTCCATTCCCAATTTCAAGAATCTAACCTTTATACTCAATAGGTTAAAAGATATATCACAAATGGTCATTGACCGAACGTATGCGCGAAATTCTCAGTCTTACCTTCAAGCACCGTGTGCTAAATGCTTATATTTATGGAAGTGGGGTGAACCGAATCCACACCTTATCCGTAAATTCCAAAGTATATTCTAGGTGGACTTCTCGGTCTTACATTTCAATGTAGACCGTTATTTCGCTTCCAATATCTTTATTGAGTTAAGCAGTGTATTGTAGCACATCTAAAACTATATATGGCAATTTAACGGTTTCTTACTTAGTGAGAACATGTCACAATGAGGCAGGCTGAGCATCAGTCTCGAGGACTATGAATGGCCTATTCCGAGTATAGAATACTCTTTCTCTGTTGAAAACATAGAAACCTCAAAATATTTTGGATAAACTTACCGGAGTGTTTGAATAGTTATCAGACAAGAAGTCACTACTCGGAAGCTCCTACTAGCTTGTATCTTTCATCAGACCCCGAAGGTCGTCGTGAACAAGCTATGCTACTTCTTTATAACCATTATCCTTTCCCGATTGAAAGGAAACTTAGTCATTGAACCTTTGAGACAATATAACCAGACTGGGAGAAAGGAATCACCCTGAGCCAGTCATCGGGTCTTGTCTTTTAGGGACTATGCACTAACTATGGATTATGAAGAAGCGTTTATCTAAATATAGAAACCAATTGCTTTTAACAGTTCTTAAGATGTGTTTTATATACATATTTCAGCAGTTGTAAGTGGTTTTGACTTTATCAAACAAAAGTCTGAGTCTTGGATTCGTACTACAAATGGTATATTCACTTTCTAAACGACAAACAAATTATCGAATAGAAGGTAAATCCATTCGTTCCAACGAATCTTAAACAAAAAATAATTTTTCCGCGATATCCAAGGATTGAATCCGAGATTCATTTCCTTATATCACTCCCACTATTCTAGCTAAAATTAACTGCCCGTTGTTTACTCTTTAATCGTTAAATGCACTGCTACCTTGTTCTTCCAAAGAACTTAGCTCGAGAAAATTGCCAAGGATTCATAGGTTGGTGATCCAAAATCACTGTCCTTATCCTATGATTTTCAGTTAATTAATTTTCGGTTCAGCCTTAAAGTTTTCTCAGTTTAGATGACTAACACTTTTAGACATATTCTCCCATTCTTGACTTTCCGTGAATGGAAACAGTCTTGAACCAGCGGTTCGTTTGAGTAGACACTACTCTTGAACCGTGGGATGTCTATTTCAAGTGTTTGCGGTCGGGACTTCTCGGATTTTTTAATATACCAGAAAAAACAACAAATCATAACATTAAAGCTCCCACTAGTTTATCGGTTCCAAATACCGTCTAACGAGCAATGCTTTATTTTTATGATTTTCTGATTTTTTTCGATTAGAAAATCTTTCGTACATAGTTCTAATGTTTCCAGAAAAACAACAAATCATAGAACTCCCACTAGTTCATCGATTCCAAATATCGTCCAACTAGCGACATTTCATGACTTTCCGGTTTTTCAATTAGAATGGTTACGTGTGTAGTCAGTTACACTTTTCTAATGTTCTAGAAAAACAACAAATCATAAAGCTCCCACTAGTTCATCGATTCCAAATATCGTCCAACTAGTAACACTTCATGATTTTCCGATTTTTCAATTAGAAAATTACTCGTGTAATTATTACACACTCAAAATTCTCTAGAAGAATTTCAAAATCTGAAATCTCTTTGATCAAACTAAGTTTGTCTTCCGTTTGACACGAATGACACTAGTGACATACCTATATGTCACTCTGGTTTTTAAAAGAGAAAATATCTCTTTCGAAAAATAATTGCATTATCGATTAACTAGTTCAACGTCCTAATTACTTTCCACTTTTTAATGAAGTCAATACTAGTCAATTATAAATTTTAAGCAATTTAGTAAGGGATATTGATGTATAACATTTATATGATAAAAATTACGATATTTTATATGTTTTATTAACTCTTTCTATATAAAATATAAGAAATAATAACGATAATCTTATGAATTATTAATAGTAATGAATAAATCTAAATAATATAAAAATCTAGTAAAAGTAATAAAAAGTTATAAATTTTGTACCGGTTTAATAACCGGAGTGTCGTGTCAGATTTACGTGGGTACTTTTGGTATTTTATTGCATATTTTTAGGTAAACCAAGACCCCGAGTGACGAAACTTTTTGAAGTAAAGTCATATCTTTTGAAGAGAGTAAGGAAGTGCCTCGAGATTTAAAGTTCAAGTGGATCAACGGTTCGTGATACCATTATCGAATTATATTTTCGACGAACAAATGGCCCATCAAAAAGGCATTTTCTGAAGAAGAGTCCTTCATAGAAGTTATAGATCTTTTCAAGAGCTTTCCAACGCTTCTTGAATCATGACATTTGGAGATCCAGAGCTCAAGTTATGATTTTATCAAGTTTCAGATCAAGATGTGGAAAAATGCTAACCGGATCAATCCGGATTAACCTCGGATCGATCCGGCTTGTCAAGTTGGAAACATAATGATGATTAGCATGTGATCCTGCGTGGAATAATCCGGTGGATAATATTTTTTATTCCCGGATCGATCCGACCTTGATCCCGGATCGATCCGGCTTGGAAAATTCTGCCTATAAGTAGAGCAGGTTTGCAGACAGCCAAGGGATACCAATATATCTTCAAAACCTCTTTTAATTAGTAGTAGTATGTATATGGGCCTTATGCCATAAATAAAGTAGTAATAAGTATCTTTATAATGCTCGAGAAATTATCAGAAGATCAATGTTGTTAAAGTCGTTGTAATGTCCGGAAGAATACAACCTCTGATTCAGCAGTTGTAATCGGGTAAAATTTCTAAAGTATTTATGTTTGTTATGTTTGTTTTTATCTTTTTAGTCGTTATAATATTAGTAGGCTAAATCTAATAACTAGCCAAAGTTATGTAATCATTTTATTTCGATCTTTTCGGTAAAGGAATGTTGTCTAAGTAAAATTGACTAAAATTGAGTTAATTGAATCTTTTTCTATTTTGCAACGTATTGGTAATATTCGGATTGACGTAATTAACCAAGATGAATCGCAACATATAACCTAACGATGAACTGACCAGAGAAGTTAGGATATGAGATAAAAGATAGAAAAACCGGAGGGTAAAATTGGCCGTGCGGAAAGCGTGACAACGGAATCCTATTTCCTACCCGGGGGCAGATTTGTCTTGGGAAAGATGAATCTTATTAAAATTGTGCTCGAGATCGTAATAATGTTAAAATCAACGGTTTAATTGAAACTAACACCGGAAAGTTGAATCGATCCGCCTGACAACCGGAGCCTTTTGAATAACATCGGCCGTCTGACAAACGGAATAACCTCTTTTATCCGGGGTAGATTTGTACTCGGTACCTGTTCAGACTAACCGAGATTAGCATGGGGCGATTGTGGAGATTAAAGCGATGACAATGACATATGACAATTTCATACGCTCGTGTGAGGAGGAATTGTTAACCTCAGGAGTGCACCGTTTCATTTACTCAATTGGACCTAATATAAAAGGAAAGATCGAGCACATTCCGTTTACTAGAAAAGATCGTATAAATCAATTATATAAACTTTGGCTAGTTCTATAAAATTATCTGTCTAGTTCTCTATTAATATATTGGTATCTATATATTTATATCTATATATATATTTTGCAATCTATGTACATCTATATATATTTATATATCTATATATATTATATTAGAATAACTTTTAAATTACGCATTTATTTTATGTTCAGTAGAATATTAGTAATCTGTGTTATAAAATTGCGGTTTAGATCGAGTTAATAACAGCTCTTTGGTGTTTAACCACACTTAAAAGAATTACCACGTCTCCCTGAGGATTCGACACTCTGACTCACCACACTAGCACTACAGTTTGACCCGGTACACTGCCGGTTAGGATCTATATAGCCTAGAAAAGGTCCGTCAGATATAATCCTGTAAATAAAATGACATATATTAATTCAAGTTTAACACTACTATATTATTTTATTTTAGGAATTGTAAACTATAAGTAAGTCTACTCTACCATTCCAAGGTTTTAACCTCGCATCTCAGTGCCGCCGTAGGGTAGGTCAAAAAGATGACAGTTAAATCGAGACAATCTCATCAATGAATAACTTGTGAGAATCGAACATCCCACGAGAATCGAACATCCCTTTATTCATTGACTACCTTCCTTTTTTAGCCTAGATATTATCAAGAATACCCTTGATGAGTGTGACCTACTATATCGGATCTCTTAGGTACGCCCCGAGTGTGCCGTCGTAGGATAGGTCAGTGACCCGACGAGTACCCGGAAATCCTATCCTTTTGGAGTCCAAGCCATGAATGTTGATAGGGGTGAACACCATCCGTAGGGGGACGAAATCAAAGCGCCGCGAGGCGTCACCCTTCTCTCACTTACTTGTATCTATAGTTGAGGCCGTGGGGTTGGCTGTCGCCTCCCCCGCTCCCACTCAATATTTTGGAAGTGGTGGTGGGTTAACTAACCACGTCTTTTTTATGTTAACATAAAAGCACATCAAATCAAGGATTCCGAATGGTGTCGGTAACGTAGGCAAGCCTACCCGTCCTATTCGTTGGAACATATGTGACGGTCGGACGAAGTCGGGTCAAGAGAGCCCCATGAGATAAGAAGGAATCACCCCTCCGCTCGCCGGTGTAGCTTAGTCTTGCCGGACCCCCGTGCATACATCCCACTAGGAGGGTTCAGTCGGTCGAGCAAAGCTCAGTTGACCACCCAACCTATAGGCGAACCGTTGTTATCCAAGATTTATTGTTCTTTTACCATCATTCAATCTCGTAGACACTACGAATCGAAAACGTGATCTTGTTTGGGCTTTTAAGGCGGTTCACCGAGAACACATACCGAAAAGCTTAACGATTTCATAACCCGTCCTCGGATCTTTAATTAGTTACTAAATTAATTAATTACCACGTATTAATTAAATTTCAACTAATTACGCGAGTTTGTATACATGCCTATTTTAATTACCAAAATTAAAATTCTACATGTATGCATGGAGTGGATTTATGATATGATGCATGTCATGGCAATTCCGATTTTATATCTATTTTATGATCAAACACATAAAAAATAAATTGCGGAAAATTTAAACACCGAGATGGATCGTTGGTACCCCCGACTAACCTATTTTCTAAAGAAAAGTAAAACTAATTCTAAGTCTTCAAATCTCGATCTTCGATCTTGATCTTGAAAACTTCCGGATCTTCAAAACTTCGATCTCGACACGAACCACGAACGACGAGAGAGGAGGCCGTAATATACCAATATATTAAAATATATTTATATTACAAACTTGTTTTATAATATATATATATATATATATATATATATATATATATATATATATATATATATATATATATATATATATTTGTATACGGCAAAAAAAAAAAAATTTGCTTTGACCTTTAGGTCAAAGTTGAACTTATGTTACCAAAAACACAAACAGCCGTATAAACAATAAATTAGGTTACGGCAAAAAAAAATTTGTCATTGCCAAAAAAAATTTGTCGAGCCCTAAAAAAAAACAAACACAATCGGCCTCCTCCCGTTTTTACCTTTTTGATGATCTTCAAAACCATGATTTTCAACACATCATCTTCGTCGTCTCGAACCCGGAACAAAAAATAAATACTAAAGGTATTATCTTTTACAATTTTTCGCATGACATAAAATAAATTACACATCTATGCTCAATTGATACTAATCAAAAGAGCTACAAAATAGATCTACGGGTAAACAGTACCAATCTCAATCCATCTCTTCAACCAAGACATTCATAACATAAAAAAAATTAAATTAAACATAATTTTCGGCCCCTCTTTTAAAAAAAAATTGGGACAAAAAAATCTACATGTTTACCACTCCTAGATCTAATATTTTATACGTATAAATATTGATCACCATTACGACTGATACCACTCTTAGTAATACCATCCGCAACGGAAGCGATTTTAAGGATCTAGATCTATAAAATACACGTAATAAAATAACTAGATCTATATCTACAAAGGGGTTGTAGAACATACCTCTTGAATCTCAAAATTCAAGTTGAAGAACCGCAATAGAAATAACAAACGAAGATGTGAAGAGCACCACGATCTTCCGTACGTGTGATCCAAGCAACTCCCGGTGGAAGGAAATCCTCGTCTCGAATCCTTCCGATATGCTACCCGGAAAAACCTCCAAGATTTTCCCTTTCTTCCCCTTGGCCGAAAATTATCTTTCTCCTCTCTAAGAGGTGAAGTCGAAAATACTAGTGTGTTGTAAGGCTTGGGAGAACTCTCTTTATATAAGAGAGTAAAACTTAACATCCAAGGATTTTATTTTGCAAATAAATAAATCCAATAAATAAAAGATAATTCCATAATATTCTAGAACAAATCTAGAATAATATTTATTTTATTTCTTACCATAAATATTTATCTAATAAATATTTTGTGCACATGTCTTAAAACAATTTCTTGTTTCCTAAAACATGTGTAGGGGTCGAAATTCATCTTGTGACCTAGTCACAATGATTTTCGACTATAACACACTTTTGGGCCAAGATTATGAAAAATGTTTTTTCCACATATTTAATTATTTAGCCCAACTAATTTAATAGTCCACTAATTAATTCACATATCGTTTTAATAAAGTCCAACAAGAACTAAATTAATATTATTAGGATTCGACGTCCGAGAATAGCTGTGCTATATAGGAGGCACGTCGGGGACCATGGCTAATAATCAGCGGCTCCGATAAATCAAATAAATAATTATCTTACGAATAAATATATTCGATAAATCAATCACATTAATATGCCACCATAATCCCGTATTTCGCACTCCTCCGATTATGAGATTATATTTATCTCCTCATGAGAATTATAATAAGCGTCCATAGATTTAATCATTACATATGGATTAATCCGCCATAGATTGTTCATTCCAAATCGGGAAGTTACCGTTAACCCTTTCTAGAACCTCTTGTCCTTATTTACCATTAACCCTAAAGTGATCAATTAATTCATACAACTCACTTTGGTAGCTAATCAGTGTAATATAAACTCGAGCGATCGATCAGTTTTAGGATTAACAAATAAGGGAATTGTCTATCTACTTCCATAAATGGAAGGAATGGATTCCGTATCTGTGATAACACAGACTACTCACTCAATCCAGTAGAATGCCAAGATGGGGTAATTCAGATCACAGACTCAGTGTAATCCTTAACCGTCAAGTCAAACCTCATATTGATTCAAGCAGTTGACTGCGATCACCTCAGGATTAAGATATATCTATAAATATGATCATCGATTGATTCGATAAGACTTCTCGATTACGGAATTATATCGTGAACTCTAATCAAATCGGTCCGGCCCTATATGATATATCAATCATATATAAATGCCCCATTAGGTTCTCTTAACCGAAAGTCCGGATAAGACAATCACACCTATTGTGTTCCGGGCGCATTAATAGCACGTTAAAGGAGAGACCCGATACTCTCGATTTACTTCACTACGGGCTAATTGTATTTTAAGTACATCTTCACTAACTCAATCCTCCCGTGTATATCCCATACACTGAGTTAAGTGATTACATAAACGATATACTTTTGGGTTTTCTGTAGTGTAAATACTATTGTCACATCGGTGAATATGAGAATAATAAATATGAATAATAATATCATTTCATTTATTAAATAAAACAATTATAAAATTGTCTTTCGGGCATCACACCTAACACTCTTTTCGTTAGTGTTCTTTATAATGGTAATTGCAATTTGGGGGTTTTACGGTAAACACGAGCACAACGCTCCTTGAAACCGTGGTAGGTCAACTAAAAAACACGAACATTAACAAAAAACACTATGAGAGAGGTGATTTCTCAAACGCTAACTCGTGAGTTTCGTACATGCTATGCTAAAGTTACATTCTTTCTGGCTAGACGAGCACTGATGTGTGAGAGAACTCAGCTGGTCTCCTTGGATCGACGAAGGTGACGCTCCTACACTGTTGTATGCTAGTAATTCGAAAGACCTCCATGCCGGAGAGACTGATAGCTTACTCGAGATTTCCCGGTAACGGAACCAAGCGATAATGCGGTTTATTATCAAGGAGGCTCGGCCGGTGTATGTTGAGTGGATATCGGCTTATTGAATATGTTTAATAGTGTATAAGACCGGTGGTGTCCGGCGGTCTTTGCGGTGGAGAGTATGAATTGTTTGAGAGAAGGTTTTAGCGAGTATGGTTCTCATTTTTGCTTACCGGAATATATTTTGAAAGCTTAGGGGCAAAGTAAGACATGTAAGTATAAGATATCTTAGTAGTTATGTAAACTAAATATCTAGACGGCAAGTGGGTTGAATATCTTGGCAACGCCCTACGTGGTCGCGTAGGTCGCTATGTACAAGGTCGCCTGCTTCATCGTCCTGCTTCACCTTTGCCTTTCGTTGCTTCCCTTTAAGCCTTGTGCGCTCTCTTATGGATCTATTGTTCAGGTCGCAGGTCGGGGCCCCGAGCCTCTGATGACCTTATAGGTTTGAGTGCTCTAGGCGTGGACCTGACTGAGGTGACCCTGACTTGCTTGGAGTCGCGAACACTACGGCCGCGGCCTTTATCCGACTTGGTGGTCCAGATAGGCTGTTTCCGAGACTCATAGGTGGCGATATTATTTATACACATCACTATCAGAAAAATCCGGCTGCTATACCCGACTTTTTCTCTCCCTCTAAACTCTCTAATGTAAGCTCTCTATTTTATTCAAGAACTATAACTCTTGGAAGTGTGATGTACAAAAGAGAGCTAGCCAACCCCTTTCTTATATAGAAGAAAGTGGCACCCCTTCTTGCCCTAATCTGATTAGGAGAAACTTTCTAGAAGATAGATAAAAGAGGGAAAAAAAACATTTTCCCAATAAAATAAGGAAAATCTTTTTAATTGATTTATCTCTTTTATTATAATATCTCATGTTAAATAAAATCTAAATATTATCAATATTTTATATTGAATATATTTATCTTATTACCATAAATCTATTTTTCCAAAATCAATTAATATCCAATATTAATATTATGGTAATCTCATTAATTAAATTACACAATCCAAGTGTATCTTATATCACATGTGGCGCCCCAAATACCAACTAATTGGCTTCCGAAATATTCTTTAATTAATATAATTAATATCTTGTATTTTATTTATTCATAATAAATAAATACCACCGTATTAATTTACCACTATAACCTTTATAGTTTTGAGATAAAATATATTTATTTGGCTATCAACTATAACCGCATTTTAATCCAACTCAATGTTCTTATGTGTGTGACCCGATAGGCTTCCGAATATGTTGGTTGTAGACACAAAGTGCAAATTACGAAAATGCCCTTCATGCCTAACGATCACGGGATAGCGTCTAGCAACACACCGTGACCCTCAATCACCGGAAGAGTCAAAAGCAATGACTACTGCCTTTCATGTGAAATATTTACCGTGTAAATTACAATCCTATCGCTGTAATAATATCCATACAATCGTATCTCGAGTGTCAGTACATTAACGATCGTATCTTATAACGGATATCATGCTCTCTCGGAATAACACATTTACTCCTACTTTGCAAAGATTCTCGAGAGCTAGACATTCCTTATAAGAAGGCCATTTCGGATATTCATTCCCAATCATAGGATATGCGATTCCCGGACGACCAAACATGTATACTCCGCATTCTTCAATACCACACCCAATCACTAGCGCATGATCGCCTTGTGGTTAGGGGAAATCTCAATAGTGTCAAAGCATGACAATCTACACCGTGATGCCATGAAGACTCCGGTCCTTAGGATAATTACACAACTGACACATAGTGCGACACTTAATGTAAGTAGGTCAGTCTAACGTACGTATTCTCTAATGCACGTCCACGTACAATCCAAGTGTCTCTACACTTCGTTAGACGAGATCTATACCTATCTTCAACAAGATAGAAGACATCCAATACGTGCTAGTCGAATCATACTATCAATGTCCCATTTGACAGTACCCACGACTAGAGATATTTAAGTATCAAACTTGTTAAAGTGATTGAAGATCTCATCAACCATAATCACTATCATGGTTTGTCTATCACATAGTTTGACACTAGGGACGTTACTATATATATACAACCAATAATATGAAGACAAACAATATATAATAACAAAAGTGCTTTTATTAATCATAATAAAGTTATTACATGAACCAGAATAGACTGTAAACGACCCGACCCGGTCGGATCCGGTCCAACCCGATTGGGTTTAGGACACCTTTTCAATAATCACCCACTTGGCCTAAATCCAATCACCCATATGCCTAAACCCATGCATGTGAACATATTTCTCATGCTTTGCCTGTGACAATGCCTTGGTTAACGGATCAGCTATGTTATCATCCATGTACATTTTCTCTATCCTTACATCTCATCTATCTACTATCTCTCTAATCAAGTGATAGCGCCGTAGCACATGTTTGGACTTCTGATGAGACCTCGGTTCTTTTTACTGAGAAATCGCCCCAATGTTATCACAGTACAGTTGTACTGAACCTTCAATAGAGGGAACCACTCCAAATTCAGTAATGAACTTCATCATCCAAACTGCTTTTTTTACCGCCCCGAGGTTGCTATGTATTCGGCATCCATTGTAGAGTCTGCAGTAGTCTCCTGCTTGGAACTCTTCCAGCTCACTACTCCGCTATTAAGCGTGAAAACAAATCCATACTGTGACTAAAAGTCATCCTTGTCAATTTGAAAACTGGCATCCATATAACCTCGTAATACTAAATCAATCCCGGAAACCAGGAACATAGCCCTAGTACGCCTCATGTACCTGAGAATATTCTTGACAGCAATCCAGTGACCATCACCTGGATTAGACTAGTACCTGCTAGTCATAATAAGAGGGTACGAGACATCTAGTTTGGTGCACATCATGGCGTACATGATAGACCCGATAGCCAAAGCGTAAGGGATCCTACTCATTTGTGCCCTATCCTCCTCTATCTTAGGACACATTTCCTTTGACAGGTAGACCCCATGTGACATGGGAAAAAAAATCCTTTCTTGGACTGCTCCATGCTAAATCTCTTTAGCATCTTGTCTATATAGGTGGATTGTGACAGACCAAGCAACCTCTTAGATCTATCTCTATAGATATTGATTCCTAGAATATAGGTTGCTTCACCCAAGTCCTTCATTGAGAAGTTTCCGGATAACCAAACTTTGACTGACTATAGCATAGGCACATCATTTCCTATGAGCAATACGTCGTCTACATAAAGCACTAAGAATACAATGGCACTCCCACTAACCTTCTTGTAAACACAAGGCTCATCTTCATTTTTGATGAAATCAAACTATTTGATTGTCTCATCAAAGCAAAGATTCCAACTCCGAGAAGCTTGCTTTAATCCATAAATGGATCTTTGCAGTTTAAACACCATCCTAGCGTCATTGGTTGTGAAACCCTCAGGCTGTGTCATATACACCTCCTCATACAGGTTCCCGTTAAGGAAAGCTGTTTCACATCCATCTGTCAGATTTCGTAATCATGGTATGCTGCAATAGCAAGCAAAATTCTAATGGATTTTATCATGGCAACGGGCGAAAAGGTTTCGTCATAGTCAACTCCTTGTCTTTGCTTATAACCTTTTGCCACTAACCTAGCCTTGTAGGTAGTCACGTTACCGTCCATGTCGGTCTTTCTCTTAAAGACCTACACTCTATAGGAACTATTCCTTTAGGTGGATCAACTAATTTCCAAACTTGGTTGTCTTTCATGGATTCTATTTCAAAATTCATGGTTTCCAGCCATTTCTCTTTGTCATGCCTTTAGCACTTCCTCATAAGTTCTAGGGTCCTCATCTTTCATGAGATACACGCCAGTATACCTTTTGGGTTCACGGTGCTCCCTAGTGGATCTTCGAGGTTCTAGTGTGTCCACGGTAGAGGTTGACGTCACATCTGTGTGTGGCGTTTCCTCTACTTCCATCAACGGACTGTTATCCGTAAGTGGTTCTTGAATTTCTTCAAGATCAATCTTACTCCCACTGACCCTATCCAGAATAAAATCTTTCTCCAGAAATGGCAAGTCCTGGCAACAAACACCTTTTGTTCCTCAGGGTGGTAAAATTGGTACCCTTTGGTTTCCCTAGGATAACCCACAAACAGACATTTGTCAGATCTAGGTTCCAGATTGTCAGGCATGGTCCGCTTCACATAAACGGGACATCCCTAAGGTTTCATGTAACCCAGTGTTGGTCTCTTCCCTTTGAACACTTCATACGGAGTGGACTCAACCGTCTTTGATGGAACTCGGTTCAGTGTATAGGATGTGGTTTCTATAGCATACCCCCGAAATGATTTTGGGAGAACTGTGTAGCTCATCATGGATCATACCATGTCTAACAAGGTGCGGTTCCTCCTCTCAGATACGCCATTCATCTGAGGCGTTCCGGGAGGGGTCCATTTAGGTAGAATACCATTCTCCTTTAAGTAATCTTGAAACTCTCCATCTAGGTACTCTCCACCTCGATCGGATCAAAGTGTCTTGATTTCTTTACCTAGTTGTTTCTCAACTTCACTTCAAAATTCTTTGAACTTTTCAAAGGCCTCAGACTTATACTTCATTAAGTATACATAACCATAACGTGAATGGTCATCAGTGAAGGTGATAAAATAAGAGTATCCTCCTTTGTCTTGAATTGACATTGGGCCACACACATCAGTATGCATGTATGAGCTCAAGTAATTCATTGGATCTTATCCCTTTGCCACTGAATGGTGATTTTGTCATCTTGCCAAGTAAACAAGCCTCGCATGTATCAAACGATTCGTAATCGAAGTGATCCAACATTCCATCTTTATGGAGTTTGGAAATGCGATTTTTATATGGCCAAGTCTACATTTCCATAAGTAGGATTCATTCAAGTCGTTTATCTTGGCTTTCTTGTTGTTTATATTAAGTACATCAACATTCATATCTAATATGTAGAGACCATTTCTAAGCATGCCAGTACCATAAAAAATTCCATCACGTGAAAAAGAACAACATTTATTCTTGAACGTAAAAGAAAATCCTTCAACGTCTAATGCAGAAATGAAAATAATGCTCTTCGTAAGAGCAAGAACAAAATAACAGTTATTGAGTTCTAGTACTAGCCCACTGGGTAATGAAAGAAAATAAACTCTTACGGCTAGTGCAGCAACACTTGCTCCATTCCCAACGCGTAGGTCCACCTCTCCTTTCCTCAGTTCTCTAGTTCTTCTTAGTGCCTGCATATTCGTACAAATATGAGAACCACAACAGTATCTAATACCCAGTGGTTAGACTTAGAAGAAGCAATATTGATCTCAATCATAAACATACTTGAAGTCGAAGCATTAGAATGCCTCTTCTTGGTACTCAAGAAGCCTTTGTAGTTTCTCCTCCAATGTCCGGTCTCACCGCAATAGAAGCAAGCATCTTTGGATTTATCTTTAGCTATCTTAGGCGTTGGCTTAGGTGTGGCCTTCGCCTTCTTGGACTTCTTTTGGGCTTTTGACTTGCCCTTGCTTGAAGTGACCAGCAACACTTGCTTTCCCTTCCCCACAGTGCCCTCAACAGTTTTCAACATGTTCAATAACTCCGCAAGAGAGGAATCTATCTTGTTCATGTGATAATTTATCACGAACTGCCAGTATGAATCAGGTAGAGATTGCAGAATCAAGTCAATACTCAACTCTCGTTCCAACTTATGGCCCAGCTTCTCAAGCCTCTCTATTTACCCGATCATCTTTAGCACGTGTGACCCCACAGCAGTCCCAGATGCCATCTTACAACCAAACATGGCCTTCGAGACCTCGTACCTCTCAGTGCGAGACTGAGAAGTATATAGCTCATTTAGGTGAACCATGATTGTGTAGGCGTCTATAGACTCATAATGTTTCTACAGTTCAGGTGTCATAGAAGCAAGCATAATACATGTAGCATCAGTACTGCCAGAACAGTGCTTGTTGCACTTTTCGACAGCATTCGCAGCCGAGCCCTCTGCGGGTTTTTCCGGTATGGGTCCGTCCAAGATATAGCCAATCTTCTCGTGCCTCAAAACGATTTTGAGGTTTCTTTCCCAGTCGAGAAAGTTGGTTTCGCCAAGCTTATTGTCGATGATAAAACGAAGGTTCAATTTGTTTGACATTTCTACAACAATAAATAAAGATAGAATAAGTAAAAGTTCATGTATTCAAAACCTTAAAATTTTAATTAGGTTTTGCTCCCACTAGCCAACTATTCCCAATTGGCTTTCAAAAATTTAATTAATTCCTTAGTGGCTGGGATCCAATCTAGTCGCCTCAATCTCCGACGGTGGTCGATCAATCTTGGCAATTTCGAAAGGTAGGTACTCCTACCAGTCGCATCTTATGCGACTCCCAGTGGTTGACCAGTCAACTCTTTGACAGTTCAAATCTCTATGTGATAGTCAACCCCTTGACTCTAAAGTCAGACGGCCCTGACGGTGGCCAATCACCGAAAGACTTTAGTCGAGTCATAACCCAATATTCATAAGATCTCATGCGATCATATCTCAATAACGACGATATATGTCAACTCCCGACGGTGGTCGATCAGTTGGATCCGAACAAGGGCTCTTCATCGTCGTTATAATATTAGGAGACACTTTGGCTCGATTTTTTATCGTGGGAATAATTTTAAATTAATTCACTTAATTAATTCGGTTTAATAACGGTCTCATCTACTATGTGCATATTACTAGGATATCATATAAAGTAAAACATACATACCATTCCGCTCACAAAATAACCGGTATGATCATGGACTTTTTCTAGGTGCGGTTTCAAATACAAACCGATGAAACCGCGGGTCACAAACTAAGGGTAGCTGCAACCGTCAATAGGTTCTTTATTGCTGTACGCCAATGAGTTCTTTATCTTTCTTTGGTCTTCTTCTTCTTGCTCCATTCTTTTTACATAATAATCTATCTAATAAATAATTACACCCGCCGCACACTGGGGGAGCTAACGGGAATGGAATAAATGCAAAAAGTAAACTAGTTCACGTTCTTCATAACGGCCTAGGACAATTTGAAAAATCAACATAAAAAAACATTCCCGTCTATCCTATTGGTCGAGTCTATGATCAATCGGGGTCCATATAATCATATTATATCTACACATCTAAGCAATACAATTATATCTTATGAAAAAGATCAAATTAAAGTTTAACTACTTATGCGTCTTATTTTATCACATCAAATAATTAATTAACTATTAATTAATTAAATGACCTAATCGAAAATAAAATTAACATTAATTTTAAATCGATTCTAATTTCAATTTTATTAATTTAGAACTATTCAAAATTAAAATCAAAATTAAAAGGTCTCTTTTGGTTCATTTCCTTTTTGGTTCTTAACAAAAAAAGGGATGGATGCCTTTGGTTTCCTAAACCAAAAGGCATCTTTCCAAACAAAATTTGGTTGATGCCGTCCGCCTAGGCCTGGGCCTTTTCTCAAATCAAATATTTTGAAATGACTAAGGCCTATTCCAAACAAAATTTGAAAAGTTCAATATTTTGGATGATATGCCATATGGCATCCGAATGGCCAAACTATTTGAATCATTAGTTAGCCATATAACACAACTAAACAAATGAGCTGCCGGCGCCGCCACCCGCTGCCGATCGGCCGAGCCCTCCATCGATTCTATTTTTTTTGTTTGTTTATCGTTTTGCGAATCTAGATCTTGCATCTATCGATTAATTACTACGCAATTTAATTAGTGCTTATTGCTTAGAAAATGAGATGAAGTTGCAGGGAGAGAGAAAGTGAATACTGTTCCTGCTGAATGGTGCCTCTAAATTGGGGAGTCATGTAGTTTTCTATGAGGAAATGGAGTTGGGTTGGGGTGCCGTTGTAGGTGTTGGGAGTGGACCAAGGCTCCGTGTCAGATTTAGAGGGTGGATAAAGGCTTCCGTTGTGTATATTTTTATACCTGAAATCTGGCCGGCCGGCCAGATTTTAAATTAAAATGATATGATGATTATTGTGTGTGTAAAAATATGAAATAAAATATAATTCATAATTGGTAACACATAGTGGATGGTAAGGAGTAACGTGAGCCGGTTAGGTAATATAGGATGATGTAAGATAGGATGAGTTGGATGGAACGATAATGTTTGAAAAGATAGGATGCGGTAGGTGGAGCGTTGGCATAGGATTAATGTAAGTGGTATGGATATATAATCCGGAACTTGTATATATCTCTCGTATTGAGTCTTAAGTGGGTCAAATTGATTAATGAGTCTAAATTCAACTCATTGTTGGGCCATAAGTCAGAAGGGTCCAGTCAAGGACAAGCCAACCTCATTCAAGTCATTCTCGGAGTTTATTTGACCTCATCCCAGCAACAATTAGCTGACCAGGCCATCCAAACCGCCCCCAAGCAGAACAGGTCATCCCCGACCTCCAAAGATGGTTATATCACATTGATGGTCAAGATTCCTCGATTGATCCTCATTAACTGTCACAATCCATGATTGATTATATCCCCGATTTTAGCCTAGTTGATCAATAATTGTCCCGTTGTTGGCATCACACTAGTCTTTAATCACATGCAAACAAATCAGGGATTCTTGCATTAACTCCCCCACACGGGAAGGCTATATAAAGACCATTGTCTTATATTTCGGAACTAGTTATTGACTTGATCTCATACACATTGAATACGTACGCATTCTTTAAGACACGACCACAAATTCATATGTTTTAGTAGTTGAAATTATTTAAAAAGAATCCAAATCCCCACAAAAGTAACCCAACGATTTCCCAACATCGTCAATAAGTGATGGGTAAGGTGTGTATAGTAGGAAGTACAGTAAGTGATGAGGCAATGTGTGCATGATAGGGGTGACATGGTATGGTAAAGTAGGAGTATTGTAATTGATAGGATTAAGGTCAACAAGGTAGGGTAGGGTGAGGAGTGGTAGAGCTACCCTCACCTCACCTTACCATGTCACCCAACCCTACCTCATCCTACTTCACCTTACCATACCCACCCAGACCATTTCGTACATACCATCCACCTTACTCATCACTCCATCGTATCATACATCTTCTTCGTCTCTACCATACTTTATCTAAACCTACCTCACTACATACAGGGCCGGCCCTGGCATATTTTGGGTTTAAGGCCAAGTCCCCGAATTGAGTCTTTTAGTTGAAGTTGTTTTTTTTTTAAAAACATACTTATCACGTTTTTTAACATCCATAAATACAAAATTCACTTTATTGATAACCTCAAAACATGCCTACAAAGTAGTATTTTCTAGCATATTTAGAAACAAAAACGAAATAAAAAGTACGCCGGCAAGGCCAATCACGGAATCACCCCATCAAGTAAACAAAACATACTTGATTAATGTAATGACTATATGTGCTTCTCTTATTCAGTCAAAATGAAAGCCCTCTTCGGCTCTTCCTTGTTCCTAATCATTCCTTGCTATGCTATCTTCCAATCTTTCTACATATAGAAAAATTATGATATCCAAGAGATATTAATCATCTATTCATCTTACTAATTAAAAATTTGATTACATTACATTACCATTATTATTTGTTAAACATTTGAACTATAAGAAAAATAATAAATTACTATAAAAAAATTACCTCCACTTAAGAACTTAGGGCTTGTGTTGTTGTGTAGGGAAAGATTGATACATGGTATTATTTATAACTTGAAGATTGAGATTATAATTTATGAATTATGGGAAATTAAAAGAAGGAAAAAGAAAAAAAAAAGCAACAGCTGAGAGTGAAGAAGAGGTAGGGGAGGGGAAACGAAGGCAGGGGAGGGGATAAGGAGGAGGACGTACTTAGGACTGAAGTGAAGTTTTTATTTTTGTTTGTTTGTTTTATTTTTCTTTGTGTGTTTTTTTTTATATAGATATATAATAATATATTCTTTTTAATTTCTATAGTTTTTCAAACAAAAAAATTAATAAAACTTGTTTTATGTCTAATTTTTTTTAGGCCAAATAAATTTTTTTATTTGGAACTTTATCGATTGGAGTAAAAATAATGTGGACATTTATAAAAAAAAACAATTATATTAGGTTGGATTGGATTGAATCTATGCGGATTTTTTTTTTCTTCTTTTAACGAAACATATACCGTTGGGTCCTTCCGGCACCGTTGAGCTTAAGACGGCCGTCTCTCCGGCCTCACATGAGGGCCGGCCCTAACTACATACCTAACAAATCTTACCCTACTATACCCACCGTCCCATCCCATCCTACCGTACCATACATTACTCTACTATCATACCATGTGTGATTGTATCATATTACCATCACTAATTATCATAATTTCTAATAATATCACCATTTTTTTATAACCTTTTATTAAAATACCAAGTGTTTAATACACATACATTTATTGATATACATTCATACCGTTTTATGCCATATTCTTAATCACATTTTTAAGAAAACCAACTATTGTATGCGTACTTTAAATATTGTATAGTTTACGTTTTGAATTTCAGTAACTATAATGTGTATAGCCAACAAATTAAAAAAACCAGCCATCGGTTGTATAACTTAGTGATAAAAAACTTGGATAGAAAAAGTCTTTTGTTTTTATTAAACTAGGACGTGGGAGTACGATCTCTATCGTATAGCTCAATGATAAAAGAATTTGATAGTAAAATCTTTTTCTTTTAAACTCGGTTGTAGGAATACAATCTTTGTACTATCAATTTCTTTTTTTCACAAGGAAAAAAAATGTAAATGCAACATTTTAGTGCATTTTACATACGACTTGAAATAATTGAAATAAGAAATGGCGCCACTCCTTTATCCCGGGAATGAGGGAATAAAAATAAAAAAATGAAATGGCGCCAGTCTTGCTACGCGGGAAAGAGAAGATAAGAGAAATTGCAAAAAAATCATCAATCAACCAACTGGGCCGGGGCATTCTAATTACACTGTGAAATGCAGAAAATTGATGACTTTTTAGTGCCTAATCCTCCGCCTTCCGAATGTTTAAAGCTCAGAGGACGAAGGTATAAGCTTTTCCCTTCTTAAAGTTTTTTCAATTCTGGATTCTAGCATTCTAATTATAGCCCATGTGTCGGATACTATCCAATTTTTGCTCAATTTGAGAAAAAATAGCAAGCATCGGTGGAATAGGAGTGCAATTGAATTATGTGGAAAGTTTGATTCAAAGCATCGGCATGACCTCACAGTTCTTTTTATGCAATCTTACTCACAGGTCAGCATTGTCGGTGTTGTTGTTGTTGTTGTTTTTTTTTTTTTTTTTCAATTTTAGATTGATTTACTATTTCGACTTGATTCAAATAGAGTATGATTGAACATTGAAATGTTGTTTGGTTTGTAAGGAGATTCACTTCTAATAAAATGGACGTGAATTTTGTGGGGCGGAAGAGGGGGGGGAAGTAACATAGATAAAGTTACTTTATCGAATATGTATAAAGCTGCTTTATCTGATTCAAGTTGAATGTGTTCTCGTTCCTATTTTATTAGGTGGGAAGATTTCCTCACGGTTATCACATCGATGGCGAGGCGTGTCCAACTCATGTATTAAATTACTTCATCTCCTTACAATTGTTGTTTGTTATAAGCATTGATATTGTCTGTTTTGTCCCTTTCTTGTTTTATCTACGGTGCTTTTGTTAGGGAGTGTTTACTTGCATTAAGTGACTAACTGCATTTGCTTTCAGCTAGGTTGGTCTGTTAATGTTGCTGGTCAAAGTTGGATCTCCAGGTTCGTGTTTCTTTTCGTGATTCAGCTTGCGTTTGGCTAATTTATATGTTACAATGGTTTTCGTGAGTGCCACGTTAATATGTTCACAGTAAAAGGTGTTCTTTTTGGGTCGTGTCATGATGAATATGGTGTTATAGATTTATTGTTTTCATTTAAACCACTAGTGCCCCCTTCCGGCCTTCCCCCTCCCGTTATCCTTTTCATCCTACATGAAAGATGTTTCCATTAACATGTTATTATGCATGCTCACTTCTCTTTCTATTGTTGGATCTTGTTAAAATGATCTGGCTTTGTTGTATATTCATTTTTGTTTAGTTCAATGAATTGTTCTAACACTTTACTGACCAGCAAATTTTTCGTATCTTGCCATCCATCCATGAGACTTTTATGTGTTTGCATGAGGAGGCGTTTTCATGCGAGTTAATGGTAATTGTTTCTGTCTTTGTTTTCTTATAGGCTTGGTGTCTCAGCACTAGAATTTGACCTCAAGGTAACGGAGCCAAGAATTTATCTTGGGATGGGCTAGTGGACTTTCTGTGTATTGTCGGGTGGGCTGTATTAAGATAATTGACTGTGGTAGATTGAATTATATAGATTTTTTGGTGTACCAAAAATAACATCGGGTGGGCTTAGCCACCCTAAGCCCTATGTTTGGCTCCGTCTCATATCAACTAAAAATAAATAAAAGAATTTCACTCATTTACGCTTAAATGATCACAACCACCTTTGCCATCAAACGACCATTCATTCTAGTTGAGAATAGTGGCCCAATATAAACATATTTGTTTTTCTCGCAAGCATTTCTTAAGTTATTCATCGAAGTTTGGTTAGAAAAGTGGTTATAGATATGATTTTTTTTTTCTTTTTGCAAAGTTGATAGTGAGACTTAATCCTCTTCATAGAACAATTTTGCAATGAGCAGTTTGGTTCTACAAGGTTATGATAATATTGTCTAGGATTAGCCAACAAATGTGCCTACATTTGTGCACTTACTGGTATTCAGACAAGAATACCGGGTTAATGTTCTTGCATTCTTGGTCAATATTTTTGGATCTTTTGATTGATTATTTTGGGTATATGATAGTAGATTTGTGTCATTTCAAACACATATGCAAGTTACTGAAATCTTTTATTCGTTTACCTTCTCTTAGTCCCTCATGGTCTTTCAGATTCTGTATGAGGAACGTTGTAAATTGCTTTACTATATATGGTACTGGTTTATTGTTGCAGATAGATTTGCTTGTGTTTGAATATTTTGTTTAAGCTCCAGTTGGAGCAATCTTTAAGCGAGTTCTTGGTTTGATGGTCAAGGGCGAGGCCTTGAGACCAAGAGATATCATGCATTTTATTTTATCCATTTACGAGAAGGATTTTATATTCCATGGCTGTGAAGTCTGATAATGCAGTCTTTTGTTTTTCAATTTTTGTATTGACTAAAAGGCTTGTTGTCTGTGGGTTATGAACTTAAAGAACACACACACCTTAATAGAACAATCTTTGAATGTGGTTGTCCTTTGACGATTTGTGAATAAAACTGCTAGTTTCTCTGTCCCTGAAGCTTATGTTCACTGTCTCAAATTTGATCTCTTGGCTTCATAGATACAAAAGTGAATATTAGTTAGATATCTATGTTTTGTTGTCAGGGAACATATCTTGCCTCAGTAACACATTCGGGCTGCTTAACAGTTCATGATTTTGACGAGCTTCAATGCCAAGGTAAAAATTCGAGTATACCTATTATTTTTGCATGGACATTGTAAAGATTCGGCACTTGACAGAATTGTGCTTCCCAGTTTTAGTCCTTGAGTCATTTGTTTCCTCGGTTAGCCTCTTGCAACATGGACTCTAACTGTTATATCAACTTTTGAGCCACACATTTTCTGTTTCTAGTGACTTGTTATTGAAATCTCCTTCTATCCAGCTTCTGCAAAGAATCCTTCAGGGTTAAAAGAAGATGAGACGAAACAAGTGTTTCATATTTCAGTTAATGAACCACTTGATGTAGTACGATGGAATCTGACAAACCAGTATGAGGTTAGAATATATATAATTCCATTCAGAAATTCTCAAATTTATTACCATTGGATTCATGCTTAAGACTAAGCTATTAGATTTATCAAGCAATTACTATCCCTATTTTTAATAAGGATATAAGATTCATTGTTTCTTTCCTCTTGATTCATCAAATAATATTTGCAATTTTGCATCTGCATATTATAGATATCATTTATTAATCATTTTCCGTAACTTAAAGTGTTGGTTTAAGGTGTTATTGTTGGATCTTTGACTAACCGATTTGTTTGTACAACGTCATTTTGTCTCTCAGGTTGCCTGTTGTTCTACAAGAAGGAATGAAGTAAAGATTTTTGACATTGGGTTCATCTCCTCTGAGCCTGTTGAAGTAAGTTTCTTTTATGACAGACCAGACTAATATTCATCTCATAACAATGGATAAAGACACTTTTGCTTTTTCAGAAAACCAAACTTTCGAGCCAACTGATGCACAGTCTCAGTAGTAAAGTGCTTATCAGTCAAAGACCTAGTCGAATCAACATGTCAATATCCCTAAAACTTCTCCACCCACAAATATGGGGGTGCAAGTTGGTCTTAAAAGTTAAAAGAGAAAAAATTGAACTTTAACAAGCTGAAGATCGGATCATCTGAAAATCATATATTTGAGCCCATTGTACGACACGGTTTACAAGTGGCCTGAGCTTTAGCATGCAAGAATACTCGAGCTTAAGGGCTGAACTGCATTGTCTTATATAGGCAATTCATTCGAGTAATCATAAACTAATGTTATCCAATCAATAAACACAAACACATGCTGACAAGAAATCTGATTTTAAAAGAACAAGTACGCAATATTTGAACACATTAACTTCCTCATCCATTATTACATTTATTTTATGTGATGTTAATACTTGTTTTGTGGCTTCACCTTACTTATTTACTTCAGTTCAGCTTCTGGAATTTTCTGCGTGATGGCTTTTTGTTTTGGATATTCGTGCAGTTGTTAAGGACAAGGTCTACCACCAATGTTCAAGGTGGTCATATACGTAAAGGTTTATCTGATATCGCCTTTTTGCCAGGTGACAATTTCAGGTTGTTAAACAAGCCACTTCTCTTAACATGTTTTTATGTCTGTAGTAAGTGCCTGACTTTAATTTTAAATGAACACGGTGGAGAGACACATGTAGAAAAAAAGACATTTAGTCTTATCGCTTTGTTGCTGGATTTTCTTGCATATTATTTCAACCTGACATGTATTTGACTGTTCATACACTTTTTATTACTCTAAGGCCTTAATCTTCAGTTTTATAATGGTTTGTACTTAATATGTTGCTTGAAC
This sequence comes from Gentiana straminea, assembly GCA_036785695.1. Classification (NCBI taxonomy): domain Eukaryota; kingdom Viridiplantae; phylum Streptophyta; class Magnoliopsida; order Gentianales; family Gentianaceae; genus Gentiana; species Gentiana straminea. The sequence continues at coordinate 4,292,997 of JAVUPR010000022.1, forward strand.
AGAGTATTTGCATCAGAAGTGCATGGTGTAATAAATATATGGGATAGAAGAACAAGTGTCCTTCCATGTGTAGAGCTCACAACAAATAGTTGCAGTGCCATTAACAGTATCAAAATGAATGCAGATAATCAGGTTTATCCTAAGTTAGATCTTCTCAATCTCCCTTTCATCTGTTAAAAGCCGCACAATTTTATTTATCTGTCAAACTAGCAGATCATTTTTGGAGCTAATGAGCGTGGCATCATCTACATGTGGGATCTCCGTGGAGGGAGCTCATCCGTTGCTTTTGAAAATAACAAAACGGTAACATATAGGGACAATGCCTGGGATTTTGGTTTTTCTTCTTTAGAGGCATATTGTGTAGGGCATGTTAGAACTTCACTTTTCAAGTTAGATCTTTGCATGCTTATTTAATCCCTGCATGATTCAGTAATTGTGCCCAGATATTTTAACCATGGTTGCTTAGGGTTCTGTTACCATACGAATTCGACACTAATACTGTTTGCGGGGATACATGTAAAGATAAAAGATACAGGGATCTATTTGTGAATAAATTTATTTCCCCGTATGCAGGCATACTATTCCCCTCTAACTTCTTTGAAGTTATCATCTGAGCTGGATAAAGTCGGGTCTCTGAAGGTATGAAAATCACATCTCAATTTTTTGTGTACTCATTCTCTCAGTTTGTTATACTCATTTTGGAAAGAAGCCTACAATTTTTCACCCAGAGAAATAAATGCTGGAATTGCAACACTTATCATCTTTTGCCCAATAGTTGATGGTGTTTGATGATTCCTTTCTATTTCCCCAAAACATTGCAGGCTGAGTCTGATTGTTCGATGGTAGCACAATCAATCGATCTCAATCCATCTTGCCCATCTCAACTGGCATTTCATCTAGACAACGGATGGTGGGTCAAAAAACGACTAATTGACTCGATTTTTTTTTACATACATATTTGTGTTTAGTTTCTTGGGTTGACTTGTTATTTTAACACAGGTCAGGTGTTTTCGACATCCATAAGTGGCAGGTTACACACATCCACTGTCCAGTGTCTTCGTTGTGAGTAAAATGCAGGATTTTACTGTTTGAAATGCTGTTGAAGTCTCATGACTACCCTTTTTTTTTACTAGTTTGAAAGGCATACTTGTTTTCTCTTCTTGTGCTGGAGTAGGGATTGCATACACGATCCTCCTCAACTTTCGTACCTGAAGAGAAAACCTGCGTGGTTGCCGTTGCACTCGGTAAGTAGAGTAATAAACGTTATGTGTGTCTATACAATCAATATCAGCTCTTGTTACTATTTATTCTACTATGAAAAATCCAAAATTATCCACAGGAAAAACTCTTGTTATGTTTTGCAGCTCTACGCGGTTGGATCGTGCTCTCCTACGGGGCTTAATGTATTAGATTTTTATCCAGATAGATTATCTGCTTGTCATGTTGACTACAAGTAAGGATTTGCAATAAGACAATTAGGTAGTTCTCAGATTCATCACTTTAGTATTTTAAGGAATTTAAAGGTTTTATTGATTTCAGTGAGAACAAGGAGAAGGGCATAGGAGTAAAAAAGCAGAATGAAGGAAGTCATTTTATACCTCTCTGTGATGATGTGAGTGCCTGTGCTGCTCATCCTTTAAATGGCACCATTGTAGCTGGAACTAAGGCATGTCTCCTTCCTTCCCCTCCCCCCCTCTTCTTTTTGTGTGGAACTTTTTAAGTGTATTCGGAGTATCGGATTTTTAACTTAGAGCATTTATAGAAGATACTGTAGAACAAGATAAATCTGTATTCAAATTCACTGAGAATCATATGCAAGAGTGTCTTCAGCCAATCTATAAAATATAGAATCTTTAAAATATGCACTAGATGCAAGCAAGTGCTCTTACAAATTCTCTATTATATTATTTTACGGAATCTCTATCCATGGTGAACAGCACTATAATCTCTACAATATACATAAATAGAATAGAGAATCCCTATCATGTGCTAGTGCTAATACAATGTAGTGCATAATTTACAGAATCTAGAGAATGAAGTACAAATGGTTTTTGATGGATCTAAATGATATTGATATCCATTTTACAGATTCACATTTTTTTTTTTCACAATTCTCTTGGCTCACTGTGTATTTATGCATTTGAAGATTTACTTGTATCAATCTTTTATGTCTATCAGCAATCTTGTCTGGTATTGATTTCCCCTACTACTAGCAAGCCGCCCGACGATACTAATGAGTCATGAAACAAAGGTTTCTGGAGCAGTTTCACAAGCATGCTACATGTCAATTTCAAGAGGTTTTTTTTTTTTTTTTCTTCCCTTTTTCTTCTTACGATAAAATTATTTGGAAGAATAACCAATGGATGATTAGGGTCTTTAGCTAATGGTGAAAGAAACAAGCAGAGCAGAGCAGAGCAGAGCAGCAAACAATGTAATACCATAAAGATGTTCATGTCTTGAGATATTATAGTTTACTAGTATTTTTTATGCAGTCAAGTCCTTCTCAAATCTCGATCAATATTTTTGATAAAAGATTTCAACAAATTATAATAAATAAATATATATATATATATATATTAAAAAGGGGAGAATGTTGATGAGTCTGACTAATGAGCACCATGACTCACTATCCTCTGTCTTGTCTATTACTGATGTTACTTGTCTCCGTATTCTTCCTCTTTTACACTTAATGTTGATGCTGATTTTTACCATTATTTATTTGTTTATTATTTTTACAGGTATATGGTCAATTTATTGTTTCTATTTCTAATGTCTTGTCTGCTGTAGATTATGTAAATGAATTATTAGTTTGAAAAAGAAAAAGAAAATCATGGCCTAAAATCTTGATGTAAACAAACTCTCCCCCTTCCTTCCGGGGCGGTCATAATTGTTTTTATATGTCGCAGAGAAAAGATTCACACATATTAAGAAAATAATTAATATATCTTAAATATGGTGTTTGAAAATGTATTTTTTTTCTATATCTATATACTATTAAAAGAGAGAAAGAAGACCACATAGCCGGCCACGTCCCCTCTTGTATTTGTCTCCTGCTGACACGTGGTGGGCTTACAGCTTGACACGTGTTAGCACTTTCTATTTTAAAAAAAAAATTAAAGAGGAAACCTAATAATAGGAGTATACTCGTTAACTATTTTACTCGACTCCTAAGAGAGATGACTCGATTCGGTTTGTTCTTGTTTACGGACTCGAGTCGTGCTACTCGAATAATTAACCGAGCCGAGTTCGTGTTTTAAAATATATTAATCGAGTAGCTCGCGAGCTTAATCGAGATTGATCAAATAATTATTTAGTTAATTAAATTTATTAGATTTAATACAAAAATATTCTTTCCCATATTTAAAAAAAAATATTCGAGTCGAGTATTAGGTGAGTTGAGCTCGATCTTGCCATATTTCATTAAAACTTAAATGCATTCTAGGAAAGTAATCGAACTTATGATCCGAGTCGAGGTATACCGAGTACATAGCGAGTCTAGTTAAATCTTGCTTTTTTAGGTCTCCATCGAAATCGAACCGAGTTTTGGGCCTGACTTTTTTTAGTCGAGTCGAGCTCGAGCCCTGCATTTTTTAAAACCTATATCGTTTACTAGATATCTATTATTAATATACATTGTAATGGTTATGCATTGTCTTGAAAATGCAGTCAGGCTACTCCATGTCGCCCATTTTTACAAAAAAAAAAAAGAAATAAAGCTTTCCGGTAAATCCATAATATAAAAAAAAAACCATTACGGTTTTTCCTGCTCTAATATTCTTTGTATGTTATGTTTGGAACTATATAAATAGTTTTTTTTATTTAGATAATTGTATTGTCAGCGAGGAAAATAGGAAGGGGAAAACTCCGGGAAATTTTTAAATCAGATCAAGAAAACCCCCCACTTGTAAGAAAAATTTACTTTTCAAAAATGCGCTTTAGGTAATACGACAATAATATTGTCGGGAAACTTTTTCTTACGACAAATCATCCTAATTAATAATGTCGTTATTATTGTCGTAAGAAAAATGTTTTACGACATTATTATTATCTTAATGAGTTTTAACAATAATAATATTATCGTAAAATCTGTTTAACAACAATAATATTGTCCTAATATCTGTTTAATGTCATTATTATTGCCGTAACGAGTGTTTAGACACGAATATTTTTATTTCGAAGTAAAGTGGTTAGCCATGTGTCCTTTTAGTTGGCACCTACTTAGTTTTGGTTTATAATTATTATATAAAATTATTATATAAAATAGCATAGGACAAATATATTGACTAATTTTTCCAGCAAATCTTCTTCATATCTTTTCTTTCTTTTTTTACCGAAAAAACCCTTGCTTTACAGCTGTGACCTCGAAGCAGGGTAAGGGGCGGCTGTCTACCGATTATCCGGCGATCTACCGCCTAATCTGATGGATTCTGTCTCAATCAATCCTTTCCATTACGTAGCTGCAGAAGGGGAAAATGGTTGTTTCCACCGGATGAATGGAATTGTCCACTGGATATTACCAACAATTTTGTGTAGAAGGTGAGCAGATTTGTTTGGACCGGAAGAATGAAAAATCCATTGGATATTAGCAGCGATTTTGTGTTTGGATCGAGGGTATGTCAATTCGGATAAGAGATGACGCATTTGGGATGATTATCCAACGGATTTATTTAGTATAAGTGTCAATTTCACATCTATATCCGAGATAAAAAGGTTTTATCCAGGTAAAGGTTTGATTTTGTTTACATCAGCTGCAACTTTTTTTGCTTCAAATACCAAAGAATTGCTATTCATTTCTCAGCTTACATTTCTTCTTGCTTTTCTCTGTAGGTTCACTGCTCTTATAATCAGTTCTCACGGGTGTATTCATTGCATCAACTACCTTCTTTGGTAGTTTTCTCGGGTATGTAGTGAGAACATGCAACCTTCATTTAGTATAAGATTTCATTAATTCCATTCAGAAGAATATGCATGTCTTTTACTTGCCATTAAATGCAGCTTCGATTGAATTTCATTACTGATTCTTATTGATAAGTCTGTGGTTGGTGTAATAAATGTGTTGGTTCTGCTAACTGCCATGTGTTGGTATAAAATGGTGAAAATATCTGTTGAAAAGGGCATGGATGTGAGAAAACTATGAACAGTGTTGCATAAGGCCTGATATGTGTTTATAGTACATAACTTGACATCTTTTTCTATCAAATATGTGATGATTTACCGCAGCAAATGTTGGATTCTATGCATAGTTCTTTTTTCTTACCCTTCTTAGTTAAAATTATACTGATGTTTAGGTTTTCTCGGTAAACAAATGATTTCTTCTGCAGTTGGTTTGAAACTTTTACTTATTTTTCATTCTTTTACATATTCAGTGATGTTTTCTTAGCATATCTACAGAATTTACCAAACTGATTTTTTCCAGTTCTGCAAAGACTTTATTAGTTTCATGTGTTGTTCAATGTTTAGATTCATCTTATATTTAGCCTTTTTTTTTTACTTTCTGTTTGTTTCTGTTGTTTTCATGTACTTTGGATAGTTTTATGCATAAAGAAGAGAAAAGGATTGCTGTGTTTATTGGTTAGTTTAGCAAATTTTCAATGGCGCTCCAATAGGTATGTTGCTACTGAATTGGTATTTGTTACTGTTTCTTCTCTTCAGCATTGGTTTTAGAGTACTATATTAGTGCCGCATCTTCTACTTGACTGTTGGTTATAAACATGGAGTCTTCAAGTGATAGGTTAGATCTGCCTTCTTTAGATTCACATCCAACAGTAGATGAATCTTTAACAAAGGAAGATAAGAAACACATGCTATTTCTAGATGGAAGGAAAAAAAGTACAAGAGAACAAGTATTCAAAGTAAAAATAAACATGAAAGTGAAGTAAGTAAACAAAGGACTGATATAACTTCAATAAAAATAATTGGTTGTGGTAAGGCTAAAGATAATGTTCATATGTCTTCCTTATCTATTGATGCAGAACATAGTTTTACATCTAACAGTTTCAAGAGACAGTGATTTAAATACTGAATCTGAAAAGGCTACTAAAATACAAAATTGGAAAGAAAAACGTGCTAGAAGAAGGTTAAAAAGAGATGTCTCTTTAGCTGGTTCATACAAATGTCTTTCTTCTGGTGCTTTAGAAGAACATTTATTAGAAAACAATAACATGTTAAAGCTACCTAATGAAATTCCAGAATCATCAGAGCAGCCTAGCAAGAAACCCAAAAAAAAACATACTTAATCATCAAAAAAATTCAGACATAAAGTCTAATGCAACTGAAGATATACTGCATACATGTTTTGCAACTTCTCTTCTGTTAAATGAACAAGATTTTGGATCAATCTCTTCGGGTACTAAAGTGAATAGTAGAGTAAACAAAATAAAAAAATTGGAAAAATGAAAAAACTAAACAGGTTGCACAGACTTATGATGGTGTTATTTTGGATCCATCTTCTACCGTGGTACATGTTAATATCCAACGCATGAAATATAACAAACATAGAGACTTATTAAGTATGATAGTAGATAAAAGTGACATTCTAGACAAAGTTGATAATTGTATACATTGTGGTGCTAGGAGATTTCCACATGAAACAACAACTTTTTGATGTTCAGGTGGAGATGTGGTCTTAGTTAGTATTGACTTGCCTTCAGTGATTATTCAACTCCTAACATCTCATGAAAATGAAGCAGTAAATTTTAGAAGTTCAATCCGAACATACAATAATCATATTTATATATCATGATAAATATTTCTTTTCACACAACTATTATAAGCACATACACAAGAGACCATTTTCATGTCTGGACTTGTGATTTATTATAAGCTTGTTACACCACGGCATGTTTTCATTGAATTTTGGAAACAAGGTGGAAATAATAAACTCACAACGTGCTATGAATGTCGGAATGATGGGAAAAAAGAATATGGTGTTTCTTATTCTTCTTCATCATGTGTAGTGTCATTGCGTGCACTTTTCCAAATTAAGTAGGCTTTGAAATGATAAAATTTAAAGCATGAATGTTAAGGACTTAATGCTATGCAACAGATTATTACAGCTTGACTCAATTTTCCCCTTTTGTAGCACTACATTCTTTAAATATCATTACGCCATGCAGTCTTCTTTTATAGTGATAGTTGAACTATTCATTACATTACATGTTGTATTTATACACAATTTGTTTTACAGGGCCAACGATTTTTTAAGGAAGTAGAAGCAGCTATATTTGGGAAAAAAGTTTACTGTTTTGTCAAGTTCTTTATGGCTGACAAGAACTACACGGTTCTGCAACTGTACACGGAAGAAGCCATTCTTGCCTCTGGAGCTATTGAGATGCACACAGATGATCCACAATCTGTAAAGCATGTGGTACAAGAACTAACAAAAGAAATGACCCAATTTTTCAGCCCCACAACCAAAGTTGTCCTTGAAGAAACTGCTGATTCTGTTGAGATGAAAGATGAGACATGTACCCAACATCCACATTCCAAAAGAACTTTAATGTTTGGTTCTATACCTACATGAAGAGAGTTTGAGAATGTGATAAACACAAGAGTAAACTTCAACTTAGTTTATTCATTGAGTAAAAAGATGTATAAATAGATACAATTGAGATAGAGAGACTAGCTAGCTAGCTTGGGCGGCCACTTGAGTATGTAGATGTGGGCGGCAACATGCAAAAGTAAAAAGTAAAAGTTATGTCTATGACATAAAGTAAACTAGAGTTTGACATATTAATTGTTTATATGACTCACAATTAATATGTCTTTTACAATTAAATAAGATGTACAAAATATTATGCACGAAATCCGAGGCTCAAGCAATCCGCCGAGCACCTGTGAAGCCTCGACGGACCGAGTCCGCGAGTAATATTTCCACACCCCCCTCAAACCGGGTTGTATATGTTGATGCGACCAAGTTTGCTACTTAGTCCGCCGAACATAAGAGGTGGAATAGCCTTGGTAAGAATATCAAGCATTCGATCCGCCGAGGGAACATATTGGAGTTGAATAATCTTGGCATCAATCTTCTCCTTCGAGAAAGTGTCGTCAATGTCCACATGCTTGGTTTTATCATGATGGATCGGATCTTCTCGCCATGCATAAGGTGAATTATTATCACAACAGAGTGTGATAGGTTGCCGATACGGTTCTTTGAAGTTCGGTCGGCACTTTTTAGCCATAGAGCTTCACAAATGCCAAGTACAAGTGCCCTTAGTTCGGCTTCAAGATCGCTTCTTGACACGATAGGTTGTTTCTTGCTCCTCCAAGTAAAGGTTCCCCCATATATATGAGCAATAGCTCGTGGTAGACCTCCCGTCAATGTGACATCCACCCCAATCGGCATCGGTGTAGACCTTGATTGATCTATCAATAGACTTGGTGAAGTGGGCCTTGGCCGGGGAGTGGATTTTAAATACCTCGGTATCCTATTCACGCATCCCAATGTTGCTACAGGCAATGCATGAATTGACCGACAAGGCCGACCCCATATGCAATATCGGGTCTTGTGTGAGAAAGGTATATGAGTTTGCCTACAAGCCTTTGATATTGTTCTTTCCGACAACAATGTCACCATGCGTAGGGTATGACTTGGGTCTACCGGAGATAGAACGGTTTGCATCCCAAAGCATGCCGTTTCCTTCGCAGGTCCGGGACATACTTCCTTTGGGAGACCGAAATGCCATTGGTGGTTCTAGCTACTTCCATACCAAGAAAGTACTTGAGGTAGCCCGGATCTTTAACTTGGAACACCTTTGCCAAGTAGAGTCTTCAAGTTCTGGATCTCAGTAGAGTCATCTCCAGTAAGGATGATATCATCCACATATACAATTAGAATGGACCTCCTCTGGTTGGTTGTCTTGACAAACATGGTGTGATCAGAGTTGCATTGATGATATCCAGCAGCTTTAACCATAGTAGTGAGTTTTCCAAACCATGCCCTTGGTGATTGCTTCAGGCCATATAGAGATTTCCTCAGTTTGCACACCTTGCCTTGAGTATGAGGATTGATAAAACCAGGGGGTACAGTCATATAAACCTCCTCGGTGAGGTCCCCATTTAGAAAAGCATTTTTGATGTCCAATTGGTGAAGAGGCCGGTCAAGTTGGACGGCTAGGGAAATCAAGACTCGACGTGTTGAGCTTTGCTACCGGTGCAAAAGTTTCCTTATAGTCAATGCCATAAGTTTGAGTGAATCCCCTTGCTACCAATCCGGCTTTATACTTGTCAATTTTACCATCGCATTGTATTTGATAGTGAATAACCATCTCACAACTTCGTTTTCTTGCCTTTGGGAAGAGTTGTGAGGTCCCAAGTATGATTATCAAGAGAGAGCGATCATCTCGTTTTAACAATGACCTTCCACTTATCATTTTGAAGGGCCTCCGAATATTTCTAGGGATAGAGTGAGAGTCCAAGTCTGTGTAAACATGGCAAAGACAGGAGACAACTGATCATAAGATAAATAAGTATGAATAGAATGATCAGTGCATGATCTTTTCCCTTTCCTTAGAGCAATAGGTCTGTCATCTTCTTCGTAGACGGTCGAGAGTCGAAGCCGGGGGAGCGGACTCGGTTCGAGGTTGCCGAGTAGGCTCGGGTCGGAGGCCGACTCGGGTCGCCAGACCGCCGAGGGTCGTAATGTGAGTATCCGCGGGATGCCGAAGATTATGAGTCCGCCGAGGGTTAATGGTTTGACCGAGGGAACGGACTTAGTTCAATCTCAATCGGGTTTCCATCTATGATCGGCTCGCAGGTTTCCGTAATATGGAGTCCTTTCAAAGAATTTCACATCCATAGAATTGTAAAATTTCTTTTCGGTAGGAGAGTAACACTTGTAACCTTTCCTGTCCTGTGCATATCCAAGGAAAATGCACTTATGAGCTTTAGGATCAAGTTTACTTCTGTGTTGAGCATGGATATAAACAAACACAGTACAACCAAAGATCTTTGGAGGCAATTGGGTAATAAGATGAGAGCAGGAGTGTGTGGTCAGCAAGGTTTGGAGAGGAGTTTTGAAACCTAACACTCTGCTGGGAAGTCTCGTTGATTAAATATGTAGCTATCAATATAGCTTCACCCCACATGTATTTAGGAACATGTGTAGTGAACATGATTGATCGGCCATTTCCGAGCAAGATGCCTGTTCTTTCTTTCAAAGCAACCCCATTCCTCGCCGAGGTGTTTCCACACAACTACTGATATGAACAATTCCTCTGTTTGTCAAGAAGTTACTGAGGTTAGACTCATAGTATTCCAGAGCATTATTAGTCTTTAAGATCTTGATCTTAGTATCAAATTGGGTGGAGACCATGTGATAAAATTCTTGGAAGATAGGTCCAACTTCAGATTTGTCTTTCATTAAGAACAACCAAGTGTTTCTGGTATGATCATCAATGAAGGTTACAAACCACCTTTTTCCTGTTATACTTTTCACTCTTGAGGGTCCCCATACATCACTGTGAATTAGGGTGAAAGGGGAAGAGGGCAAGTGAGGTAACTTAGCATACACAGATTTGGTGAGTTTAGCAAATTGACAAATATCACATTGAAGATCATTAAGATTACATCCTTTAAACAATTCAGGGATTGAAGACTTTAAATAACCAAAACTTGGATGTCCTAGTCTATAATGCCATAACATGATATTGTCTAGGTTTTGAGTGCGGCGCCGAGGTAGTTTCGTCTTCGATCTTCGTCTTCACGGGGTTGATCACAAACAATCTCCCGAGCAGGGTTTAGCTTGCCCAATCACTTCTCGAGAAGAAAGATCCCGGAATGTACACCGATTCTTATTAAAAACAACGGTCAATTTATCTTTAGTGAGTTTACCGACATATATAAGGTTACAGTCTAACTTTGGAACAAACAGGACATTCTATAGATATATCTGATTAGTAAGTTTAACCTTCCCAACACCTTTTGCATAAGAAACAGAACCATCAGCAGTCTTAATTATGTGAATTTGGTTGCATGGCATATATTGGGTAATAAGGTTTTTATTACCAGTCATATGGGAAGAAGCCCCATAATCAACAATCCAAGTCTCATTACTAAGAGGTGAGTAAAATATACCCGTTTTAGCATGAGTGGCCATTTCGTGAGGGGAGCTACCTTCCCGATGTCGAGCAATAAAGGCTCTAAAGGCGCAACCGAGCATTCGTTCATTGTCATTCTCCTCTTCACCGATAAGTTTGCCTTGACTTTCCCCGGTTGGTTTTGAGGTTTAGAGGGGGTAGGTTTGCCATGTAGCTTCCAACAATTGTCCTTGGTGTGATTTGTGCGTTTGCGGTGATCACGAACAACTTTCCCGCTTTCTCGGTCGCCTTCGGCTTCCCGTAAGTCTCATTAACCTTCGACCACCAGGCGTACCTTCGCAGGTTGTCGGCGGGGAGTTCTTTGCAAAGCATCACTTTCCTCCCCGCTTTCCTCATGTTTGACCTCAAAGCAAACATGGATTTGAGATTTGGAAGAGGTTTAGTAGCAAGAATTCTACCTCTGACATCATCAAGAGTAGGATTCAGCCCAAGTAAGGAATTTGAATACTCTCTTTTTCTCGATAATGTCTTTAAAGAGTGCAGCATCTTTAACATCATTCCAGGGGTGAGTTTCCAACATATCTAGGTGTTGCCATGCCTTAGATAGTTGATTAAAGTATTGAGTTACAGACATATCCCCTTGTCTGCAATTTTGAATCTGAGCTTCGAGTTCATAGACTTCGGATGTATTGTCCTTTTTGAGTAAAGGTCTACGGCATTGTCCCGCATTTCCTTAGCGGTGTCATACATCATGAAGTTCTCATCGATCTCTTTTGTCATAGACCTCGTGAGGATGGTCATGACTTGGTTATTTTCTCGTGTCCCATGCTTCAAACTTGGGGTCGGTTTCGAGCGGGGGGGGTTTGGAACCGACAAGATATCCCATCTTGCCCGGCCGGAGATATACATTTTCATAGACCTTGACCATAGCAAGTAGTTGTTACCATCAAGTTTATGATTTGTAAAAGAAGAGTGTTCGGTTATCCCGTCGCCGAGGCATTGTGAGTCTATCGAAGAAGATGAAACTTCGGATAATGTTGACATTTTCTCGAAAAAGAACCGAGTTTTGCGGCGGATTTTAGAACTCGGTAAGTCTCGATACCATGAAGAGAGTTTGAGAATGTGATAAACACAAGAGTAAACTTCAACTTAGTTTATTCATTGAGTAAAAAGATGTATAAATAGATAGAATTGAGATAGAGAGACTAGCTAGCTAGCTTGGGCGGCCACTTGAGTATGTAGATGTGGGCGGCAAGCATGCAAAAGTAAAAAGTAAAAGTTATGTCTATGACATAAAGTAAACTAGAGTTTGACATATTAATTGTTTATATGACTCACAATTAATATGTCTTTTACAATTAATTTTACAATTAAATAAGATGTACAAAATATTATGCACGAAATCTGAGGCTCAAGCAATCGCCGAGCACCTGTCGAAGCCTCAGCAGACTGAGTCTGCTGAGTAATATTTCCACACTACAACAATCCCAACAGCTGCTCCACAAAAGGCGATTGAATCAGTTTCTGTTCCACATAAGGATGATGAAATTCAAACCCCAATCAAAAAGATCAAGAACCAAAAAGAGAACAAGGAAAAGGAAAATTAAGAGTTGGTGTATGTTTATGTATTAAAATGCATTCATGGTTGTATTTTATGCTTTTTAAAACCCAAAACTTTTCTGTCAAAAAAAACCCAAAAGTTTGATGTAGTGGAGAAATATAGTTAGTATATTACCACCATTATCTTTTATCATGGATAAATTTTGATGGTGTAGTAATATACATAATGAAGAGAGTTTGAGAAAGCTATAATACTTGAGTAAACTCAACTTGTTTATTCATGATAAAAGAATGAGTATTAATAGATACAAGCTTGAATGTGAGAGGTCCTAGTATAGTATTAAGTGCTATGGGCGGCTATTACATAATAGGACAAAATAGAGTTACTTTATGACATATTAATTGTTTATACAATACAATTAATATGTCATGTTACAAATAATGTATACAAGTAAAGCATTACACGAAATAATAAGGTAATATTTCCACACCTCCCTCAAACTGGGTTGTATATGTCTATACAGCCAAGTTTGCTACTCAGACTGCTGAACATAAGAGGTGGAATGGCCTTTGTGAGAATATCAGCATTTGCTGAGGGAACATATTGAAGTTGAATGATCTGGGCATCAATCTTCTCTTTAAGGAAATGTCTATCAATGTCCACATGTTTTGTCTTGTCATGATGAACAGGATCCTCTGCTATGCATAATGCTGAATTATTGTCACAGCAGAGTATGATAGGTTGCTGAAGTTCAGTAAGGACTCTTTTCAGCCACAGTGCTTCAAAAATGCCCAAGACAAGTGCCCTGAGTTCAGCTTCAGCACTGCTTCTAGTTACAGTATGCTGTTTCTTGCTTCTCCAAGTGATAAGATTACCCCATACATATGAGCAATAGCCTGTGGTAGACCTTTATCTATGTGGCAACCAGCCCAATCAACATCAGTATAGACCTTAACTGATCTCTCAGTAGACTTAGTAAAATGTAAGCCTTGGCCAGGAGTTGACTTTAGGTATCTTAGTATTCTGTAGACAGCATCCTAATGTTGCTTAGTAGGGAAATGCATGAACTGACTGACAAGGCTAACTCCATATGCAATATCAGGTCTTGTATGGGAGAGGTAAATGAGTTTCCCTACAAGTCTCTGATATTGTTCCTTTCTTACAACAATATTACCATGCACTAGTGGATTACTTGGGTCTACTGGAGAGATAGCTGGTTTGCACCCTAGCATGCCAGTTTCCTTCAGCAGGTCCAGCACATACTTCCTCTGTGAGACTGAGATACCCTGGCTGTTTCTTTCTATTTCCATGCCAAGGAAGTACTTGAGGTAGCCCAAAGCTTTAACTTGAAACACTTTTGCCAGCAGGGTCTTCAATTTTTGGATCTCAGCAGGGTCATCACCAGTAAGGATGATATCATCCATATAGACAATAAGGATGGATCTTCTCTTATTGGTTGTTTTGATAAACATGGTGTGATCTGAGTTGCACTGATGATATCCAGCAGCTTTAACCATAGTAGTAAGTTTGCCAAACCATGCTCTTGGGGACTGCTTCAGGCCATATAGAGATTTCCTCAGTTTGCAAACTTTCCCTTTAGTGTGAGTGTTGGTAAAACCAGGAGGTACAGTCATATAGACTTCCTCAGTGAGGTCACCATTTAGGAAAGCATTCTTGATGTCCAATTGGTGGAGTGTCCAGTCAAGTTGGACAGCAAGGGAGATCAGCACCTTGACTGTGTTTAGCTTTGCCACATGTGCTAATGTCTCTTTGTAGTCAAGTCCATATTTTGAGTGAAGCCCCTCACAACCAGTCTAGCTTTGTACTTGTCAATAGTACCATCAGTATTGTACTTGATGGTGAATAGCCATTCACAACTGACTGTCTTCTTTCCTCGTGGGAGAGTGGTGAGATCCCAAGTATGGTTGTCAAGAAGAGCAGTCATTTCAGTTTTGACAACAGCCTTCCACCTATCATGTTTGAGAGCTTCCTGTATATTCTTAGGAATGGAATGAGTATCCAAGTCTTGTGTAAACATAGCAAAACCAGGTGACAAGTGATCATATGACACATAATTATGAATGGAGTGATCAGTGCATGATCTCTTTCCCTTTCTGACAGCAATGGGTCTGTCATCAATATCAGTAGAAGTGTTCATAAGTTTAGGAATTTGAGGAGTATCAGCAGGTTGCTGAGGTTCAGTAGGTGTAGGTTGTTCAGTGTCAGGAGGCTGATGAATCTTAGTAGGCTGCTGAAGGTCAGGAATCTGCTGATGAGCTATTTGAATGTTAGGAGTTGGCTGAGGGATTGGAATGGGCTCAATTTCCTCAACTGAGGGTGTAGTGGGAGTTAGTGGACCATGAGAAGAGGGAAATGCTTCTATTTCAATAAGGTTTCCATCTATGAATGTCTCAGTAGGTTTGCTGTAGTATGAGGTTTTTTCAAAGAATTTTACATCCATAGAGTTGTTGAACCTTTTGTCAATGGGAGAATAACACTTGTAGCCCTTTCTGTCTTTGGCATAACCTAGGAAAATACACTTATGAGCTTTGGGGTCAAGTTTGCTTCTGTGACGGGCATGAATATAGACAAAAACACAGTACATCCAAAGATTTTTGGAGGCAATTCAGCAATGAGATGAGGACAGGGATGAGTTGTCGGTAGGGTTTGGATGGGAGTCTTGAAACCTAACACTCTGCTGGGTAACCTGTTGATCAGATATGTGGCTGTTAATATAGCTTCACCCCACATGTATTTTGGCACATGTGTGGTGAACATGACTGATCTAGCCATCTCCAGTAAGTGCATGTTCTTCCTCTCAGAAACCCCATTCTGCTGAGGTGTCTCTACACAACTACTGATGTGAATTATTCCCTTATCATTCAGGAAGGTGCTGAGGTTGGACTCATAATATTCCAGGGCATTATCTGTTTTTAAGATTTTAATCTTAGTGTCAAATTGAGTGGATACCATGTTATAGAACTCTTGGAAGATGGTTCCAACTTCAGATTTATCTTTCATAAAAAACAGCCATGTGATCCTGGTGTGGTCATCTATGAAGGTGACAAACCACCTCTTTCATGTTATACTTTTAACTCTTGAAGGTCCTCATACATCACTATGAATCAAAATGAAAGGTGTGGAGGGTAAGTAAGATATTTTAGTATACACAGATTTAGTAAGTTTGGCAAACTGACAAATATCACATAGAAGGTCACTGAGGTTACATCCTTTAAACAATTCGGGAAATAAAGACTTTAAATAACCAAAACTTGGATGACCTAGTCTAAATGGCATAACATGATATTGTCTAAGGTTTGGTTGCAGGCTGCTGAGGTAGTTTCAGTCTTTGATCTTCTGTCTTCAGCAGGGTTGACCATAAACAATCCTGAGCAGGATTTAGCTCTCCCAATCACTTCCTGTGAAGAAAGATCCGGAATATACATTGATTGTTATTAAACATGACTGTCCAATTTAGCTCTTTAGTGAGTCTACT
Source organism: Gentiana straminea (assembly GCA_036785695.1). Lineage (NCBI taxonomy): Eukaryota > Viridiplantae > Streptophyta > Magnoliopsida > Gentianales > Gentianaceae > Gentiana > Gentiana straminea. The sequence goes on from JAVUPR010000022.1 coordinate 4,309,090, forward strand.
GACAGATATAAGGTTACAGTCTAATTTTGGAACAAACAGGACATCCTGTAGGTAGATCTTTTCAGTAAGTTTAACATTTCCAAAACCTTATGCACATGAAATAGATCCATCAGCAATCTTAATATTATGGGTCTGATGACAGAGCTTAAAGTGAGATATAAGACTCTTGTCACCAGTCATATGAGAGGAAGCCCCATAATCAACAATCCAAGTATCACTACTGAGAGGTGAGTGGAATATACCTGTTTTAGCATGAGTAGCTGTGTCAGTGATAGAACTACATTCCTTTTGTTGAGCAAGGAGGGCTTTGAAGGCGCAAACTGAGCATCCAAAGTAGTGTCTTTGTTACCTTCTTCACTGACATATCTGCCCTGACTCTCCCTGGTTGGTTTGGAGGGTTTAGAGGAGTTAGGCTTACCATGTAGTTTCCAGCAAGTGTCCTTGGTGTGATTTGTGCGTTTTGCGTGGTCACGAACAACTTTCCTCGTCTTCTCGCAGGCCTTCGTAGGTCTCGGTGGCCTCGCAGCTTCCCGACCACCATCGCGTCGAGCTCTCGCAGAGTGATCAGCAGGATTGCTTTGCAGCATCACTTTTCTCCTGCTTTCCTCATGTTTGACTTCAGCAAACACAGATTTGAGGTTGAGGAGAGGTTTAGTAGCAAGAACTCTACCTCTGACATCATCAAGAGATGGGTTCAGTCCAGTAAGGAACTTGAATACCCTCTTCTTCTCAATGATATCCTTGTATAAAGCAGCATCCCCTACATCATTCCATGGGTGAGTTTCCAACATATCTAGGTGTTGCCATGCCTTAGATAGTTGGTTGAATTAAGTACTGAGTTACGGACAGATCACCTTGCCTGCAATTTTGGATTTGGGCTTCAAGATCATAGACCTCAGATATATTGTCCTTTTTAGAGTAAAGATCTCTGGCATTATCCCATATTTCCTTAGCAGTGTCATACATCATAAAGTTCTCACTGATCTCTTTTGTCATTGACCTCGTGAGGATGGTCATGACTTGGTTATTTTCTGTATCTCATGCTTCAAAATTGGGGTCAGTTTCAGAGCAGGGGCAGTTTGGAGCCGACAAGTATCCCATCTTGCTCTGGCCTGAGATGTACATTTTCATAGATCTTGACCACAATAGGAAGTTGTTGCCATCAAGTCTGTGATTTGTAAAAGAAGAGTTTTCAGTGACCCCAGCCTGCTGAGGCTGTTGGGGCTCTACTGAGGGTGAAGAGGCTTCGGATATTGAAGACATTCTTGAAACGATAGGAGATTTTGCAGCAGATTAAAGGATATTTTGCAGCGGATTAAATGAGATTAAAGGAGATTATGGCTCTGATACCATGAAGAGAGTTTGAGAAAGCTATAATACTTGAGTAAACTCAACTTGTTTATTCATGATAAAAGAATGAGTATTAATAGATACAAGCTTGAATGTGAGAGGTCCTAGTAGAGTATTAAGTGCTTGTGCGGCTAGATACTCCTATGGGCGGCTATTACATAATAGGACAAAATAGAGTTACTTTATGACATATTAATTGTTTATACAATACAATTAATATGTCATGTTACAAATAATGTATACAAGTAAAGCATTACACGAAATAATAAGGTAATATTTCCCCACATAACTATAGGTGCTTGCAATGATTGTATTCCACTATATTTTATAGCTTATGGTAGCTAAACTTATGTATGTTTTGAACTAAAAGGGTTTGTATTAATGAAAATCCATGACTGTATCATTTCTATGAATGTAAAAATATCCTATACTTCTACGTTTACGCCTTTACCGGCACGCCGTGCCTTGCACGGACTGAGCATTTCCACTAGTATTGGAGATGTAAATACTTTGTTGGTAAATGTGTTTTTAGTATTGGAAATGTATTTTTTTTATTGGAGATGTAAATATTTTATAGGTAAAGGAGGAAAAAGTAATAAATGAATTTTCTCCTGGTCCTGGTCAGACCCCATTGTTGTGTTCGCGCCGGTGGTCCAACAAAGAGGCGAAGTAGTGGTCTATTTCTTTCTATTATGAACGACACGCTTCGCCTACTCCCTCCCCGTGTCCACTGGCGCTCCTGTCCAGAGCGAAGAGAGGGCGAAAAGGCGCCGCCGAAGCAACATAAGCAGGCTTCTATATGTATAATGACAGATAAATAAAAACAGAGCAAATTCTGAAATGCGACAGATAGAAAAAACGGAGGGAGTAGTGGTTATTTACACTGAAACACATCGGCTTTTTAAGTGTAAATAACTACTTGCACGGAATAGGGTAACTAGACAATAATTTCCTCTCTTGATTAAAAGTTGTTTTTATTTAATTCTTAGTCATAAGAAACCGTGTTATCTCTCTATCTATTACTTCCTGCGTTTTTTATCTGTCGCAAATAGAAGCATCACAGATTAAGAAAGTAATTTTAATATATCTAAATATAGTATTGAAAATAGATTTTTTTATTGGAGATGTAAATACTTTGTTGGTAAAAGAGTTTTTAGTATTGAAAATGTATTTTTTATTAGAGATGTAAAAAACTTCATTGGTAAAGGAGGAAAAAATAATAAATGATGAATTGGAAAAGTAAAATGATAGATAAATAAAAACAGAGTAAATTTTAAAACGTGACAGAGGGGGAATGAGCCAAAAATCCATTTTTTAATAGAAAATAAATAAACATGACACACTCATTTTTTTAGTTGCAAAAAGGACGAACAATATCCGACGGACAACTCTACCCTTGAAGTAGTGCACGACACAACATACTTCCTTTTTTTATTTTTTTTTTTTTAACAACCGTAACTTTTGACGTAGAACTCCGATCATCAAAAAAATTTCACCAAAAGTCATGTTTTTTTTTGTGCTCTTTATTTTGAGATCTCATACGATACTCTTCCGACGTAAATTTTGAAAGCCGAAAAAAATATTTGCATTAATCGGAGCGTTTTTCTTATAAACGACCGTAACTTTTGATTTAGAACACCGAACTTTAAAATTCTTTCACCAAAGTTCTTTTTTTTTTTCTCTCTTTATTTTGAGATCTCATACGATATCCTTTCGACGTAGTTATTGAAAGCCGAATTCAATCGTATCGTTTACACTAACATAGTATCAGTAACATCATTACCATTACTATTACCATTACCATTAACAATAGTAGTGTGGGTTTGACAAAAATCATGGACTCGGCAAGCTTTGCAACAACACCGACACCCAATATTCCTTTATGGATTAAAATGGAAACAAACCGTAAACTAAAAATCATTTGGACAATAATGTAATCACATTAACACCCCAAAAAACTTGTGTATTTTGAAATAACACATTCAATCACAATGGAAAAAAAATTCAACATATATGATGAACAACTTTAACATCAACATGTATGATAATTAAGTTACATCAAGGAAATGATTTTCTAAGCACCTAAAAATCTCGACAATGTCGATTGCTATCATCATCTTCTTCTCCAACTCTACACCAAATGGTTTAACATTTTCTAAATAAAGTCAACCTCTAAACCAAATGATTTAACATTTGTACCATATCTCAATTCATAGATAATTACCAAGGAACAGTAGCCTCTTCTTGGAACAGTAGCTCGTAGATCTCTGCCTTCGGTTTCAATGCATCGACCTCAGCACCATAACACAATAACAATATCAGTATCACAATATCAGTATCACAGTATCAGTAACACAATATCAGTATCACAATATTAGTAATAAGGTATCAGTAACACATTATCAGGCTCATTTAAGGCTTAATTCAAGGGACTACTTCAAGGCACACATATTTGGCTCATATAAGCCTCAAAATATCTTATTAAGGCTCATTTAAGGCACGATTCAAGGGACCACTTCAAGGCACACATATGTCCCAAATTCAGCCAAGTATCTCAATATATAGCATTAAAATCAGCCGTATTATATAAATTCACAATTCATCTCAATCATAAAGCATCTTAGTTCATCAATTTTAAGCTCAACTTGATTCAATTATCAATCATATAAGCGTGCTTGAATCATAACAAGAAATCAAAGATAGATTAAGAGTTGGTACTTAGCTTTAGAAGATGATTTCTTGTTCATTTAATAGCATTGAGCTCATACCATTTTCTCAGTTCAGCTCGTTCACATCTCTAGCTCGTTTAATCAAATCCATGCAAGAATGTCAAAATACGCAAACAATAATAAAATGAAAAGGCTCTAAAAATTGAAAACTAAAACAGGGTGGTCAAAGTAGTCCCGATGCTTCATAAAACATGGAAATAATATAGTACAGGTCTTCTTGTTAGGCACCAAGGAAAAGTAGCTAACAAGGCGATATAGACTTTCATTAGGACAATTCAACAAACAGATTCAGAGCACTAGCATCCATTATCATTCAACTTAAGTTGAATGTCAGTCTATACCTATTATACTAAAAGTATAATATCCACTAACACCATTTGTTTTCTCTTTCGGAAGGCGCCCATCTTCATAAACAAGGGACGGTCCTGTGTCTATACCATAAGACAAAGTCATAACACACACTCGGCTACAGAAAAAAAAAGGAAGATAAGGGTAAACAACAAATAAAGCAGCCACAATAAGAGATGATAACATCCAAACAAATCCATCACCCGTCCTTTTTCTCTTTCTTCCAAGTGCAACAGCTTCTGCATTGTTCCTGAATATTTGATAGAAATGATAATAAACGCCTTGTGCATAAAACCATGAGCATAAATAGAGTACCAAAAATTATTTAAAATTGAAAATCTCCCAATTGAGTATTAACAAATGTTACCCAAGGAATTCTAATATTTATGATTGCCACTTCAATCTGGACTAAGCCTTTGAACACACTTCAATGATTCAAGTCATAATAGAGTATTCAGCAAAATAGGTTATCGTTCTTCATTCATTTTCTTGCGACATTTCGATTGGATTATGGATCGAAGTGAATGGGAAAGAAGATGAGAACACATCTGGAAGAAGAGAGATTGATACGCCTTTTGTCGAATTCGGCGTTGGAAGTAATATCATTGGTACCTGCAGAGAAAGGGATTAACAGGACTTTTATGGAGCAGGGTAAGTGATAACGCTCTAAATGGTACCAATAATTCTACCATTATTCACCCCGAATTCTGCTAAAGAGAGGATATATAGACTCGTTATTATGTGGAATAGGTGTCAAATGCTATGTGAGTGTTTCTAGGATCGTAATTCTGCATCTATGCTATTTTCCCAAGGTTTTGGCACTGTTTTGTCTCGTTTTGCATGTTTTATAGGATGTACCGGATCTGGAGCATTGGAGGGTGGATCTGAACCAAAAGAAATACGTTGGGCCAAGTGGTTGAAGTCCAAGAAGAAGCCTGCTGAAGAAAAAAAAAGAAAAGAAGGCCCGGTAACCCGAAGGCTAGGCCCGGTAAACCGGTGTCTTGTTGGACATGAAATTGATTCTGCCGCATTATCTAAGTCGGTTAGGGTTTTAGAGAGTCTTAAGTCGGCTATTGTATCTATATAAAGCCGCATATACTGAAAGCTTTGATATGATCAGTACAAAACATAAGTTTTACATATTACATTACAATTATTATTATGCAAAAAAAGTTTTCTTGAGCTTTGGAGAGTTGTTTTTGGTTTCCACCCTTCTTCCATCATCTCTAGCTTGAGTAGATCGAGCTAGATCACCATTGTTGAAGGTATGAAGCTTTGAACGTTCCTTTATTGTCTTCAATATGGTAGATCTGTTCGTATTCATGTGTTTTAGTTAATCTGCATGTTTAACAACCCTATAATTTACTTATTTTAATCGTAGTGAGCAATGTAGATCCAGAAATTAGGAAAAGCCGCCCCGGTAACCCGGCGGTCTATACAGGTTTACTGGGGCATGTTTTTAGTAAACCTAAATTGGGATTCACTACAGCTATGTTGAGTGGCAGGAATAACTAAAACGAGTAATAGGTCTGGCCAATCTAGTATTCGTAATTCGTAAATTAACATGAAGCACTGTTAGTGAAGTGTTAATTAGGACATAGCCTTGAATGGACCCTAGGAACGTGCTGGTCAATATCGACAGCTGTCTAGGCGGGTTAGCGGTATGAGTTAGCACTTGATATTGGAAATTCTAGTTCTTTATGCGTATGGGCTATTACGGACCAATTAAGGAGGGTAGCTTGCGTATAGATTGTCTACTGCCATTGTCGGAGTAGATAAGAGTAGGAATTGCACCCGTAGCTGATAATGATAATTAAAACGAAAGCTCACGATTAATTTAAGGAAATTATGTGGGGAAGTAAACATAACGATTAACTAATCCAAGTTAGTAGATCGGTGATAAGAGGGAGAGGTACACCATGTTTGTTTTCTTTTATGTTATTGTTGGTCAATGACCGCCTCTATGTTGCTTCTTAACTAGGTTAGAATCGTTTATACTTATAGTTGCATTGTCTCTGTGGGATCAACCTTGACTCGCATTTACTATACTATGATGTACCTAGTATTCTTGCTAGTAATATCGACGTTAGTGACTTACACGCGATCAAGATTTTTGGCGCCGTTTCCGGGGACAATGGCCAATTATAAATATAAACGTTTTAATTCTAATTAAGAAGTCGTTTTTATTTTATTTTATTTATTTTGAGTCTTGAGTCATTCCGTATCAACCCTGCACATGTTAAACTGCTAGAAAAAGAAATTTCAGGGCCGATTTACCATGGCTAACCCCCGGGTTACCGAGGCCTGAAAAATCCAATTCTGAACAGTTCCTGTTATTCTGTGTTATTCCATGTTGATTTTAGTTAGTAGGTCCGCAACAGTTGGGATCACACCCAGCTGAAGCGGAAGTTGCAAACTTTTCCTTGTTTTATTTTGTCTTTTGAAGGTTGATCAGGACACTTCAGAGATTTGATCAAACCAGAGTTGAACAAGAGTAAACAAGTCAAACAACATGCCTAGAACGATATTGAACATCACACCGATTTCCATGTACCCTGGATCTTAAGCACGAGAGCATTATGAAGCTGTAAAGAAACGGTTGGAAAAGGAGAAAGAAGCAATTGTTAAGGGTGATTTTATACATTTTATAAGGATATATTTTATATCAATTTCCCCCATATTTGGATGTTTTTCATAGAAATCGAGCTTTATATTGAAATATTGAGTAAATGATGTTTTCAATGGTTAAATTGCGAAACGTAACGAATTATGTGCTTAAATGATGATTTTATATGATTTTGGAATTGTGTTACGCTTTGGTATGTTTTCCCTTAATTGTAGATACTCATTGATGATGGAAAAAAGGATTTGAGAGAGCCAAATTCGAAGTTGGAAAGGAATCAATCACATTTATGGAAGAATAGAAGATTTAAGGAAAGAAATCAAGTGATTGATCCAGCTGGACGAGCGTCCAAGTCCCGTCCACTATGGACGGGCGTCCACAAATGTGAACTGGCGTCCACCCAAAACGGACGGGCGTCCACCGCCGACTTAGCTTGGCCGACCTAAAAATCTATATAAAGCAGCTGCGCCCCAACCCTAAATCATACCATAATTTCTCATACACTAAAACCTAGAGGAGCAGCCGCACTTTGGGAGTCTCAAGGCCGGTCACCCGAGCCTTGTGCTCGGGTGATCCGAGGTTAGATTAGGATCGTTTTTGTTTCGTTTTCAATTCATGGATCATCCATTGTATAAACTATGTGAGTTCATCTTTTTGATTTATTCAAGCTTTGTTTATCTTCATGATTTTTGATTTATTTTGTATCGTTCTATGATTATGATGCTATTGTGTGAACTCATATCGAAAGATTTGTTTACTAATTGATATGTTTACAACATACGGAAGTTGCGTAAACTAGATCACCATAGAAAGATAGGATCTTTAATCGTTAATTAGTGACAAATTAATGGATTAATTATCTAGGTTGTTAGATTCTAAAAATATGAGAGTCAACTTGAATCTACACCTTCGTTTTGTATGGAAATTGGTCTCAACATTCGGAAGAGGAGAGATCGATAATTGAATTCACTAAGGGATTAGGAATTCATAGCTTGAGAAATAGATTCACTAAGAGATTAGGAATTTGTATCTCGTGTAAAGGTGAAACCACAATATTGAATTAAAATCATGAGATGAACTAGGATTGAAATCACTTGGTTTGTATTTTGTTTGATCCCATGTATCTTTAGTTTAGGTCGTTTTTATTGTTTGTTATAGGTTAGATTTATTTTAGTTGTTCTATCTTCGTTTATATGTTTTTCTTTCGTTTATTTGTTTTCATGAGTAGCAATTGAGAGAGTTAATAAGACTAGATTCAACATCCCAATTCCCTGTGGATCGACCCCTTACTTATCTCGCTCTACTATCAACAACCCGGTATTCGGCCGGTTAGGAGTTAGTTTTGCATATAGGTTAGGGTTTATAAATTTTCTTTTTGTTTAATGATGCAAAATCCTCCGAACAGCAATCAAGCAAGAGACTGAAGAGAACTTGAAGGAGTATAGCACGTATCGTCTAGGTGAGTTACCTTGTGAGTTAATTGATATATCGTCTTCGGATTATGATTCTGATGATCCTGAAGAGGATCCTGACACGATGTTTTCTGAGCCTGAGGATTACCCAGACTCAGACACCGTGGTAAAGTTAAGAGACCCTGGCACGTTCAGACTCCCGATTTCTGTTAATGGTATATCAGTAGGATTAGGTCTCGATCTGCGACTCTGGCTCGAGTTGCAACATTCTACCTTTTTCCCTCTGTCAAAAGATCAAGCTTCCGGTCATAATGAATAAAACCGGGACCATGACTTTCATTGATAGAACTAGAGACATGCCTACTGGTCTGCTTAGGAAGTGTACAATTAAGGCAGGAGGGTTCATATATCCTATTGAATTCACGGTCATAGATGTACCTGAGGACCCTAGTGCCCAGTTCTGTTAGGAAGACCTTTCTTAGCGACGAGCAGGGCGGTTATGGATTTTGATAAAGGGGAGATAACTCTGAGGTTGAATAATGACGCTGTATCTTTTAAGATCTGAGAACCCCTAGAAAATAGACCGGAGAGGTGTAAGATGACGTATGCTTCAGGTTAGGTGGATATTATGCAAATAGAGGGGCATAAGCATAGAGAGGTTGTCATAGAAACCGTTGAGCAAGAGTTTATGAGATTAATGATGAGAGAGAAAGAAGAGAAGGACCGCGACAAGATGCTCATGGAAGCTAGTCCTTCCTGTCTGATTCTCTTGAGATGTTTGATTCTCGAAGATTAATCACTGAGAGAGATTGTCTCAGTTTAACTATCACCTTTTTGACCTACCCTACGGCGGCACTGAGGTGCGAGGTTAAATCCTTGGAATGGTATGATAGACTTCTTGTAGTTTATTATTCCTAAAAACTATATATAGTAGTGTATATTTGATTAAGTTTCTGTCATTTTATTTACAGCAACATGTCTTCACAAATTCAAACTTTACTGAATGATAAGCTAAATGGCGACATTTTTACTAAGTGGAAAAGTAACGTAAACGTGGTGCTCGTATTTGAGAATGCGCAGTTTGTTTTGACTGAGGAGTGCCCTGTTCTTCCCCCTCAAAATCCGCCTAAACGCATTTGCGATCAACATCAAAAATGGCAAGAGGCGAATAACAAGGCAAGAGGCATCTTCTTAGCCTCAGTGTCGGATGTCATTCGGAGCAAGATTGAGGGTTTTAATACTGCACGAGAAATCTTGCAGCATTTAACCACCATGTTTGGCAAACCGTCTGATCAAGCAAGACACGAGGCCGTGAGGAAGGCTGTCAATGCCAAGATGAGGCGGGGTCAGTCGGTTACTGGTCATGTGATGAAGATGATTAGTTACTTTACCGATGCAGCAACTCATGGTGCGATTATAGACGATGCTACCCAAGTGTCAGTGATTCTCGAATCTCTGACATCTAATTTCCTGACGTTCAGGACCAGCTACGTCATGTCTAAGGCTCACCTTTCTATGACGGAATTGATCAACGAACTTCAAGTCTATGAGGGTCTTTCTACGAAAGATAAAACCCAAGAGCAGGAAAAGAAGGCTGAGGCCAATGTGGTCGTAGCCAAGGCGTCTAAGTCAAACCAGCAGGGTAAGCAAAAGAATAAGAAACAAACTGCGCCGGCGCCTAAACCTATAAAGAAGAAGGCTAAGCCGAATACACCATCCAAGCCCAAGGGCAAGTGTCATTACTACAATGAGATAGGGCAATGGCATCGTCATTGCCCCGTATATCTCAAAGATGTAAAGGATGGGAAGGTTAAGGCTAGCACTGGGAAAGATAAGAAAGGCAATTTTGAATTACTTGTCTTGGAATCTTTCGATGTAGCTAAAGATGTATCAATTTGGATACTGGATACTGGAGCTACTAACCATGTATGTTCTTCTTTACAGATCCTTAGTTCGTTTGAGGAGCTAGAGGAAGGAGCTCAAGTTATGAGAGTCGGCACCGGGGCGTTAGTTTCAGCGAAAGCAGTGGGAGCTGTGGTTTTAAATTTTGGAAATAAAGTTTTACATTTAGACAATGTTTATTTCATTCCGAATTTTCGTAGAAACTTGATTTCGTATTCTGCTTTGAAAGACCAGTTGTACTCTGTTTCTTTTATGAATGATGAGTTTACTATTTCAAAGAATGGTTTTACTTTGTGTACTACTATATTAGAAAATGGATTGTATTTCATTAAACCCACGCAAGCTCCCCTGTTAAATACTGAAATGTTTAAAGTAGCACATCTAAAATCTGCTAAAAGGCAGAAAATTTCTCATAAAGAAGATAGTACATATCTTTGGCATCTTAGGCTAGGTCACATTTCCTTGGAAAGACTCAAACGACTGGCTAAGGGTGATACCTTAAAAGAGTTATATGTTGACTCATTGCCCGTCTGCGAATCTTGCCTGGAAGGAAAAATGACTAAGCGTCCCTTCTCGTCAAAAGGGAATAGGGCCAAAGAACCTCTAGAGTTAGTACATTCAGACCTTTGTGGTCCGATGAATGTGCAAGCTAGAGGCGGATTCGAGTATTTTGTTACTTTCATCGACGACTACTCGAGGTTCGGATATGTTTATCTGCTGCAACGAAAATCCGAGACTTTTGGCAAGTTTAAGGAATTTCAAGCAGAAGCCGAAAGGCAGTAAGGCAAGTCTTTGAAATGCCTTCGCTCTGATCGCGGAGGAGAGTACTTAGATACTGAGTTCACTGACTACCTACTTGAACATGGGATCTGTTCCCAACGTTCTGTGCCTAGGACATCTCAGCAAAATGGAGTTGCTGAAAGGAGAAATAGAACATTGATTGACATGGTCAGATCAATGAAGAGTTATGCCTCGCTACCGATATCCTTTTGGGGATATGCTCTAGAAGCAGCGGTATACATTCTGAATGTAGTACCGTCAAATTCTGTCAATAAGACACCTTTGGAATTGTGGAATGGACGTCGCGAAAGCATGCGTCACTTCCGAATTTGGGGTTGTCCGGCACACATACTGGTTGACAAGACTACTAAACTACAAAAGCGTACGAAAGTATGTGTGTTTGTTGGTTACCCCAAGGGAACACATGGAGGTCTGTTTTACGATCCGGAAGATAACAAGGTGATAGTTTCTACTAACGCCACGTTTTTGGAGGATCAGTATATGACAGATTTCAAGCCTCGAAGTAAAGTCGTACTTGAGGAGTTACTTTCTGACAAGGTCAGACCACAAGTGCCCCCTCGTGTCACTGTAGACAACACTACGAATGCAATAGTCACCCATCCCCCTAATCCACCCAGACGTACTGAGAGAGTGGTTCGGCCACCAAATCGGTATGGACAATCAGAGGCGAACGTAGCCGTCTCTGATGGTGTGGAAGATGATCCAGTGTCTTTTCGCAAGGCCATGGATGATCGTGACAAGGATCAATGGGTTGACGCGATGAATCAAGAGATAGAGTCCATGTACTCTAACTATGTCTGGAAACTTGTAGATTGCCCCGAAGGGGTAAAACCCATAGGGAGCAAGTGGCTCTACAAGAGGAAGCGAGGAGTTGATGGTAAGGTGCAAACCTTTAAAGCACGGCTTGTAGCTAAGGGTTACACACATAGAGAGGGTAAAGACTACGAAGAGACCTTCTCCCCTGTGGCCATGCTCAAATCCATCCGGATCCTCCTTTCTATTACTGCATGCCTAGATTATGAAATCTGGCAAATGGATGTCAAGACTGCGTTTCTTAACGGCTTTCTCGACGAGGAGATCTATATGCAGCAACCAGAAGGATACATCAAGGAAGGCCAAGAGGACAAAGTGTGCAAGTTGCTGAGATCCATTTTATGGGTTGAAACAAGCATCTCGGTCTTGGAATCATAGATTTGATGACACCATTAAGTCATATGATTTCGAACAAAATCCTGATGAACCTTGTGTATACAAGAAAGTCATCAAGGATAAGGTTGCGTTCCTAGTGTTGTACGTAGATGACATTCTCCTAATCGGACACGATAAATGGATGTTGTCGGACGTTAAAATTTGGTTGGCCAGCCAATTCCAAATGAAAGATTTGGGAGAGGTGAATTATGTTCTCGGGATCCATTTAATGCGGGATCGTAAGAACAAGATGTTAGCTCTTTCACAAGCCACTTACATTGATAAGGTGATGGCTAGATATAGCATGACGGACGCAAAGAAGGATTACCTACCAAATCGTCATGGCGTCCATCTCTCTAAGACTCAGAGTCCTCAGACTCCTGAGGAAACAGAGGCTATGAAAAGAGTGCCTTATGCTTCGGCTGTAGGTAGTCTGATGTACGCTATACTGTGCACTGGACCTGACATCTGTTATGGCGTTGGACTCGTCAGTCGTTATCAGTCGAATCCAGGCAATGAGCATTGGATTGCAGTAAAAAACCTATTAAAGTATTTAAAGAGGAATAGGAATTATATGCGGGTATATTCGGGTGCAAACCTGGATGTATAGGGGTACACTGACTTTGACTTCCAGTCAGATAGAGATGATTTCAAATCTACCTCAGGCTCAGTGTTTACCATTGGTGGTGGTGCAGTCATTTGGAGAAGCATCAAGCAATCCAGCACGGCTGATTCTACTATGGAAGATGAATACATAGCGACCTCGAGGCGCCTAAGGAAGCGATTTGGCTCAAGAAGTTCCCGAGTGGTTTAGGGGTCTCTCCAAATCACAACGATCCGATCGCTCTCTATTGTGACAACAATGGGGGCGTATCTAATTCGAAGGAACCCCGTAGTCACCGCAATTCGAAGCATATCGAGCGAAAGTACCATTTAATCGAGAGATAGTCCAAAGAGGTGACATTTCCGTCAAGAAAATCGCCTCTCGCCGACAACCCCGCTCGATCCTTTCACCAAGACATTGTCGTTAGAAGTCTTCAACCGGCATTTGGAAACTATTGGTATTAGGGACATGACTTATTTGCTTTAGAGCAAGTGGGAGTTGTATTGCTGTAATATAGATATAGGGTGTGCTCTAAAACAATTAATCCACTTGCCTTTCATGCAAGTGGGAGATTGTTAGGTTTTATGCCCGAAAGACAATTTGTAATTGTTTTATTTAAATAAATGACATAATTTATTTCATCTTATTTATTCGCATTTATTGCCAATATGTATACACTGCAGAAAACCCTAAGTATATTGATTATGTAATCACATAACTCAGTGTATGGCTATACGCACGAGGATTGAGTTTGTGAAATATACTTAAAATTAACTTAGTCCGTAGCGTTTATTAATCTGAGTATGAGTCTCATGATTAATTTGTTATTAATGCGCCCAGAACACTTTACGGTGTGACAGTCTTATCCGGTTTCGTCGGTAATAGGGTACCTAGTGGGGCATTTATATATAATGATAATCATATAGGGCTGGACCGATTTGATTTGAGTTCTCGATATAATTCCGTGATCAAGAAGTCTTATCGAATCACAAGATGATCATATGGATTTATCTCAATCCTGAGGTGATCACAGACGACTGCTTAGACTAGGGTAGGGTTTGATGTGTTAGTAAGAATCACTTCGTAGTATGTGGTCCAACACTTCTCGTTGGCTCTATTCTGGAATGAGTGAGTAGTATGTTTTATCACAGATATGGAATCCATTCCTTCCTTCGGGAAGTAGACAGACAGTTCCCTTATTTGTTAACCCTAGAAACTGATCGATGGGCCCAGTTCATACTATATTAGTGGTGAACTAATTGATCACTAAGGGGTTAATGGTAAATAAGGATAATATGTTTCGAGAAGGGTTTACGGAAATATCCCGAATCGAAGTGAACAGTCTATGGAGGATTTATCCGTATGTAATGATTATATCAGTGGACGCTTTCGAATCATAAATTGAGTGTAAGTTATCTATATTCGATAGAGTTCAGTTTCGGGTTTATGGTGGTGTAATCCCGGAATTAATAGGTTGAATATAATTATTCTATCTGACGAATAATTTTATTAAACTTATTGTAGCTACTGATGATACGGAACCTGACACGGTCCCATTATCCCCGGTCAACTCGTCGGAAGACATAAGTCAAACTCTTTCCCTGTACATGACCGCGCTACGTCGCCAACTACTTGGCCATCCCGCCGCATCTTCGCATAAGCGGGGCCGCCCCCAAAGCACGGCGGGCCCATTTATATGAGAAACTCCGCCGCTAATGGAAATTTCATAAGCTTAGATAGAATGCGGGGTCAACTGCCATCTGTCGGGCATCGACACCGCTAGCACGAGTAGTCTTTTACAGCTTTATCCTTTCCCTATAAATACCCCCACTATGACATTAATGAAGATATAGAACAACTTTTGCGCATTTATTTCCATGAGCACTGTTGCATCTCTCTCTCTCTCTCGTTTATTGCTTTCATATCACTACCGTGAGCCCGCCACCAACCTCGATAAACTCCACCGTCCGACGGCGATAACCTCATTGATCGGAACACCACGAAGAGGCCGGATATCCCACATCCAGGCTTGCCATCCTAACTACCTGACGGAATCGGACCCGTCAATTGGCTCCGTTACCGGGAACGATTTCTTCAAAGGATTCAACACCTTCGTGCCCCCTATAGTTGCTTAGCTCGTTCCGATCTCCGTCTCCCTTATATAATGTGTTTTTTATTCCAGTTTATCATCATCAAATCGGTTACCTTTGTCTTCACAGTCCGTGGAAAAATAGCTCATGTGTTTGTGTAGACTATCCCAATCTTGCGTTTGAAGATTCACCACTATTGGGATAATCTTATATGAACCGCTAAGAAACGGCTGTGGTTAGCGTTTTTCCGATTTGAATGCTGATCGGGACGGTGTGAACACCATAAAATTCAGCTTGTAGCATATCGGTATCGGGATCGATTGCTTGTGGGAGGATAAAAGGTTCATCGGATGTTGCGTACATAAAATCTGACAGCAGATCACGTCCAGCCACGTCACCTTAACTACTCTTTGAAAAGGATATCGAGTTGGCTTGTGTCGAGGCAATAATCCCACTTCCTACCTTGGAAAGCTTGTTGTCGACTTGTAGCAGACCTCCCATCATGGCTAATCCTTCGCCTAACCCCGTCACACCCAACCCGGCGTAAAAAAAGCTGTGTCGCCCCGCCGAGGTCGCATGAGAGCGACCCCGCCCACGGAGCCGTCGATTTCCGCGAGTTCTTAGAATTAAGAAAGAAAAACGCTCAATTGGGAGGCGCAGCTCGCCCGAAGACAGATTAACACGAGGCCCGCACAAAGAGGCTCCCGCCCCGCCGGTTCCTAGCGAGGCTGATCTGGCAAGAATAAAGAGTTATGGTGAGTACGCGGCGAAAATGAAGGCAGCCAACGAGATTTTAATCTCCGTCGTTCAGCCCGCACTAGCAATTAATACTCCCCCAACCATGAGGGCATGAACGCCGGACGTAACGTCATCGCCCCTCCGTGGAAAGGGCCAAACACGGGGAAACAACGCGAGCCCGCCGTCACGAGCATCGAGGGGAAAGTGTGTCCTCCTCTCGGCATGGTGAAGACAACCAAACTAGAGTATCGGCGCATGACCGCCGGGAAAACGTAGAGCTTTACCATCACCACCGAGAGATGAAGATAAAGGAACGCGAGGCAACGTCGACGAAGACCGGGCCCCCTCAATGAAAACCCCCGGGATATTATCCTAAGAAGAAGAGCACGGGCCGAAACAAAGGCTCGATAGTGACGAGGACGACGCCCACTCGTGGCGCACCTCGGACCCGCACCAACCAACGATTCGAAGACCCGAGGATGATGGTTCCGGAGATGAAAAAGAGTAAACGAGAAGAGGATAAGGAACCTAGCGCCGCTATGGATGCGCTTTCGACTCGCTCATAGCAAGCCTACCGCGACGCCGAATATCTAACGTCAACATAACAGATTATCGTGGTAAGTCGGACCCGTACGAGTGGATAGCTTCGTTCGAGAGTAAAATGATGCTCGCTACTCGCCATAGCGCGGCCCGGTGCGTGGCTATGGTGGGTTGCATGAAAGATAGAGCCTCTACATGGCTTCGCAAACCGCCGCCCCGATCGCTTACGGCCGGGAGGACATGCGGACAAAGTTCCCGGCTGAATTCAAGACAAGCGCATAGGCCTCGCAAAACCACGACCGATTTGTTTTTAATAAACAGACACCGGGGAATCCGCCCGGTCGTATTACGAGAAATTCGTCCAAGTTTACGATCAAACACGGGACGAGCCCGAACCCACGGTCATGATGGCATTTTTAATCGGACTTGTGGGCGGCGAGCTTAAGACACATTTGACGATGCATCCGCCGACCAACTTGAGGGACATGTTAGAGCAGGCCCGGAAGTTTACTACCGTCGAGGTCGTCCCCACCAGAAACCGGGGCCTTCAATCTGATCCCACGGCCCCGTCCAACAGTACTCGAGGTCGATCCCCAAAGAAAGGGGGAGGTCATCAATCCGGCGAGAGAACGGACGACCGTGATTTCAAAAGGCCACAAAAGTTCGACGCAAAAGATTACATTCCGCTGAATGCGCGACCGTCGGCAATCCTGAACGAAATCTCAGAACACATCCGGAAGCCCCGCGACAATCGTAGCGAAGACAGGGTTCGTAAAGCGGACAGGAGCAAATTCTGTGAGTTTCATAATTATCACGGCCATAACACAGATGATTGTTTTTCCCTGATAAGGATCATAGACAACATGGCCCGGGAGGGAAAACTAGATCGGTTCAAATTGGCAGGCGGTGCCAACCGAGGCTCGTCGCGGCCCGCATGAGCGCGAGCTTAATGTCATCCACGAAAGCCCGCCTAGCAACGACAGATAAAAGAACAGATCAACTCGATCAATGAATTTGGGCGTGAGCGGCCTAGAACCCTGCGACCAGATGAAGAGGCCCTGACTTTTACAAAAAGCGAGCTTAGCTTTGTTACGGGAGCAATGGAGATGCCCCTCATAATCAAAATTGGGATCGGCAAGTGCGGAGTTAACGAGTCCCGGTGGACACAAAGTGCCGCCAGAGACATTATCTATCTTGACTGCCTCAAGGGTTTGAACTTCACCGAGGCCAATCTGAAACCATACCTGGGCTCGCTTGAGGGTTTTACCAACCATGAGGTAAAGGTTAAAGGAATGATCGACCTGGAGGTCCGCATCGGAGACTTCGAGCCCTTCCGAACGGAAAAAATAGAATTCCTGGTGGTCGATCTGCCAGCTCGCTACCACATGATCCTGGGCATACCTGCGATGCGCAAGTTTCAAATGGTGTCTTCCATTCCGCATCAGAGGGTCAAATTTTATACAGAAAATGGCAGGATAGGGCAGGCGATTAGTCGACCACAGACTTATCTTGACCACTTGGCGAAATCAAAGGCAGGATTGAAAAGGGCACGAGAGCCCGAACTCCGAGGTGTGCTGGGACAAGCTCATGTTACACCTCCCATCACACCAGCAGGGACTAATCCCATCACGAATTCAATAAATCTGTTGGAAGCTCTAGTGACAGTCGGTGCGGCTGAGATCCCAAACACGGCTGAGCAAGTCAACCCTCAGATAAGCGAGTCCGTGGCCGAGTTAGAGGCGAGCGTTAATAAAAGAGCGCTGGAAGCCCATCTCGAGCGGGGACAAGGCACGAACAGCCCTCCGCCGCCTAAGAAACAGCAAAAGAAAATTGTATGCGACACACCGCGTATACGAGATGACCCGAGCATCGAAGCAGAAGGGGATCTCGTCGAGGTAATCATCAATGAGAGATACCCCGACCAAAAAATCAAAGTCGGGGCGCACCTCAGCGATGCCGAAATGTCCGCGCTGATCAACGTGCTGAAAGAGAACCTGGAGGCCTTTGCTTGGGAGGTCACTGACATGCGAGGCGTCGACCCCGAGGTCGCACTCCACCGTCTTAACGTGAATCCCCACTTCAAGCCAATTCAAGGCGGGCTCGCCAATTTTCAACCGCAAAGGAAGAGGTCGTGAAAATTGAGATCGCAAAGCTACTTGCGGCGATATCATTGAAGAAATACAATATCCCACTTGGCCGGCCAACGTCGTTATGGTTCGAAGCACAACGGCAAGTGGCGAATGTGCGTAGATTTCACCGACTTGAACAAAGCCTCGCCCCAAGGATCCCTATGAGCTACCCCGCATAGACGTAATGGTAGATCGGATAGCGGGTTTTGAAATCCTCGTTTCGTCGACGCCTACTCGGATACCATCAGTCCGTATGGCCGGGGACGAAAGACAACTTATCGCTTTCGCAGCCGGGGGCGGCATGTATTACTACAAAATGATGCCCTTCGGCCCGAAGAATGCGGGTTCAACATTTCGAGGATGATCAACGTGGTTTTCCACA
The DNA here is from genome assembly GCA_036785695.1 of Gentiana straminea. Classification (NCBI taxonomy): domain Eukaryota; kingdom Viridiplantae; phylum Streptophyta; class Magnoliopsida; order Gentianales; family Gentianaceae; genus Gentiana; species Gentiana straminea. The sequence goes on from JAVUPR010000022.1 coordinate 4,327,926, forward strand.
CTCAAATCGGCCGCAATATGGAAGCTTACATAGATGACATGGTTATCAAATCCAAAGAAATGCGACCTCATAGCGGATTTGAGAGAAACTTTCGCGAACGTGCGAGCAAACAACATGAAGTTAAATCCGGTCAAATGCACGTTTGGGGTCAAAGCCGGAAAATTCTTAGGCTTCATGGTCACACAACCGGGGTATCGAAGCAAATCCCGAGAAGATCGAGCCATTATGGACATGGCACCTCCAACGACGGTGAAGGAGGTTCGAGGTTGAATGGAAGGATAACCGCTCCGGGGCGATTCATCTCGAAATCTGCGGACAAGTGTCTCCCTTTTTATAAAATCTTGAAAGGTGGCAAGGGGTTTGAATGGACCGAAGAATGCACCGAAGCCTTCGAAGAGCTCAAGCGATACCGGTCGCCCCGCCTCTTTTAACAAGTCCTATTATAGGCGATCGCCTTTATTTATATTTGGCGGCCTCGTATAGGGTCGTCGCCAGCTTCTTATAAAAGAAGAGGGGACTCCCGAGAAGCCCGTTCAAAAGCCCATTTACTATGTCTCGAAGGCTCTCACCCCGTAGAAGGTCGATATTTTAATGCGTAAAAATTGGCTTACTCTCTTGTTATAGCAAACTAGAAAGCTCCGTGCATATTTTTCATCACACACGATCGTTATACTATCGGATAGTCCGCCGCGTCAGGTGTTACATAAGCCAGACCTCGCCGGTCGTCTCCTGAAATGGGCAATTGAGCTCACGGAATTCGACATCAAGTATGAGCCTCGAAGGGCAATCAAGGCGCAGCCCCGGCCGAGTTCATTCTTGAAGCAAGCTTTCGAGAGTCCTCGGCAACACAACCCGCTTCCCCTTCGACCAACTCGCCCGACAAACCGGCTCCTAGCGGCCCCACGAGGCCCGGCCCACCGTTGGCGCTGTTCGTTGACGGCGCAAGCGGAATTGGAGCTTGCGGAGCCGGAGTCGTCTTGCTCGAGCCCGGAACGTCCGAAGAAATTGAGAAAGCGCTTCGCTTCGATTTCACGGCATCAAACAACCAAGCCGAGTATGAGGCGCTCATCGCAGCCTTGAACTCGCCCTTGCAATGAGAGTTGAAAACATACACGTCTTTTGCGACTCACAACCGGTTGTCAATCAAGTGAATGGAGGTTATAAGATTTATTGCTCAAAACTACAAAGCAAGACATCGACCCGGTCCAAAAGTTACGTCGTCGGTTCGGATATTGCGAGCTCTCTTATATACCACGCACTCGAATTTGAGGGCGTACTATTTATCCAGGTTATCCGACGCCGACGCGGCGCTCGCTCCCGACATCCCTCTCGGAATACCTCGAGGAACCATATATCAACGATGTGAGATCATGGATATTCAACACTCCTCGCGCGGCCGGATCGATGAGGTCAAGGATTATATCGAGCATGGGGTTTCGCCTTCGACAAAATAGAGGCGAGAACCTTGGCTCGACGAGCGCCGAGATATGTCGTTCAAAATGGGATACTTTACGTGCGCTCTTTCTCCAAACCTCTACTCCGCCGTGTCCGGCCGGAGCAAGTAGAGTAGGTATCCTCCGTGAGCTTCATCAAGGAGTATGCGGCGGGCATCCGCCCGTCGAACCCTCGCACAAAGGGCGATCACCGCAGGATACTACCGGCCTACCTTGTTGAGGGATGCGGATATATTTGTTAGGGAATGCGACCCTTGCCAAAGGTACGCGGATATACCTGTGTTACCCTCCGTAGAGCGAGCATCGTCACCGCCTCATGGCCCTTCGAGATGTGGGGCATCGACCTCGTCGGTCCAATGCCTAAAGGGCGTGGCGGATGCGAGTACATAGTAGTAGCGGCGGATTATTACACGAAATGGACAGAGGCCAAGCCCCTCAAAGAGATCGCCACAACTCAAAGTTATCTATTTTCTTATGGATCAAGTATGGACTCGTTTCGGGATACCTCGCATCATCATATCCGACCATGGACCGCAGCTCGTAACGGAATTCGACGAGTTTTGTAAAGAGCATGGCGTCATTCATGCGACGTCTTCGGTCAGCTACCCTCAAAGTAATGGTCAGGCAGAGAACGCAAACAAACAACTTCTCAGAGGTCTGAAACGCACTTTATGCGGGAAAAAAGGCAGATGGGTAGATGAGCTGCCCGCGATCTTATGGTCGCTCCGGACAGCCAAAAAGTCTACCACAGGAGAAACCCCATTCTCCCTGACTTATGGTTCGGAGGCGATGACACCAGTGGAAATGACTCTACCTAGCATCAGAGTATCGCATTTCAGCGAGGACACCAACGCTCGATCACGCGAATTTGAGCTCGACATGCTCGAAGAAAAAGATTGCAAGCCGCAACTCGATTGGCTAACTTCAAAATGGCCGCCAAGCGACATCACGATAAGAAGGTACGCCATCATTTTTTCAAGCCAGGAGATTTCGTATTAATTAAATGTGAAGCCGCCGGCCACAAACCCGTAAAGTTAGACAAAGAATCGGGAAGGACCCCTTCGTGTCTCTCGCGAGCTAAAGAAGGGGACATATTATCTCAAAGACAGAATGGCCGTGAATATGAGAATACTTGGCACGCCGACAACCTCAAGAGATATTACATGTAGTCCTCTCGTTTTTTGGAAGTCAAAAAGAAAAGGGAGTAGGGGACCGTGCCCGCCGCCGCCCCGACCCCGCGTAGACAGTGCTTGCGTATTTTTGGGTTAGCAAAAACAAAAACAACTCAAGATACTAAAGCAGAGAACAAAGGCATAAAAGAAATGGCCATACAAGCGGCCCCAATATGTACGAAGGAAAAGGATCAAAGTTAATGTGGTGGCGAGCCCCACATCGCCCGGAAACAAAAGTTAATATTACAAACCAACAACAAAGTTTGTCAATAACAAAAGGAGAGTCAAACGCTTCCGAAATCAAGGCCGCCTTGCGAATCTCCCGGCCGCGCCCTCCTCACCACCCGGAACGGCCCGATCCCCCTCTCGTATTGGCCCCATCCAAGATCGCCCGCACAAGTGACCGCATGTTCTCTTCTCGCCGCCACCGGAAATACCGCCGCCCGTAAACCATCAACCCTACATTGCTCACGGTACTCGCGATCTCCTCCTCGGAGTAGGGAACCACGGGATGATATTGAATGAGCTCGGCGCCGAAGGAGTTCTCCCGGGTCCACGCCGCCATATCTTGTAAACCGGGGACCTTCGCCGATGCATCACCTACGTACACACCGCGCCATATGATAGCAGCCTTGGTCATAATTGTCACCCGCATCTTTCCAATATTCGGCGCCGTCTTTATACTCGCCGACGGCGGCCTCAATTTTTGCCCGGATATCCGAGGCAAGGTCCTCGGCCTTCTTGATAGCCTCCTCGGCCCTTCGTGCCGGCGTCCTCGCCTTTCCGACGGGCATCCTCGCTTCCTTAGCAAGCATCGGGCCGGCGCATCCTCGCCGGTTTTCAACTTTCGCTCACGTGCACCCAAGGCGGCTTCGACCTTCTTGCGATGATTCTTCTCACGAGTAACTTGGCGCTCCAACTCGCCCATCCCGTCCGCCCGTGTCCGCTCTTTAGCGGTATATATGTGGCCTTGGCATCGCCAACCGTGGCCTCCGCATCCTTCATTGTCCGCGCCAACTCCCGGTTCTCCCGCGCCTTCTTCACCACTCATCGCTCGTCCGTTGTTCGCTCTCCACCAACTTCTCGACAAGATCCAAAGCGGCGAGCATGCAACGCGAGACCTAAGAAAGACACAAGTAAGCACTTGGAAGATAAAAGGAAATTCGTGCGAGAGAAACATATTTACCTTATGCGCCGACATCCCGTATTCCGCGACGGCGCCCTCATAGCCTCGCGGGGATCAATAGAGCCGTCGCCGATGTTGGCAGGAGCAATCCTTTTTATCGTCCGGTCCCCACGGATAGGCGAGCCTCGCCGCTCCATTTTCTCGGTAAGTAAAGGAAGAGGAGGAACCGCCGACGAGCCGACTCCATCATCACACCCCGGGCCGGGGGCGACGATTGATCGGCGCAGAAAGCCTCGTCAAAGTATGAGGAATGTCGCCGCCGCCGAAGCTTCTTGCCGTGCGCGATCCCGCGGCACGAACCCATAGGCAGGGGTAAGGTTGAGAGGGGAGAATCGAACCCCCAGGTCGACGACCTCGACGGCGCATCCACTCTTGGTCTTTTCCGGGAAAGCGGGGACGTCTCCAAGAACATCTTCGTACTCTACCGGTCGCTACCAAGGCGGTGGTCGAGCCTTCACCGGCGGGGGGCGGACTTCTTCGAAATCGCTCGGCGATCGCAACACCGCAGAGGAGGTCCCCGCCTCGTATGCCGTACCCGCCGCAAAGAACGGTCACTACCCGGTTGATCCCCACATGAACAAGCCGGTATGATCACGGGATCCGCCCTCGCTAGCTCTTCCTCCCGCGTCTTCCTCGCGGCATTAGCAGCGGCAACATTGGCACTCCTGCGAAGACCGGATGCCGGCATCACTGAAAAAAAAAAAAGAGAGGAAGCAATCAGAAATTTAAAAAAAAAAAAAAAAAAAAAAAAAAAGGGGGAGTAGGGGACCGTGTGCCGCCGCCCCGACCCCGCGTACAGGCTTGCGTATTTTTGGGTTAGCAAAAACAAAAATAGAGAAGAAATGGTTTTACCCTGGCGGCTCGACCAATCACCGCCACACTCTTCGCACTGCGTCGGAAAGGTCCTACCCAAGTGGCATTCGCCGACCCGCCCAGATCACTAAGCTCCACACATGGCGGGGGAATGTTCACGACAGGCAGAATCCCCGGCACCAAACAGCCCGGGATCCCTGCCATCCTCGCGCTACCCAGCTTTACGTTCGTCAACATCCGGACACTGATCATGCGGACCTGTGCAGATCTGTCCGCGGAGCTAATCAAGGCCACAATCGCCTCTACTTCTTTAGGGCTTGCGAAAGGAACCACTCTGTCTTTAAGCCACTTGGAGTCTAGTCCGCGTGCGGCCCGGCTCCCAAAATGCGGGAATGGCCATCCGACCCCGGATTGCACCCGCAAGTACTCTTTGACTCCGCTATAGATTTTGTTGTCGCCGGGGTAAAAAGGGCGAGGCCTCCCCTCACGCGCCCTCACGCTCACCCGCCCCGGAGTTTGGGTGCCGACGAAATCATGGAACTCCCTAAACGTACCCAAGGAGGGCTCAATTCCATTAAGGCGGCACGTCGCAATAAACGCCGCCAGGGTCCTAACAAGCACAGGGTGAAAGTCCGCCGGCAAGGCTTCCGCAAATACATCACCTCCACCAAAAAAGGATCGAAAGCGGGGCCCGAACCCCGCCAGAAATTGTCAAAAGGAACGTACAACCGGTCCCCGGTGTAGCGCCCGCAAGTATACTCATACCGTCGACCGTCCATGCACGGGCAAAAATGATAGTCATCGGAGAGCCGGTATCGGGCGCGGATAGCGGTGTTAAAATCGGTGCGCCGCGGCCAACAAAGATCTCCATTCTCGCATCGACGCCGCGATGCATGGCCTTCGCCTTGCCACCCTCTTCCAAAGACTCCGCAGCCTTCAAGCCGATCCGGATTTTCCCCTCTCGCGGGGCGGAGCTAGCAGGTGTCCGGGTGCCCCTACGGCCGTCCCCCTTCGTTTTTGCGGCCTCGGGCCGACGCCGCCCGAATCCTTTCACCGGCGTCTTAGAAATTCGCTCCCCGGGAGCTAAGTGCCGCAAGGATTCGTAAAGCACCGAGTGCCCCTCGTTATAAGGAGCCTTTGGGCCTCGCCGCCTCGAGGCGTGAGTCCTCTTCGTCGAACGGGAAGGAGAAACCTCGCCGCCGGCCCTTTCCTCGGCCCCGCCATCACCATAATCAAATTCTTCTTGATCGTCGTCGTCCCCGCCGTGCGACATGCCGCAAAATGAAGAGAGGTGGATCAACGCTTCGTTCGTGTCGACACCCCCCCCCCCCATTTCCGCGCACGCCAACAAGACAGGGGCAACGGGGTCATAAAGAAATACTACACGGAAAAATTGAAAATTGCTCCCTAATCCCCGAAGGCTTCAAATTCACAAAAGAAGGGTTTAGGCATACGGATTCGTCACCGGTTAAAAAACCTCAAAAATCCGAATATCTACGGGACAAAAAGCGTACTTATGGTCTATACAAAGCCAGAATCAACCACAAAATGACGATCAACAAAGAAAAACCCAAGTGTTAGATCGGATAAAGATGGTACCTTTATGATCCGGATGGCGTAAAATTGGGAGGACAAAGATGATCACTCCGATCGTCGTAAAGGGCTCACTCCGATGAAGTTCAAACACAGCCAAATTTCGAATTCGGAAACTTGGTTCCAAATCACCACAAGATGCTCTTGATTTTTGGCTTGGTAGAAAGGATTTCGATCACCGAAAATTTTGGAAAAGGTTTTCGTAAAGGTGGAAAAAGGAGGGGCAACGCCCCTTAAATAGACAAGCACTCAACCAACCAACGGCCGTGATTGTCTTCATCCGACGGTTCGGGTTTGCGCGGGAAACCAAAAAGTTTCGGAATTGGACACGACGCTTTGAAATTTGAAGTTTGCGTAAAAAACGAAACGCCATCATCACCAGCCGTCACGACCTACGGCGAAACGTCACCTTGTCAGAACTGAAAGGACGCCACATTTAATGATACGCAGCGTTCTGCAGCCCGTTTATATTGCTCCACGTTGCACGCCACCGCAATAGCTCGCCCGTACGCTTGCGCTTTCGCCAACACAAATGACTTCGCCATCTCGCCCGGGATCGCGTAAAATGATTAAATCCCGTAAACTCAACATGTCGACCTCGGTCGACCGACGAGCACGGACGATTTACATCGCAAGCTCTCAAGCCGCGCCGCAGCCGACCGCAACAGCCTCCTCGCGGCATATCCGGATCGCTCTATGCGCCGTGCACCTCAACATGTCGACCTCGGTCGACCGACGAGCACGGACGATTTACATCGCAAGCTCTCAAGCCGCAGCCGCGCCGACCGAATCGCTCCTCGCGGCATATCCGGATCGCTCTAGCGCCGTGCACCTCAACATGTCGACCTCGGCCGACCCACGAGCACGGACGATTTACATCGCAAGCTCTCAAGCCGCGCCGCAGCCGACTGAACAGCTCCTCGCGGCATATCTGGATCGCTCTATGCTGTGCACCTCAACATGTCGACCTCGGCCAGACCCACGAGCACGGACGATTTACATCGCAAGCTCTCAAGCCGCAGTCGCAGCGACCAGAACAGCTCCTCGCGGCATATCTGGATCGCTCTATGCTGTGCACCTCAACATGTCGACCTCGGCCAGACCCACGAGCACGGACGATTTACATCGCAAGCTCTCAAGCCGCAGCCGCAGCCGACGTAACGCGCTCCTCGCGGCATATCTGGATCGCTCTATGCTGTGCACCTCAACATGTCGACCTCGGTCAGACCAACGAGCACGGACGATTTACATCGCAAGCTCTCAAGCCGCAGTCGCAGCGACCAGAACAGCTCCTCGCGGCATATCTGGATCGCTCTATGTTGTGCACCTCAAATCGCCGTCCGCAGGTGTCATCACATCTCCCCGCTGCGTCCACAAACTGTCAGGTATCCCAAACGGATGGAACGGTTCAAAAGCCATCATTGGTGGTCTTCCCGAGTTTTAGCCGCGTTTGATAGGGCTACTTTGACTAGGGACTATTCCGGACGAAAAATAGCCCATGATTACCCACCATAAATAACCGTCCCTTCGAATGCTCATAATGACGGTAAACCTCTCGTATAACCATCATTACGCCGGTCATTATGATCGTCTCTTCGTATAGCCGTCGCTCTCGTCCGCCTACCATTATGGTAATCCATGCCAAACACGCCACCTCCCTCTATAAAAGCCACCATGTTACTACCTTCTCCACAAATGCTTACTCTCCCATTTGAGTCACTCGTTTCTTCCTTACAAAATCCCGTAAAAACAAGAATGTCTCGCCGATAATGATGAATACGAGTTTATGGAGGAGTACAAAGGCAACGAGCACCGGAATCCGGCTTGCATTTTCTCCACAACCCATCGTTGGGAGAACAACCCCCAATCTCAATACCACGGGTAGAAACGGAACGTAATCTCGATACCGCCGCCGCCTTCCCCGCCGCCCGAGATTGCGGAGTTAGAGCGTGAAGAGGAAGCCGAGATACGTGAATCCGTAATCTTGCGAGCTCATAGGAGGATCGAGGTATTCATCGGCGATCGGATCCGCGACCGCCCGCAGCGTACTATTTAAAAAATTCGTGCGTCTAATCCGGAGTGGAAACCGCCGGGGGCCATGGTCGACGCTATCCGGGAAGAATGGCAAAGCGTCTTTCACCCGAATTGGGCCCCTTACAATCACCGAGTCCGCAAGCCGAGATCCAAGACGAGAGAAGATCGCTTCCTATACGAGGGGAGGACGACCCGGTAGGCCGCCGGACGAGAGAAGATCGCTTCCTATATCCGAAAAGCGGGCGGCCGGGTAGGTCGGTTCCCTTGTCGCTTGCGACCGACCGCGAACTATCAAGCGCGATGTCGACTCCGCATCACCACTAACGTGTACTAAGAGGAGGAAACCCGCTGATAGTGATTGGCAGGCCTTTCGTATAGCGTCAATTTCACGATGCGCTCGCGGGTTATGTTGCGTCAACTTCATGTCGCAACCCCGCCTCGCCTCTAAAGGAGCGGTCTTGAGATTTCTGATACAAACAGAGAGTACTCTTTTCCCTTGCTTAAGATTTTTTCCCACTGGGTTTTTCTTAAGAGAGGTTTTGATGAGGCTCTACTAGTTTGTGTCCCTAATCATGAGTCCGCTCAACTTTTGTCTTCCAAGAGTGTTCGTCAACGAAGACTCCTCGACTGTAATACTACTCCACGCCGCAACGATTTTCCGCCGCAGAATAGGGGGCCATTGATGATACGGAACCTGACACGGTCCCATTATCCCCGGTCAACTCGTCGGAAGACATAAGTCAAACTCTTTCCCTGTACATGACCGCGCTACGTCGCCAACTACTTGGCCATCCCGCCAAAGCATCTTCAAAGCATAAGCGGGGCCGCCCGCAAAGCACGGCGGGCCCATTTATATGAGAAACTCCGCCGCTAATGGAAAGTTCATAAGCTTAGATAGAATGCGGGGTCAATCGCCATCCGTCGGGCATCGACACCGCTAGCACGAGTAGTCTTTTACGCCTTTATCCTTTCCCTATAAATACCCCCACTATGACATTAATGAAGATATAGAACAACTTTTGCGCATTTATTTCCATGAGCACTGTTGCATCTCTCTCTCTCTCGTTTATTGCTTTCATATCACTACCGTGAGCCCGCCACCAACCTCGATAAACTCCACCGTCCGACGGCGATAACCTCATTGATCGGAACACCACGAAGAGGCCGGATATCCCACATCCAGGCTTGCCATCCTAACTACCTGACGGAATCGGACCCGTCAGCTACTAAATATGGGTTCATGGTCCCCGACGTGGCTCCTAATATAGCATATATAGGTTTTCTCGTCGTTGCACCTCAATTATAATTAAATAGTTGGATTGGACTATTTAGTTGATATGTGGATTAATTGTTTAGTTGGACTAGATGATTAAATACATGAAAAGATATTTTTCGTGGACTCGGCCCAATATGTGTGAAAAATGCGTGTGGCCTTATTTAATTAAAAGGGGGGCGCATTTTGTATTGCATAATTGTCAAGGAATTAGTTTTCTTGGATAATTATTTGACATGTGATTTATCTTTTATTTGTTAAATGATAATTCATGGAATATTAGATAATAATATGATTTATCCTAATTTATTTGGGATAATTATTTTATTTATCTTTTATTTGGAATAGAGGATTATTCTAATAATTATCTCTTAATTATTAAATCCTTGGAGGACAATGATTACTCTCCTATATAAAGAGAGTTCTCCCAAGCCTTTTGTACACACATAATTCACGCCATTATTGACTAGTGCTTAGGTTGATATTTCGACTAAGTACTTTGGGTTTCGAGTTGGAATAATCTTCGGGATTATTCCGGTAGCATATCAAGGAGGTCCGGCGGCGGGAAACACCATCCACTTGGTGTTGCTGGGAGACACACGTTGGAAGACGGTGGCTGCTCAATCACGTGTTCTTGGAGCCTTTTGTTCTTGGAGTTAAGCACAATAAAAAGGTAGGCTCCCAAACCCCCTTGTAGATTTAGATCTTAAATTTATGTTCTTTGTTTCGTTTAGATCTAGATCTGATGCATTCCGCTGCGTAATCGGGTCAATCTATGATTGATCCGACGATATTACATCTAACAAGTGGTATTAGGATAATTATTTTATTTATCTAATATTCCATGAATTATCATTTAACAAATAAAAGATAAATCACATGTCAAATAATTATCTAAGAAAACTAATTCCTTGACAATTATGCAATACAAAATGCCCCCCCCCCCCCCCCCCCTCCCCCCCTTTTAATTAAAGAAGGCCACACGCATTTTTCACACATATTGGGCCGAGTCCACGAAAAATATCTTTTCATGTATTTAATCATCTAATCCAACAAAACAATTAATCCACATATCAACTAAATAGTCCAATCCAACTATTTAATTATAATTGAGGTGCAACGACGAGAAAACCTATATGCTATATTAGGAGCCACGTCGGGGACCATGGACCCATATTCAGTAGCTACAATAAGTTTAATAAAATTATTCGTCAGACAGAATTATTATATTCAACCTATTAATTCCGGGATTACACCACCATAAACCCGAAACTGAACTCTATCGAATATAGATAACTTACACTCAATTTATGAGTCGAAAGCGTCCACTGATATAATCATTACATACGGATAAATCCTCCATAGACTGTTCACTTCGATTCGGGATATTTCCGTAAACCCTTCTCGAAACATATTATCATTATTTACCATTAACCCCTAGTGATCAATTAGTTCACCACTAATATAGTATGAACTGGGCCCATCGATCAGTTTCTAGGGTTAACAAATAAGGGAACTGTCTGTCTACTTCCCGAGGGAAGGAATGGATTCCATATCTGTGATAACACAGACAATTCACTCAATCCAGAATAGAGCCAACGAGAAGTGTTGGACCACATACTATGAAGTGATCCTTACTAACACATCAAACCCTACCCTAGTCTAAGCAGTCGTCTGTGATCACCTCAGGATTGAGATTAATCCATATACGATCATCTTGTGATTCGATAAGACTTCTCGATCACGGAATTATATCGAGAACTCAAATCAAATCGGTCCAACCCTATATGATTATCATCATATATAAATGCCCCACTAGGTACCATTATACCGACAGTCCGGATAAGACTGTCACACCGTAAAGTGTTCTGGGCGCATTAATAGCAAATTAATCATGAGACCCATACTCAGATTAATAAACGCTACGGACTAAGTTAATTTTAAGTATATTTCACAAACTCAATCCTCGTGCGTATAGCCATACACTGAGTTATGTGATTACATAATCAATATACTTAGGGTTTTCTACAATGTATACATATTGGCAATAAATGCGAATAAATAAGATGAAATAAATTCTGTCATTTATTTAAATAAAACAATTACAAATTGTCTTTCGGGCATAAAACCTAACAAGTTGCGTAGTGAACGAGTTGAGCTAAAAGTGGAAAACGTGGAGTCCTTGGGTCTAAAGCCTAAATCTCGACGCAGAGGCAGATCTAGCATGCAAGCTAAGAGGGAAAGGCGTGCTAGGAAGAGGGCTCAAAAAGGTTCTTTAAAAGTGCAAACCTCTGGAGCGAAAGTTTGGCGAGTTAATGCTCCAACTCTTGAATGATCGGAGATCTGAAAGTCGAGCTGGCGACTATAAAATCAGAACTATTTCTTTAAACCCTTAGTACATTAGGAATGAGTAAAAGTAGCCAGATGAAGGGACGAGCCTTTTTTCATCCTACCGCACCCTTAGGCTTGAAACTGAATGGTTGTGGAAATGTTTTTTTTACTCGTTGCGGATTCTAGTGAAGTAGGTTAGGTTTTGAGTCGGAAATAGCGATGGAAAGAGTGAAGGCTAATCAATTTGAGGTCAGAATTGAGCGGAGAGGTTGAGTCAAGTGTGCAGATAAGGCAGACAAAGAAATCTAGGAAAATGTACCGCCGGTAAACCCTAGGTTACCTCCGGTTTACAGAGGTTTGATTTTTAAATTTCTGAACGTCACGTTATAAAGTTGAATTTTTTGAGACACGTGGAAGACACACGTTGCACCAGATACGGCCAGTCAGCAGAAACCGTCCCCTTTTTCCCTCTTTTCAAAATTTTCATCCTTTCCCACACTGCACCATAACTCAACCTCAATCCCATCAATCACCCCTTCAAAACCCTCACCCTAATAACTTCTATACCCACTATCCCACTAAAACCATCCACCTTCACTCAATTCTTCCTATTTAACCCACCCTTCATCACCAATATCATCATTCTTATCATTATCATCTCTTTCATTCATCTACTTCTCCCATTTCTTCTTCCTCATCCACATTCGGCCCATATCACCACCATATCACCACCACTTTCTTCCATTTTTCATACCCTAAACACCCCTTTCCCAAACCTTGTTGCTGTTCTGTAGTGCTGCTGCTACGGTGAAGTGCTGAAATCCTTCATCTTTTATCAGAGGCACAGTCCCAGAAAAAAAACAGAAAATTTCAGGACGGTAAACCATACCCTACCTCCGGTTTACTGAGGGTTCTTTTCCAGAAAAAGAATCAGCATCAGTTTCTATACTCATTCAGGATGGGTCTTAAGCGTCAACGTTCAGCTGTTCGTCCTACCGGTTATCAGACAGTGTATGGAGATGCCAATCCCTTGATAGACGGGGTTGAATAGTTCCATTCTTTAGCTATCTACGAGTCGTTCTGAAGCCATTGGAATGCAAGGCCGGTTGCTCGAGAATGAGGGGTAGATTTGGACGATTGCGGCTCGATATTTCCGGGTGCCCTACAAGCACAAGATTTATTGGACATGGCTGAGGCACCGGCCCGGTTCAACGCCACGGTGGTAAGAGAATTCTATGCATATGTTTCGCATAACCCCGGAGCCACTTATGCTATGGTTTGCAGTATCAAGGTTGACTTCTCTATCGAGCGGATCAACGCTTATTTTGGGGTTAGACATCCACCGGTGGGACCGGATGAGTACACATCCTCAAGAAATACTGAAGATCTTGAGAGGATAGACATGATTGCTGAGTACTTTAGGGTGCAATGGAAGCGCAATCCTACTGGAGCCCCCACCATCTTCCTAGAGAATGAGTTATCTTGGAACTGGAAGATGGTCAACTGATTTGTTTGTGCTCGCCTTCTATCGACCAAGAACATGGTCTCTGTCACCACTAAGAGGGCGGAATTGATGTTTTATTTAGAGCAGGGATCTCCAGTCAACATCGGCCTTCTGATGCATAGCCGTATCCACGAGCTTGCTGCCGCTTCTGAGCGCGAGTTGTTGCCATACGGGCCGATGATTGATATGTTTGCTTTGGAGGACGAGGTGAAGATGCTTGTCAGTGATGATTGGGAAGACCCGGAGCCACAGCTCAGTTCGTAGTCAGTTTCAAGAGTCCAAATACGGGTCAGAGCAGATAGGGAGCGTACTCCGGTGCATGGAGCACCGAGGACTCAGAGAGCCTTGCTTGAGGAGCACTCGCGAGAGATTGTGAGTCTGCACCACAAGATGGATAAGATTATCGATTACTTTGGCATACCTTCCTCGACCCCACCACCTAGGACTGCCCCTCGTCATAGAGCATCCTCTTCCGCCGCCGCCGCCTCAAGTTCTGCACCACCTCCCGGTTTTGAGCATGGAGTTGACTGAGAGGGTTTTTCTGATGATGATTAGTTTTTATTTCTTTTTTATTGTAGTTTTCCATTTTCTTGTTTTTTCTTTTTCTTTTTCTTTCCTACTTAGTTGATGGAGCAGAATAATTATAATATAATCATTTTGTCGGCTTAAATTGTTTTAGAGTTAATTATTTTTCTCTTTTACTGCCGCACTTTCATTATACAGTTTCTTGACACCACGATTCTTCTTGGTTTGTTTGAGATATTTAGCGCAGATTCTTCATGGATTCCTTACCTGAGCCTGATGATTTATACGACGATCCGATTCTTCTTTGGTTCCACCCTTAACCGAAGCTAAGTTCCTTTTCATTTTCCATCTTATACATCGGGGACAATGTTTCGATTAAGTGGGGGGGGGGGGGGGGGTAGGGGAACGTCTTCTTAGCATTTTATTCCATAAATTGTGTGATTATCTTGATTCTCTTTGATGCACGATTCAGCACTTAGATTTTGATTCCTTTCGACAGAATTTCGAAAAATTATGATATCTTTGATCTTTTCGAATTAATTGACTTCATCTCTGTTTTACTTTGTACGAGTAAGAGAAAATGCCCACTTCTGAAGTAGTAACATGTTAAGCGCATATTCTGTTATGAGCCACCATTTTAAGCACGTATAGCTCACTTCCCTTGGTCTGTAGTCGATAGCGTATTGCTTTGACTAGAGTTGACCCTGGCTTTATCACGAATCATGTTCCACCAACGCATAGAAAGGAAATGGAATTTCGGATTCGGTAGTTTATCATTAGTGAGACCGTGAGGATAGCTAAATCAATGATAGTTCACCCGCCAAGAAAGAGAAGTGCATTGAAATATATACATCTATATTCTCTTTCGCAATATCTTAGTCGATGGAGCGTAAGACGCACGACTTTTGCATAGACCGATAAACGTGAGCCTAAGAGTAATATATGCTCGGTTCTCGATCCGCCTTGCCTGCTCAATTAATTAATAAATAACATGTTCGAGCCTGGTTAGTTAGACTACGGGTTGATGTAATGTGAAATTGTCTGCATTTCTAAGCGGTTGTGAAAGTTATTGCACACACACATTGGCTCATGACGTGAATAGTGTTTAATGCGTTACTGATGGATACGAGTGGCATGATCTTGATCTTGACTTAGTGAGGCATAGTTGTTTTTAATTAACTTGTATATTGATCTGAGTGTTATTTTCTTTTCGCCTTTTTGCTCGGGACGATCAAAAGTTAAGTGAGGGGTAGTTGATAACGCTATAAATGGTACAAATAATTCTACCTTTATTCACCCCGAATTCTGCTCAAAAGAGGATAGATAGACTCGTTATTATGTGGAATAGGTGTCAAATGCTATGTGAGTGTTTCCAGGATCGTAATTCGGCATCTATGCTATTTTCCCAAGGTTTTGGTACTGTTTTGTCTCATTTTGCGTGTTTTATAGGATGTACCGGATCTAGAGCATTGGAGGGTGGATCTGAACCAAAAGAAATACGTTGGGCCAAGTGGTTGAAGTCCAAGAAGAAGCCTGCTGAAGAAAAAGAAGAAAAGAAGGCCCGGTAACCCGAAGGCTAGGCCCGGTAAACCGGCGTCTTATTGGACACAAAATTGATTCTGCCGCATTATCTAAGTCGGTTAGGGTTTTAGAGAGTCTTAAGTCGGCTATTGTATCTATATAAAGCCGCATATACTGAAAGCTTTGATATGCTCAATACAAAACATAAGTTTTACATATTACATTACAATTATTATTATGCAATAAAGTTTTCTTGAGCTTTGGAGAGTTGTTTTTGGTTTCCTCCCTTCTTCCATCATCTCTAGCTTGAGTAGATCGAGCTAGATCACCATTGTTGAAGGTATGAAGCTTTGAACGTTCCTTTATTGTCTTCAATATGGTAGATCTGTTCGTATTCATGTGTTTTAGTTAATCTGCATGTTTAACAACCCCATAATTTACTTATTTTAATCGTACTGAGCAATGTAGATCCAGAAATTAGGAAAAGCCGTCCCCGGTAACCCGGCGGCCTATACCGGTTTACCGGGGCATGTTTTAGAAAACCTAAACTAGGATTCACTACAGCTACATTGAGTGGAAGGAATAACTAAAACGAGTAATAGGTCTGGCCAATCTAGTATTCGTAATTCGTAAATTAACATAAAGGACTGGTAGTGAAGTGTTAATTAGGACATAGTCTTGAATGGACCCTAGGAACGTGCTGGTCAATGTCGACAGCTGTCTAGGCGGGTTAGCGGTATGAGTTAGCGCTTGATATCGGCAATTCTAGTTCTTTATGCGCATGGCTATTACGGACCAATTAAGGAGGGCAGTTTGCGTATAGATTGTCTACTGCCATTGTCGGAGTAGATAGGAGTAGGAATTGCACCCGTAGGTGATAATGATAATTAAAACGAAAGCTCACGATTAATTTAAGGAAATTATGTGGGGAAGTAATAAACATAACGATTAACTAATCCAAGTTAGTAGATCGGTGAGGAGAGGGAGAGGTACACCATGTTTGTTTTCTTTTATGTTATTGTTGGTCAATGACCGCCTCTATGTTGCTTCTTAACTAGGTTAGAATCGTTTATACTTATAGTTGCATTGTCTCTGTGGGATCGACCTTGACTCGCATTTACTATACTACGATATACCTTATATTCTTGCTAGTAATATCGACGTTAGTGACTTACAAGCGATCAGTAAGTATCAAGAGCGAGATTTACGTCTGTTGCAACCTATTTCAAGCGAAACCTTATATTAAGGGCATTTATATCCAAGAAAATTTATTTTGTCATTATTGCAACTAAAAAAAGAAGTATGGATAAAAACTTAATAAAGGCTCAAAACATGGATTAAAACCTAATTTTTTCTATAAAAAAACGGAGGAAGTAATTCTCTCTGAAATTAAAAGAGAAAAAAAAAAAAAAAAAAAAAAAGCTCCAGGTAGTTGATCATCAACCTTAAAGTTGAAGTCAACTGTAATGGTATAAAAACAAAGACATAAAAGGAGCAAAGCATACTAATTATTATAGTGCATAATTTCATAAGTTGTCCACTAAATAAATCATCTTATGTCTATAATCAGACATGAAATCTCTAGTGATTAATTTCTCAACCATCATGCTTATTTGGTAATAAATTAATTAGTACTACTACAATCTAACCAACTTTAATTAACCACTTAATGGAGCACTTAATGGACAAAGCATGTATGTATAAAACACAGTGTAAAGAAAAGTGTATGAAACAATGTTCATGCTTTGCTTTTGTCCTTAGAAAATGACGGCATATGTATATATTGTATCAAATAATAAACTATATCTACCTTTTATCGTGTGACAATTGAATATTATGTTTTTTTTTTGCCATATATAATAATTAACGATTCCACCACCTTAATTACATGACACGTGTCTTAAAATCTTTCAAGGATTTGTTGAATATGATGTCCATCTCATCTAATCAACATAACCATACCACAAACACATAATACACTATTATTTTCACTAGTCTAAAACCCGTGCAATACACGGGATACAATAGCATGAAAGAAAATAATTCTATCAAATTTTATCGTATCATTAATTTTTGAGATATAATTCAAAAGCACAAAATGATGAAGAAGATAATTATTGAACGCAAATCAAGCTAAAGAATATCACACATGGATTCATTTAATCAGAATCAGTGCCTATCTATGCTTCCAAAAAGTAATAAGCACCTCTCCCTTGTTTCAAAAAGAGACAAAACTTCAGAATACAAAGTAGGAGTAACTCCTGAAGCTACTGCAAGAAAACAATTACATATGAACAACTACATGCACAAATTACTTCCGAACTTAGTTCCGAACACAAATCAGAAAACAATTTAAAGGGTTGGTAGAGGATGAAGAAATATATAAGCCCAATCTAGTAGAGCAGTCATGAACTTCTTGAAGCCCGACTCCTAATGACATTGTAACAAACCCGCCGAGAAACAAAGTAGAATATCGAGAAAAGATAGAAGTTTGTCTCCTATTTTAAGTCGAACTAAAACATACATGCCAAAAAAACCATTCTCAAAAGCAAATGAAATCCCAAACATAGTTCGCATGATTCCAAAGTACATAAAGGGAACTTGGCATTGATAATCTTTTTTTTTTTTTTCTTCCTAAAAGAACCTAAATAATCAATATTAAGCCTGCTAGCAACATCATTATAGACCAAATGGTCTCTAGAAAGCATGAATAAACTTTTGGAAAAGGAAGAGTGGGAACGGGGAAGGGGTCGGTGAATCAAATTAAGTATAACCAGACTTCCTATCCACCTGTTCAACCTTCCATATTTCTTGAAAAGGTGATCAACATCAGATTTGTCATGAATCATAGTTCAAATTTACCACAAAGGATGTAACACATATTCATGTGCATCAAAGTTCAAATTACCACAGAGGATGTACCTAATATTCCTGCATACACCAATAACTGATCATTATTAGCGTACCTAAATAGTAAGGATGTGAATCGTTTTTATAGTGTGTCATCATTAGATGATGAGTTTTTGCAAATTATAGTAGTGGTCAAAGATGTTTACCACGTATTAAAGTAGTGTGGTGAGTGTCCTAGAACGGTTATGAAGCTATGCCATAATGAAGCGATGATCACGAGACAGTTACCCATCGTGGTGTAATGTCTAGAATGCTCATTTAGTGGAGTGTAATCGTTGTTTAGGACCAAGGACGATCTGCACCAAATTGGATATAAGAGACCGGGGTGACCTGCACCATACCGATTATAACGGATCATGGACGGCAATGCCACATCGGCAATAGGATAAGTGGGATCTACTTGTGCCATATTGGACAGATGAAGACCTGGCTAGGTCATGTCGGTCGATTGATCTACATGAGAGCGACCTGCGGCACGTTACGTTGAGACGAGCCTTAATTGTCAACATAAGCCTGATATTGAGTTGTATATATAAGCCCGTGTCGGCTCATATGTTAAGATGATCTTCGATACTTTATATTACGCCCGATGTGTGTCATGTGTAGGACGATAGATCTCACCTATCTTAAAATTGTTGGATAATAATATCAAATGATTAAATGTTAATACATATCATAAGTAGCATAAGATATAACAAGTACAAAACCAAATGGATGTTACATAAAGTTACATGTAACGCCCCTGCACCCTGCGCCCAGTAGCTTAAACGAGTCATAAATGATCGGTCAACCGCTTAGACCGTCGTCATCGTCGGCCTAAAAAGGACTAACTCGAATTGACAAGACATTTATGTCTCACATTTATATAGGGTGAGTATTTTACGGATGTGTGATTTTACATTATTACACTACTAAGTCTAACAAACAATAATTATTGAAACAAAATTGAACGACACTCTTCATCAACTTTTGTGCATAAAAAAAAAGGTGACACACAGAGTAGTGTTATATATATATAATGCAAATCATTAAATTAAGAGATGTGTAAAAGCACATCCAACAACGTGTGACCAAAACAGATAATGAAAGATAAACCAAGCATGACTTAGTGAAATTATTATTATTAATAATAAAAAAAGATTAATAAAATTAAAAGATGAGGCAAAAAGATTAAAAAGAAGGGAAGTGCTAACAAAATCTAAAGTTTCATATATTGTAGGTCCTATTCAGATTTTCTGTCCCCAACCCCCCACCCCACACCCCACACCCCACACCCCCACACCCCACACATAAACACTTTCTCTTTAAAAACACGAAAGACACTCAAACTCCTGAAGCCCCTCCTCTTCATCTCTGTCTCCTGCTTGCTTTAATAAGTTATCTTCTTCTCTAATCCTCTCTTTAAATTAGTTTTTAATTATTTATCTTAGTATATATATATATATTATTATTATTATTGTTTCAGGTACAACATAATTAAAGTTAAAAAAACCCATCTGTAATTAATTAAAGAGTATACATATATATGGCAGTTGATTAAAAGGGCAGTTAGAGATGTAGAGAAGAAGAAGCACATATATATATATATATATATACATACATTTATAATAAAGAAACAAAAGAAGAAGAAGAAGGAGGAGGAGGAGGAGGAGAGATTAATAATAAATAAATAAATAAATATCAAAAGAATGGGAGAAAGTAGAAAGCAAAATGCAGCATCACCATGTGCAGCATGCAAGCTATTGAGAAGAAGGTGTGCTAGAGATTGTGTATTTGCACCTTATTTTCCAGCAGATGAGCCCCATAAGTTTGCCAGTGTCCACAAAGTCTTTGGTGCTAGCAATGTCAACAAGATGCTTCAGGTTTATACCCTTCCTTCATTTCTTTCTTACTTAATTAATTACTAATATAATATTGCATTTCTCTTTTAATTTCTAGCTACTACTTCACTCTTTTCTTCATTGCGTTTACTTACTGTCATAACCACTCTCACACGTCGATAGATGATGGTCTTATCATAATTAATGGTGTCACATATGTTGTGGCATAACATTTTTCCTGTGATGTTACATTATGGGGTAATTCTGACGTGGGAGTCTCTATTACACCCGACCGTCAGATTTGCGCCATGTACGCGAAAAAGCAAAACAGTTTTGTTTGTATATACGCACAACGCACAACCGACGGTTGAGTCTAACAAAGACTCTCTACCTAATAATCTTCCGACGTTATGACACTACACATTTCTGTACCCTTCGGTAATTGTGGGCTTACATCATGGCTATCAAAATTGTGATGTCATACTCGTACAACAATTGTATTAGCAGCATTTCTTTGAGTATAAATATATACAAAGCATGATGATAATTAAACATATATAGATTTATGGAGAAGTTGGTTCTTATATATATGTGCCTTTGGTTTTATGATATAATAGATGCAAGTTAGTTAAAAATGAGTATTGTGTATGTTACATGTATCTATCATAGTCATCCAACAATATAATATGATAGCAATAATACAAAGCCATTTTCTTACAAAAAGTGTCCCTATCAATTAAATGCCTCTCCCATCTATACTTAATTACCTGTATATTAGCATTGCATTAATTCATGTGACAGAGATGGCTTTTGCTTCTTACATGTAACATATATATATATATATATATATATATATATATATATATATATATATATATATATATATATATATATATATATATGTCACACCAGTAACAACTAGTACAATACATTTTCTGTGTTATGTTAAAAAGGTGTGGAATTATCTACAGATATGTGAAGTAGTGAATAAAATGAAGAGAGCTGACTTGGCTTGATATCAAGGTGGTTTGATCGTATATATTAGGACAAATATGGAAACGTCAAGGAATTAAATTTTAGCTTAATTAGCATGATCAGTTGGGGCCCACTCTTATTTTTTTTACAATTTTTTTTTTGTTTGTTTGTTTGTTTAATTTGTTAGCGATCGATGAGAGACGGATCGGTAAATTGTTGGAATGCTGAAACTTCCAGGAAATAACATGATATCTATAATCAATTGGTCCAACATCGTAATCAATAAAAGTGTAATATCTATTATGTTTGAGTGGTTGTGTCTCATCGTGTGGCGACCATATGCGTCTCTGCATGGATAATAGAGATTTGTCCTACATTGAGCATTCAGTGTTTGTTTCCACCTCATAGCATATATAGGTTCGTGGTTGATAGTTGAGACTCGTCTTCTTATACTATGTTGTTAATGGACTTAGATTTTCAGCTCTTATATGTTGTTGGGATTAGATTTTCACTTTTCAGCAAATAGAACATACTTATTAACGTCTTAACATAAAATATTCCGTGTTAATTAAAAATTGGTGTAAGTTTATAAAATAAATTCCGTTAAAAGACGTGTTGCAACGCACCATCAATCTCTAGGAAACCCGGATCCTCTGTTTACAATGCATTTTACAGTACCGTGAAAGATATGATGTGCACTCTTGCATATTATTTTGAATGTAATATAAAGAAAACAAAGAATACACAAAAATTTCCCCTCTACACCGTAAAGTCACTGCAAAAACGATATGGGGTTCTCACATCAAATCAATTGAAGGTACTACACAAAAACTTCTTGTCAACCATAAGCATAAAAGATGGGTATTTTTTTTTTTCTCTTTAGTTAGGGAACTCAGATGTACATGTCAAAAAATTTAGTTATTTCCAACTTCCAAACACCACTTATTGGTAAATCACGCTTATAATCTCATCATTATGTTTCTTCTTTCAAGTCCTTTTCTTTTCTTTTTTATTATTATTTTTTTTTCTTTTCTTTTTTTTCCTTTGAAATGGCTTCATTATAAGCTTAAAAAGTCAAAAAACTCTTTTTGAATTTTGGTAGCATTATAAATCATCTTTAGGACTTCATGTTAATTATCAACAATAAAGTTGTTTGAATATTGTTTCTCCATTCATCAAAGGAGACTATACAAAACTTTTAATTATATACAGTACTCCCTCTCTTATATAATTAGAGGATGATATATTTTATATGGTGTAATTAAGATTAATTAATTGTGTTACGTTACGTACGGTATTTTAAAAAAATCTTGTATCTACGTATTTACCTACATATATATATATATATATATATATATATATATATATATATATATATATATATATATATATATATATATACGTACCTGTGTAGCCTAGGTCTGACATAATGATATCATAATGCAATGTCACTAGCTTAATTAGTATAACACGGTTGTTTGTTTGATTATATAACCACGGACGGACGGACGGACGGACACGTGTGTGCATATATATATGCAGGAGTTGGCAGAGGAGCAGAGAGGAGATGCAGTGAGTTCAATGGTATACGAAGCAAATGCAAGAGTGAGGGATCCAGTTTATGGTTGTGTAGGGGCAATATCGTCTTTACAGAAGCAAGTTGATTTCCTTCAAACTCAACTAGCCTTAGCACAAGCTGAAGTTGTTCAGCTCAGAATGAAACAAGTTTCTACAATTACCACCACAGATACTAATAATTCACCTGATCATCATCATCATCATCATAATCATACCCCTTCATCTCATGATCATACCCATAGGGCCCCACTTTTCAATATGGGAATGGTTGTTGATCAGGTCAACATTGGGGAGTCCTTGTGGTCATGTTAGAATATATATTAATTACCTGAATAACGATACTGTTACGATCATTTTTGACACAACACAGATCTCGATGTTACAACATGATGAGCATGATAGTGAGCCTTTCTACGTACTGCATCGCCCGTCGTCTCACTGTCACGTCATATCGTAACGTATGTTGTGTCATAATGGTTGTGACGGTAACGTTAATATATCTAGATTACTTCTGCCTGCCTGCATCCCTGCCTGCCTTTTAATCTATAAGGATTGCTATCATGATCTTTTACTCTATTGTCTGCAGCTTGTATACATGCACTTTTATGTATTAACAGACACATGATCTCTTTATGACTTGGGGATGCATGATGCATGGCCAGATGATCCTAGTGTGCTTTTATTACTAGGGTCATCATATATATTATATATATATATATATATATATATATATATATATATATATATATATATATATATATATATATATATATCTGAACTTATAAGTATGGGATATGATATGGATTATATATGCATTTGAAGTTTATATATTAATTAGACTACTAATTTCATGTTGATGTTGTTGTTGTTCGACTTAATTGTGTACATTTCATTGCTTTTGTCTCGTCGACGCACATTTCTTCAAGGTCAAGGTGTTATGGTTATCGGAAAAGCTATAGTCCCCGAAAATGTTCACAGAAAAAACCTCGAAAATTGATCCTGTCCATCCAGTGTTTTATGTAAAAAAAAATTTTAAAAAAAATATAGAAAAGAACATCTGAGGGTGAATGATGTGTTTTCGGGAGTTTTTCGGGAGTTTTAGTCGGAGACTGTAGCTCTGTCCCATGGTTATAACAATTGTGTTATAACAAATGACAAGACAATATTGAATGACACAGAAAAATGCACATAATATTGTAAGAAAGTCAACTATTACAGATTAATGTAAGGAATTATGAAGTCTGGGGAGTGGGGTAAAGGGTGAAAGGAGGTTTGGGGGGGATGTATCCAGATTGTTGAAGCAAACTTTAAAAGTCAACTGATACTGCCAATTGCTTAATAATAATAATAATATCATGCAATTATTCCACTGACACTTTCATACAATGATACCTTAATTAATTAATGTATATTCCCTGTCTGATGAGGCTAATAAACTTCACTTACACTTCATTCAAAAAATAATAATAAAAAAAACCGTCACTTATACTTTAATATATCCATTAAGTACATCAAACTTTATTCGTATGACTATTTTGTTGTTCCACAAGCATTAATTTCTCTTCTAATCAAACCCAATTATTTGGAGGCGAAAACTCATGAAACCGAAACGAATACTCCCCTGCAGTATCTCTTTCAAGCTTCCTTTCTGCTACGTCGCCGTGGATCCTGCTCTGATCAGATGCAGGAAGAGGATCAGGCGATATAGCAGGCATTGAATGAGACTGAGAAGGAAAATTTGTGGTAATAGATCTAGATGATCTAGGGCTAGAAGCCCTTGGACTACTACCGCTACTTGATGATGGTGATGGTGATGATGATGGTGATCTACTCCAAAGGAAGATATGAAGCATAATAGGCACCCTAGCATGCCTATGAAGTGAAAGCTTTTGACTGATGGAAACCGTGTCGAAGCAGCGCACAGCTCCCGATGTAGATACCATCCATGGGAGTACTTTCTCATTAGATATTCTTGACACCACTAATAGCTTTGATTTCCTTGTTGCCTCTTTAAATAGGTTTCGAAGGCCTGATCTGGTCGAAGGTGCTCTATCGTCATTTTCAATTACGGTTGAAATGTAAATGAATCCCTGTCATTTTACATAACAAGAGACATCATATTAATCATCAATGTACAGAACAAGCCATACACTCTCCTATATATACGAGCTAGGCGTCTCTCATACGATTCCTCCTGTACGTAGTGTTTTTACATGAGGAATCGAAGGATACACCTTGTTTGAAGGGGATTCGAAATCAATACATAGATAGAAAATGTTTAGGGTCTAAGATGAACTGACCTCTTCTGTTCTGCTGATGGCGAAACCTAACTTGGTGTCATTCTCCTCAATTCTAATCTGAATGGCAATCTCTCCGGCTATAGGGGCGAACCATAGCCGTACGGCTCTTACAACGCCAATGTCTACACCATGATAATCCTCAAAGCCATACAAGCTTGCATTAGCTAGATTTGATAGGTCAGATAGCGATCCAGCACTCACCGTCGAAGATGCCGTCTCTCCAGATATCTGTACCAACCAATTACATCAAGTTAAAGTCACACACAACAAATTTATAGACACTAAATCTCTATTGATAAATGACATTTCATATGTCATTCATCAGACAATGTGATGGATTAGGCATGCTAAAAGTGCAGCATTCATATGTCTTAATTAGTATATATACGAGCGTACCTTGGTAAGCAAAGATTCGGTCTGGATATTGACGAAGGCGATAGGGATGCCTAAAGAGAGAGAAGCATTGAGCCACGCGTTAGCTCGAGCAAGAGTGTCTTCCAAGTCGTTGTATCGATTATCGTCAGAAGCTTTGGGCAAGAGAAGAATGGAGTAGAAGCTACTAGAAAAAGGGACAGGTAGTAAATCCTTCATTCTCTGGTCCCATGGATAAGAAACATAACCATCTTGAAGTGGTGTGCTTGCTATTTCATTCACCATCATATCTATTCTTGAAGCTGCATTTCATTTCATGCAGCCATTGTTAATTAAATATGTCCATACATGTCCATATGCATATTTAATATCAACACTAATTGGAAATCAAAACCAATACGATCAAAGCAGAGGTTATTGGTTTAGTTTGAGTTGCAATAATATAATCAAAACAAAGCGAGTAATGCGAGTGGTAGGTAAAAAAAAAAAAGTGAATCAAACCGACTCAAACATGAAAGAAACAAAAGACCAATTAATAGTAGACTTTCTTCAAAGTCTCCTAAAAGATACTATACTATTCCTTTACAGCTAGCTGGGTGTTGCCTATACTTTTTTTGGGTCACATGGTTCCAATTTTTTTTCATTTTTTTTTTTTTCAATATAATTCAGTTTTGTTTTGTTGTTTTAGCTTCAATATAATTCAATTTGCCTATACTAAATCCACACGCCTAGGAAAAATTAAGCAAGAATATGCTTACATTTATCAGAGTGGCTTACATAAAAAGGCAAGGAAACAAAAACTTTTGACATTTTTATCCTAACTCTGTAAAAAAAAAAAGTAACAGAAATTACCATGGCCATGATGTTTAAAATGATTTAATTAAAAAAAAACTGTTGAGTCTGTGCAATCTTCCGTTGAATTGAAGGAGGTTGTGGGTGGGGAGGAAGAAGAAAATGGATGAATAATGAAGATAGAGAATATTTGCTTTATTTTTTCCCTTTTCATTTTGACAATATGAATAAAAAATAATATTTGAGAAAAGAGAACGTGAAGTGAAACGTGACAGAGTCACCTTCAAAATCCCATCCAAGTTTTTCACATTGTCGAATTTGAAGCCACTGTGTGTTTTATTTTTTTTAGCCAATGTAAATTCTGACATAAAGTGATAATTACATTGTGAGCCAATGTAAATTGTGACATAAAGTGATAAGTACATTGTGAAAAAGGGTAAATTTTTAGGTGGTGTGTCCGCACCGTGCGTATATATCTATTTTGTCTTTAAAACACCCGTGTTTTTCAGGAGTGTTTTGAATTTTAGACGATTTACTCTTAAAAACACGTGTATTTTAAAGTTAAAATAGGTGTGTCCGCAACACCACCCAAAAATTTCCCTAAAAAAACGTACCGTTGCTGTTGCTCTTACCTACCAACTATTAGTACCACGGGTACCACCACGTTTTGCCCTTCTTATAAGACATTTCATTTGGTGACAAGTATCCCTAGGCCCTAGCTAGCCATGTTGAAAATAAATGCTATGCCTCTTGTTTGTACATGAATTATTCCGACCACTAAATACCACTAACTAACATTTGTATTCTACAAATTTACTAATTTTGTCCGTGATTTTACTTGAACAGAGTAATGTACTAATTAAAAACAAGAATCAATAGCTTTTCAAAAAAAAAAAAAAAAAAAGAATCAGTTAATAATTTGGAGAATGAGGTAAAAAATAAATTAAAGCACTAACCTTGAAGCTGAAAGCATTCACTCTCCGTCCGATCAACAAAACCGACAGCATAATTGGGATCATCAATGGCTCTCAACATATACTGTCTTTTTCCGGCAGCTTCATTGGGAACGATACAAGCTTGTAGCTCCGCAAACTCATCTCCGGCGCCTCTTCTAACCACCACTTTAATGGACGTATCCTTTGACCGGAAGGAATTATGGAGTATCTTCTGCAACCCGGTTTTTCCGTTCTTGAACGGTGATCGGATGGACAGGTTTCCGATTGTGACGACTTCGACGATATCTCCGGTATGGAGCAAACTACCTGTCCATTCATCTGCTCTTGAACTTCCTTTTATACATTGTATTGATAAAACCTGTGTTGTTGTTGTTGAACTTGATCCTTTCTTTACACTCTCTGTTGATGATAACGAATCTGATGAGTTTCTTCGATGATCCATACTTACGCATTCACCTTTAATTATAGCTACTTTCTTCACTTATTTTAATGCACGAACCGAATTGTTGATTTTGGTTGACTTGAAGAAAACTCGGAAAAAAAACTCACCACACGTACACGTACACGTACAACAACGCGTATATTAATTACAGGTAATTGATGTCGTTGAATGAAAGAAAAACTCTGGAAAAAAGCTCAAAAGCCACAAGGTGTACAAGACACGTCGTGAATGATGGATGTCGCTTCAAAAAAACTCATACACGGATTGGAGAAAGTTTTTCTTTTTTTTATTTCCCTGCAGTACATGCATTTGGATGTTTAAGAAGGTGGTTCTAGACTAGTTTACAGGAAGGAATTTTGGATGAAAGTGGTTGTTTTTTCTTTCTTTTTTGAACAAATATTTTTCAAATATAAATAATACTAGGAAACTATTGGGGATCGAAGATGTTTGTAGTGTAGGAGAGAAAGAATAAGGTAGTGTTAGCAGCCAATTGATTGGACATTTGCTGGAGGGAGGGAGGGAGGGGGGGGGGAACTGTTGTTGACGTAATGAAAAGGTAAGGTAAAGAGGGAGGGATATTTAACAAAGTCAAAAATAGTGGCTTTGGGTAGGGTAAAGACTAAAGAGAATATTGGATTTTCTGCGAAATTTCCTACTACTGTTAAAAAAACGGTAAAACTCGATCGTCCCCGATTCCACAGCAGTGCGAGGAAGGGGTTTGTGTTATTTTATCTTCTTACCGAAAGAGACCGGCCCTTTACGGGACTCGAGCCCCCACCTTCTGTCTTTCAGACTCCGTTAGCCATTACACCACACCTAACATTTTTTTACCACTAAGCCATATCCAGGGAATTTCTTACTAGTGTTATATATATATACTATACTAGGACGTACGGAAATGATATTGTCACGACAACAAATTAAATTGTTATAGAATCCGTCATAACATATTTGTAGAACATACTATACCAATCAAAATATATATAACAAGTGTGTTGTGTTATTTGTTGTAAATCATTTTGTTATTATAATAATAGTGTATCACTAGCTACTTGATGTTTTGGTCGCAATATACATTTACATCATTTAGAACTACTTAATATAGATGGCGCACTATGATATATATAATGACGTAAATCAGACACACGGCTTGCCACTCAAGTATGATAGGGGAAGTTATTGTGTGGTGTCTCCACCATATGGCATCATACAAACCACATTGTTTTATCATGTATTTAAACTGTGTGTTTCTTATCGTTTCACCCGTCAATTTATTTCAAATCCCCTCACCATACAGTAACTTCCCGTATGGTAGCGCCTTCAACAGCAGTAGTTACATTTTATATCCTTTTGAAAATGAGAGGAAGGAGTAGAGTAGAGAGTCCAATATTTATTATTATCAACTTGTACCTACCCTCAAAAAAAAAAAAAAACTTGTAGTCTTCGTATGATCATTGTTATCAAGACTTTTAAGAAATTTCACGTGCTTTTCTGTACCTTAATTTTCTTTTTCTCTGTCGGGAAGTTTTTGTGTAGTATACCTACGTGCGGATACATGCCGTGGCACACTACACACCACACGATTTCATTCTGCACTTAAACTGTGTGGTTCTGATCGTTTCACTCGTTACATCAACTCAAAATCTCTACACCACACAAGTATTTCCCTTCTCTGCCTTGTATATATTTTGGGGTGGGGTGGAGTAAGAGTTTCATAATTGGTTGTGCATTCAAAGAATCTAATATTTTATTACCATTTTGTTTATATAGATATAGAAGATGTATAAAATTATTTGTGCTATACATTTTGTTCAGAAAAAATAAAAGATTAATGATACAGACAGATCACACGTTGTGTGTAGCACAACCGTTGTACCCGTATTATTCCTCGGGTATCAAATAGCAATCATCCATGATTCAAGGTCAAAGTAACTTTTTATTTTATTATTATATAAAGGAGTATAATGTCATATTAAATAGAAGATATTTCCATTTAATGGTAGATTATAGTAATATGTTTCCTTGATTAGAGATATAGCTTTGATAGTAATCATTATTTTGAGCATTGGTCATTTATGGTGGATGAATGCTATGATTACAATCTTCATTTTCTTCATTCATTTTGTTTCTTTCTTTTCTTTTTATTGGCGTCTGTCTGGGAAAATTCTATTATGGGGCTCCCTAGTAGGGAATTGGAGACGTGGCAGCATCTGGACCACACAGTTTCCTGAAATGGATCACATAGGGGCATTATGTATTTCACCTCAAAAGCGTGTGGTGAGATCACGCCGCGTATGCGATTCCTACTGTAAAGCCCCACGTGATAGAACGACCCGTCTGTCTGTGTGAGCAATGAGCATCAATAACTACACGGAATCCATTCTTAACTCGGTCGGTTGACTTCCATTGTAGACTAGACTAGACTACTATAGTTGGGGGAGCAGCAAAATTGGACAATCCTAATCATTCCTTTTACATTAGGAAATTATTGCATTGTATATACCTACCATCAATCTTACAACTAGATACAAACTGTGTGCTTCTGAACGTTTCATTTTATTACTCTCTTCATGTAATAATTTCCCAATTTGTCTGTCTCATGTGTGTATATTCATCATTTAAAAAAAAAGGATATATATATAAATGGAAAAGTGCATTTTCATGCTTTGATGTCACAATTACAATTCTAACTAATTGTTTTTAAAATATAAAATAAAAATAAAAAAACACTCGATATATTCTTGAAGTTTTAGAAAAATTAACAAGTTTGAAGCTATTTGAGAGAGGGCAAAAACGCAATTTTGGGTGGCAACGCTTAAAGAGATAAGTCAATATATGTAACAAAATGGTTTGACTTCATTTTTCTTATGTTCATCATGATAACAAAACAAAATCTTTCATTGACCAAAGCACTAACACTTATTTCTTACTACTAATGAACCCATCATCAAAATTACTTACTATTGGTCAAAAACATCTAGATAAAAGTCACTAAAGTCACTACTGAAAATTCATATGTTGGAATAAAACCAAAAAACCTGGGAAATTCTGTTGTGGGGCAGGGACCCCTAAACCCATCGCTTTGATCTAGACTGAGTTGGTGGTCTCCCCCTGCTCTTACAATTTTCATTGCCAAATGAATTCACCAGCTTTAATAATCTGGGAGTAGATGCAACATTCACCTCTTGATTCAATATTTTTTCTTTAAGAGGGGGGGTTGAGGTTACGGGTACTCGATTATTCGCTCTCGACTTAACCAAAGAAACACAAGTAGTTTTGGGATGTACCGATTGTTTCTCTTTGTCTTTGTCTTGTGTTAAGGCAATGGCTGCTTGAGAGTGCTTCACTGGAGAGGAGCTATCTGAATCTGAAGACGACGATGAAGGACCGGTGGTGCTATCCATGTCATACACAAGGTTATCCACCATTAGAGGCCCTTTATGGTCATTTTTTTGTGTCCCATAGAAAGATGATCGACGAATTCTTGTCAGGCCAACTACCTGTTCACAACACATGCTGAAAATCACTACTACTACCTACACGTCCGGTCCCTTAATATCTGTCGTTTTTTTTTTTGAGGTTTTCACATAGATTAAGAGATCGAGTGCGTAAATGTCATAACTTCTAATATACAATGTTTTTTCTCACCTTATGTTCAAGTACCAGCAAGTCCTCCTTCAGCTTATTAATCATCATATTCTTTCTATGTATAACATCCTCTAGCTCTGCAATCCTCTGTTAGCATAAAATTCGCGTATAAAATGAAATGTATCGAAATAGCATTTTTTTGATCTATGGTATCAAATGCATTATGCAAGATCACACACCTTTGAACCAAAAGCTTCTGAAGACTGTATAAAAGCAGACAACTCCTTTATTGTAGCATCCTTGTCCTCGCTTTCCTTCTTCAAGTTGTATACATCTTGTTCAATTGCTAAGGAATTCAGCTGCAACATTAACTAACACCCTCAGAAAAAATGTCAGAAACTTCGAGGGATCGGTACGATGATTACCCCGATTACCTGGATTTCCGAGGAGGAAGTTACACTAGAATTCCAATCAGATAAATCAGACATCCGGCGCTCTTCTTGGTCTGCTCCATTCCATTTTTGTTTAGACATCTCATCACAATTCGTTATCTTATAAACCGAGTTTCCCTGATTAAAAATAAAATACAGTAAATCGCACCCATATTAGCTAAACTAAGCACAGTTTGAAGTTACATTTAAGCAAACCGGTTTACCGCAACATTGTGTAGCTGGCAAAGTTGACAACCATAATTCTCTGTAACAGCTTCAAGAGGCTGATCTTTGAAGCAGTTCACCTGCTCACATAGATTGTCTAGCTTTTGTTGCATATGCAGGAGCACTTGGTCCTGCAACAAATCAACAGAAAGAGGCTTATATACTAACATCATTTTCGACTCAAAAGAGTGAGGCTTCTTCTCATTTCAATGCTAAAAATTCATGCAAAACAACTGCATGTGTTAAAAACTGATAATAAGAAATACGCAAAGTACTAATACAAACCTGAACTATGAGCTATGAACTTAAAACCAATATGAAAAAACAAAGCTTCCAATGATAACACTCAAATGAGTAAAGGTGTAAACGAGCCGAGCCGGGCCAAACCGAGTATCAAGTGTTTGAGTTTGTGCTTGCCTAGTACATGGACGAGTTTAAAATTGTTTGACTAATAAACGAACTAAATTTTTTTTTTTTTTTTTTTTGTTAATCTATTGCTCACTGAGCTAAAACGAGCTCACCTCCCTATTTACAACTTGTGCTCGGTGTTCTTCAACTCTCGGTTTCAAGTAGAAAAATGGGAAATGGGTTGAATTTCTTCTTAGTTTCTTAAACTAGTAGTATCAATTAGATAGTTTTTGAGAAAGAATAATACGCATACGAATAAGACTATCACTCGTGATCCATGAAATATTGCTTCTGGATGATAATTGATGACTCCTAGTAATTCAACAGCTTTTCACTTTCATTGATGACACTAATTATTAATTGCATTTCACTTGCAACCCAGTAGCTAAATTGACCATTTAATTCAAAACCCACCTCATAAATGTTTAAAATTACTCCATCTCATAAAAAAAAAATCCTAAATTCAACAGCATTTGAACCGAATAGTTCAATAAATTTCCATTAATTCAACTCAAAATAAGCTAAAAACTCCGGAATCCAGAATTAAAAAGAAAGTAACTAACCCTTAATTCAACATCTTTTTTCAGCTTCAAAATCAGCCGATTGCTCTTGGAATTAGCAGCAGCCACAGCAATAACCGCCACTATAAGAATTCTATGAACAGGGCTAAATAGCTCCCAAGCAAGAGCTTCATTTGGGCCTAAAGCTAACCCATTCTCTCTAGACAAAGTCCGAGCCGAGCTTGCTTCTTCCGCGCCGATCAGCCGACCCTGTAGTGAAACCCATGCTAACTGTGTTGCAGCCCTTACTGCAGGCCGATTCGGCTCGGTGAAGCAGCTTGATAGACGCCGCGGAGATGGAGAACTTATTGGAGTGAATGGAGATAGAGATACAATAAATGGCGGCGGATGAGCTTTTGAAGCTGAATCAACGTCAGGGTCGACGGTTTCCATGCCGGAAAAGGAGCAGATTCGTGTTTTTATTATTATTATATTGTTTTTATTTAGTTTTTACTACTACTATTTTGGCGGAATGCGAATAGGTCCCAATTTCAAAAACAATTTAGGAGGGAAAAAGTGAAAACAAAAAATATTGTAATTTTGTGATAGCCGTTGGATTTCTTATACGGAGTTTGAGTATTAGGGTATTCACATGAGAATCTATATCCCTATCCTCACATATACTATTAAAAAATACATATCCCTACTTTACAGCAACTAAATTCACAATACTCTACATCAAATCCCATATATCTATCCTTACAACATTAAAATATTCATTTTTTAACTATAAATAATTTTGTCAAAGGTAACTTTTCAAATTCAAATTTTACTCCAACGGGCTATATTCGAACACACACATTTTTCCAAAATTATTTTTAAAATTCAAAATTTTTTTCCACGGCTATATTTGAACACACACATTTTTCAAAACTTACTTTTTAAATTCAAATTTTACTCCAAATGGTTATATTTCAACGGTATATTTCAACGAGAGGGAAGAAAAAAAAAAAAATAAAATCGTTTCAAAAAAAAAAAAAAAAAAAAAAATGTAAGGATAGCTACGGTGTCACCCCAGATTTGGGGTGACATCGTTCATCCACCCCAATGTAGGGTGGGGATAAAGTATCTGATGCAGGAGAGTTTTGCTTCTTCCCTATTTTTTTCCCTACATGTAGGGATAAAGGTGGAGATAAAGACTTTGATGCTAATACCCTTATGCTGTACTTTTTTTTAGCCATAAGTAGGGGTGAACATGGTCCGGTTCGACCGGTTTTTATCATTTTTAAAACCGAATCATTTTATACGGTTTCAAATTTTTGAAACCAAACTAGAACGGTTTGAAGACGTAAACCATGTTATTCGGTCCGGTTTTGTTCGGCTTGGTTCTGGTTTATTACGGTTTTCACATGGTTATTATCTTACTCGTTTCAATTCGATCATCAACTTACAAAAACTACTATTAATGAACAAACAACTATTTTATTAAATGACATACATAAATCTCAAAATACATAACACAAAATAGTATTTTGAGTAAGATTAGGGAAGAAAGAGGAATAGATTTGTTTCATAAGTAAGGAGAGACAAATGAAAGATAGATAACACACACACACACACACACACACACACACACACACACACATATATATAAACATATATATCAAATGAATAAACATGTGATACAGATTTGAGCTTTATTTAGTAAGAAAATATTCATGATTTTATGATCTCCAAAACACTGATATTGATTATTTGTACAATGTTATTATCCATCATAACCTAATTATAAGCAAATCAAAGACAATCGTATATAAAACTAAGGTTTATAAATGCATTTATCCAGATAATAAAAAAAATATACATTATGCAGTTCATCAATATCATTAAGAGAAGTAAGTCATACAAATCAACATCGACAAATATCCATAATGAAGTTCATCAATATCATTGAGAGAAGTAAGTCAATTAAATGAGCATCCACATATTTCAAATATTGG
Organism: Gentiana straminea; assembly: GCA_036785695.1. Classification (NCBI taxonomy): domain Eukaryota; kingdom Viridiplantae; phylum Streptophyta; class Magnoliopsida; order Gentianales; family Gentianaceae; genus Gentiana; species Gentiana straminea. The sequence goes on from JAVUPR010000022.1 coordinate 4,362,629, forward strand.
TGTTGAGCAAGTATAAAGAGAAAAACGAGTTAGCTGTGGTGAGTTGTGAACCGAAATGTACTCAAGATTCTTTCAAAGGATTGAAGACAATTTTGTGAAATGGTCAACAAAATTCGAATATGTAGGATATGAAATTAACTATGTAGCAGCACTATATTACACGTAAAAAGTTCAAATAGATTGAGATAGATAGTAAAAAGCGTATAGATATTTTAAAGTATTAGATGTAGTGTGTGTGTGTGTGTGTGTGTGTATCATCTAGTTTGGTCCGGTTTTAAACGGTTTTTATTTTCTTAAATTGGAACCAAATTGTATTCAACGGTTTGGTTTTAAGTTATATGAAAACCGACCGAAAAACCACGGTTTATACATTTCCGGTTTGGTTCAATTTGGTTCAACCGGTTGGTTTGGTTTTTAGAATTTTTGTTCATCCCTAGCCATAAGTATTATGCTATACTTGCACGTGTATATATACTAACAAAATACACGTGTTCATCTAATTTATTATTTTTAATATATTTTTTTAAAATTATATTTATATTGTCGATTATGCGTTTAATTTATAAGATAAATATGTTATCCGGTCAATAAAGAAAAATAAACAAAAATATATGTTAAACAATGATAATCGCCATATAATGATTTTATGCTCAATAGAATTATTTTAGTTTTCTTAGTCATACGCAGTGAATCAAACTCGCCATGTTACATTTTCATTCTTTTATATACGATAAGTTATTTTAGTTGTAATATCGTGTATTTTATTGGTACCAATGAAGATTTGTCTCGAGTATGTGGTATATCTTTAGATACTCTCTAAGTTTCTTCTAACCTACAAAAACATCACGAAAATATTATGTTTCCGTAAATATGTGTTATGTTTTAATCACACATATTTTTATACTTACATTCTATTACAATGGCAAATACTCTTTGTTAAATAATTTACTGTCAACCAAATTTAATAATCATAACGATAAAAAATCATTAATTGTGTCTCATGAGTATTACTGAGTTATATTTATTCTTAGATATTATAACCGTACAAGGAAAATATTGTACGACTTAATTTGAAGGATATTTATTTTGATCGTTTATATATTATTCATGCTTTATTGCACGCTTTTGTAATATGATTTGCCTCTCTTCTCAAATGGAATAAAGTGGATGAACTTGGTCAGCATGTCCACTACTACCTTGATGACTTCCTTCCCTTTAGACATGTTGTGTTGGGACCATGCATGTGAGGCATTGGTAATGACTGGAGTAATCCTTGAGGTTTATCATGTAGACTCTTGTACTGTTGACAAGTAATACACATTTGTATCATTTTCTAAGCATCTTTCTTAACACGCCCCAACCCCTGAATGACACATTATTGGACTTGAGTGCAATCACTCTATCAATTTGGATCTTAGACGTTCGTACATATATCCTCCTTTTATATTTCAGAATCCCTGGTGTATAGTGCAATGGTGATCTAGGAATGTACTAATCAAAATTGCTTTAAATCTTTCCTCAACAGCTAGGTCACCCTTGTAGCTAGAACTTACTTCTTGCATCTAGGTGAGGGATACTGTGCTTATAACACACAATTGTCCCTCAACATGACTTTGCCTAAACAACGACCAGTACAGTTTCACTTCTCGTTTTGTACTGAATAGTGATATCCAACCCCAGTAACTTGGTCACCTTTTTTTTTTATTTATTGTAATGCAGTAGTGGCACTCGGATCCGGAATGAACTTCAGACTCCGTTGATCAGTTTTGATGGAAAAAAAGGCATGCCTTGAATAAATTGTTTCCATTTGGTTACTGCCTTGAGCACCGATAGGAGTTCCTTCTGATTGATGAACAATCACATCTCCTTAGAGTTGAAAGCCCTGCTTAGATAAGACAAGTACTTGTGATTTGCACATGCCCTCCTTGAGTGTCTAGAATGCTTCTGAGGCACTATATAAGCAACAAAAACCCATCTTTCTTAAGCGGGTCATTCAAGGGTTTAGAAATAATCTCATAATGAGGCACAAATAACTTGTAGAATCATGTTAAGCCCAAAACACCTCTCGGTATAGTCACGGTATGGGGTTGAGGCCAATATAACATGGCTAGAATATTGCTTGGGTCAGCATGCACTTCACACTAATGTAAGATAAGAACCAAGTATTCCACCTTGGGTTGTCCAAAAGAGCATTTGGGCAATTTAGCATAGAATTGGTTCTTCTTCAAAACTTCTAGAACCCTTTTAAGATGTTGTATGCGGGAATCTATGTCAGGGTTAAAGATTAAGAATTTAAGATGACATCAAAAACTACCAGCACAAACTTCCTCAAGCAATGTCTCAACATCTCATCACACTTCTATGCTTTGAATTCAAATTGGTCATGATGAGTTCAACAATAGTCTTCTAGACATCATCCTCATTCATCAGAATCTTATGGAAAATCCAGACCTTAAGTCTATTTTACAAAGTACCATAGTACTCCTTAACTCATCCAACAATTCATCAATTAGAGAATATAGTAGACATCATTGACAATCAAGTCATTCAACCTTCTATAATCCACATAACATCTCTAAGTTCTATTTATTTCTTCAATTACTGTGTTGTATAATCCCTCATTGTAGCATTTGATCCACCAACTACTCTATTTCATCCATCTTGTAGTGATTATACTAATAAAGTTTTACTTTCACAGGTTCAACACATTCATTTAACGTTAGGGTATGCTCATAGCCCATCATTGATGGAAATCCTTGGAAATTTACAAACACATCATGACACTCTTTTGGGATAGGAGTTAGTTCTCTAGGCACGTGATTCAGATCATGTTCTTGTATCAAATAGTGACTCCCTAAGAGTTTATAGGCCACATTTCTCAATTTCTTAGGAAAGCTTTTGCAAATGATCATCTTAAGTTGAGATTCTTCTATGCAACTTCTCAATTTAATTTGTTCTTACTTATTAGTGAAAACCACATCCGTTCTGTTGAAGTCAAAGACCATATGACTGTACCTTTTTATCCAATCCACTCCTAACATAATGTCACAACCTCTCAACTTCATCAATCTCACATATTGTTGGAACTTAACCCTTTGCATGATTCATGGTATGTTAGGACACTTAAATTCACTCACTATTCTGTTTTCATCTACTACTGTGATTAACATAGGGTGATTTGGTTCTATCAAGCATATTCTTTTCCTCAAAAATTCATTTCTGCTAATCCAACTCTCTGATCATCCAAAGCATCATGCATCTACAAGTATCTTTCACTACGCCATATCGATTCCTTGGGTGATTCTCCATTAAACAGGGAAAATAGACATTAAGAACCAACTTCTGCCTCAAATTTATTATATCTACCTAACTTGAAGTTAGCTTCATACCTATATGGCATAGGTAGCGAGCCATCGTGAGATGGTGGGTGAGTTCCAGTCTGATGAGATGACGACGAATGTGTTTGTGAAAATGTATCACCCACCCCATCATTCTTCTTCATCCACGCTTGTAATGTATGTTAGATAATCCATCCAAGCTTGCATGAAGCTTGATTTGCAATCATAAATAACTGGAATATGTCCATTTTAGCATACACCACGTCAATTTCACATTACATTCATGCATCTCCTCCATGCAACACATGAAAATCTTCTTCCAACCTATTTTGGTTCTTCCACAACATTTCTTTTGCCTTCAAATGTGTACAATTTCGGCCATAAAGACTCCAATTCGAAGCTAGGTATAGAGATAAAAGAGAGATAAGGAAGAAGAGAGTAAAAGATAGGTTTTATTAATGACAAAAGTTAGAAAATAAAAATATACCCGCACGTGTTCTAGCTAATCGTTTACATCTTTCTAGCCACCCAAGTAACCACATAAAATGGCCCAGTCCATAACTAACACCAAACTTCCAAACCCTATCTCCATTTACTAAACAAAAGCATAGAAACAAAGTGTAGAAATTTCCATAAAATACTTTAAAATACTTCACACAACACAGAATAAGCACGAAACAGAACCATAACTTTTTCTAGTATCGTTAAAGAAAGAAAAGTCAATATAAATATCCAAAAATGATAGTAAAAAAATCACCAAAATTTATATATTTTCATTATCTTCATTTTGAGGCCCGCATTGTTATTTATGTGATCCACTATCAGAATTTACTCAATGAATTTCAACAGTGAATCTCGAACAATTTACTTTTTAAAATTACGTCGAAATGCGGTCAATCCAGTCTTAAAATAAAGATCAAGAAAAGAATAAAATTTTGGTGGATAAATTAAGATTTTTGGAATTATATATTGAGATTATATATAAATGTTCAAAAATACTGGATGAGTGATAAATTGTTTTTGTGGAGGAAGCCGGGGAAACACTTCCAAAACAGTCTTTATTTGCACCACCATGACTCTTCTAGTGTACTGCAATTGAATCGACCTTATTAATGTTGATTCTATAGCCAAGTACGACCTTTCCAATGTAATTCATACCTTAATCTGAATTTAAGATTTCATAAAGTCTACTCTGCTAAGACCAGTGTCTTTGAGGGAGGGAGGGGGGGGGGGTTAGAGCTGCTAGCACGCGTATTTAGATAGCTGGCCACGACCCAATATCGAACTGAGACCATTAGGCCCGTTTTACTTAGAAGATCCAAAGTGAATCATTGAGTATCACGTGTATGAAGTCGGATCATACTAATGTCAGTCACCACATACTAACGTGTATGAAGGAGTCTTATTGAATATGAAAACAAAATTGAATAATTGATCAACTAAATTTATTTATAAAAAAAAAGGAGTGATAAGTTTATTCTCATTAAGTATACACCATTTTTACAATAACATCATCTCACCACATATTTTTCGCTTGTTCAAAAAAATTAGAAAAACTTAAAACAACCACAACCACAATATTAACTTGGGGTGTAAACATAGTGTAGAGTCCCCCACACCTCATAAAATCAATGTAGTATAAATATAATATTTTATTGTTATTTTTTTGTGTGTGTAATGTAATGTTTGTAATGTTTTATTTTGTAGGTTGAAACGTATAATATTTTAATATTATTTTGTTGGTTGTAATGTAGTATATTATTTTGTTGGCCGTATGTATATTATATTTTTTTTTTGATAACTGTATGTATATTTATATTATTATTATTGTTAAATAAAATATTTAAACAATATGTGGAATAAAAAAACCAAAAAACCAAAAAACCAAAAAACAGGCGTATGAATAGTAATGAATATGCATGCATGCTAAAGTTCGTTTAAAAAAAAAAAGGATATGCATGCTAAAGGGAAATATGGATAAACACATGAGATTTGACAAATTTAAAACAAACGTAACTTAAATCTAAAATTAAAAAGGGGGGAAAAATTATGAGGGAAACACCGAGAGTATGAAACAATTTTGAAGACTTTATGGTGCAACGGTTGTAAGAAGGTTGTACCAAGTGGCATACATTACAGCCTCTTTTTTTTACTCTCTTTCACATAATACACTTTTATCGTGTGTGAGAGGTTAGAAATGAATGGTTGTAATGTATGCCACTTGGTACAACCTTACTACAACGGTTGTATTATAAAATTTGTCAACAATTTTTGGGGAAACACCGAGGGTATGAAACAATTTTTGGAGGAAACACCCCATCGCATTTTTATTATGAGTATAGATATAGATTATTATTATTATTTTCTTTTTTATTTTAAGCTGAAACTCGTGTATTTATTTGCAGCACCGTAAAATTATAGTCGAAAATTCAATTCTATACAACCAGTGATATGGAAATGGGCAGGGCCGGCCCTACAGTGAGGTCAGAGAGACCGCGGTATTAAGCCCAACGGTGTCGGGTGGGTCGAACGATACATGTTTCGTTAAAAAAAAAAAAAATTTGTGTAGATTCAATCCAATCCAACCTAATATAATATGTTTTTTTTTTTTTGATAAGACCCAATTTTTTTTTACTCCCTTCATGAACTGATGCATGTATTGGTTTAGGTTTCGGGGGCGTTGCCCCCGAACCCCCACGAGTTGGCGCTGCCCCCTCGACCCACCGCCACCTGACCGGGCAGGTCGAACCCCGTTTTGTTGCGATAACATTATTTCGTTCGGCAACTCGAATGCAAGAGATTACAAAAAATATTTATGAAAAAAATATCTAACAAAAGGTCCCAATAAAAAATTTTACTTGGCCCAAAAGACTACTTTGTAGGTATATTTTGATACTATCAATAAATTGAATTTTGTATTTACGGATGTTAAAAACGTGATAAGTATGTTTTTCAAAAAAAAAAAAAAAAAAAAAAAATTCAACTAAAAGGCCAATTCGGAGACTTGACCTTAAGCGCAATATATGTCAGGGTCGGCCCTGAAAAAGGGACATACATTTATCATACGGTAACATAATATGATTATTGACCTACATTGACATTTTACTTTCAAGAACTATTGAGTCATACATACATATCTTTTGAGAAAACTATTGAATCAATAGTTGCACAAAATGGATGGACGTTCGATCAGCTCGGAGATTCTTGTATGCTAACTTCATTTGTGGAGACAGTTGATAGAACAATTTGAATTACGCAGTCTAAACCTAAAATGAAAAACAATGGTTCTGATTGATTTACATGTGCTAACACCTCAAATGAAGTCACCGGCTGCCTCCTTTTGTGGAATTCAACAAACTAGCAGTTTTGATGAATTCATTAGAAAAGAAAACGCAGAACTATGAAATATTATTGAACAGTGACTGAGTTTTGAAGAAGAGAATTACAGCAACATTTCGATTTGTGTATATAGGAGTGTAACTAGCTTGGTAACCGCTAATAACTGCCTAACAAACTATTAACTAACTTTTAGAATAGATGTTCGATGAAATGCCAATGAGAATGCACTTGATCATCTTCAACTTTAGTACAGATGCAGTGATACCTTTTGTATGCTTGTGGAGCTTTTAAAGATGTTTTGAGCAAGTACACTGTGACCGTTTCTCTGAAAGTGTCTGCAAAGTTATACAAAATATATATAATAATTCAAATGTCAGGTCAACGAAAACATAGTAATATAACAACAAGTAGCGTTCATCTAACCTTGACTTGTTTTTGGAGAGCTTTGATGTAATCTACCGCCAAATCCAACATATCTGATGTATTCGATTGCTGTTTGAAAATAAAATTTAACAACATATCTGATGTACTCGATTACTGTTTGAAAATTAAAAAAAAACATTAAGAGGAGGAGGACCTTTTCCATGTTAGGAACAAGTTGTTGAAGCTTTCTCATACGCTCACTTATCCTTGTTCTCCTAACCTGTTATTTGTACTTATAAAATTATTATTATCTGAATCTTACATCATTTTTTTCTGAATAAAATTACGTACGTACCCTTTCAGCAATGCTACGCGGGTGGGTGGCGCAGCCTCTTTTTGCTCGAAACTTACACAGTACCGAGTCTTGCATTAGTGTCTCTACACCATACAACTCTGTTGAAGTTGTTGGCATACTCAAATGGCGCGACAACATAGCACTAGTACAAGGGAGCGGGAACATTGCTGCTGCTGCTGCTGTCGCCGCCCCATTTTCATAAACTTCATTATCCTGATAAAATCCAAAATTCAAATTTCAGACTCTGCCTATCATCAGATTATTAAACAAACAACACAACAGAACAGAACATGATCCTCTTATTTGCATCCCAAGCAAATCTAACCTCGTTTTCTGTTACAAAAGCAGTGGAAAATGGATCTCTTTCTCCTATGGATCTATCCGCGATTTCAGGTAAAGGAGACATTAAACCTGAAGGCTGGTTATTACCTGATGATATGGTAAAATTGTAACAATTTAGTATAAAATCCATATGTAGCAAGAAAGGTTGTGACATAAATCACTGTCTTTTTATTTATTTGTACCCTCTTTCATATATATAGTAGATGTGTGTACGATGAAAACGTTAGAAATGCATACAACTTTTGTACAACAGACAGTTGTTCCAATATCAAATCTCTCCTCTGCTAAAGTTACTACAAAGTAAAAGCAAGAAAACATGCAATATGACCCACCTGCCCCCCCCCCCCCCCCCCCCCCCCCCCGCAAAAAAAAAAAAAAAAAAAAGAGGGAGTACCATCATTTACGATATTCAAACCAGGAAATAATCCAGCAGGTGAGCTATTGTAACGAATCAGATTCGAATTCGTGACACCTTTATCCATTGAGCTCAAAAATCTGTATGAATCATCCACATGATCATTGAATTGTTGCTGATGATGATCCTGAGGCTGAAAAATAGTCCTCCTGTTATAACAATCTTGTACATGTTTTGATGCTACAAACTGTGTTTCATTAATGTTCATCCTTTTACTACTCGAAAATCTGTTATTCGAGCTTGAACCATGTTCTTGAACACTAATTATTTCATTGCTAGGCATTAATTAGCCCATCAAGAAAATTATCGAGATCATCAACCGAATAATCACCACCTCTGCTACTACTGCTATTCACATTACTAGCAGCAGCATCAAGAAAGGTGGAAAAATAAGAGCTTGGAGCTGATCGGTATCGAGCCAAGCCCGAATTCATCTGCTGCTGCTGCTGTTGTTGTTGCTGCAGCTCCGGCTCCGGATCAAGGTACGAATTCTCAAGATTTTTCTCTTGTTCTTGTTGCTCTTGATTACGCTGAAAAGCCATTAATGTTCACATATATATATATTCTATACTATAAATCAAATAAAAATATCAAACATGTACAAGATTTTGATTATCAGGAAGAATCAAATGCAAAATCAAGAATACAAGAGCTGAAATATATGTATGTATATTTGGCGGTTTTGATCAGATCCCATTAAAATATCATATCATATAACATAGAAAGTTCATTCCTTTTTCTTTGTAAAACAAACTTTATAACTGTGGAGCACTAAAAAAAAAAAAAAAGTAGATTATGTTAAACAAGAAGAAAGGAATAGATAATGAAAGGCACATAGAAAGTGAAAGATATAAAAATGGCATCAGAATTGAAGAAATAATAGAGCACGCCCACAACAAGGTAAGTACAAAATGTATGATCAAGTTTCATTGCTTTAGTGGAAGGGAACTGCTTTCATTATTGTATATAGGTGGTGGGTGCGGGGGGGGGGGGGGGGGGAGGGGGGGTAACCTGGACTGGACTTAGTACCAGTGGAGTGGAGGACAATGTAGGGAAAAAAAGAGTAACGTCCTAAAACTTAGGCCTATAGCCCTGAATGATCGAATAACTATTTAAGTTAATCATTATCTTTTAGCCTAAAATGGCTAGACTTGGGTACATCATTCTTATTTCATCTAAAATGGTAAGACAAATTAGTTTTCAAGTTCATTATATTTCAATATTATATCATATTAATAAATTTTATCCTCCTATATAAGTAAAATACATCCACGGTAGCATCCTGTATATTAGAGGAGTAGTCACCTCTGATACCAACTATAACGCATTCATGACAGGACCTTACCAAAGGTATCTAGAGGTGGCCGCCACGTCCCTCACAGTGTGTGACACTTATTTTGTCTGGTAGTTGGCTCTAATACCATCAATAACGCCGTTCCATGCTAGGACTATACTAGAGTATTCTAGAGGTGACCCCACCGCCTCTCACGGTGCGACACTTATTTCAGTCTGGTAATTAGCTCTAATACTACTTGTAACGCCTAGAACATAGGTGTAGCAACACTACGTAGGTGATAACGGATAATGATAATAGATTATGGGTTATATATATATATATATATATATATATATATATATATATATATATATATATATATATCAACAACAGAAAGTGAGGTGGTATTTGTTTACATTGAGATATTTGTTTAAACAAATAGGTTTTCAACATGGAGTAGATCTCAGAATATTTGTTTGTTTTAACTTGTATACCGACATCCATGGGGAAGTCCACTGAACCTAGAATAATATCGGCAGTTTTTATAAGAATCAAAGAGTCCATTTTCCGGATGTCACAGTGATATTCGACCTTTTAAAAGTCGAATTTAAACTCAACACTCAATTTTGCAAAGGTCGAATATTTATTTTCAACCTCGAGCGAAGCTTGAAATATGATGTCACGATAGGTTCGTTGTGGCGTCAACTTGTTTATTTACTATCCAAGCTTAGCTTGATAATTATTGAAAAAACAAGTATACACATGAAGTTATACGAGCCGAATTAAAGCTTGCTCGTGAATTCAAAGGGTATACCAATGACATAACTACACCAAGATAGCTTAAGCTAGTGGGGTTTTACATAAATGGAAGCTTGGTACAATTTCACTATACACTATTAAAATGCACGTGCATCCGCACGTGGTTTTGTGAAATGAACTTTTAGAATTTGAAAAATAACAATATTAATTAATATATAATTTATTAAGTATATGCTATTAATGATAATTATAAAAAAAACTAAATACAAACTATCCTATGTTTTTTTAGTATTTCAAATTCATATATGCATGTATTCAATACATTTATCGCCCTTTTAAAGATAATAAGTATTATGAATTTACAAATATGTGTATTTAATATACATCTACAACATGTTTATCATAATTATCTAGTAAACTTGTGGAGATTTACGATATTTTTTAAAGCAACTTTTGCAAAGTTCTTACTCTAAACTCATTTTGATAGAGTGAATGCAAAAAGTATAGCATGTGAGTTTCATGTACATATAAGTTTATATGTTTATTATATGTTAGTTATGAATTTATAATTTAATAATTGTAAACTAACACTTATTAAACAAAATAACATTTGAGATAAAGGTTAGTACATTTAAAAAAATTGATGAATGAATCTAAGATTCAATTTAATTAGTATGACAGGAAAAATTGTGAAACCATGCATAGAATTTTATTGTAGGTGTAAAAGGTTAAACATATACTTTAAAAACATTATAACTATCATATACTTCCATCGGTTCTTAACGCCCTCATTCCACTCAGAACCCAACCCCCATGTCAGGGCTCGACACCTATCTTTTCCTATTTAATCGATAAATTTGCCAAACCATTCATACCAATCCAACATATTTCCATGTATAATCAATGCGTTCCTATTTAACAGATGGATTATGCAACCTGGTATTATTCTTTGTCCTCAATCTTATCCGCCATACTATCTTTGAAGTAGACATCACATGATCAACTTATATTTAATTCCCTCAATTCTTCACTTTTTCTCAAAATATCATTCCGTTTATTACTCAGGCAAAGACTTCTCGATCTCATGAGTCATGAACTAATTTATATGATAAATATGAAATGACCTCTCGTGGACAAATCAAACAAATTAAACAGTACCTCAAATCTATACAAAAATGTACTCAAACAATCTCTAATTATCTTCACGATGTGAAAATTAAAGCCGATTAATTAGTCCACGAATCTGGATGACCATGTGAATCTTATTTCAGACAACTTGAGAGACCATTAAGAGTTGGCTAGGGTTGTTCAAGCACATGTCACCCCCACTGATTTTGAAGAGCTCCATGAAAAGCTACTCAATTATAAGACTCTTCCGTCTTAGTTGCAGCCGGTCGTTTTTTCTGGTCTTGCTACAGCTCATTCGACAGTATGACATCCCTCTCCTAATGCCAGTTTGTTTCACATCTGAATATTCCTAATATTGGAAACATACACAAAATAAACTCTTATGCAGTAGGCCCGAGTTTTCGCCCTAAAATACTTACTTGGGTATTTTCCGTGTGCAAAGTGCAAGGACATTCAGAGATAGGGTGCAATTATTACAAGGTTCAACCTTTTACAACTTTTTCTCATTCGGTCTAGCCCTCTAACATTGCGTCCACTTCAAGCACCTTTGGATGCTCCGTTAGTTTCTCGGTGGCTTCTTTATAGTGGTGTTATTCATCATGTTACCACCGATCTCAGTAATTTGGAATGACACATGCCTTATTCTGGAATGAAGACATCATGATTGATGATGGATATTATATTTCCATCACACACATATGTTCTGTTTTTATCTTCAATCTTTCAAAATGTTTTATATGAATGATGTTTGACGATGTCTAAATTTGTCCGGGTTACAGTTGAGTTGATTTGCCGGTAAATGGACATCTGAGTGATGATCCAAATGATTTTTTCAAGTGGATTTGAAAGTGGGCCTACATAACTCAAAAAGAGCATAAGGGTCCTAGGGGAGACTCCGAGGCTCAAGTTAGTATTTGAATAGAGGGATTTCTATTAAGACACTAAGAGAGAATGTATAGCAAGCATATTATGTGCGTACCATGTAATTGAGGATGATGATCCTTTATATGGCTCTCCCTCGTTGGGGAGTGAATTATGATACATTGAAGTCGTGGCCAAGGGAGTTTATTACGTATTGATGTAACGGAGCCTGTTATGGAGAAGTTATGGCTCAGACTATAACGAAACATTTATTTTAGATCCATCACTACAGCAATTACTATCATGGAGTAATATCTGTGTGAATTCCGGACCGATCTTTGAAGAGAATGTAAATGTTGCTTGAGGTCGAGGATGACATGTGTTGTATTGAGCATAAATGACTTGGTGACCTACACGACGTTAGCAATAAGAGACCGTGGATGTCTCACATCTTGCCGGTTATAAGGGATAGAAGGCGACCTACGGCATGTCGGACGGAGGACGACTTGCATCATGTCGGTATGATATAAGGGCGGCATGCGTTGTACTAAAGATGGACCTTGCTGGTTGAGGCCCGAAATCGAGTTAAGCCCATGTCGACCCACATGCTGATATGGCCTTTATCACTCATGTAAGACCCAATGAGTGCCACGTGTATGATGACCGATCTCACCCATGCCAATCTTCGTTGTGTTCCCAACATGTCTCATAATTTATCATCCATATTTTATCTTTGTCAAGCCCATAATGTTTCTATTGAATTCTTACCCTTCAAATTTATTTTAAGATTCTTCAGACCAGTATTCCTGTGATGTAATGACCGCTTAAAAATGGATTGTATGAATGACTAAATTCCCCCTTCTAGCTTTTCCCGGTGAGTAAAACATCGAAAGTGACTGGCATCATCGTCTTTGTCACTCAACTACGCCCATTTTAGAGTTATTCTTTGTCAAAATGATCTAGATGTTGTCACCGCGACTGCTTCTTCCCATCGTTTTGTTTGTTTAACAAAATTTTGTTGTTAATACCAAATAATCATGGTTCGTCCATTATTGTGAATATGGCGTGGCGATGTTTTTATGCATTTTAAAGCTCTTGTTCAAAAATTCTTTGATACTACTATTAAAATCATATTGATACATAAGGTGAATACATAGACTTAAAAAGTTATCTATAACCTATCAAACCATTTCAATGAAAGACAATGTTTTTTTTAAGATACGTCATCTTCATCTTATCTTTATTACCACACATTTTATCTATGTTATTTAATATTTAAAAATGATTGTTATATTTACTGAGAAAATTAATTAAATATTTTGAGATACGTCATCTTCATCTTATCTTTATTACCACACATTTTATCTATGTTATTTAATATTTAAAAATGATTGTTATATTTACTGAGAAAATTAATTAAATATTTTGAGGAAAATATTTAGGAAAAAATTACACTTACAGTTTTTTTGTATTTCTATTTCTACAAGTTGGATAATGCTCAACACATTTTTCATCCACACTAATCTTCTATGTTATTTGACGCCTGCTAATGATCATAATATTTAATGATTTAAAGTAATTGGGAGAAAGATTTTTTAAGGAAAACATGCTCGCTCACTCTCACAGCTTTGTATAATTTCCACACTCAACATTATCTCACCACACGTTTTCCATTTGTAAAATAAATTTGAAAAAAAAAACACAATTGCCCACAACCACAAGATGATATTGAGTATAGACAATATGTAAATCTTTGGGGCTAATGCATTAAGTTGAATAATGATCACCACAATTGTCATCTATATAGACACCATTATTATCAATGTTATTTAATATCTAAAATGTTCATTATATTTAATAAAAAGTAAATTAACTGGACAAAAACAATTTTTAAGGGAAACACAAACGGAAAACACGTAGTCACTTTTAGTATCTTTCTGTATATCTATAAGTTGGATAATGATCAGTAAATTAAGTTTGATAATCACCGATCGATACATTTTCATCTATATCAACAAATGTTTATCTATCATTACTATAATAAAAGAGTCATTATTGTATTTAATGAAATGTATTCATTAAAGGAAATACTTAGAGGGAAAACATATCAACGATTAATATCTAACGGTGGTTATATCTTTGATTAAATAAATTAGTTTGAGAGAAATAATTTTGGGGGGAAACACACAGGCTCAATTAGAGGGGACACGCGTTTAGGGGGAAACACTTTCAGGGAAACACATCGACTCTTTTATTTTAGTAATGATAATGATATATAGACATCATTTTTATCTTTGTTATTTAATATCTAAAAATGATTATTATATTTATTTATTTATTTATTTTTGGAGAAAAACACTTTCTAAGGGAAACACTTACGGAAAACACGTAGGGTCTTTTAGTATCTCTCTATATCTATAATTTAGTTAATGATCAATAAGTTTAGTTTGATAATGATCTATCAATACATTGTCATCTATATCAACAACTTTTTATCGTTAATATTATAAAAGAGTCATTAATATATTTATCAGAAGAAAACACTTATAGGAAAAACACATTGACTATGAATATCTAACATTGATTATTATCTTTGATGGAATAAATTAATTAGGGATCATAAGGAAACACTTAGAGGGAAAACACACTTTCGCGTGTTCTTTTTTGATTTAAAATAAATTAGGGACACATATTTAACTGTGATTGGAATAAATTAATTAGGGATCAAAAGGAAACACATAGAGGGAAAACACTTGTTCACGTGTTCTTTTTAAATAAATAAATTATGCACACTTACGGAAACACGGAGGTACTTTTAGTATCTTTCAATATCTATAAGTTGGACAATGATCAGTAAATTAAGTTTGATAATGATCTATCAATACATTTCATCTATATCAACAAATCTATCAATACTATAATAAAAGAGTCATTATTGTATTTATAAATAAATAAGGGACAATTACGGAAATCATGTACGCACTTTTAGTATCTTTCGATATCTATAAGTTGGACAATGATCAATAAATTAAGTTTGATAATGATCTATCAATATATTTTCATCTATATCAACAAATCTATGAATACTATAATAAAAGAGTCATTATTGTATTTAATGAAATATATTCATTCGAAGGAAACAATTAAAGGGAAAACCGTTGACAATGAATATCTAACCATGATTATTATCTATATGCATCTCATACATACATTCAACAAGGATGCCTTTTGCACCCGCCCTACTATACCTTACTCTATTATACCCTACACATAGTCAGTGGCAGATCGTGAAAACCGGAGTCGGTGAGTACAGAAGAAAATTGAAAAGGCCACCAGGCACGTGCCCCCGCCTTACTCAACTTGCAAACGCCTGCTCATAGCGAGGTGGAGCTAGTTTCACGCATCAGACGCAAGCATGCGTGCCAAATATTCGGGCCCGTGGTTCAATAATACATCGGAGTCAGAACATGCAAGAACCCTTTTACGCATCAGTGACTCTACGGCCGGACACTTCCTTTTCCGGCCACCCCTAGGTCTTGATCTAAATTGTTCATCTGATTCTACAAAGTCCCCCTGAAATTCAAAAACAATGCCATGTTTGTCGCTTCATTTATTTCTGCAGGATGACAGATTCCATTGAAAATGACCCAAGATTGTTACTTTGAGATGTAAACTTACATATGAATAAACATGGCAACCGGATTTCTCATGGTGGTCTCGAACATGCTTAAATGAAAATGCCATCCCACATCCGGAGAAGCTACACTTAAATGGCTTCAGTTCCATGTGTACAGCTTTGATGTGCTGATTCAGGTTTGACTTCTGCATATTTGAGATTAAGATTTAAGGTAAAATCAAAAACAAAAAAAAAAAAAAAAAGTGAGAATATACGAGCTGAGGCCACTTACAGTGGAAAAGGTGTGTAGGCACCCATCGAAGCTGCAATTGATTCTCTTTGTTGATACAATCGAATCATGCACACGAAGATGTCGCTTAAAGTTCTTTTTCAGCTGTTTGGTTCCACATACGTGACAAATAACGTGCTGGTGACATTCTTGGAAATGTTTCTTCAAACACTGCTCGTTTGAGAAATACTTCATACAACCGGGATCTGAACAGAGTGCCTCTACTGTCTCCATCTTGACTGCAAATAGAAATAACATAGCACAAATATTCTAAGAACAACTTCTGGAACTAAGAACAACATAACTAATAACAATACTAGATATAGATATACCGGAAAGTAATAGATAAACTTTATTTCAATAGATAAACCACCTTACCATGAGAGAGCTCATGTTTTCTCAGTTTAGACGCAAATTTGAACACTTTTCCACATCCACTTTCTGAGCAGACATATTCCTTTTGGGGTACATCAAAACTTGTCAAAGGCTCTTCATGGAATTCTTTCACATGCCGCGTCATGTTACCTTGAAAGGAAAATCTCTTTTTGCACGTATCAAAAGGGCACTCAAACAACTTCCCTTGATGCTGAAGCAAGTGCCTGGTCAAGTGGTCCTTCCTTCGGTAGCTTGACGTGCAGTCATCCACAGGACAAGCAAAAGGTCTCTGTTGAAACGTGAACACAAACCAAATAACGTAGGATACTTGAGCTTCCTATTCTAAATTTATCGGTTTTTGATCCCAAAATACTTTAAAACACAGACATTAACTGATAAAAGCGTGACAGAGGCTTGCCTGAAGGATCTTCTCAGGAGGTCCCCCTACCTGATACTAGTCCACGCATTAAGCCTCATGCATTTTGGAGTTCTTCATTTTGGGATCCAATGCTTCACGCCTTGTTCAAACCCATATGATCTAAGGAAGTTAAAACGTAAGCGAGATAATAATAAAAACAATAATAATAATAATAATAATAATAATAAAGTAAAGCACAGAAATAAGAGCTAATCCTACAAAGTATCAAGAATGCAACAGTATAAAACCAAAAAAAAAAAGGACCAAGACTTGCTACAAGTAAGATAAGAGGCATCCTTTTACTTCTCAATCCAACATTAGGTGGGGAGTAGAGACATTCCAAACAGACAAATTAGGCCAAGAGAGCAATTTAAGAGACTATATGCACAAGATAAATAATTGTCAAGAAAAACAATCATAGGACCAATGGACGGATTGAAAAGAAAAACAAAAAGAAAACGCAAGAAAAATGAAATCATGCTGATACCTCAAGTGAGTGGCTTTGCATATGCTGCCGTAAGTAAGCAGCTTTGGTAAAACTGACTCCACATTCTTCACAGATATTCATCTTTTCTCCCTTACCCTCCTTTTCATTTTGACTATTTTCTGTGATTTCCTTCTCCGTCATTTCCCCCTATAACAGCAAGAAAACAACATATTTTAACCTATGAGGTAATGTATTCAGTCTAACAGATTAAGTAGCATTCTCCAACTCCCTCCGATCCCTAAGGGGAAATTTTTAGCCGCAACACATTACACACATGTTTTGTGAGATCCAACCAATTAACAAAGAAAAAAATTCCAATATATTCCCTACATCATCGGCTCAATTTTCATCCATTATATTGTAGCAATCAAAACTAAAGAACCAAACTAAAATCATACTGATTAATATTCGAGGAAAAACAACCAATGTTCAGAAATATATCGAAAAAATCAATAAATAAAAAAGAAAAGAGAGAGCTGAGCTTACCTGATGCTGAGAATGGATATGGGAGGATAATAGCGACTTTTTGGAGCAGAAAATTCCACAGAATTCGCATTTATATCTTCTTATGTCTCTGAATATAACATCTCTTCTCTTTTCTTCCTCCATTTTTGAACAACAGCGAAGAAAATCAGCAAGATTTCACTGTTTAAAATTATGAAGGCCAACAGCGAGCTACGTATACGTCTAGGGTTTGTAGACAATTTTAGTTTGGGCTTATATTGGAGAACTTTTCTGAGTCCAACTATTCTACCCGCCTAAAAAATGGCGCCACTAATCCCTTTCGGCCCATCCAAAAAAAATAGCGCCACTGATCCTCTAGCCAACTTTTCTTCGGTTAGAAAAAAATTTTTTTTTTCCGACATTGTAAAATTACTTCAACATCTCTCATGTAGAATTGTTAGTGTCAGTGTCATTTCTATCAATGTCACTGCCAATAAACGTCACTGTCACCGACTTACCCACCATCCTTCCATGTGGTTGACGTTTTTGTAAATCTCATCTCGTCAACTTGTCGACCTTACTATGTATTGTATGACGTCGGTGAATCTATCAATTATCTGGAACGGTGAACGGCTACCTTCATTTAAACCCACAAGAGGTCTAAGACAAGGTGATCTAATCGCTCCTTATCTTTTTTGTGCTGGTTATGGAGGTTTTGAGGAGCAAAATTGATTTCGCAGTAGAAAAAGGTCTCTGGAAACCCATCAAAATTTCCAAGGGTGGTCCTCCTATATCCTATCTCTTTTTCACAGATGATCTCCTACTCTTTGGAAAAGCTACTGAGGTTCAGGCACTTGTGATGGATGTCATGCTGGGTGATTTTTGTAGTGTCTCGAGTATGAAAATTAATGCAGCTAAATCAAAATCCCAGACATCTCCTAATGTTAGTTCGGTAAGGGGAAAAACTATTGTTGAGGCTCTTGAAATTCACCATACACAAGATCTGGGAACATATTTGGGCATGCCCCTCCTCCAAGGTAGACTTTAGGTGTCGTCATTCTCGTACCTAGTGAGCAAAATGATGCGTAAACTAGCTAATTGGAAAGAAAATTCTATTTCTAGTGCGTGTAGAGCCACTCTCATACAGACATCTCTTGCATCTCAGCCTTTCTATGCAATGCAAACCATTAAACTGCCGGTAGGAATTATATCTCCACTAGAAAGGATCTGCAGAGACTTCTATTGGGGAGATACTGAGGGGAAGCAGAAAATCCACCATATAGGTTGGCATAAACTGTGCCTCCCAAAATACGCAGGAGGACTTGGTTTCCGGAAGTTATCAAAGATGAAAAGTGCATTCCTAGCAAAATTAGCATGGGAGTACACGACAAACAAGAAGGATTTCTGTGTGGAGATCTTTAAAGAATAATATGGAGAAATTCACCAGCCTCTTATACAAGGTAGTTCGGTGATTTGGAGAAGCATTCAGGGAGCGGTCCGTATTATCGATGAAGGCTCGGAACTTCTGAATGGAGCTCTTGTTTAGAATGATAATTCGAAGAGGCAATACACGGTCAGCTCGGGATATTATCATCAGATTCACCTTCCTCAATTACAGAAGATTTGATATGATAAGATATTTGGCGACTGAAAGGTCACAACTGATGTGATCCGTGACCGAATCAGATCCGAAAATGCCCGATGATTTGACTAAAGGCACCAATAAGATGAGCACCTCGACCCTTAGCTAACCCGTAGCTAAAAACCTTGGTATAAATGGACACCCATAATGTTCGCTCACAACCTCGATAAGTTCCATTTGGAATCCATCAAACACCGGTTTGGAATCCACCAAACACTAACGTGTGAAAACTCACCAAAGCTTAAAAGCTTCAAATATAATGTATCAAACTTTGTCCCATCATTACAGTGACTCTAAATGCCTTTATATAGGCTACAGACTCCAAGACTAATTGCTAATTTAGCAATGTGGGACAAAATAACTATAAATAAAAATAATAACAAAAATAAAAGACTAATTAATCAATGTGGGACAATAAAAGATAACTAACAATAAATAAAAGACAATAGCTAAATTTCATAAAGTTTTTCTTCAATGAGAATCACATCAATAGGTCTCGTCTATCTAAGTGTAGAGATGGTTGGACTGTACGTGGACGTGTATTTGAGAATGCGTACGTTAGACTGGCCCACTTACATTAAGTGTCGCAGTATGTGGCAGTTGTGGGATTATCCTGAGACCGGAGTCTTCATGGCATCACGGTGTGTATTGTCATTTTTTGATGTTTCTCTTAGCCATGGGGCGATCATGCGGTAGTGCTCGGGTGTGATATTGAAGCATGCGTAGGATACATGTTTGTTAGTCCAGAAATCGCGTATCTTATGATTATGAGTAAATATCCGAAATTGCCTTCTTATAAGGAATGTCTAGCTCTCGTGAATCCTTGCAAAGTGGGAATAAATGAATTATTCCGAGAGAGCATGATATCCAGATTATAAGATACGATCGTTGATGTACTGACACTCGAGATACGATCGTATGCATATTGTTACAGCGAAAGGATTATATTTACACGGTAACTGTTTCACATGAAAGGTAGTAGTCATTGCTTTTGACTTTTCCGATGATTGGGGGTCACGGTGTGTTGCTAGACACTATCCCGTGATCGTTAGGCACGAAGGACATTTTCGTAATTTGCACTTTATGTCTACGGCCAACATATTCGGAAGCCTATTGGGTTACACACATAAGAACATCTAGCCGGATTAAAATGTGGTTATAGTGATAACCAAATAAGGAAGTTTATCTCGACTATAAAGTGTTATAGTGATTAAATTAATTTGACAGTATTTATTTATTATGAATAAATTAAATACAAGATATTAATTATATTGATTAATTAAAAAATATTCCGGATGCCAATATTTGGCATATGGGGCGCAGACTGTAGTGTATTAAGATACACTTGGATTGTATAATTTAATTAATGATATTATCTTATATTAAATTGAATATTAATTGATTTTAGAAAAATAGATTTATGGTAATATTATAAAAATATTCAATATTAGATATTGACAATATCTTAGATTTATTTAATATGAGATATTAAATTAAGAGAGATAAATCGAGAATATTTATTTTTCTTATTTTACTAGTAAAATGTTTTCGTTCTCATCAATCTATTAGGAAGCTTATTCAATTAGATTGGGGATAATAGGGGCGACAATTTCTCCTATAAAAGAAAGGGGTTGGCTAGCTCTTTTGTATCATCACAATTCCAAGAGTTCATAATTCTTGTGAAAAACTGAGAGCTTCTTAGAGAGGGTTTGGAGAGAGAGAATATGCCGGTCTAGCAACCGGATTTTTTAGTAGCAATCCGAGGAGGCGAGGTGCTCGTGTAGATATCGATAGAGGCCGGACACGTGGACGGTCGCACACACTACTACTCTCCATTGACGATCAAAGCGTCGCTCTATTAAATCAAGCAAGGTAATCACCGTCAACTACTTAATGTGTCTATTGTATTAAACGAAGTCGATTTTGGGATCGGAAATCAATTTTTTTAAATTCCGCTGCATAGACTAGTTGATTTCCTAACAGTAGTAGCAGAGCAAATTTCAAACTTAAACAATAAGCACTAATTAAATTGCATAAGAATTAATCGATAGATGCAAGATATATATTCGCGAAACGATATATATATATATATATATATATAAATATATATATATATATATATATATATATATATATATATATATATATATATATATATATATAAATCGATTAGAGGGGGCTCGGCCGAAACGGCAGCCCCCTCCACCGCGGCAGCGCCGGCGGCGCTCCTAGGGCTGCCGGCGTCGGCTGGTTCTATCATGGGAGAGATCGATTTCGTTTTTCGTTTTGTGATATTTATTGTGCATTGATATCTCATTTGTTTAGTTGTGTCATGTGGTTAACTAATGGTTCAAATAGTTTGGACCTTTGGGATGTCAAATGGCATTAAATAATATTGGCTCATTTCAAACTTTGTTTGGAATAGGCTTATGCCCTTTTCAAAATATTTGATTTTGGAAATGACCAATGGAGATGCCTTTTGGTTTTGAAAACCAAAGGCATCCCTTTAGATAGAAAGAAACTAAAGAGACTTAATTTTAATTTTGATTTATATTTTGAATAGTTCAAATTAATTAAGAATTCAAATTGAAATTGTTTAAAATTAATAGTAATTTTATTTCGATTAGAATCATTTAATTTATTAAATGTTGATTGATTATTTGATTTGATAAAATAAGACGCAAGTAGTTAAATTTAAATTTGTCTTTTTCATAAGATGTTATTGTATGAATTAGATATTGTAGATATAATATGATTATATGGACCCCGATTGATCATAGACTCGACCAATAGGATAGATGTGTGTGGTTTACTTTATGTTGGTTTTCAAATTGTCCTAGGCCGTTATGAATAATGTGACCTAGTTTACTTTTTGCATTTATCTCATTCCCGTTAGCTCCTCCCGTGTGTGGTGGGTGTATTAATTTATTAGATAGATTATTATGTAACAAGAATTGAGCAGAAGATGGAGGCCAAAGAGTGATAAAGATTCCATTGGTGATGACGCATTAAAGATCCTATTGGCGGTTGTAGCTACCATTAGATTGTGAACCGTGGTTTTGTTAGTTTTTATTTGAAACTGCACCTAGGAAAAGTCCATGATCATACCGGTTATTTTTGTGCGTGAAATGGTGTATGTTTTACTTTATATTGATAACGTAGAAATATGCACGTTTAGATGAGACCATAATTTAATTAAAATTAATTACATGAATTAATTTATAAATTATTCCCACGACAAAAATCGAGTTAGAATTGTATCATAATATATTATAATAACGGTGATGAGCCCTTGTTCGGATCCAGCTGATCGGCCCTCGTCGGGAGTTGACCTACCTTGGTATATCGTTATTATTGAGATATGAGATATCATGAATATTTGGGTTACGACTCGACTAGAATCTTGCGGTGGTTGGACCTCGTCAGGACCGTCTGATTTTAGATACAGAGGGTTGACTACCACATAGAGATGTGAATTATCAAGAGTTGACTAGTCAACCACTGGGAGTCGCATATGATGCGACTAGTAGGAGTACCTACCTTTCGAAATTGTCTCAATTGATCAGCCCTCGTCGGGAATCGAGATAACTAGATTGGATCCCAGCCATTAAAGAATTAATAGAATTTTTTAAAGCCAATTGAGAATAGTTGGCTAGTGGGAGCAAAACCTAATTAAAATTTTAAAGTGCAATTTTATGGTTTTGTATGCATGAAATTTTACTTATATTATCTTTACTTTATTGTTGTAGAAATGTCGAACAAATTAAACCTTCATTATATCATTGAAAACAAACTTGACGAATCAAACTTTCTTGAAAGAAACCTCAAAATCGTTTTGAGACATGAAGGCATTGGCTATGTCTTGGAAACACCCCTAACTAAGGACCCCGAAGATGTTACGGATGAGGAATTGGTTAAGAAGCATGCTAAACACAGTTCTGATAGTACTGAGGCTACTTGCATCATGTTTGCTTCTATGACACTGGAACTTCAGAAACATCATGAGTCGAAGGATGCATACCATTATGGTTCACCTGAAGGAGCTCTATGCTTCTCAGTATTGCACTGAGAGGTACGAGGTCTCGAAGGCGCTGTTTGGTTGTAAGATGGCTCCGGGTACTCCAGTTGGGTCACATGTGCTAAAGATGATCGAATACATAGAGAGGCTTGAGAAGATGGGCCATAAGATGGGGCGTGAGTTGAGTATTGAGTTGATTCTGCAATCTCTACCAGACTCTTACTCGCAGTTTGTGATGAACTATCACATGAACAAGATTGATTGCTCCATCACGGAGTTATTGAACATGCTCAAAGCTGTTGAAGGCACTGTCGGCAAGGGTTAGCAAGTGTTGCTCGTGACTTCTTCCAAAGGAAGAAAAAGCCCAAAAGAAGACCAAGAAGGCGAAGGAGGTTACCAAGCCGAAGCCTAAGATATCCAAAAACAAATCCAAGGATGCTTGCTTCTATTGTGGCCAAACTGGTCATTGGAGAAGAAACTGTAAGGCTTTCTTGAGCACCAAGAAAACCAAGCATAATGATGCTTCAACTTCAGGTATGTTTATGATTGAGATCAACGTTACTTCTTTTAAGTCTAACCACTGGGTATTACTGGATGTGGTTCTCATATTTGTACGGATATGCAGGGACTAAGAAGGGCTAGAGATCTGAGGAAAGAAGAAGTGGACCTGCGCGTTGGGAATGGAGCAAACGTTATTGCCCGAGCCGTAAGAGTTTATATTCTTACATTGCCTAGTGGGCTAGTACTAGAATTAAATAATTGTTATTTTGTTCCTACTCTTACAAAGAGCATTAAATAATGAAGGTTACGTTTAAGAATAAATGTTGTTCTTTTTCACTGATGGAATATTTTATGGTATTGGCAAACTTGACAATGGTATCTACATATTATATGAATTTGATATTTAATATAAACAATAAGATGTTAAAACAAGGATTTTCCTACTTTTGTACGCACTATGTTAAGAATAAATGTTGTTCTTTTTCACGTGATGGAATATTTTATGGTATTGGCAAACTTGACAATGGTATATACATATTAGATATGAATGTTGATATACTTAATATAAACAATAAGAACTCTATCAATAAAAAAGATATTTGACTATTGTCAAAGTAAAAAGAAAATCCTACTTTCAAAATATTACATTGTAAAAACTTGGACATATAAATAAGAATTGCATTTCCAAACTCCATAAAGATGGAATGTTGGATCATGATAAGCAATCGGTGTCGGATTGTAGGATCTAGATCAAAGCTTCGCATTTCCAAACATTTGTTGATTGATAGCAATTGATTGTAGGATCTAGATAAAAGCTTCGACTTTTGTTGATTCGAGAATTGACTTTAAGCTTATACGAATTCAAGCTAGGTTTTTCCGATCTGATTGTATAAAACGTGGACTATTTGGAAATAAAACGAAAGCAACAACAATACACTACAAGAAAATAGCATTTTTAGGGCGCACAATTTATGGCGTTCTTTTCTGCACGCGTCATGTTTTAATCAAATTACGGCGCACATTTCTATGCGTGTTCTAATTTAATTGATATTCTATAATTTAATGGCGTTCAATATTTTCACGCCATATTTCTAATAAAGTTTAAAGCGTGTTTTGCTGTGCACGCCGTGAAATTTCAATCCTCGCTAAATATTTGGAACAAAATTACAATCCCCCGCTAAATATTTAGAACAAAATTCAAGCCAAATTCGACCTTCTCAGGAAACAATAAACATTCAAATCAACCCTAAATCGTAAACCTTCAGACCTAAATCCCTTCTTCTTCCTTCGATTATATCCTTTTCCTCTGCCTTCACCATGAATTAAGGACAGATTTTCCCTTCGCCTTCCCGCCGGAGCCCCATCTTCGCCGGTAGCCTCCACCTCCCAGTAAGATTCCTTGAGTTCCTTTCATTTTCACCATTTTTATTCACCCTGTACATTCAAAAGAAATAAGAATATTTAGCTAGAGAGCAGAAACTGCACTCAGGTAAAGCGAATTGGAAGGTGCAGCAGTAAAACCAAGAGCGAGGAGAGCTGCAATGGATTCGTCCTCTAATAGGACCAAAGAATCGTTTTTGCACATTGTTGTGAGTAATCTGAACTTGGAGTTTTCTCTCGCGAATTTTTTGGATGTTTGATATTTGCTTCAGTTGATTGTGTACTGTTATTCTGTGTTGATTTTAATTTGATAAAATCGAAGAAAAATGGGAATACTCTGCGATAGAACTTGTAAAATTGTGATCTGATTCATCTGAAAATAGCATGTGTGTTTTTTCATGTGTTTGTCTCAATGGAGTTTAAGCTTGTTCTTGATTTCACGGATGCAGCTACTCTTTGATTACCACAAGTATTTAAGACATGGCCTGCTTTGCACTCATAATGTATGGTTTTTAGTCTCGATCTGCTTGATTGTTAGAAAAAGTTACTACTAAACGATGCTTGTCAAAAATTAGGAAATCAAGAACTCGTGTCTTTTTTTTCAGATTTGAAAACAGATAAATGCAAGTCTCCTACAACAATGGAAATGATTCCAAAGGCAATGAAATCAACGCAAGAAAGACGACAAATCCCATCAGCATCAACAGCATTGGCTGTTGGGAGTGTCTAGGACTAATCCAGACCTTATTCCTGATATTTCTGGCCAAGCCAACTTTGGCCTTCATGGGTGTGAAACATGTTGGTAGTTTTCAAGTCCTTGAAGTTGATCCAGACAATAATCCACTATGATTATTGTTCTTGACAGATTTTTGATATTTCATTGAAGAAAAATGATGGAAATGATTTTCTATGTTGTTGTAATAGGGATCTCAGATGCTATCTCCGGCTAGGAAGTATATGACATTAAGGGCACTTGGTTCACCTGCAGTGGCTCTTTCTTTAGCCATGCAAGGCGTCTTTCGTGGTTTTAAGGATACCAAAACGCCTTTGTATGCCACCGGTAATCCACCTTTCCCGTTTATCCCTGCAATTTTCATTTGTAAATAAAGATACATAGACACTTATTTAGCTAAAGAATTAAAGTTCTTTCCTGATTTTTCAATTATTTAACTTTAGAATGGAAACTGGATACATGGTCTTTGATATTGATGAAAGTTATATCTACTACGATTTGCGTGACTTTGGCTGCACGAGGGCTGCAAGGCTTGGCCCAACACCTATGGCTGCATTCCAAATCTGCTTACAAGTTTGGCTGACATCGTCTCTACTAGCAGATGGCTTGGCTGTTTCTGGACAGGTAAATTAGGGTCCTCGATAATAATATGCTTTAAGTACACTTTTAAAGAAAGAATTGTGAAGTACAATATAGAAAGATCGATGTAGGAGCTTGAAAGACTTTCTTTCTGCTTTCTTCAGGCAATTATTGCATGTGCCTTTTCTGAAAAGGACTACGAGAAGGCAACAGCAGCTACGAGTCAAGTGTTACAGACGGGATTTGTAATGGGAATCTGGCTAGCTCTTGTTGTTGGGGTCGGTTTACTTGGAGACGGCGTATTCACAAGTGACAAAGCTGTACTTCACATCTTAAGTTTAGGCATCCCGGTATGTCCTGCATGTATATCTGGCATCCTTATCGTTTGATATTATATATTGCAAGCACGTGTTGTACACGAGTGAGGATCCATCTTTAACTAATACAATCGCCACGTTAATGTGTCAGTTTGTTGCTGGATCACAACCACTCAACTCCATAGCCTTTGTCTTTGATGGTATAAACTATGGATCATTTGATTTTGCATATTCTGCATACTCAATTGTAAGTTTACTATCATCTTTTCATATAATAAACACGAAAAAAGAAGAATATTATTTGATTTCCAATGCAATGTTATATATATGTTGTCATTCAGTATTTGATAGGTTGTTGTGGCTATATTGAGCATTGGATGCTTGTTTCTGCTCACGAAAGCGTATGGTTTCGTCGGTATATGGATTGCCTTAATTATCTTCATGTTCCTTAGAGCATCTGCAGGCATTGTAAGGTGAGCATTTCAAATACACATTCTGCATTTTCTGATTGCACTGTATATATGAAAAACGATTGCAATGTTCCGTAGCTGCAATGTTCTTAGGGAAAAGAGTGCAAGCCATTGAGGATACATTAAGCCAAGGTTTCTTATAAATCAGTGAGTTTTTGTGGGGTACTTGGGGTGAGTTAGGATACATTGTTAATCACATAGCGAGTTTCACCGTTGATCTCAGCTTTTGCTCCGTGAAGAACAAAATTTTGTTACAATGTTATGCCTGACACAAAAAGTGCCTTGAGGATTTGGCCTCCTGGATGTGCCTTTAGTATGGATTCTGCCCTCCCCCATCCCCCCTCCCCCTCCCCCTCCCCCACATCTCTCATTCTTCATTCATTCTAAGGCGAACACATTTCTGTTAGACTGTGTAGCATTAATATTGTACTGTTGAAATCTTTCCTTTCATAATGGAATTACCAAACTATTCTCTCAACCTGACCTGAGTCCTCAGTCATGCTGCTGTAACTTAAGCTTGAAACATAACCAATAAAGTACTAAAATATAACAAAGCTTCATCTCAAAACTATATGTGTCGTGATTGGTCTGAACAAGACCTTTGTCTTTACTGGTATGTGTTGGTTGGCTGGGGGGAAGGGGGTTACTTGTTGTTATTTACATTGGTATGAATATTATTCAGCTTTGATCATATGAACCTTTTTCTAACTAATCGTTTCCTTAATGTTCTTGGTGCCCAATTGTATGGTTTGATTGTTGTACATTGTGTTTTGTTTGGAAGAAACAATATATATATTCATACTCAACTTCTACTAGTACTTGTGGGTCTGTAATATTCTGTTTAGTAAGTAATATTATTGTAGGGGCAAACGGAAACCGGACCATATAGGTATGTTGTATGTATTGCTAAGCATGATATTTCCATATTATATTATACTTAAGTAACTTGCTTAAAGTTTACCAAAAGGCACATTATTGGGCATAGTTAGTTACAGAATGATTTTTATTAGCGTTAATTCTTTTCCCTAACCTTGTATTGGGCATAGTTAATTAAGTTATTTACTTTGTGAACAGGTAGGATGCATTTAAAGGAAGAGTAGATGATGGATAAAAGGCTAGACTAGTTGATTTCACCGAAGGATTGCTTTTGATTCTATGATGTTTAGATTTGTGTAGTAGATATCAACTTATCGTTTTCACTCAAGGAGCTTCTTTGACTTGTTTTGAGATAGTATTTGTGGTGGATTTGAATTGTTATAATGGATGTTGTCGTTGTTGATTTATGATGGGATGTTTTCTATTATGATGTGCATTTATAATTATATTATTGTGAAATTGGTGTGTTAATTAGAACTAATTTAGGGTAATAATAATCATTTTATATACAACGTATAATTTAAGATGTGCAAAACATGCTAGGACTAGGTATTTTTATTGGCGGGAATGAGTTTATGGCATACATTGCATGTCATAATTCAGATATAATGTTGATGGGAAACATTTAATGGCATTCATTAGACTCTTTTTATGGCCTGTGAAAGCATGCCATAATTCAATTCGCGCGAAGAAGAATACTTGTTTCATTTGGCGCGAAGCATTTTATGGCGTAACCTACATGCCATAAACGGATGATCTTTTTAAGGCGTGCAAATGCACGTCATAATTCTGTCCAATTATTTTACTGGGCAGCTTTTTATGGCGCACAAAAGACGATTTACAACACGTGTATTCATGCCATGTTTTTTGTTAGTTTTACAACGCGGGATATTATGGCGTGCTCATGCACGCCATAAAACCTAAATTATGGCACGCAATGCACGCCATAAAAAGCAGATTTCTTGTAGTGAATCAATCTCTGATTATTGTCTCGTGATAATGCTATCTCAGGAAAACCACCCAACTATTCTATCTTAGAATAATTGAAAGAAACTCCAATCTCTGAAAAGTTTCTTGATTATAAACTAGGGTTTAATCTCCAAAATAATCTGCATCATACGTTCATGTTTGACAACTATAAATAGCAAAATAGAAACATAATTCCTAAGGAAATAAGGCGCCACTTTATCAGCCTTGGGCCTGAATATTAACTTCCTAATTAAATAAAAAAGCCTAATTAAAAAATAGCATAATTAAAAGTCCATAAAATATTCAGCAAATATGATTCGCATAAAACGCCCCATACTTGGGCCTTTTGCACATTAAGCCCAATCAGCAATGAATAGACTTAGAGTAGTTGGATCATCAATCCTCGAGGCCTCATTCTCCTTTCTAGCGTCTTGGACCAGCTTTGCATAAGCTTCTCGAGCCTTATTCTCTTGAAAACGTGTAATACGTCCATCTCGAACAATAATAGGATCCTTGGGCTTTTGAATGCGTGGCTGATCATCTTGGAGAGCATCATTCCCTCCCGGTTTGGAAGGATCTGACCTCAGATCATAATGAGGATCATCAAACGGAGACAAGTCCTTAACGTTGATAGTTGAAGACATAGACCAGTCCGGTGGCAAATCTACGACATAGGCGTTGTCATTCACCTTTCGAAGCACTTGAAACGGTCCATCGCCTCGGTAATGCAGCTTGCTCTTGTGTTGATGTGGAAAACGCTCCTTGCGCAGGTACAGCCATACCCAATCTCCCGGTTTGAAGATCATTTCCTTGCGCCCTTTATTAGCCTGCTTGAGATACCGCTCTATAGCTTTTTCAACCTCCAAACGAGCTTTAGTATGCAATTCACGAACAAGTGCAACTTTGTCTTCCGCATCCAAGCTCACGTGTGTACCTGTAGGAAGAGGAACAAACTCGAAAGGAGCAGAGGGTAAAAAACCATAAACAACTTCAAACGGTGCGGCCTTAGTAGGCCGAGTGAGGAGCACGATTATAAGCAAATTCAACAAATGGAAGACACATTTCCCACGCCCTAAGGTTCTTACCCACCACAGTTCTAAGTAACTGGCCCAAAGTACGGTTGGTAACCTCTGTTTGACCATCAGTTTGTGGGTGAAAAGAAGTGGAATATAACAAGGATGTACCTAGTTTCTTCCATAACACTCTCCAAAAGTGGCTAATAAACTTGGTATCTCGGTCACTAACTATGGATCTAGGCACACAATGCAAACGTACTATTTCCTTAAAGAACAAGTCAACAATAGCAGAAGCATCATTAGTCTTATTACATGCAATGAAATGTGCCATCTTAGACATTCTATCAACAACCAAAAAATCGAATCATGACCATTCCTAGTTCGTGGCAAACCTAAGACAAAGTCCATGGAAAGATCAGTCCAAGGTGAAGTGGGAATAGGAAGTGGTGTGTATAACCCATGTGGTTGTGACCTAGCCTTAGCATGCTTGCAAACTAAACACGAAGAACAATATTTAACCACATCAGATTTCATATTAGGCCAATAAAAATGTTTCTTAAGCATGTCTAAGGTCTTATCTACCCCAAAATGTCCCATCAAACCTCCCCCATGAGTTTCCTTAACAAACAACTCACGCATAGAACAACGAGGTACACATAACTTATCTTTCTTGTAAAGGAATCCATCGAAAATAGAATATTCAGGTTGATCACGAGAAGGACACGCAGCAAATATTTTCCCAAAATCAATGTCACAGTCATACATATGCTTAATAGATTCAAATCCTAACAACTTGGTTTGCATAGAAGTGATAAAAGAATAACGCCTAGATAAGGCAT
Organism: Gentiana straminea; assembly: GCA_036785695.1. Lineage (NCBI taxonomy): Eukaryota > Viridiplantae > Streptophyta > Magnoliopsida > Gentianales > Gentianaceae > Gentiana > Gentiana straminea. The sequence continues at coordinate 4,393,774 of JAVUPR010000022.1, forward strand.
CAGCAACTATGTTATCCTTACCCTTCTTGTACTTAATCACATAAGGAAATGACTCTATAAACTCAACCCATCTTATATGACGCTTATTCAGTTTCCCTTGCCCTTTTAAGTACTTGATAGACTCATGATCAGTGTGGATGGTGAACTCTCTAGGCCGTAAATAGTGCTGCCATGTTTGTAAACAACGAACCAACGCATACAACTCTTTATCATACGTAGAATAATTAAGTGCAGCCCCTTTTAGTTTCTCACTAAAGTACGCAACATGCCTACTTTCTTGTATTAAAACACCACCAATCCCCACATCCAATGCATCACATTCAAGTTGGAACATCTTATTAAAATCAGGTAATGCAAGTATAGGCGCAGAAATAAGCATAGACTTAAGAGTTTCAAAAGCTTCCCTGTGACGTTGTTCCCACACAAATGGTGCATTCCGTTTGATGAGCTCATTGAGGGAGCGCAATGGAGTGAATCCCTTCACAAAACGTCTCCATAGAAGCTTGCAAGGCCATGGAAACTACGTACTTGTGCAGCCGTGGAAGGTTCAGCCCACTCTTGAATCGCCTTGATCTTTTCTTGGTCCACTTCCACACCTTTAGCGTTAACAACAAAGCCAAGAAAGACAACACTCTCCAAACAAAAATTGCACTTTTGAGATTAGCATATAATTCGTGTTCTCTAAGTGTATGCAAAACAGCCTTCAAATGTTCAACATGATCATCAAATGTAGTGCTATAAATAAGTATATCATCGAAGTACACAACTACAAAGTGATTTATAAATTCCCTAAGGACCTCATTCATAAGTCTCATAAATGTGGAAGGTGCATTAGTTAAACCAAATGGCATTACAAGCCACTCATATAAGCCAAAAGTGGTTTTAAAAGCTGTTTTCCACTCATCACCCTCCCGAATACGAACTTGATAGTAGTCACTCTTCAAATCAATTTTAGTAAAGAAACGACTACCATGTAAATTATCAAGCATATCATCTAGCCTAGGGATAAGATATCGATACTTTACCGTTATCTGGTTGATTGCGTGACAATCTATGCACATACGCCATTCTCCCGTCTTTTTGGGGACCACAATGACTGGAACTGCACAAGGGCTCATGATCTAGCAATCTGATTGTAGGATCTAGATCAAAGCTTCGACTTTTGTTGATTCAGCAATTGACTTTAAGCTTATACGAATTCCAGCTAGGGTTTATCCGATCTGATTGTATAAAACGTGGACTATTTGGAAATAGAACGAAAGCAACAACAATAATCAATCTCTGATTATTGTCTCGTGATAATCCTATCTCAGGAAAACCACCCAACTATTCTATCTCAGAATAATTGAAAGAAACTCCAATCTCTGACAAGTTTCTTGATTATAAACTAGGGTTTAATCTCCAAAATAATCTGCATCATACGTTCATGTTTGACAACTATAAATAGCAAAATAGAAACCTAATTCCTAAGGAAATAAGGCGCCACTTTATCAGCCTTGGGCCTGAATATTAACTTCCTAATTAAATAAAAAGCCTAATTAAAAAATAGCATAATTAAAAGTCCATAAAATATTCAGCAAATATGATTCGCATAAAACGCCCCATACTTGAACCTTTTGCACATTAAGCCCAATCAGCAATGAACAGACTTAGAGTAGTTGGATCATTAATCCTTGAGGCCTCATTCTCCTTTCCAACGTCTTGGACCAGCTTTGCATAAGCTTCTCGAGCCTTCTTCTCTTGAAAACGTGTAATAGGTCCATCTCGAACAATAATAGGATCCTTGGGCTTGTGAATGCGTGGCCGATCATCTTGGAGTGCATCGATGACAAAGTCACCATTCGGTGGCAAAGGGATAAGATCCAAAGAACTGCTTGAACTCATACATACTGATGTCTGCGGCCCAATGTCAATTCAAGCCAAAGGAGGATACTCCTATTTCATCACCTTCACTGATGACCATTCTCGATATGGTTATGTGTACTTAATGAAGTATAAGTCTGAAGCCGTTGAAAACTTCAAGGAATTCAGAAGTGAAGTGGAGAAACAACTAGGTAAATAAATCAAAACACTTCGATCTGATCGAGGTGTAGAATACCTAAATGGAGAGTTTCAAGATTACTTAAAGGAGAATGAAATTCTACCTGAGCGGACTCCACCCGGAACGCCTCAAATGAACAGCGTGTCTGAGAGGAGAAATCGCACTTTGCTAGACATGGTGATCCATGATGAGCTACGCAGTTCTTCCAAAATCGTTTTGGGGGTATGCTCTAGAAAAAACATCTTACACACTTAACTGAGTTCCATCAAAGACGGTTGACCCTACCCCATACGAGGTATGACATTAGAAGAAACCGAGTCTGGCATATCTTAAACCTTAGGGTTGTCCGACTTATGTGAAGCGGATGATGCCCGATAAATTAGAGGCCAGCTCTGACAAATGTCTATTTGTGGGTTATCCTAGAGAAACTAGAGGGTACTAATTTTACCATCCAAGAGAACAAAAGGTGTTTGTCTCCAGGACTGGCCACTTTCTAGAGAAAGAGTTTATTTTGGAGAGGGTCAGTGGGAGTAAAATTGATCTTGAAGAAATTCAAGAACCACTTACGGACAATGGTTAGTTGATGGAAATAGAGTAGACACCACATGCAGATGAGGTGCAAACACATCCTCTAGAGACACAGACACCTCAAAGATCCACTAGGGAACGTCGTGAACCTGAAAGGTACACTGGCGTATATCTCATAGAAGACGAGGACCCTAAAACTTATAAGGAGGTGTTGATGTGGCATGGCAAAGAGAAATGGCTACAAGCCATGAATTCAGAAATGGAGTCCATGAAAGACAACCAAGTTTGGAACTTAGTTGATCCACCTGAGGGAATAGTTCCTATAGGGTGTAAATGAGCCTTTAAGAGAAAGACTGACATGGATGGTAATGTGACTACCTACAAGGCAAGGTTAGTGGCAAAAGGTTATAAGCGAAGACAATGAGTTGTCTATGATGAAACCTTTACGCTAGTGGATATGCTAAAATCCATTAGAATTCTACTAGCTATTACAGCATACCATGATTATGAGATCTGGCAGATGGACGTGAAATAGCCTTCCTTAATGGGAGTCTGTCTGAGGAAGTGTACACGACACAACCTGAGGGTTTCACAAACGATGATGCTAGGATGGTGTGCAGGTTGCAAAGGTCCATTTATGGATTGAAGCAAGCTTCTCAGAGTTGGAATCTTCGCTTTGATGAGACAATCAAACAGTTTGATTCCATCAAGAACGAAGATGAGCCATGTATTTACAAGAAGGTTAGTGGGAGTGCCATAGTTTTCTTAGTGCTTTATGTAGATGACATATTGCTCATAGGGAATGATGTTCCTATGTTACAATAGGTTAAATTTGGTTTTCCAGGAACTTCTCTATGAAGGACTTGGGAGAAGCAGCCTACATTCTGGGAATCAAGATCTATAGAGATAGATCTAAGAGGTTGTTTGTCTGTCACAATCCACCTATATAGACAAGATGCAGTCCAAGAGAGGATTGCTGCCCATGTCAGATAGGGTCTATCTGTCGAAAGAAATATGTCTTAAGATAGAGGAGGAAAGGGTGCATATGATTAGGATATGTATGCCATGTTGTGCACTAGACCGGATGTCTCGTACCCTCTGAGTATGACTAGTAGGTACCAGGAAAATCCAGGTGATGGTCACTGGATTGCGGTCAAGAATATTCTTAAGTACATGAGACATTATAGGGATATGTTCCTGGTTTCGGGAACAATTATTTGGTATTACAGGGTTACATAGATGCCAGTTTTCAAACTAACAATGATGATTTGAAGTCACAGTCTGGATTTGTTTTCACGCTTAACGGCGGAGCAGTGAGCTGGAAGAGTTCCAAGCAAGAGACTACTGTAGATTCTACTACGAAAGCCGAGTATATAGTAGCCTTGGAGGCGGCAAAGAAAGCGGTTTGGATGAAGAAGTTCATTACTGAACTTGGTGTGGATCCCTCTAGTGAAGGTCCAGTCCCACTGTACTGTGATAATAATTGGGTAATTGCTCAGTCAAAGAAACCAAGGTCTCATCAGAAGTCCAAACTGTTAGATATAGTGTGCCCGAAAGACAATTGTTGCTTGTCCTTACGGGCAAGTGGGAGTTTGTTGAAAGTAGCGCCCGAAAGACAATTTATGTAATTGTTTTTAGGATTAATAAATGACTGATTTATTCTCATCTTATTACTTGCTTCGTGCTTGTAAGTAATACACTACTGAAAATCCTAAGTCGTATCATATGTAGCCATATAACTTAGTGTGTGTCACACATGAGGATTGAGTTTATGGTGATACACTTGAACTATTTAGTCCATGGTGAACTTAATCAAAGTATAAGGTCTATTGATTAAACCACCATTAATGCGCCCAGAACACTTTATGGTTGACCGTCTTATCCGGACCGTCGACATTGGTTGTCTAAGTAGGGCATTTAAATATGATGAGATTCATATAGGATTGGACCGATTTAATCTGAGTTTCTCATATAATTCCGTGATTGAGAAATCTTATTAAATCACAAGATGATCATATATGGATTAACCTTAATCCTGAAGTGATTACAGACTCCTACTTGTTTCAGGATAGGGTTTGATGTATTCGTTAAGGATCGCTAAGAGGCGCGGTCCGAATCACTTTCACGCTGGCACTATTCTGGAATGAGTGAGAAGTGTGTGTCTCACAGATATGGAATCCATTCCTTCCTGCGGGAAGTAGAAAGACAATCCCCTTATTTGTTAATCCTAGAAACTGATTAATCCCGGGAGTTCGTATTGGTTATGAACTAATTGTTCACTAGTGGGTTAATGGTAAATAAGGATAAGATGTAGTGAAGAAGGTTTACGGAAATAATCCTACTTCAGTACGGATAGTCTATGGAGGGTTAGTTTATATGTAATGATTATATCAATGGACACTTATCGACTCGACTCGACGTTTTGAGAATAAGTTATATCTGTAATCGATAGAGTTCAGTTTCGGATTTATGGTGGCGTAATTCCGGAATTAATGAATTAAGTAGAAATATTTTGTTCGATGAATATTTTATTTAATTTATTGTAGCTACTGGTTATAGGTCCATGGTCCCCGGGTTGGCTCCTAACACGCGAGTGTTTTCTCGTTTTATGGAACCTCGAGCATAAATTAAATAGTTTGTCTATTTAATGAATATGCGAATATTATTTATTTGGTAAATAATATGTAAAATAGAAAATACATTTTCTATTGAATTTGATGACTAAATGGCGCCACTTATTGTGATTAATTAGGAGAAGAAATTTTCCTAGATAATGTCACATGTGTAATTAATTAATTATCTATTTGTTGGATAATTAATAGAAAAAATAAAGAGATTGTTTTTTTGGGAATTATCTCTTATTTTTGTAGCAAAAATATATTTTCCTTATGTGAATAGGTTTTTGTGGTGTGAAAAGAATAACTCTCTTGACTAGTTATTTTCCTATTTAAAGAGAGTTCCTCCTAGCACAATAAACAATACAAATTTGCGCCACAAACTAAACAAATGAAGAGAAAAATTAGTTTCTCGTTCTTAGTCATTAAGAGGAGAAAAACTTAGGGTTTTTCTTGGGCATATTCGAGGAGGTTCTACGGCGATGATCGACGTCCACCAGTCGTCGGTAGGAGATACAATCCGGAAGATTGTGGCTTCTCCCTTGGTCGATTTTATCATCTCTCTCCGATAAGGTAAATCTTCAACCTTCTCGTAGGATTAATTAATTATGTTTCATATCGTAAATAGCATAAGCTTCCGTTGTGCTAAGATCGAGTGTCTCGATCGGTGCTATTACTTCTAGCATGTGGTATCGGAGCCAAGGTTAATTTTTTACGATATCGAGAGCATAATTAATTAATTTAGGAGTGAAATTGTATATAGGGTTACATATTTTATTTTATTGAATCATTGAATGTTGTGGTTGACGAGATGAATTGAGATTGATACTTGTTTACCGTTAGATCTATTGTAAACTCGTATAATTACTATTATACGAGTATAAGGATATATGTAATTTTTTTTTTGCAATTTATGTATTTTTTTTTTTTGCAATTTAAATTTCATAGTAGTAGCAAATTTTTATTTTTTTTTCGGATCCATCGCCCAAAAATCTTCAAGGGAAAAGAATTTTTTTTTGTTCTTGCGCTGTTGCTGAATGTTGTATTGCTGCTGGGGCTGTTGATTCATGCGGAGGCAAAAAAAAAAAAAAAAAAAAAAAAAAAGGGAAGAAGCCGGCTGCTGTACGAGAACAAGAAGAAAAAGGAAAAGGCTTCTTTTTTCTATTTTTCAAGATCAAGGAAAAGGATTTATTTAATTTTTTTTCCTAGTTTAAATAGGTTAGATACGGGTATCAACGGTCCATCTCAGTGGTTTATTTTACGCATTTATTTTCATGTTCAATAATTTATGTGAAATAACAATGCCATGACATACATCATATTCATGAATTCCACTCCTCACATATGCATACATGTAGACAATTAATCATGATATTAATTAAGCATGTATGCAACGTAATTAATTTAGATTGTTTTAGGTAATTAATTAAAATAATTAAAACGAAAGGAATTTTATCGGGATATAAAATTCACATGATAAACTTAATTTGGGATAATAAATCCTATGGGGTTTAGATTATCTAGTGTCTACATAAATTTTGAATTTTGATAATAAAAAATTGGAAAATCCGGAAAAGTTGGACACCAACTAAGCAAAAGGTTCGAAAATTGGTTCGGACGGTCAACAGGGCTTCAGCTCGACTCGACTTGTCTGTCCAAGTGCGACGTTAGCGTCGGGGGTCCGGCAAGGTTAAGCTATCCGGCGAGCTGAGGCTCAATGGGGCAACCTAGCCCGATTCATCCAGCAGTCGTATATAAACCAACGAAGAGGACGGGTCGGCTTAGCCGATCCCGACACCATTCGGTGAACTCGGTTAAAGCTCGCCAGGGTTTAAAACCGATAAGTTGGTGGTTGCTTTTCTTGATTTATTGTTTTTCGACTTATTCGAAAAATTCAACAATCCCAGAACCTTTTAGGATAACAAAATTCTTTGTGAATTTTATTTATGTAGTGTCTATGTAAAAGGATTTTAATGATCGAAAAAATTTGAAAATCATGAAAAGATAGGACACTAACTAGACGGTTTCTGGAACCGATAAGTTGGTGATTATTTTTTCAAGATTTATTGTTTTCGATTATTGGAAAAAAATTCTGAGATCCTAAATTTTTATCATGACATTATTAGGACTATAAAATTCATTGGTGAATTTTTATTGTGTAGTGTCTACACAAGAGATTTCCTAAATATTCGAAAAATTGGAAAATCATGAATAAGGTGTCGCTAGTTAGACGGTATTTGGAACCGATAAACTAGTGGGAGCTTTTAATTTTGTGATTTATTGTTTTTGGAATTATTAAAAAAATTCATAAAGTCCTAATGTATTAGGGTTTTAAAAATTCTTGGTGAATTTTAATTGTGTAGTGTCTACACAAAGAATTTAAAAATCCGAGAAATTGGAAAATCGTGAATAAGTGACACTAGTTAGACAGTATTTGGAACCGATAAAATAGTGGGAGGATTAACTTAAATATTCATGATTTATTGTATTTCGGATTGTGAAGAAATTCTGAAAATCCTAATGAGACTACCTAATTTTCAAAATAACGAGTGGGAGCGGGGAAGGTGACAACCGACCCCACGGCCTCTACTGTTGACACAAGCAAGTGAGAGAATGGTGACGCCTCATGCCGCTTTGATTTCGGCCCCTTAAGGATGGCCTTCACCGCTATCAAAATGCATGGCTTGGTCTCCGAAAGGATAGGATTTTGGGTACTCGTCGGGTCACTGACCGACCCTAAGGTGGCATACTCGGGGCGTACTTTGAGATCTGAAACAGTAGGTCACACTCACAAGGATATTTTTGGAAATATCTTGGTAGAAAAAGGAAGGTAATCAAAAATTAAATGGAGATGTCCGATTCTCAGTTGATTGTTGAGAGAGATTGTCTCAATTTAATCGTCACCTCTTTGACCTACCCTAAGGCGGCTGTAGGTGTGAGATTAGATCGTTGGAATGGTAGGATAAACTGTATGCCATCACGTTTATTATTCCTAAAATCATATTTAGTTGTGGTGTATGATTTGATTTATATTTCTATCAAAAATTTATTTTCTACAACTGCATATTATCTCATGGTATCTAAACTGCTAAACATGATAAATTGACTGATGATGACTTCGTAAAAGTGGAAAAGTAACAAGAACGTTGAACTCAATAATCGAAAATGCAAATTAATTTTTCGGAAGAGGATGTTCCTCTTAAGCCTTCAAACTTAAGTGACATTGATAAGAATGTCACTGCTGTCACTTGTGTTGAACGAGAGACAAAACAAAATTAGTTCAAAGGTGACAAGAATGATTTGGTATCAATCTCACTAGACATCCCACAGTTTACGAGTAGTGTCTACTCAAATGAACTGCTTGTTCAAGGTCATTTCCTTTATAGAAAGCCAAGAATGGGAAGATAAAAGTCTACAAGTGCAAGTCATCTAAACTAAATAAGTTAAAGGCTAAACAGAAATATTATTAAGAGAAATATAGGATAAGGAAAGTGATTTCGGATCACTAACCTATGAATCCTTAAAGACTTTCTTAACCGGGATTATGACCCGGAAGCTAAGTTCTTTTGTAAGAACAAGGTAGCTAGGCATTAATGATTAAAGAGAAAACAACGAGCAGTTATTTCAGCTAAGATAGTGGGAGTGATATTAGGAAACAAATTTCGGATTTTAATCATTGTATATCACAGAAGTCTAATTTCTGTTCTCAGATTCGTTGGAACAAATGGATTTACTTTCACATTGACAACTTAGTTGCCTTAAAGAAAGTGAATATGACATTTGTATACGATTCTGAGACTCGGACTTTTATCTGATAAAGTAAAAACCACAAAGTAATACTGAAAAGGTATATGTAACACATCATAAACTGTTAAGACAAATGGTTTCCGTATTTAGATAAACGATTCTTCAGCATCTATTTATTAGTGCATATATCCTAGAGATAAGATCTGAAGACTGGCTAAGAGTGATTCCTAACTCCCAGTCTAAGAACACTACCTCAAAGGAAAAATGACCAAGTAACCTTTCAATTTGGAAAGGGTAATAGAGCTGAAGAAGTATCACAGCTTTTTCATATTGACCTTCGGGTTCTTATGAAGGATACAAGCTAGTGAGAGCTTTTGAGTGGCTGGCACTATGTCTGATGACTACTCAAAACGCTAATTAGTTTATCTGAATATTTGGAGGAATATCTGATATTACCAGAGATAAGAGTACTCCATGCTCAGATATAAGCTATAGCATAGTTTTGGCACTGATGCTTGGCCTACCTCCGGGTGAAACGATTTCACAAAAAGGATAAACCATGTATTGTCTTATATAGTTATTGATATGCTACATTACACTGCTTAACTCAATTAAGATATAGATTGCAAAATAACGGTTTACATTATTGTGTAATACCGAGAAGTCTACCTAGAAGATGCTTATGAATTTGTGGATAAAGAGTGAATAACATTTACTCCACTCCGCAAATAGAGGCATTTAGCACTAGTGCTTGAAGGTAGGACTGGAGATTTTGCATACACGTTCAGATGGTGACTGTTCATGAAATATCTTAGTGCAATGAGTAAAGGTAGGTTATAAGATTCTTAAGATCGGATAGTGACGGTTACACTGTTACATCCTTTCTGAAAGATTTTTTAGATAACAACCTTAGTCCTTGAAGTACAGTTACTCAAGAAGTTACTATCTGATTTAATCAGATCACATCCAACTTTGGTTGTTGGGGATTACGCTGATTAATACTATTGAACCAGATCAGAATGTCAATCCACCCAAATGTAGTGGGAGTATGGTTTATCCATTGACCCGCTGTGCTTATGCAGACTTTACAGGCTACTGGGGTGATTGATCACCTATGGTCCTTTTAGAAAGACTGTATAGGATTCTGAAAATAGGAGGTTGGTTTAAAGCCATAAACGTGTAAATGGAGTTTTGGTACTCCAATTCTGTTAACACTCTTGTAGAACCACCTGAGTGTCTCATGCCAAGTGGGAATAATTGGATCTACATGAAAAGAGTTGAATGAATGAGAAAGTTCATCTTTCTGAGAAAAGCCAAGTGGTTTTGAGGGTAACTCCCTGAGATGTAGACACTTAAACAGGGGTGATGCCTTGAAACTTTCTCACCACTCAGCTTTGCTTGACTCTATGGAAAGCAGAAAGATTACCAGGGGTGATGCCCTAAAACTTTCTTGCCGTACAATAGAGCTTAGATTCATTCGGAACGGAAGGGTTTTAGCTTAAAGCCAATGGCAGATTGATTGCCTATGCTTATATCCATTGATGGATTAAAGCAAGCCTCTAGGTCATTAAAAGTCACATGTTCTAAAATGTGTGCGCTTGACCAGAATATTGATGAGTCTTTTGTAGACAGGAGAATCAATATTGGTAAATTAATAGACATTAGTGTAAATAAAAGATATCACTGCAACAGTCGGAAACAACATGGGTGTGTTATCTGAAGTCAAAAACTGACGAGCCAAAGCTTCTCTAAGTCAGAGAAGTGGACGATATTCTTAGAATCTGATTCAGTCGAATTCATGAGAACAAGTTGTTGGCAATAACCTATGCATCTTATTGGTTAAGATGATAATGCATTTCTTTGCATGCAATATTCAACGAGAGGTTTCCTACCCAACCCCTCACGGAATAATTCTCTCAATCTTCATTAATAGAGAAAATGGGATAAATTCTCTTTTGGATAGAGAAAGTCAGGTTATTAAAAGTCAATAAAAGTCGACTCTTGGACTCGGACGTTGAAAGCAATATAGTGCATCCTCAAGTATCTTTAGAGAACGAAGAAACATATGCTTGTGCATTCGGGTGTGATAACGGTCATTTTGTGCCCGTTATTCTATGATCTTTATCCCCGATTCTAGTTTAAAGGAGCTATAATAGAGCAATAATTAGTCGTAATATGCTTAATTTGCATATGCCGAGAGTTACGATTCGTTATTATGTATTAGAAGGTTTTATTATATTATTTGATGTTACAGACTGTATTTCATGCTATATTTGTAGTAACTCATTTTGGAGCACAAGGATGGACTTCAGAGAAGCTTTAATGGATTGCAGATAAGTTCAGAAAGCCCAAGACGGAAGAAGAAGAAAGCCCATGAGCACATAAGCCTCGGTCGACCGAGCCTATGCATTCGATCGACCGAGTGGGCTTGTAGCCCAGCAGAAGTCCGGCACATTGTTTGAGGCGGTTAGGGTTCAGTAGTGTCGGCATTTAAGTCGGTTTTCTATGTCGGCTGAGGCTCTATATAAACACAAGTCCTTTGTATTTTTTATTATGCATTCACCAATATCAATTCATATATAAGAATAAATAAGGAATCATTAGGTTTGAGAAGGAGCTGAGGGTGCAAACATGTAAGCCCTAGTTCTTCATCTTGTTTTCTTTTAGTAATCAATTTCCTAATTATGCTTTGATTGTTTGAGTAGTTATTCATATCTAGATGATGTAGATCTAGGATATGACATTAGGGTTGTGATGATATCTTGTCTATGAGGATCTCATACCCTACGTCCTCTACCTATTATCTATGGATGAATCTGCGTGTTTGATTTACGTGCATTTAGATTAATTTATATGATGTCCACGATGATTCACTATATAATCCGATTCGTATGAAACGGCGAGAAATATATATTCGGGGATGTAATCCGGGAGTTAAGTACTCGGGTGACCGAGAGGTGTCACTCGGTCGACCGAGAGCACCTATTCGGTCGACCGAGAGATTTCAAGCTTTGTTTCATCCGTTAATCGATCACGTCTTTATGATTAGGTTAGCTTAATTGAATCGTTATCTCGGTAGGTATGGCTATGGCTACGTCACTCGCTTAATTTAATTAAAACGTGTAAGAAGGAAATACCGATATAGAACTCTTAGGTGGGCTCATGAATTGATCTTCGGACGTTCAGCGTTATCTAGGTAGGTTTATATTAGGGAATTGCGCGCACCTTGTTATACGTAGATCATAAATTAGCATGAGACTATAACTTGGTAATTGTTAGTTGGACGAGAGTTTGAGTGATCGTTTAGGAAGTACGCCTAACCATAGGAATGTTGCCTGGACGAGGTGTACGGTTAATATCGGCATCCTTAGAGTCATAAGCGTGTGAGTTATATGAGATGGAGGCACCAAAAGGCGAAGTCACGTAACAATACCACAGTGATCTAGTGACCTACCGGTGCTACATCAAGTTTTAGGGGATGACTCCCATAGCCAATATAAATAGATATGAATGAATTAATAGTTGATGAGTCTTGTTGTTATATAAATTGTCTAGATCCAAATAATTACGGTTATAATTGGGCAGTTGATTACGTTATTTGTTTACATGTTATTCGTTTATATGTTTGAGTGTGTCTTTCTTTTCTCGTATTCTATGTTGGTCGTAGACCGTCTTTGTCAAACGAAATAAATAGGTTGACTATTTAAGTCAGGATCCACAAATTGATTCTCTGTGGGATCGACCTCGACTCTATCTAGCTATACTGCGATTGAACCTAGTTCACTTGCTAGTAGTTATTTAGGCATCGAGTTAATAATTTAACTTGACCCCAATCAAGTTTTTGGCGCCGTTGCCGGGGAATCAATGGTCCAACTGCTTCAATGATCAACTTAATTATTTCGTTTCTCTGTTTTCTTTCATATTTACATATAAAATAAAAATAATAAATAAATAAATAAATAAAAATATATCTGTATATTCGGTCGACCGAACGTTATCACTCGGTCGACCGAACCCATTATTTTTTTTTTCTGATAGTTGTTTTCCCCCTGTGATTCTGTTAGTAGGTAATAAGCCTAGCAGCAGTATGAGTAATCATACTGCCTGTTCGTTCAATAACCGTTTATTGTTTTTCTTATGATGCAGTTAATCAGAGGGAATCACTCAAGCGAACTGTTTAGCAGGATGTCATCACATCGCTTTTCGAGGTTCAAGGAAAAGAAGTCATGGTGCTGAGAACCAAAACCACACCTAGAAAGCCGTTGACACCTAAACTCAAGGAGAGAATAGCAAAGATGAAGGCAAGAATTCACGAAGCCAAGAAGTCAAAAGAGTCTAGAGATGCTTACATGTACAGAGGTATGTCCAAGTTAAATCCTGAAGAGATTTCTTCGGATTCAGACTCAGGATATGACTACATGCATCACACGTCAGATATAGAATCTGATTCTGAGGTTAGCATAGACCCAAATCGCCCTATAGTCATCTGTCCTAGAGATGCAACGCATATTGAGAATGACGCTCGGTTGATGCCGAAACTAGATGACCCAGGAGCATTTATGGTAGAGGTTACCTTAGAAGGAACATACCTAGGGTTGGATTTGATAGATTCTGGCTCGAGTCTAAACATTTTCCCGAAGAGTTTTTGTGATAGAAATCTAATCCTTACTCCCACGAATACCCCGTTGCAAGTTAGATTCGCGGATGGGACCAGAACAATCATGTCTGGAAATATGTATAATATGATCATTGGCATAGGACAGCTCGGGTTTAAGATAGATATAGTTGTTATGGATATAGATGAGCACCCTCACTGCCCGATCATTTTAGGGAGAGCCTTTATCAATACTTCTAGAGCCCTAATTCGTATGACCAGGCGTGAGATCCCATTTTTCGATGCTAAAGGTTCTGAGACCTATGGGACGAGGAATTCAGATTTCCCTACTCCGGTGAGCGTGAATGTTATAGGAGTTGGTAACTCGAAACCAGATATTACTCCGGGCCTAGGAAAAAGTGTCGATGACAAGGCAGAAGAAATAGATGAGACCCTTACAGTTCTGAGTCGTGAGAAAGCTGTCGAGCCTGCCCCTGTTCTAGAAAATCATAATCCTGAAGGCCTGCCTTTCTCCAGACCCAAGAATAGAAGGAAGCAAACAAAGAAACGAACTCGTCGAGTTCGAGCTAAAGAGAGCTCATCTACTTCTGAAACAATCACGAAAGTTGGAGCTTGCTTGGATGGACAGTTCGCCTGTCTTTTCGTTGGACTCACATCTCACGGAAAGGCACTCGTGCAAAAGGACAGCAAGACATTTTCGGTCAAGGCTAACAGGGTGAAAACCTGGCAAGCCAAGAGCAGTTCGTAGAAAGTGATGATTTATGGAAAGTCGAGCTACCGACTTAAACTGTAGAACTATTCTTGTTTTTCGTTATTTTATTTTAAAAAATAAAAGTAGCGTGAAACGATAAGAAGTTTTTTTTTTTTCTATTTTGCCGTGTTCCGACGACTGTTGAGTTAAGGATGTGCAAAATATTTTTTTTTATTCGAATCGTTTTTACGTGAACTGGAGTGTAGTAACTGAGTCTTTGTAAGAAATTGTTGATTAAGGAAATAGAAAAGCGTTATTTTACAAATGCTTAGACCAGATTGTTTAATTTATTTATGATAAGAATGGGGTTGCTTTTGTGCTTGAGACAACTTGTCGGTTAGAAAATTTTTTTGCGGTAGGAATTGCAAAAGTGAAATAATAATTTTGACATGGTTATATGTTGTGGTTAATTTACGGTGTGTCAAAAAGATTAAATGGTCAACACCATTAATTTCTACATATCCCCATTCACCTTCTCCTCTTCCCAACCACTCACCTTTTTCTCTTCCCAATTTTTTTTTATTCTTTCAATTCAAAATTTCAAATTCCACCTTTACACCTCATCAATCCCCAACCATTTTTATCCACCAATAACATTCCACCTTTCAAATTCCATTTTTGTATTTAACCCATTCCTTCTCTCCTCCATTTTCTTCATCCTTTTCTCCATTTTCTTTATCCAAATTCTTCACCTACCTTTTCCCCAAACCCCTGTAGACATCAAATGGAAATATTTTGAAAATCTTCATCTGTTTCACCATTTTCACTCACTTTGAAAATCCTGTCGAAACGATTTTCTGATCGACCAAATCAGTCACTGGGACGATACAGGGCCGGAAACCCACCATTTCAGGCGAACTCATCACTCGGTCAACCGAGTAATTACTCTCGGTCGACCGAGAGTAGCCCTGTTGCCGCCGCCCACTCCCGTGCCATTTTTTCTCGTCGGGATGCCACCAAGAAGACACGAGCCGCTCGGTTGTGGGTTGTTGAAGGCAACATGCCATTAATCAACGGGGTACCACAATTCGCGAGCCGGGAGGTATATTCTTCATTTATTAATCATTTCGTTAATGCCCCTGTACATCGAGCTCGAGGACTGGATTTGGATAATTGTGGGGATGAGCTTTTGGGATTGGTGGAACATTATCAGTGGCAAGATGTCGTAGTACCCCCCGGCCGAGTCAACGTCAATTGGGTAAGAGAATTTTATGCTTATTTACGCGTACACCCCAACACCAATATTGTTATTATTCGTGGACGACCAATTGTAATTTCTCCGGGTACGATTAATGCTTATTTTGGGTTGGATATCTCGGAGGACGGGCCGGAGTATATGGCGACATTTGACGGGTCCGATGCTTGGTTGGAGGAAGTTGGTGCCTATCTGGGGATAGAATGGACCATAGGAGAGGTTGCCCGTACATTTACGGAACCAGATTTCAGGAGATGGGAGGATAAATGGCTTTCATCGGCTTATCCGTTCTAATATCTTTCCGGCTAAGCATGTATCTACGGTCTACTATACCCATGCCACTCTGCTTTATTGGTTATACATGGGATGGCCCGTGAATGTGGGGGCGTTGATACGCAAGGAAATGACAGACGATGCTCTAAAGCCTCGGCATACCTTACCTTTTGGTTCACTGATCACTACATTCTGTGAGGGAGCCGAGTGCCCAGTGTTAGGCGGCGATTCCTATGTGGGGCCAATGCCTATTCTATCTTTAAGTTCTGTCACACCGCCTATCGTTCACGGTCACGATCAAGAACAAGAAGGGGAACCCGAGGATGATGCCGACGAAGCCGGCCCGAACAATTTGCAACTAGCACCATTCAATCCAGGATTTTAGGATTAAGTATTTTTTATTTGCGTGTTTGCATTTCCTTTAATTATCGAGTTTTTATTTTGACTCAATTCTACTAGTATGTCGTGTTATATAGAGCAGGTTTCACTACTTCCTAAATTTGAACTCATGTGATGTTTTGGACTTGATGAAATGTATTGAAATGTAATCGTTAATTTATGGGCTTAAAAATGTTTAAGGAAATTGTTTTCCCTTTTACGGTCCCTTTTTTCTGATTATTACTGCTTGGACTAATACTGTAACGAATTTCGAGCTTTGTTTAAGATGCATGTTTCAGCGATTATTCTTCCGCCCTGCTAGCGGCCAATGCATGTGCCTGTTACACTTTGACGAATTCCCAAGACTTGTTCAACTTCCACGCTTATCCAGAGCTAAGTTCCTTTTCTGAGTTTGTTCTTTCGATTTTTATACATTGGGGACAATGCATGGTTTAAGTGGGGGGTACGAGTCACTTAGCTCAAATAAGCTTCCATATACTCCCATTTATCAAATAAAAAAAAAAAGAAAAAAATGTTAAACTTAGAATCACATTTACCTTGGTGAGTTCCTGATAATTATATCTAATAAGAAATAAGCCATATTTCATGAGTACGTGATCACTTTATGCTTCTGCGATTTATTGATTAGTAAACTTAATGATATTCATATTATCCGTTGCGAATAGTTGTTTATTATTCAATTGTTCGATGAATGAATCGAGTTGTACTATGCTTATTATAAAAATGAAAAATTATGTGTACATTGCATAAATGATTGGTTATGCTTACCTAGTGTCAAATTTATCATCTGATGTGTTCCTAAAATCCTAGCCACAAAAGCTAAGTAATAGGCTTGAGACGTACCTGTGTTTGATAATGTTAAAACACTGGACTTGTAGTAAGTTACCAAAGTAGCCTCGCGCTTGTGGTAATATTCGATGCTACGTTTGATCTAAGATAGGGGGATGCTCTAAAAAGTTTTCCTTCTTGAGATTGATAGTGTCTGAAAAATATGGAGATATGAAAAGAATATTCAACTCTTTAAGAGGCTTTGAGTAGTACTCGGTCTCCAAGTCCAAAAACCCTATAGATACGCTCTTGCTTATTATTCTAGTGCTTCAACAATTAAAAGGCTTAAGAAGTGGGAATACTAAAGTTGGTAGGTTAAGACTACAAAGTTTGCATAAGCTCTAATCTTGCTACGAATATTTAAAACTCAATGCACATGCACACAACACATCGATTCATGATGAATAGTGGATAATGGATAGCTGATGAGCATAGAGGATATGAATTGATTCAAGTTTCTTGTGTTAGTATACTGTGACCACGGGAAAGCGGTTTATGGGGAATGACTTATTGATACTTTGATCGGGACGATCAAAGGCTAAGTGGGGGGTAGTTGATAACGGTCATTTTGTGCCCGTTATTTTATGATCTTTATCCCCGATTCTAGTTTAAAGGAGCTATAATAGAGCAATAATAAGTCGTAATACGCTTAATTTGCATATGCCGAGAGTTACGATTCGTTATTATGTATTAGGAGGTTTTATTATATTATTTTATGTTACAGACTGTATTTCATGCTATATTTGTAGTAACTCATTTTGGAGCACAAGGATGGACTTCGGAGAAGCTTTAATGGATTGCAGATAAGTTCAGAAAGCCCAAGACGGAAGAAGAAGAAAGCCCATGAGCACATAAGGCTCGGTCGACCGAGCCTATGCATTCGGTCGACCGAGTGGGCTTGTAGCCCAGCAGAAGTCCGGCACATTGTTTGAGGCGGTTAGGGTTCAGTAGTGTCGGCATTTAAGTCGGTTTTCTATGTCGGCTGAGGCTCTATATAAACACAAGTCCTTTGTATTTTTTATTATGCATTCACCAATATCAATTCATATATACGAATAAATAAAGAATCATTAGGTTTGAGAAGGAGCTGAGGGTGCAAACATGTAAGCCCTAGTTCTTCATCTTGTTTTCTTTTAGTAATCAATTTCCTAATTATGCTTTGATTGTTTGAGTAGTTATTCATATCTAGATGATGTAGATCTAGGATATGACGTTAGGGTTGTGATGATATCTTGTCTATGAGGATCTCATACCCTACGTCCTCTACCTATTATCTATGGATGAATCTGCGTGTTTGATTTACGTGCATTTAGATTAATTTATATGATGTCCTGATGATTCACTATATAATCTGATTCGTATGAGAAACGCTGAGAAATATATATTCGGGGATGTAATCTGGGGAGTTAAGTACTCGGGTGACCGAGAGGTGTCACTCGGTCGACCGAGAGCACCTATTCGGTCGACCGAGAGCTTTCAAGCCTGTTTCATCCGTTAATCAGTCACGTCTTTATGATTAGGTTAGCTTAATTGAATCTGTTATCTCAGTAGGTATGGCTATGGCTACGTCACTCGCTTAATTTAATTAAAACGTGTAAGAAGGAAATACCGATATAGAACTCTCAGGTGGGCTCATGAATTGATCTTCGGACGTTCAGCGTTATCTAGGTAGGTTTATATTAGGGAATTGCGCGCACCTTGTTATACGTAGATCGTAAACTAGCATGAGACTATAACTTGGTAATTGTTAGTTGGACGAGAGTTTGAGTGATCGTTTAGGAAGTACGCCTAACCATAGGAATGTTGCATGGACGAGGTGTACGGTTAATATCGGCATCCTTAGAGTCGTAAGCGTGTGAGTTATATCAGATGGAGGCACCAAAAGGCAAAGTCACGTAACAATACCACAGTGATCTAGTGACCTACCGGTGCTACATCAAGTTTTAGGGGGTGACTCCCGTAGCCAATATAAATAGATATGAACGAATTAATAGTTGATGAGTCTTGTTGTTATATAAATTGTCTAGATCCAAATAATTACGGTTATAATTGGGCAGTTGATTACGTTATTTGTTTACATGTTATTCGTTTATATGTTTGAGTGTGTCTTTCTTTTCTCGTATTCTATGTTGGTCGTAGACCGTCTTTGTCAAACGAAATAAATAGGTTGACTATTTAAGTCAGGATCCACAAATTGATTCTCTGTGGGATCGACCTCGACTCTATCTAGCTATACTGCGATTGAACCTAGTTCACTTGCTAGTGGTTATTTAGGCATCGAGTTAATAATTTAACTTGACCGCAATCAGGGGTGCGAACCTGAGTGTCGTTGAATACACTGATTCTGATTTTTTGTCGGATTAAGGATGATCGTGAATCGATCTCAGACTCAGTGTTTACTTATTGTGAGGAGCTACAGTCTGGAGCAATCCAGCAATGCCAATTTGACTTTGTTAGTCGAATACATAGCAGCTTTCGGAGCAGCTAAAGTGGCAGTGTGGCTTGAGAAGTTCTTTGTTGGACTGGGAAGTGATTCCAGGTCTCGATGAGCCGATATCATTTTACTGTGAAAACAGTTGAGAGGTAGCTCATGCAAATGACCTTCGCAATAGGTCAAAAGCATATTGAGATAAAGCACAACCTGGTCAGACAGATCGTGCAAACAGGCGACGTATCGGTCCTTAAGATCGCCTCGAGCCGACAACCTAGCTGATCAGTTTACCAAGTCGTGTGGCATCTAGTGTCACAGATAAACGCTTGGCGGGTATGAAATTGGGAGATATGTCTCATCTGCTTTAGAACAAGTGAGAGAATGTTGTGGATATAAAGAATAAGGGTGTGGTGCTCTAAAAACAATCATTGCTTGTCTTTACGGGCAAGTGGGAGATTGTTAGCTATAGTGTGCCCGAAAGACAATTGTTGCTTGTCCTTGGGCAAGTGGGAGATTGATGGAAGTAGCGACCGAAAGACAATTTATGTAATTGTTTTTGGAATTAATAAATGACAGATTTATTCTCATCTTATTACTTGCTTAGTGCTTGTAAGTAATACACTACTGAAAACCCTAAGTCGTATCATATGTAGCCATATAACTTAGTGTGTGTCACACATGAGGTTTGAGTTTATGGTGATACACTTGAACTATTAGTCCGTGGTGAACTTAATCAAAGTATGGGGTCTATTGATTAAACCACCATTAATGCGCCCAGAACACTTTATGGTGTGACCGTCTTATCCGGACCGTCGACATTGGTTGTCTAAGTGGGGCATTTATATATTATGAGAGTCATATAGGATTGGACCGATTTAATCTGATTTTCTCATATAATTCCGTGATTGAGAAATCTTATTAAATCACAAGATGATCATAAATGGATTAACCTTAATCCTGAAGTGATTACAGACTCCTGCTTGTTACAGGATAGGGTTTGATGTGTTCGTTAAGGATCGCTAAGAGGCGCGGTCCAAATCACTTCCACGTTGGCACTATTCTGGAATGAGTGAGAAGTGTGTGTCTCACAGATATGGAATCCATTCCTTCCTGCGGGAAGTAGAAAGACAATCCCCTTATTTGTTAATCCTAGAAACTAATCAATCCCGGGAGTTCGTATTGGTTATGAACTAATTGATCACTAGTGGGTTAATAATGGTAAATAAGGATAAGATGTAGTGAAGAAGGTTTACGGAAATAATCCTACTTCAGTACGGATAGTCTATATATGGAGGGTTAGTTTATATGTAATGATTATATCAGTGGACACTTATCGACTCGACTCGACGTTTTGAGAATAAGTTATATCTATAATCGATAGAGTCCAGTTTCGGATTTATGGTGGCGTAATTCCGGAATTAATGAATTAAGTAGAAATATTATGTTCGATGAATATTTTATTTAATTTATTGTAGCTACTGGTTATAGGTCCATGGTCCCCGGGTTGGCTCCTAACACGCGTGTTTTTTCTCGCTTTATGGAACCTCGAGAATAAATTAAATAGTTGATATATTTAATGAATATACGAATATTATTTATTTGGTAAATAATATGTAAAATAGAAAAGACATTTTCTATTGAATTTGATGACTAAATGGCGCCACTTATTGTGATTAATTAGCAGAAGAAATTTTCCTAAATAATGTCACATGTGTAATTAATTAATTATCTATTTGTTGGATAATTAATAGAAAAAATAAAGAGATTGATTTTTTTGGGAATTATCTCTTATTTTTGTAGCAAAAATATCTTTTCCTTATGTGAATAGGTTTTTATGGTGTGAAAATGATAACTCTCTTGACTAGTTATTTTCCTATATAAAGAGAGTTCCTCCTAACACAATAAACAATACAAATTTGCGCCACAAACTAAACAAAAGAAGAGAAAAATTAGTTTCTCGTTCTTAGTCATTAAGAGGAGATAAACTTAGGGTTTTTCTTGGGCATATTCGAAGAGGTTTACGACGATGATCGACGTCCACCAGTCGTCGCTTGGAGATACAATCCGGAAGATTGTGGCTTCTCCCTTGGTCGATTTTATCATCTCTCTCCGATAAGGTAAATCTTCAACCTTCTCGTAGGATTAATTAGTTATGATTCATATCGTAAATAGCATAAGCTTCCGCTGTGCTAAGATCGAGTGTCTTGATCGGTGCTATTACTTCTAGCACAAACATGTACTACGGCGCCATCACTTGATTAGAGAGATAGTAGACATAGGAGATGTAAAGATTAAAGAAAGTCCACATGGATGACAAACATAGCTGATCCGTTAACCAAGGAATTGTCACAGGCAAAGCTTGAGAAACATGTTCACATGCATGTGATTAGGCATATGGGTGATTGGCTTTAGGCCAAGTGGGAGATTGTTGAAATAGTGTCATATACCCAATCGGGTTGGACCGGATCTGACCGGGTCGGGTCATTTACAGTCTATTTAGTTCATGTAATAACTTCATTATGATTAATAAAAGCACATTTGTTATTATATATCTTGTTTATCTTCATGTTATTGAATATATATAGAGTAACATCCATAGTATTAAAATGTGATAGCGATACCGTAATACTGATTATGGTTGATGAGATCTCTATTCACTTTAATAAGTTTGATACTTAGATGTCTCTAGTCGTATGTACTGTCAAACGGGACTTTGATGGTATGATTAGTCTAGCATGTATTGGATGTCTTCTATCTTATTGAAGATGGGGATAGATCTCGTCTATCTAAGTGTAGAGATGCTTGGACTGTACGTGGACGTGTATTAGAGAATGCGTACGTTAGACTGGCCCACTTACATTAAGTGTCATTGTATGTGGCATTTGTGTGATTAGTCTGAGATCGGAGTCTTCATGGCATCACCATGTGTATTGTCATGTTTTGACACTATTGAGGTTTCCCTTAGCCATGGGGCGATCATGCGGTAGTGCTCAGTGTGATATTGAAGCATGCGTAGGATACATGTTTGTTCATCCGGAAATCGCGTATCCTATAATTAGGAGTAAATATACGAAATGGCTTTCTTATACGGAATGTCTACCTCTTGTGAATCTTTGCAAAGTGGGAATAAATGAGTTATTCTTAGAGAGCATGATCTCTAGATTATAAGATACGATCGTTGATGTACTGACACTTGAGATACAATGATAGGATTCTATTTACATGGTAACAGTTTCAAATGAAAGGTAGTAGTCATTGCTTTTGATTCTTCCGATGATTGGGGGTCACGGTGTGTTGCTAGGCGCTGGCATTTTCGTAATTTGCACTTTATGTCTATAGCCAACATATTCAAACATATTCGGTCACACACATAAGAGCATCTAGCCGGATTAAAATGTGGATATAGTGCTAACCAATTAAGGAAAGTTTATCTCGACTATAAAGTGTTATAGTGATTAAATTAATTTGACGGTATTTATTCATTATGAATAAATTAAATACAAGAAATTAATTATATTGATTAATTAAAGAATATTGCGGATGCCAATATTTGGCATATGGGCCGCAGACTGTAGTGTATTGATGTATGATAAAAATATAATCATATTATATGACTTTTTATATCGTATTTACGATAATATCGTATAAATTCTATAAAAATATATCTAAAAACACATAAAAATCGAAATCATTATAAATAGATATTATCGTTAATATTTTAGTAAAACTTATAGTTTTTATGATCAAAATTACGTGGCTCGGTGTTTTTGACTGTTTCAGGGTACGTGTGATAGAAAACTGAAGAATTAAAACCGAAACAGTACGAAACGGAAGAAAGATATTTTTCAAGATCCGGCCCGAACCGAAAAAATCCGGCCCGAGCCGGAATCTCTCTGCCACCAGCACATGGGGACTGTCAGGAGAGAATCTCCGTAGCACCGGCCCGCGCCGGGACTACACCGGCCCGCGCCGGCCTTGACATCCACTCTATAAATACTCCTCATTTGCAGCTTGAGGAAGTTGTACCAATATATATATATCACTTCTATATATATATATATTATCTTAATCTAGTGTGTAGTTACGTAAATACCGTAAACGACACTCTGTCGAAATAATCGTAGTATAAGTATCGTTTTAATACTTAGAAGGTTTATCAAGGCTCGTTGTTGCTAAAGGAGTTGCTATTTCCGGAGAATACGACTCTGACACTACAATTGTAATCTGGTAACTTTTTGATGTATTTATGTTTGTTTGTTGTTATTAGTATCTATATATTAGTTATAATGATATTAGGCTAACTCTATATCTAGCCAAGATATGAAATTGAATTAGTTTATCTTTTTAGGGAAATAGATGATGACTATGTTAAAATTGAATTAAAATCGATTATAATGAATCTTTTTCTATCTTGCAACGTATTGATAATATTCGGATTGACGTAATTAACCAAGATGAATCGCAACATATAACCTAACGATGAACCGACCGAGAGAAGTTAGGATATGAGATAAAGGATAGAAAAACCGGAGGGTAAAAATGGCCGAGTGAAAACGTGACAACGGAATCCTATTTCCTACCCGGGGGCGATTTATCTTGGGAAAGATGAATCTTATTAAATTTGTGTTCGAGATCATAATAATGTTAAAATCACGAGTTTGATTAAAACTACACCGTTTGTGTTAAATCGATCCGCCACGACAACCGGAGCCTCTTGAATAACATCGGCCGTCGACAAACGGAATAACCTCTTTTATCCGGGGTAGATTTGTACTCGGTACTGTTCGGACTAACTAAGATTAGCATGGGGCGGTTGTGGAGATTAAAGCGATGACAATTTGACATATGACAATTTCATACGCTCGTGTGAGGAGGAGTTGTCTAGCTTAGGAATACACCGATTCATATATAATTGATTCACCTTAAAAAAAAGGAAAGATCGAGCACATCTATTTCTACTAAAAAGAGATCTTGATTCGGTGACATATTCTTGGCTAGTCTTTTATAATATTACTAGTATTTATATCTTATATATTGTATTGGTACCTATATATATTTATATATATATATATATATGTATTTCTATATATTTATATATATATTTATGTATCTATATATATATACGTTCTAGTTTTATGCATTTATTTCTTGTTTTAAGGTTACTAAATAGAAAAAAAGAAAATTGCGACTTAGATTGAGTTAATAATAGCTTCTTGGTGTTTAGCCACACTCGAATTACCATACGTTTCCACGAGGATTCGACACACGACTCACCATACTAGCACTACGGTTTGACCCGATACACTGCTTTGTCGGTTAAGGATCGGAATAGCACTAGGAAAACCCACGTCGGCTTTACGGCGCCGTTGCCGGGGACACGACGCTAATTCATTGTGTTCGAATGGTTTCTACTTATATTAGCTCAAAATTCTCGAGGATAAGTCAACACTCTTCTTATCACATTTCTTTTTATTTTCGTTGGTACTTACCTTGTAGGTAAGTTGCCAATCTTTTTACTTTGTCTTTATCAAGTTATTTTTACGTTTTCGATAGTTGATGACCGAAGCGGTAAGGCCCCACTCACTCCTTATAAGCGACATAAATACTTACGAAAGGCGAGTTAAGAGTAGAGAGAAAACGTGGTCATACTAGTCGGGGAAATCCCGACGTATCATCATCAAATCGAGAAACGAGAATGGCCGAAATCGGTGATGAAACACGAACAAGGTATTGTACATGCCCAAGGACATGGACAAAACATTAATCGAGAATCCACCAATACCAAATAATCAAAATCCTAATAATCAAAACCGGAACCGAGAATCATCATAATAATCCTAACCTACCAAACCCGAGACCTATACGTGATCAAACCGTGAGAAGAAATCGGACTAATAATCCAATTCTTTTACCAAATGAAGGAGCGAATAATTTCGAAATAAAATCTCATCTTTTTGGTTTAATTGACACAAGAGCCCAATTTCTAGGAGAAGATGATGAGGATCCACATCATCATCTCTATCTTTTCGAAGAAGCGTGTAATCTGACCAAAAGTCAAGGTGCTCATCGTGAATTAACAAGGATGTCTATGTTTCCTTTTTCTTTAAAAGGAAGAGCACGAGATTGGTTTATGTCACTCCCACATCATTCGTTGACAAGTTGGGAGGAGATTCAAACCGAGTTCTTAAAGCAATATTTTACCCCTGGTAGAAATTTGGAGTTAAAGGTCGAAATTGCTAACTTTAGACAAGGATGCGAAGAAACGCTTGGGAATGCTTGGGAGAGATTTAAGAAACTATTAAGAGCTTGTCCCGATCATGGTTATTCCTTAGATATGCAAATACAACTTTTACGTCGTAAACTAAGGAAAGACTCACGTGCGGACGTTGATCATGCATGTGGTGGTTCTTTAATGATGAGTGAAGCCCAATTAGTTTACGATGCCATAGAAAAGATTTCCAAAAATAACGAGAATGTGGGAAACCGGTTCTAGCACACGAAAAGTAGCATTTGCAGGAGAATGTACATCGAATACGGAAGTTCTAGCACACTTGGAGAATTTAAGTAGGAAGTTTGATGGTCTACAATCAAACAAAAATCTAAGTTCGAGAAAATAGTATACCCACTGAATACTCAAATCAGGATAATGTGTCATTAGGAGTTGAAGAACCAACAGGATATTCAAGGGAGGAGGTAAGTTTTTTACAACAGCATAAGAATTTGAACAACGCGTATTCAAACTCGTTTAGTGCTATTAGAAGAGATCACCCTACTTATCGTTGGTCGAAAACCCTAGTAAGCAAGGACAACCACCGTATCCGAGTTCAATATAAGAATTCATATAGTAATCAAGTTTATCAAGGAGATACCGCGAATCGAACCTACAATCATTACCTAGATCGTATCCCAACATACATACTACTCAAAGTATACCGGTCACTCAAAGTTCAACTCAACTTTGAAGGAGTTGATAAATGGGAGAAATTAATGGAAAATATGATGGGTGTAGTTTCTACTCAAGCTAAAAATGTAGAAACTATGATAACTTCTATAGGGACGATCACTAAGGATATGAGTACGTTAAAAACATCCATGAGTGGACATGATACCGAGAATGAGAACTATAGAAGCATCAATAAGGAATATGGAAGACCATTTGAGTAGAGAAGGAGAACGTAAAAACACTAGACCTCGGGAGGATTACCAAGTAATACCGAAAGAAACCCGAGAGAAGTAAATCTTGTTATTACGAGAAGTAGAAAACTTTGTGGAGATCTTTGGAACGAGAAAAATCGGGAGATAATGAAGTAGAGAATGATTTAAATGGAAAAATTGAGACGAATATGGAAACCTCGGTTGAACTTGAATTTCTTGATGAAGAAGAAGAAATTATTGAAGATTTCTTGAAACAAAATAGCAAAGTTGAACACGAAAGTAAAAATAAGGAATGGGTCAAAATCCCTAGGATTCTAATAGATTCAACGAGATAAAGACCTAAGAACCTTATTTAAGGAACATGTTAGAGAAAACAATACTGAAGAAAAGAAGGAAGATATGCCAATAACCGAAAAAGGGAAAATCGATACAGAAGATGTTTCAAAGAAAAAATTGGATGAGAATGAAACATGGCGGACAAGTAATGCTCAAGGATTTAAGGAAAAAGGAACAGAGGGTATAACTTCAGAACCTAAGGTTATAGATTTAGAATCTTTACCTTACCCACCTAAGGATCAAATTAGAAAGATAAAAGCTGATAAGAAGTATGCTCGTTTCCTTGATACTTTTCGTCATATTCATGTCAATATCCCTGTTATCGAAGCCCTAATCAACATGCCTACCTATGGAAAGTTTCTTAAAGATATCCTATCAAACAAAAAACGGTTAGAAGAATATGAGAATATATACCTTAATGAAGAATGCTCTGCAATACTCCAACATAAGTTACCCCCTAAAGGCGAAAGATCCGGGTAGTTTTACCATTCCATGTGAGATTGGAGGGTTTCGTTTAAGAAGGTACTATGTGATCTAGGAGCAAGTATTAATCTCATGTCTTATGATGATTATAAGAAACTAGGCATAGGAGAGATTACAAATGCGAAATGACCCTTCGGATGGCGGATAGATCGATTAAACATCCTAAGGGAATCATCGAGGACGTGTTGGTTAAAGTAGACAAATTTTACTTTCCGGTAGATTTTGTAATAATGGAAATGGAAGAAGGATATTCGGCGCCAATTATTCTAGGTCGTCCATTTCTAGCTACGGGAAGAACATTAATCGATGTCCAAAAAAAGAGAAGCGATACTACGAGTTAATGAAGATAAAGTTTCCTTCAATATTTTCAAAGCTATGAATCATCCATACAAATCACCGAGAATCATGTTCGTTTATAGATAAGATATCTACATTCGTGATGATCAATTGCAAGATTATGAAGATAAGCTAGAGGAATGTTTAACATTATCTATCTATAAAGAAGATGAAAATGACAACGAAATGAAAGAAGTGATCCTTTATCTTGATAAAAAGTATTTGTTTTCTAAACATCCGTGGCATAAGTATTTGGAATTAGAACTAGAAGGACCGGTTCTAAAACCTTCGATAGAAGATCCACCAAGGAATGCGGAATTGAAACCACTTCCTACAAATCTTAAGTATGCTTTTCTTGAAAATAATAATCTACTACCAATTATTATTTCATCAACCTTGACTAATGAACGTGAAGATCAATTACTTAGAATGTTAAGAAATCATAAGAAAGCATTTGGATGGACGGTGGCGGATATTCAAGGAATTAGCCACGAGATATGCGTTCATAAGATCATCCTAAATGAGGGAGCTAAAACTTGTATTCGGCCGCAACGCCGCCTTAACCCAAATTTACAATCAATTGTTAAGAAAGAGGTCATTAAGCTATTAGAAATGGGGATAATATTTCCCATATCAGATAGTGAATGGGTGAGTCCAACTCAAGTAGTACCAAAGAAAGGAGGTCTCACGATAAAAGAAAATGATAAAAATGAATGGATTCCGACAAGGGAAATTACGGGATATCGAATGTGTATTGATTTTAGAAAAGCTGAATGAACATACTAAGAAGGATCATCATCCACTTCCATTCATTGTACAAATGTTGGAACGATTAAGTGGACATAAATATTCTTGTTTCTTAGATGGTTATTCGGGATATTTACGAGATATTCATTGCGGCGGGAGATAGAGAAAAAACTACTTTCACTTGTCCGTATGGAACTTTTGCTTATAAACGAATGCCATTTGGTTTATGTAATGCACCGGCTACATTTCGGCGATGTATGATGGCAATATTTTACGACATGGTCGAGGAATTCTTAGAAAT
Source organism: Gentiana straminea (assembly GCA_036785695.1). Classification (NCBI taxonomy): domain Eukaryota; kingdom Viridiplantae; phylum Streptophyta; class Magnoliopsida; order Gentianales; family Gentianaceae; genus Gentiana; species Gentiana straminea. The sequence goes on from JAVUPR010000022.1 coordinate 4,422,555, forward strand.
CTTTATGGATGACTTTAGTGTTTATGGAGATTCTTTCGATGAATGTTTATCACACTTAGAACGAGTGTTACTTATTTGTGAAGATACCAATTTAGTATTAAAGCGGGAAAAATGTCACTTAATGGTATCGAAGGAATTGTTCGGGTCATAGAATCTACGAAATGGGTATCGAAGTAGATAAAGCTAAAGTCGAAGTAATTGAAAAGTTACCCCCCCGGTCAATCTAAGAACTTTGAGAGGATTTCTCGGACATGCGGGATTTTATAGGAGATTTATTGCAGATTTTTCGAAGATAGCAAAGCCTCTAAGTCATTTGCTTGAAAAAGAGGTACCATTTAACTTTGATAATAAATGTATGGAAGCATTTCAGACCCTAAAAGCAAAGTTGACTACTTGCACCGATCTTGGTAGCACCGGCGGGATTTGCCTTTTGAGATAATGTGTGATGCAAGTGATTTATTTGTAGGAATTTGTCTTAGGTCAAAGATATAACAAAATACTCAAAGCTATCTACTATGCATCTCACACTCTAAATGCGGCTCAACTTAATTATGCAACTACGAGAGAAAGAAGCGTTGGTTGTAATTTTTGCCTTAGAAAAGTTTAGATCATATATTGTTGGGTCTAAGGTTATTATTTATACGGACCATTCGGCCTTGAAGTATACGTTAAGTAAGAAAGATGCTAAACCACGTCTTCTTAGATGGATTCTGTTACTTCAAGAATTTGATATAGAAATCAAGGATAAAAAAGGAAGTGAAAATGTAGTAGCGAGATCATCTAAGTAGAATGGAAAATGATGAAGGAAGAGGAAATGAAATACGAGATTCATTTCACGATGAACAACTTTTTAGAATAGATACTCCCTTAACCATGCAATTATTAAAAGATAAGATACCGTTAAAAGAAAATTCACCATGGTTTGGGAATATTGTTAACTATCTAACTTTGTAAGTACATCCCGTCTCATTGGACTTGGCGCGAGAAAAAGAAATTCTTTTACGACTTGAAGTTTTACTATTGGGAGAAACCGAGATCTTTTCCGAAGATGCTCGGATGGAATAATTAGAAAATGTATTCCCGATAGTGAGATTTTAAGTGTTTTATCGTTTTGTCATGATCGTGAGGCGGGGAGGTCATCATGGAGGATGGAAAGCTGCTTTCAAAGTTTTACAATGTGGTTTTTATTGGCCTACACTATATAAAGATGCGTATAAATATGTAAAATCTTGTAAATCATGTCAAAAATGGGGAAATGTATCGAAAAAACATGAAATGCCTATGCAACCGATTTTAGAATGTGAATTATTTGATGTATGGGGTATAGATTTCATGGGACCTTTCCCTATATCGTTTGGAAAAAGATTTATTCTTGTAATGGTCGATTATGTCTCGAAATGGGTAGAAGCTGAAGCTCTTCCCACTAGCGATACCAAGGTTGTGCTAAGGTTCCTTAAAAAGAATATATTTACAAGATATGGCACTCCGAGGGCTATCATTAGTGATAGAGGTTCACATTTTTGCAACCGACCATTTACTAAGATAATCGAGAAATATGGTGTAACTCATAATCTAGGAACACCCTATCATCCGCAAACTAGTGGACAAGTAGAGGTGTCTAATAGAGAAATTAAAAGAATCGTGGAGAAAACAGTGGACTCAAATCGTAGAAACTGGGCAGAAAGACTAGATGATGCATTATGGGCATATAGAACGACTTTTAAAACACCAATTGGTTGTTCTCCGTATAAATTAGTTTTTGGTAAATCTTGTCATCTCCCTGTTGAATTAGAACACCGAGCTTTATGGGCTATTAAATTCCTAAATTTTGATCCTAAAAATTTGTTGGTGATCATAGATTACTTCGGTTAACGAAGCTGGAGGAGTTTCGACTCGATTCTTATGAAAATGCTCGAATCTACAAGGAACGCACGAAAGCTTTCCATGATAAGAAAATCTATAATCGTGAGTTCCATGTAGGTGATCGAGTACTTTTGTACAATTCACGTTTAAAGTTGTTTCCGGGAAAACTTAAATCTAGATGGACGAGTCCCTACGACGTAACTAAAGTCTATAAGTACGGAGAGTTGTTGAACTAAGCGATGGAAAAACAACTTTTATAGCCAATGGTCACGGGGTAAAATTATTCGTGGAAAGCGAAGGGATACCTCAAACCGAAGAAATATTAGTGCTTAACGACCCTCCGGCGGATTAAGGAAGCGAGGAATTCTAAACTCGGCCGATTACGGGTACTATCTTTCTAAATTCACTTTTTAATATGCAATTTAAGTAATTTCGTCTTTTACCGGATAGACGTAAAAGAAGCTGGAATGCCTTTTATAGATAGAATAGAAGTTTTTATTTTACTTTTAAAATTAGGTTTAGATAAGGATGTTGCCTTTAGAATAGAAGCCTTAGTTTCTAACTTTGAACAAGGAAGCGATACGCGAAATCGAGAGAAAGAGATCTTTGTAATGGAAATTCAAGAAGTGCTATAAAAAGAAGGGCAAGATTTCTAAAGAGATGTAGAATTTGTGGCAAAAGTGAACATAATGGAAAATGTGGGGACAGCACAACCAAATCCCAGGATGAATGTTTGAATGTAATTAAGATGGGAACGACTAGGTGGTTATCCGAAAATCCCGATGGACAACAAAGAGAGAATTCAAATGCATCATTTCTAGGAATCAGGTTGATGGACCGTTACTATAGAAATCTTGAAGATTTAAATATGATAGGAGTAGAATTAGATTAAATTTTTCTTTCTCTTATGTTTATTTTCAAAAAATTTCATAAAAATTTTATGATAAATTTAGGATTATATCATATATGGTTTATATGATAAAATTAAAATTTATCATACCAAAAATATTTTCTTTAAAAAGCTTTTATAAAAATCGTAATAATTTATTTTATCATTAAATAATTTTATGATTTTATAAAAATATTTTTATGATACAATCTAAATTATTACACAAAAAAAAAGAAAGAGAAGAAAAAAAAAAAAAAAAAAAGGGAGAATCGAGTAATTACTAACAAATCGAGTCGATAGGAGTTCGATTCGATTCATTAGCTTTATAACCTAAAAATTATCACACTTTCATCTTCATCTTCCTCATTTTTTCACCAAGGAGGCCGACCCCCACCCCTTTTCCCCTTTTCAAAAATTTCATCACTTTTCACCAAATTTTCTATCCCAAATTACTTAATTAATCATCTTCTCTTCCATTCCACTCCACAAATTCATCAACATTCCATAAAAGGATAGATTTTTCAAGCAAAGCTCCTCTCTTTTTCAACACAATTTCGGTGGCACCACCATTTATTCCGGCAACTATCTACTCTTTCTAGCTCTCTACGGTAACTATATATATATATATATATATATATATATATATATATATATATATATATATATATATATATATATATATATCAATCATTTCAATTTTTTTATCAAGCTTTCAATTTTAATTTTAATTTTTCCTATAATTTGGTCTAAGTACTTGTTTGTGTTTGTTGTTTGTTGTTGTTTTTGTTGTTATTTTGTCATACCAAATATCGTAGATGGCCTCATCATCTAGGAGAAGCTCTAAGAAAAGAAAACCAGATAACCCTGTAGTAGTACCGGTTCATGAACCACGACCCTTAACTGAACTTGAAGAAGCCGTTTCTTTTGAAAAAACCGCTAGTATTGAAGCTAAAAATGCCTATGATGGATTTTTCGGTAAGTGCGGGGTCACTCTAGAACGTGGTATTGATTTTGATTTGTTTGGGAGAAGAAGTGAAGAAAATCTTCCAAGATAGGGAATGGATGGAAATTGCGATGGAACGCACTAGTAACATAAATGTCACAATGGTAGCCGAATTTTATTTCTGTTTTATCTACTTATGATATGGCTACTCTTGATGAACTAGAAAATATCCCTCTTAGGACGGTTAATGTTTCCTTCAATCCTGTCATGATAAATTCTTTTTATGGGTTACACGAGATACTTGAGGATGATGATTATCGAATTTGTTTGGAATTTAGACTGCCTGGTAGACTACTAGCTAAATCATTTGAAGCTCAGGCTGCCTTTGATTCCACAGCAGTTTGGAAGGATAATAGGTTTCCTTATGGACAGTGTATAAGGGACATCAGGGCTATCAAGCAATTTATAGGGTATAATGTTAATCCTTCGGCTCATCTATGTGCTTATGGTCGTGAGGATGTTGTTTTGGCCTGGGCTATGGTGCATGACATTCCAATAAATCTAGGGAAGTTAATTTTTACCAAGGCATGTGATTTCGTAAAAAATAGAACTCGAGGAGGACGTCTGCCGTTCCCTAATCTTATTTCTGCCTTGTGTGATCTTCATGAAGTACCGGTACTACCCTCGGATAGGATTATGTCACCTTTTGCTCCACTTATTGGTCGAGACTAAAGCTTGCCCGCACTCTTGGTAGAATCAACTACAATGATCCCAACCGCCGGCAACGTCAACAACCACCACGGCCATCTCCTATTCATACATCTCAAGTTCCTAGGCAATCACCTCGGCCCGCGGCCACTTCGGGGCCGGAATAGCCAAGTAGAGGCTATGTTTCAAGCATATGATTCAAGCTCGGGCTAGAGCGATGCTAATATAGCCTTAGCTTGTGAACAAAATAGAAAGTGGGTGAAGATCTTAGGATTGGCCAAAGAGGTCACGAGCTTTCATCGGTGCAATAGAACCCGGATTTGCGAGAGATTTCTACACGTTATCCTCGAGTCGGCCGACCCGTATACTATGCCAGATTGGATTCCACCTGTCCCACCACCAGTTTTATTCCAGGACTATATGCCGTCATCTGTAGGACAGGGTAGTATGTTTACAGGTTCATTTGATGCATCCATGGGCATGGGAGGAGTAACTTCAGTAGCAGATGTGACAGCAGGTCTCGGCTCGTTTGGATTAGAAGGTTCGGTGACAATGACGACGAGGCAAACTCAGGCTACATTTCAAGCTTCTACGTCAGTGGATCCACAACAGTTTAACTATGATTTTAGTACGACTCAGTCTCTCGGGGCTGATTTTACTTCTAGTATGTTTGGATCTTTTTCGGCTCATTTTGACTCATCTTATGACGAAGATGAGGATTATGATGGAGATGAGTAGTTAAGTAAACTTTTCCTATTTTACAATGTACGACGATATACTTTGGTTTGATTTTTATTTCAGACAATTTGATGTACTCTGTGGTTAGTACACTGTGCAGTTTTACGTTTTTTTCGTTGTTTCTGTATTATTAGAATTTTCCACCCCTGTTTTAGATAAAATTACATACATTCACACTGAGTAAACCTGATAGAACATCCTGAAATGCAAAAATCAGTGACCGAGCACTGTAGCACCGGACCGCGCCGGGACTACACTGGCCCGCGCCGGTCTGGTGTTCTACCGACCTCATTCAGGTTGTTTCTTACCTATTTCTGGCACTTCTATATAAGGAAACTGAGGGCTCACTCCTCAGCTTGCCAATTCACCTCTTAAGCCTCTCGTTTTCTTATATAATCCGTATAAAATGTCCGATCGTTCTTCAGTTAACAGTTATTCTCCTCCGCATACCCCAAACTCCGTACTCCCTAATTCGCATTATCCGTTTTTCCACCCCATTCCTTACAATTATATGAATGAAGCAAATCCACACCCTTTCTTGAGTAATTTCAACCAATCACCGGTCTTTGGTTGAAAGAGGTCTAAATTTTCGAAAAGTGGATAATTGGGCATTCATAAGAATGGATGCGGATGGGTGGGATTATTTTTGTCGTATGCCCGGAGGAAGAATTAATGTTACAATAGTAAGAGAGTTTTACTCGGTACTTGCGAGAGGCTAGTACCGTAGAGTCGTTACGATCTGTTACCATTAGAGTACTTGTTGTTCCTTTTACTTCTACCGTAATCAATCAAATTTTCATATACCACCGGTCAAACATCACTCTCTAGTCATTATGAGTATCGGTGGAGACTTGACACCGCGAAGGATTTATTAACAAATGTTCGGAATCTTATCAAGTTTTATTCCAACATTATGATAGGGATAGAGATGTCTCCACCGCCGCTTTACTTCCCCATTTGAGAACCGGAAACGTTTCATCAATTCACGGGTTTATCCAAGCGATGATTTCTCGGAACTCGGTGATGATGAATTGTTCTTGTTGTATGCTATAACGAGCGGGGGTTATAGATTGGGGAATATTGATTCGAAAGCAATTTGTTAGTTTTGCATTTGGAAGCGAGACCGTTCCGTCGGCCTATGCCGTTTGCATGGCGATTTCCGAATAAGTGTTCGTTTGGCTAGGGTACCGGAAAAAGAGCGACGGATGAGTACTTTCCGGCTCGACTTCCTCAGGTAGGGCTACTACCAGTCGATATTCCGGGAGGATCTTCAAGTGGAGAAAATTAGATAGTTATGTTGGTTGTAAGGAAGGAATATCAAAGATAATAATAATGGTAGAATAAATTAACTTAGAATAAATTAGTTTAATAATAACTTAGATTAACTTAGTTTTAGTTTTTTAGTTTATAGTAGTATTTAGTAGTTAACTTGTACTTTTTAATATTGTAATATATTTGTTTGTGTTAATGTTTTTTTTTAATATGCTATATTATATAAACGCTAATCTATATGACACGTAACAATATTCACCCGTTATAAAATTTATTTTATTTCCTAAACCAACTTTTTACTACTCATTACACATCGAGACGATGCCAATTCGTAAGTGGGGAGTAGAGATTGGTTAGTAAATAAAATAAATTTAATATATCAATTACTGATGCACTTAGTTTAATCAATCTTAAGGAAATAAACGAAATAATATATAATCATTATAATAAAAATGATATATTTGGATAGAATAAAATTTTAATTAAGTAAAGTAATCTCGATATATTATTTCTATATTATTTATATCTATGTTAGATTTTTATCAAGATTTTAAGTATGTATACCTAGATAAATAGTATGAAATATTATTTTTTTTTGAAATTAGACAAAAGTTACTTATAATTATAATAAAACTTTAGAATGATTTTGTTTTCAAGACAAGTATGAATTTGGAATCAGATTAGGAATGATGAGATTTTTGGCATTACTTTGACTAACTATGGCCAAATAAGCCTACCCGAATGTAATTCCCAATTTTTATCCCCACCTCAGCCTTGCAGAGTGATTAAGACTTCACTCGAAATTAGCCATTATGATTAACTAGATATAACCAACCCTTAACTTGAATTGGTCTACATTTCTTTGAAATCCCGCAAGTTTAGTATGTGCTTATGGATAGCGGTGACGACATCGAAATTCAATAATGGTATATCTTTGAGATTGGAATAAATATTATTCGGAAGGCAATCTATTAACAAAAAGTGTTATTCTCTAGAAAAGAAAAAGTTGGAATAATTAATTCCGATGTATCCGTACTCACCTCATGACACTTGAAAGATAGTCGACTCTGGTAATAAGTTCGGATATGTTTGTTGTTATTAAAAAAAAAAAAAAAAAAAAAAAAAACAGTGTCAGGATGTTACTAATCAAGGTATTTTTTTGATCAAAAGTTGAAGGTGTAAGCACGTACGACTTGCCTCTATTTTCTTTTGATTTCCCTTTGTTATCCTTTCGATTAGCCAAACACCCGAGCCTGAACGTTATAAGCCATTTTGCCAACTACTTGACTTAGTCCTTGATTCCGAAATTTCATATAGTGGCGATTACAAAGTTATTCTAAGTATTTTATTTTATAGTTATTAAGTAATTCATGTAGAATTTCATTTAGATAATATTTATAACTGATTTATTAAGTTATACACACTTTTTATTTTTTTAATAATCTTAGATAGATAAAATTAATATGATTATAATGTTGACGGCATACGTTGCGAGTTAGAAATTTAATCTAGAAGAGCTATATTGTTTGCATTATAACGAGTTTATATATTATCGCTTATTTTGCTCGAGGACGATCAAAAGCTAAGTGGGGAGTAGTTGATGTATGATAAAAATATAATCATATTATATGACTTTTTATATCGTATTTACGATAATATCGTATAAATTCTATAAAAATATATCTAAAAACACATAAAAATCGAAATCATTATAAATAGATATTATCGTTAATATTTTAGTAAAACTTATAGTTTTTATGATCAAAATTACTTGTGGCTCGTGTTTTTATTTGTTTCGGGGTACGTGTGATAGAAAACTGAAGAATTAAAACCGAAACAGTACGAAACGGAAGAAAGATATTTTTCAAGATCCGGCCCGAACCGAAAAAATCCGGCCCGAGCCGGAATCTCTCTGCCACCAGCACATGGGGATTTGTCGGGGAGAGAATCTCCACTGTAGCACCGGCCCGCGCCGGGACTACACCGGCCCGCGCCGGCCTTGACATCCACTCTATAAATACTCCTCATTTGCAGCTTGAGGAAGTTGTACCAATATATATATATATATATCACTTCTATATATATATATATTATCTTAATCTAGTGTGTAGTTCTGTAAATACCGTAAACGACACTCTGTCGAAATAATCCGTAGTATAAGTATCGTTTTAATACTTAGAAGGTTTATCAAGGCTCGTTGTTGCTAAAGGAGTTGCTATTTCCGGAGAATACGACTCTGACACTACAATTGTAATCTGGTAACTTTTTAATGTATTTATGTTTGTTTGTTGTTATTAGTATCTATATATTAGTTATAATGATATTAGGCTAACTCTATATCTAGCCAAGATATGAAATTGAATTAGTTTATCTTTTTAGGGAAATAGATGATGACTATGTTAAAATTGAATTAAAATCGATTATAATGAATCTTTTTCTATCTTGCAACGTATTGATAATATTCGGATTGACGTAATTAACCAAGATGAATCGCAACATATAACCTAACGATGAACTGACCAGAGAAGTTAGGATATGAGATAAAGGATAGAAAAACCGGAGGGTAAAAATGGCCGAGTGAAAACGTGACAACGGAATCCTATTTCCTACCCGGGGGCAGATTTATCTTGGGAAAGATGAATCTTATTAAATTTGTGTTCGAGATCATAATAATGTTAAAATCACGAGTTTGATTAAAACTACACCGTTTGTGTTAAATCGATCCACGACAACCGGAGCCTCTTGAATAACATCGGCCGTCGACAAACGGAATAACCTCTTTTATCCGGGGTAGATTTGTACTCGGTACTGTTCGGACTAACTAAGATTAGCATGGGGCGAGTTGTGGAGATTAAAGCGATGACAATTTGACATGTGACAATTTCATACGCTCGTGTGAGGAGGAGTTGTCTAGCTTAGGAATACACCGATTCATATATAATTGATTCACCTTAAAAAAAGGAAAGATCGAGCACATCTATTTCTACTAAAAAGAGATACCGATTCGGTGACATATTCTTGGCTAGTCTTTTATAATATTACTAGTATTTATATCTTATATATTGTATTGGTACCTATATATATTTATATCTATATATATATATGTATTTCTATATATATTATATATATATATTTATGTATCTATATATATACGTTCTAGTTTTATGCATTTATTTCTTGTTTTAAGGTTACTAAATAGAAAAAAAGAAAATTGCGACTTAGATTGAGTTAATAATAGCTTCTTGGTGTTTAGCCACACTCTGAATTACCATACGTTTCCCTGAGGATTCGACACCTGACTCACCATACTAGCACTACAGTTTGACCCGATACACTGTCGGTTAAGGACTGGAATAGCACTAGGAAAACCCACGTCATGTATTAAGATACACTTGGATTGTGCAATTTAATTAATGATATTATCATATATTAATATTGGATATTAATTGATTCTGGAAAAAATAGATTTATGATAATAGGATAAAGATATTCAATATTAGATATTGACAATATGTTGGATTTATTTAATATAAGATATTAAATTATCGAGAATATTTATTTTTCTTATTTTACTGGTAAAAGGTTTTCTTTCTCATCAATCTACTAGTAAGCTTCTTCAATCATATTGGGGATAATAGGGGTGACGCTTTCTCCTATAAAAGAAAGGGGTTGGCTAGCTCTTTTATATCATCACAATTCCAAGAGTTCATAATTCTTGTGAAAAACTGAGAGCTTCTTAGAGAGGGTTTTGGAGAGTGAGAAAAGGCCGGTCTAGCAACCAGATTTTTTAGTAGCAGTCCGGGGAGAATTCGGGCGAGGTGCTTGTGTGGAATATCGATAGAGGCCGGACACGTGGACGGCTTGCGCACACTACTACTCTCCATTGACGGTCAAAGCGTCAATCTATTAGATCAATCATGGTAATCACCGTCAACTACTTAACGTTTTTATTGTATTAAACGAAGTCGATCTTGGGATCGGAAATCAATTTTTTTTTAAATTCAGTTGCGTAGACTAGTTGATTTCCTAACATATAGTTCTGGAGGAACAACATGATTTTTGGAGAAAGGAGCACCCGCCCCCCACCGCACATCTTTATTGCACAAATGGTAGATATGGCGAGAAATTTAAGACTGGGTTGGGGCTTAGAAGTGCAATAAAAGCCCGTATTTGCATTGTAATTCCTGTTTCTTGTAATAGCCACAACTTTGAAGTACAAAATAAAAGATCGTTTTTTGAAACCAAAAAAATCAACTTCAACCATAACCCGAGCAGGAGAAGGACGTTTGCGATCTACAATATCCGAATTCAGGCTATTAGGGTAGACAGTCATTGCAGAGGCAATTCAGGCCGACGTGTATCCAAACATGAGCCAGAGATGTCTCTTGATTCAAGCAAAAGTCAATTGTCTATTTATATAGAATCATTAGATTTTTCCCAATTGAACAGAATCTTCTATAGGAGAGTCTCTTATAATCTTTCTCAGACGAAGGATGAATCAACACATGCTTTTTGTCAAGAAGCACGTTCGGACAATCTGCTTTAAGCCTTAAACCAGTGATGAATTTACGCAGATCGTCCAAGTTTGGTGACGATGCTGGATACCGTCATAATGATAATCCGGGCCATGATCTTCTAGAGAAAATATTCAAGATCAAAAAACCTAAAATGAAAATGAGACGAGGGGAATTTGGTAGCAATTTAGACTGAGCCTAAGAATGGGTTTTTTCTCAAGTTGCCTACGTATCCTGGGATTATTCAGGAATCAAGTCTACCATAGTTCTAAGGAACGTTTATATAGGGAACACTTATGCTCTAGGTTATGGTTGTGTCGTGCCCTTCAAGGACTCTCACTTGTAACTGTTGTGGATGTATACGTGTTAATCTCCGTGATTTTAGGAGATAAATACGGCAATTTAAAAGATATGATCAAGGCCTTTATGAATTATCCACGTGGGATAAGACCATGGTTAGCTGTATCCGACCTGTGGAGAGCTCCCGACGACACTGTGGTTAGAGCTGCGCTGCCCCGACCTCGCTACGCCCTGACCGACCTGCAGTGGCCTAGGAAGCGGGTTAGGTAGACTAGACCGACCGACCTCCTGGGGATAAAGGTCTTACAATTGAGTATTGACTAGGGCTCCTGGCCCTTAATTGTTCACTTTCTCTCTTCTCATTTATTACTTATCCATTTGTAGGATGACACGTGGCCAAAGCTGATCTGACCTCCGTGATAAACCCTCATATCTGACTGGACTCCTGGTCATGTCTGATCTGTTAGAGGTGGAGCTCGGTCCTCATCCTTTAGATTTGAGAGCCCTTGGAAGTTCCAGCTCTGCCACGTGGCAGTGTTAACGTTATAACGTTGTAACGGTTGTCCCAAGAATCGTGGCGTTTACACCCATGCATTTTGAGGGCGGTTTTTGATGTGAGTCAACCAGTTGATGCATTTCACGATGTTTTATCCCCATTTCTCATGCATTTATTGATGTGCTTGTATCAATTCAAGTTATTATTTGCTTAGTTTCACCCAAATGTGTATATAGTAATTATTATATAAAATATCATATTTTGATAGTTTTGTACCGGTTATAGTAACCGGAGCGTCATTTTGGGTTTACGCTTGGTATTTTTGGTGTTATATTGCAGGATTATAGGTTAACCAAGACCCCGAGTGATGCCACGTGTTGAGCTAAACACGTCTTTTGAAGGCTAGAAGAGTGTGTCGGGAGCTAACAAGTCAAACGGATCAATTGTCTTTAGTGTTTCTACCGTAGCCTATCTTCAATGGACATTTTACCCAGCTTAGAAGCATTTTATGGAGAATGCTTCTGAATGAGAGCTATAGATGAAAAAACAAGATTTTCAATACAATTTGAATCACATCAATCGGAGCTCTACAACTCAAGTTATGGTGATTTTACTGAGCTGCTGTGAAATCGGCGCACGCCACTTTCAGTGGCGCGCGCCAAACGTCACTGTAGCTATTCATATAGTTTCAGACCTTTTAGTGACGCACGCTAGACCTTTAGTGGCGCATGCCAAGAGTCAGGAAAAGTGATTTTCAGCCATATAAACCCCTTTTGGATCGAATTTCCCCAAGATTCAACCCCGTCTTCTTCTCCATTTTCCCCCTTTTCTCTTGCAGGCACACCCTGATCGGCTAAAACTGGGTGTCCAATCTTACCGGCAGTGTACCGGGTCTAATTGTAGTGTAGTCTGGTGAATCAAGTGTCGAATCCTCAGGGAAAAGAAAATGTAATTTAAAATGTGGTTAAACACCAATTAGCTATTATTATCTTGATCTAAGTCGCAATTCTTTTTAATTTAGAGCTATTCAAATGATAAATAATTAGATATTTATATAGATATAGATACCAATATAATAGATAGTTAATAAGAACTAACCAAGACAATGTTATTGAATTATGATCTCTTTTAGTTTTAATGGATGTGACCAATCTTCTTGTTGAAGTGTAATTGATTATGTGAAACGGTATACTCCTCGCCTAACAAATTCCCCTCATACGAGTGCACGAATTCATTCTATGCCTCCTCCTTGGTAAAACCGTAATTAAACCTAATGATTTGACATGATAATCTCTCGAGTATAAATATTCTATCCCCGGATAAGAAAGAGGGTTCCGTTTGTCGACGGCCAATTTTACCTTCCGGTCTTTCTACCCTTTTCTCATACCCTAACGTCTCCGGTCGGTTCATGATTAGGTTATGGTTCGTCCATATCGGTTAATTACGTCAATACGGACTATCAATTAGTTCAAGTAGAAAGAGATTCATCAAATTCAATATTTTAATCATATTTTAACTTAGTCATCATCCATTTCCCTAAAAGAGAAACATTTTTCAATTACATGTCTTGGCTAGTTGTATAATTAGCCTACATACATTATTACTAGTAGATAAAATTGTAAAAAAAAACAAACAAACATAATAACAGCAGAATATTACCAATTATAATTGTTGAAGGGAGGCTTCGTCCTCTGAATGTCACAACAGTGATAAATTCAACAATCTTCAATAATTATTCTAACTATTACAACATTATTACTACTACTTTTTAGGCATAATGCCTACTGAAATAATATTTACAGAGAGTAGATAAGATAGGGATATATATATATATATTGGTATATCTTTTTCATACCTCATAAATGAGGTATTTATAGGCAGAAATCTCTGGTCCGGCGTGCGCCGAAACTGATCCGGCGTGGACCGGATTAACCGATTTCGAATATCATGTGTCAGACGCACATGGGGTAACATGGGGTAATTATCACATAATCCGGCGTGGACCGGTTTCTTCCGGTCTGCGCCGGGTTTAATCTGCCACTTGATGATCCTTTGTATGATTTGATTCCGATTCTTCTACTTTGTATCACATAATACCTGTATAACAACAACAAAAAACGACAAAAACACAGGTAAATCTGACAACAAAAGTTATAATTTGTATTATGTTATTTATTTGTATTTATTAGATTTTTATATATTATTTTACTATCATTTAATACTTTTTAGATAAAATTAATCAATAATATGTATAAAATGTGATAACATTTCGTCATAAATTTAACATATATCAACTATTCCCCACTTAGCTTTTGATCGTCCTCGAGCAAAATAAGCGATAAATAATAGATACATATTCATAATGAAAACAATATAATTTATTTAGACTAAATTTTTAATTTAGTAAGGTATATCGTCGATATTTTAGTTATATTAATTTTATCTATTTAAGATTATTTAAGAAGATAAAAAGTGTGTATAATTCAATAAATTAGTTATAAAATATTATCTAAAATGAAATTCTACATGAATTACTTAATAAAAATATTTAGAATAACTTTAAAATCGCCACTGTACGAATTATTGGAATCAAAGACTAAGTCAAGTAGTTGGCAAAATGGCTTATAACGTTCAGGTTCAGGGTGTTTGGCTAATCGAAGGGATAAGAAAGGAAAATCAAAAGAGATAGAAGCAAGTCGTACGTACTTACACCTTCAACTTTTGGTCAAAAAAAAAAATAAAATATCTTGATTAGTAACATCCTGACACTGATAAGGGTCGGTTTTATCTAGTTAATCATAATGGCTAAATTCGAGTGAGGTCTTGATCACTCTACAAGGCTGAGGTGGGGACAAAAATTGGAAATTATGTTCGGGTAGGCTATTTAGCTCTAGTTAGTCAAAGTAATGCCAAAAATCTCATCATTCCTAGTCCGATTCCAATTTCATACTTGTCTTGAAATGAAAATTATTCTAAAATTTTATTATAAGTGATTCTTTGTCCAATTCCAAAAAAAATATATTTCATACTATTTATCTAGATATACATACTTAATTTCTTGTTAAGATCTAAAATAGATATAAATAATATAGAAATAATATATCAAGCTTACTTTACTTAATTAAAAAAAAATTCTATCAAAATATATCATTTTTATTATAATAATTATATATTATTTCATTTATTTCCTTGAGGATAATTAAACTAAGTGTATAAGTATTTGATATATTAACTTCATTTTATTTACTAACCTAACTCCATTCCCCACTAGCGAACTGTCATCGCCCCGATGATAAGTGAGTGCAAAAATTGGGTAGAAAATAAAAGGAATCATTTTAATTAAGGTGATACGAGTTTTTCTTATAAATTATTCATTTGGAAAAGAAAAGACTACAACATAACATTTTTATTAAAGGAAATATTAATATTACACAAAATATAAGGACATAATTAAACAAACTTATGGACTTAAAGGAAATTCTTAAACTAAAACAACTTAAAAGAACTTAAAAACTTAAAAACTTAAAACATCTTATTCCAACTTATAAACCAATCACTTAAACTCCTCCCGTCTCACACAGATGAAATGACCCCTCTAATCTTCTGCTGTAGATGAACCGCTTGGTACATCTACTGGAAGCAGACCTAGAAGAGGTTGACGAGAAGGAAAGATCTCATCCGAAGCATTCTCCGGAACTCCCGCAAAACGGATACAGATTTTAGAGATCAAAGACGCAAACGGCATCGGTTGACGAAAATTTCGTCTACCAAGAGCAAAGTTGATAGCCGTCTTGTGGATCAGGACTCCCCAGTCAATAATAGCTCCAATCGTAATAGCATACAGTAGCAGCATCTCATCATCAGAAACCTCGGAAAAGTCCAAAGTTGGAAAAACTCACGAATTTATAAAATGTTTCCAGGTTCGAAGATGAGGAAGCAGAGCTGAAGTGGCGACAACATGATCACGGTTGTAATTTGGAAAGAGAATTTGGAAAGCTTCGGCACATTTATCAATAACACCATGAACTGTGTCCAAATTCCACTGCGATTCATAATGACTATTTGGGGTAGTTTGGACAGGAGGTATTTGAAAAGCTTGATTGATGATAAAAGGAGTGAATGGTACAATACAACCACGGACACGCACAAAACGTGTCGATTCCACAGAAACAGAGTCTGACAGAGCTGCATAGAATTCTCGAACTAGAGTGACATTGACCTTGCCTCTTGGTGTACGGACAAAACGATCCCATCCACCTCCTTCAATACGGAGAAATCCCCACTTTGGTTCATTTTTCGAAAGTTGAGACCTTTCTCAAGTAAAATAGGGGACTGACTGAAATTGGCTAGATAACGGTCTTGAGCTGTTTGGTGCGGATAATCATTAGGATCGAAAAATAAATGTTGAATATCCGGGGTTTCATCATTTGGGTACAACTGGGGAGAGTAACTGTTAACTGAAGGAGAGGAATGATTGGACATTTTCTACCGTTAATCAGTAGGTGAAAGAGAGGAAGGGGTATCATTTTAAAATTGCAAGGTATGCTATTTATAGGTAAAATTCGAGCAGAAGAGGAAAAATTCGTTTCAGTGTCATAAATAGATTTTCCGGCGTAAACCGGTGTGTTCCGGCCTACGCCGGAATCTATTTAATTTCGTCGAAATAAATACCCTATATATATAGGCATTGTCGGGTCGGTGATAACCCGGCGTGAACCGGAATATACCCGGCGTACGCCGGTTTTCACTATTCACGGACGAGAGTCTAATTTGTGTGTTGATGGCCGAGAAAATTTTCAAAATCAAACAAAATAAAATACATCATTCATCAAAATGTTATAAATAAATTATTACCAAATAAATTCTTACGAACTGGGGAATTTATTAAAAAGTGCACTAACCACTGAGTGCATCAACCAAACGTCAATGTTAAAATTTCTAGTGCCAAAACAACATAATGAAAGGAAATAGTCATCAAAGTACAAATGTTTTTCCAATGATAAAATTTTAACCAGTTTATTCGAAGTCTTCAAAATTCAAATCATGCGGCGGTGTGACATGGATTGAGTCGAAAGCGCTCCAAAGTCGGAAGTTGAAGTCGTGGTATAGAATGGATCTTGTGAACGCATGGTAGACATAGTAACCGAACTATCGAATCCAAGCGATCCAAAACCGGTAGTGACAAACGAAATCGAAGCGTAATCTCCAAATCCCGAAGTAGCATTTGTGACACACGGAAACATACCACCACGACATACTAAACCGACCCGAAGTAACCCGAGTGTAAGATTGAGAGGTAGGAGGCGAAGGAATCGGTCGAACCCGAGCCGGTAAGGTATAGGGATGCCCGGCACCGAGGCGGATCATCGACATCCGCTCATAAGCGTGGTCTAGACCTCTCATAAAAGCTCGCCGACCTCTAATTCCCACTCTAATATCATTGGCCCACTGCCTGACTCGGTCGAATCCTAACAGCATATTAGTCTGACTTCTATCAATTGCACTAAGAATGGCGTCAGACTGGTGATAACTCTGACTCTGCACAGGCTGCCTAGAAGAGGATCCAAATAGGGGTGGGATTCTAGTACGAGGGATTTGCCGACGCTGCTGTCGGTTAGGATTATTATAATCAAGTTTACCAGCAGGTTGCGGGGCAAGTCTAGGACCTATGATTGGGGTATCAGCAGAAACAATTTTGTCAGCCGGTAAGGCTGGAACTCTCGCCATCAGGCACAATGCAGAGATTAGATTTGGAAATGGCATGTTTCCTTGCGGAATACGAGCATGAGCAAAATCCCAAACCTTATTGAAAATCAATTTTCCTAGATTGACCGGAATATCCTTAACTATTGCCCAAGCAGTAATGACATCATCTCTACCAAAAGCACTGACATGAGTAGATGGACTGACATTATAGCCCAGAAACATCTTAATAGCTCTGACACCCTTAATACAACCCCCGTATGCAAACCTATTATCAATCCACGTCGCAGATGGGTCGAAGGCTTGTTGAGCTTCATAAGCCTTAGCTTGCAAAACACTAGGTGGATTAAACCCCAAACAGAATAATAATCTTCCTCATCGGGAACCTCGGGAATGGCAAAAAATGCATTAATGCGGCGAGTAAAAGGGACGGTAGCATTTTAAGAGAAACGAGAGGTCAAAGGACCTTCATCTACGAGCTCATAAGCGAAATGACCAGAATAAAACTCAGCCACCATCGTGGCATTAACAGGGTCAACACGCTCATGGGCTATCTCCATCCAGCCTCTACTCTCAAAAATTTCCTCCAGTTCAGGTCCTAAGGCAGTAAAATCTATACCCCGTTCTAGCAGTACTGGACATTTTGAAAAATATCTATCAAAAGCGGCTACGGCTGCAGGACTGGCAGTTTTCTTAAAGGATATGGCCTCTTCTTCTGCTGTCAGAGGCCTAGGCTCATGCACAGGTACTACAGGTGGTATGTCAGATTTTCTTTTCTTACTACCCTTTTTACGAGAGGAAGACTCAGCCATCTACGATTGTGGTATTGACAACAACACCAAAAAAAAAAAAAAAAAAAAAAAATTAATATTAAAACAAAATGAAAACATCAACAAAAATTGATAAAATTAATACTTAAAATTATAAATTTGATAAATAATTATTTTAAATGGTTACCTGAAAATGTGAGGGATGTAGAAAAACGTGGGTGGCCGGAAAATATGTCACTTCGCCGGAATTGTGTGCTTAAGCCGAAAATCACCAACTTTTAGTATAATGTATTAAATTTGTGGTGTGTGTGGTAGAAGAGGTATTTGAAATAATAAAAATGGAGAAGAAAAGAGGTGGGTTTTATGGTGTAAAGAGGTGGGGGAGAAAAGGGGTGAGGGCGGCGCTGTTAAGAAAAAAATTGGGGAGAAGAAGAAGAAAAGAGAGAACCCGTAGGTTAAGTTCATTTAATTCCGGCGTGGACCGGTCTAGTCCGGTCTACGCCGGGTTATTAAAATCCGTTTTTTTTTTTTTATAAATATTTTTATAAAATCACAAAACCATTTAATGATAAAATAAATTACTACGATATTTTTTGTATGATAAATTCTAATTATATCATATAAACCATATATGATATAAAAATAAGTTTATCATAAAATTTTTATAAAATCTTTGAAAATAAAATTCAATCTATTCTACTCCTATCATTCTTAAATCTTCGAGATTTCTATAATAGCGGTCCATCAACCTAATTCCTAGGAATGATGCGTTTGAATTCTCTCTTTGTTGTCCATCGGGATTTTCGGATAACCACCTAGTCGTTCCCATCTTAATTACATTCAAACATTCATCCCGGGATTTGGTTGTGCTTTCCCCACATTTTCCACTGTGTTCACTTTTTCCACAGATCCTACACCTTAGTAGGAATCTTGCCCTTCTCTTTATAGCACTTCTCGATTTCCCATTACAAAGATCTCTTTCTCTAATTTTACTTATTAGTTCTTTATTCAATTTAAAAACTAAGGTTTCTATTTTAAAGGCAACATCTTTATCTAAACCTAATTTTAAAAGTAGAATAAAAACTTATATTCTGTCTATAAAAGGCATTCCAGTTCTTTAATGTCTATCCGGTAAAAGACTAAATTACCTAAAATGTATTTTAAACGAAAAATAAGAAAGAGTGTACCGGAATCGGCTCGGTTTGTGGCCGATAGCAAAACGTTTCTTTTTAATCGTTGGAGGGTCGCTCGGGTACATAACCTCTCTTGTTAGAGGTATCCCTTCTTCTTTTACAAATAACTTCACTCGTGACCATTGGCTATAAAAGTTGTGAATCCATCGTTAATTCTATAGCTCCCGACTTATAGATTTTTGTTACTTCATATGGACCTCGTCCATCTTGATTTAAGCTTACCCGGAAACCACTTCAAACGTGAATTATATAAGAGTACTCGATCACCTACATGAAACTCACGAAGATAGATCCTCTTATCATGGAAAGATTTCGTGCGTTCCTTGTAGATTCGAGCATTTTCGTAAGCGTCGAGACGAAACTCATCCAGTTCTGTTAATTGAAGTAATCTATAATCACCAACAGCCTTTGGATCAAAATTTAGAAATTTAATAGCCCAAAAGGCTCGATGTTCTAATTCAACAGGGAGATGACAAGACTTACCAAAAACTAATTTATAGGGAGAACAACCAATTGGTGTTTTAAAGGCTGTTCTATATGCCCATAATGCATCATCTAGTCTTTCTGCCCAGTTTTTACGATTTGACTCTATAGTTTTTTCCACGATTCTTTTTATTTCTCTATTAGATACTTCTA
This sequence comes from Gentiana straminea, assembly GCA_036785695.1. Taxonomy (NCBI): domain Eukaryota; kingdom Viridiplantae; phylum Streptophyta; class Magnoliopsida; order Gentianales; family Gentianaceae; genus Gentiana; species Gentiana straminea. Next base: position 4,442,580 of record JAVUPR010000022.1, read on the forward strand.
CCTGTCCACTAGTTTGTGGATGATATGGTGTACCAAGTTTATGTTTTACACCATACTTCTCAATTAATTTTGTAAATGGACGGTTACAAAAATGTGATCCTTGGTCACTAATTATAGCCCTAGGAGTGCCAAATCTCGTGAATATATTCTTTTTAAGGAATTTTAACACTACTCTAGAATCATTAGTGGGAAGAGCTTCAGCTTCTACCCATTTGGATACATAATCGACCATCACTAAAATGAATTTCTTACCAAAAGATGGAGGAAAGGGGCCCATAAAATCAATACCCCAGACATCAAATAACTCACACTCCAAAATAGGTTGGAGAGGCATCTCGTGCTTCTTGGAAATATTTCCCCATTTCTGGCATGATTCACAAACCCTTGCATAGTGGTGTGCATCTTTATATAGAGTAGGCCAGTAAAATCCACTTTGCAAGACTTTGTAAGCGGTTTTCCACCCTCCATGGTGCCCTCCAGCCTCACGATCATGGCAAAATGATAGTACACTTAAAATCTCATCATTGGGTACACATTTTCTAATTATACCATCTGAACATTTTCGAAAAAGATCTGGCTTTTCCCAATAGTAAAATTTTAAATCATAAAAGAACTTCTTTTTCTGTTGCCATGTCCAATGAGATGGAATATACTCACAGGTAAAGTAGTTAACAATATTACTGAACCATGGCGAGCTTTCTTTGGATAAATTACCAGCTTTAACCAGTTGCATTCTTGGAGGAGCATCAACCATGAGGAGTTGTTCATCTGGAAATGAATCTTTGATCTCTTGTCTTCCTCCTTTTCTTTCTTCAAATTCCATACGACTCAAATGGTCTGCTACTACGTTTTCACTGCCCTTTTTATCTTTAATTTCAATGTCAAATTCTTGAAGTAGCAGAATCCATCTAAGAAGACGAGGCTTCGCATCTTTCTTCTTTAACAAATATTTTAATGCTGAATGATCAGTATAAACAATTACTTTGGAACCTATGAGATACGATCGAAATTTGTCTAATGCAAAGATTACAGCCAGCAGTTCCTTTTCAGTGGTGGCGTAATTAAGTTGGGTTGTGTTCAAGGTATGGGATGCATAGTAGATTGCCTTAAGTACTTTGTCATGGCGTTGACCTAGAACAGCTCCGACTGCCAGATCACTAGCATCACACATAAGTTCAAACGGTAAGTTCCAATCTGGTGCTATTAGAACTGGTGCAGTTACCAATCGTGCTTTCATAGTTTCAAATGCTTCCATACATTTGTCATCAAACTTAAAAGGTACTTATTTTTCAAGCAAATGACTGAGAGGTTTAGCTATGCGTGAAAAATCTGCAATAAATCTTCTATAAAAACCCGCATGTCCAAGAAATCCTCTCAGAGTTTTCAGGTTTACTGGCGGAGGTAACTTTTTAATTACTTCAACTTTGGCTTTATCTACCTCAATACCTTTTTCAGAAATTCGATGACCTAAAACAATACCATCTGATACCATGAGATGACATTTTTCCCAATTTAAAACTAGGTTTGTGTCTTCACAGCGTTTAAGCACGCGTTCTAAGTGTAGAAGACATTCTTCAAATGAATCTCCAAAAACGCTGAAGTCATCCATAAAGATTTCCAAAAATTTTTCTACCATATCTGAAAATATTGCCATCATGCATCTTTGAAATGTAGCTGGTGCATTACATAATCCAAACGGCATTCTTTTATAGGCAAAAGTTCCATATGGACATGTGAAAGTCGTTTTTTCTCTATTCTCCCTTTCGCAATAAATATTTGTAAATAACCCGAATAACCATCCAAGAAACAATAAAATTTATGTCCACTTAATCGTTCTAACATCCGTACGATGAATGGAAGTGGATGATGGTCTTTCTTCGTATGCTCATTCGGTTTACGAAAATCGATGCACATTCGATATCCCGTGACTTCCCTTGTTGGAATCCATTCATGTTTATCATTTTCCTTTATCGTGAATCCGCCCTTTTTAGGCACTACTTGGGTAGGACTTACCCACTCATCGTCGATATGGGAAAGATTATTCCCATTTCTAGTAACTTAATAACCTCTTTCTTGATTACTTGTTGCATATTTGGGTTGAGACGGCGTTGTGGTTGGATACATGGTTTAGCCTCTTCATTCAAGATGATCTTGTGTACACAAATCTCGGGACTTATTCCCCGAATATCCGCAATCGTCCATCCAAACGCTTTCTTATGTTGTCTTAACATTCTTAACAACCGATCTTCCCGTGACTTGGTCAATGATGATGAGACAATAACGGGAAGCAAATTATCATTTTCAAGAAAGGCATATTTGAGATTTGAAGGGAGAGGTTTTAATTCCGGATTCTTTGGTGGCTCTCTACCGAGGGTTTCAATATTGGGCCATCCAGATTCTAAATCTAAATAACGATGCCATGGACGTTTTTCAAAAGAACTTCCGGTGTCGAGATAAAAAATGATTTCTTTCTTTTCTTGGTCGTCTCCTTCATAGATAGATAAGGCTAAACATTCTTTGAGCTTATCTTCAAAATTTTGCGATTCAAACATCATTCATATACATAGAAGATATGCTTTCTATGAATGAACATGATTCTAGTGATTTGTATGGATGTTTCATAGCCTTAAAGATATTAAAGGTGACTTCATCTTCATTGACTCTTAAAATTAATTCGCCTTTTTGAACATCAATAAGAGTTCTTCCCGTAGCTAGAAATGGTCGACCTAGAATAAGAGGTGCTTGAAAATCCTTCTTCCATTTCCATGACTACAAAGTCAACTCGGAAAGTAAAACTTATCTATTTTTACCAATACATCTTCAATGACTCCTTTAGGACGTTTAATAGACCTATCTGCCATCTGGAGAGTCATCTCGGTGTTTTTAAGTTTTCCTATTCCGAGTTTCCTATAATCCTCAAAAGACATAAGATTAATGCTAGCTCCGAGATCACGAGTACCTTTTTAAACAGAAACCCCCAATCTCACATGGGATGGTAAAACTACCCGGGTCTTTTAGTTTAGGAGGAAGTTTGTCTTTGTAATACTTGCGGAACATTCTTCATTGAGGCGATGTTCTCATATTCTTCTAAACGTTTTTTGTTCGAGAGAATATCTTTAAGAAACTTGCCATAAGTAGGCATATTGATTAGTGCTTCTATGACGGGAATATTGACATTCGGTGTGACGAAATGTATCAAGGAAACGTGCATACTTTTTATCCATTTTCAACTTCTTAATTTGATCTCTAGGTGGGTAAGGTAAAGACTTAAGGTCAATAAATTCAGGTTTTGCAGTTATGCTCTCCTTACCTTTTTCCTTAGATAGCGATGCTTCCTTAAATGTTTGAGCATCTGGTGGTCTCCATGTGTCATGATCCTGTACTATCTTCTTTGAAATTTGTTCAAAATCCTTCTTTACTTGTTCTGTTGGGGTATTGCTACTCCTTACTTGGTCTGTGCTATCAGTAACTTCGTCTTTTCTAACATGTTCATTGAATAAGGTCCGTAGATCGCTAGCCCTTGGATTTTTCAGTATTCTTGGGACTTTGATCCATTCTTCCTCTTTCATTTCAGTTTCAATATGATCATTACGACTTAAGAATTTGTCAATTATTTCTTCTTCTTCTTTTCGAATTCGGTTCGTCCTTGCTTTTCAAGTCCTTTTCGAATTTATCATCCAAATCATCTTCTACTTCATTATTTCCTGAGTTTTCTACTCCGTTACTTCCAAATATCCTTCTGCTTCGGGTAATAACAGCATTCACCTCTCTAGGGTTTCTTTCAGTATTACTAGGTAATCCTCCCGGAGGTCTAGTGTTTTTTCGTTCTCCTTCTCTACTCAAGTGATCTTCCATATTACGCACTGATGCCTCTATAGTTCTCATTCTCGTGTCATGCCCACTCATGGATGTTTTCAAAGTACTCATATCCTTAGTGACAAGTTCCTATAGAAGTTATCATGGTTTCCATATTCGAGCTTGGGTAGACATCACACCCATCATGTTTTCCATTAATTTTCCCACTTGTCAACTCCTTCTACGGGCTGAGTTGAACTTTGAGTAACTGGTATACTTTGTGTGGTGTGTTGTGGGTATAATGCGGGTGGTGATTGCTTGGTTTTGACTTGATGAATTTCCCGGTAACTTTGGTTTTGAGTATTGTATGAGCTTTTGTATTGAGTAGGATAGGGTGGTTGTCCTTGCTTACTTGGGTTTTCAGCCCAACGAAAGGTAGGATGGTCTCTTTTAATGGCATTGAATGAGTTTGAATAAGCATTATTCAAATTCCTATGCTGTTGCAGAAAACTCACTTCTTCCCTAGAATATTCTTCGGATTCTTCTATTCCGTTATCATTATTCGAATATTCAGTTGATAATTTTCCTTCTGAGCCAGAATTCTTGTTTCCTTGTAAGCCATCAAACTTTCTACTAAGATTTTCCAGATGTGCTAAAACTTCTGAGTTTGATGTAGATTCACTTACAAATGCTACTTTTCTCGTCGGAACCGTTTCCCACATTCGGTTATTCTTAGAAATTTTCTCAATTGCATCATATACAACTTGTGCTTCACTCATCATCAAAGAGCCTCCACATGCATGATCAACATCAAGCACGTGAGTCCTTTCTTAATTTACGACAAAAAAGTTGGATTTGCATGTCAAGAGAGTAACCATGATCGGGACAAGCTCTTAACAACTTTTTAAATCTTTCCCACGCATTTCCAAGTGTTTCCTCGGATCCTTGTCTAAAATTAGCAATTTCGACCTTCAATTCCAAATTCCTACCGGCGTGAAATATTGTTTTAGAAACTCGGTTTGAATGTCCCGCCAACTTGTCAACGAATGATGTGGGAGTGACATAAACCGATCTCTAGCTCTTCCTTTTAATGAAAAAGGAAACATTGACATCCTTGTCAATTCACGATGAGCACCTTGGCTCTTGGCGTGTTGCACAATTCTTCAAAAAGATATAGGTGATGATGCGGATCTTCGTCATCTTCACCAAGAAATTGGGCTCTTGTGTCAATCAAACCAAAAAATGGGATTTAATTTCAAAGTTATTTGCTCCTCATTCATTAGGTAGACGAATTGGATTGTTAGTTTCATTTCTTCTCAAAGTCCGATCACAAATCGGTCTTGGGTTTGGTGGGTTATTATTATGATGATTATTCTGATTTCGGTTTTGGTTATTCCGATTATTGGGATTCTGGTTATTGAGATGTGGTGGTGGTGGTGGAAGATTTTGTAACGGTGGATTAAGATTATTGAGGTTTTGTCCATGTCCTTGGGCATGAACAAGCCCTTGTTCAGGTGGTGTTTCTTCACTGGCTTCGGCCATTCCCGTACCTCGAGTTGATGATTCCTGGGGAGATACACCTCCAAGATGTCCTTGGCTGGTTTGGCCACGTCTATTTTCTTCTCTTAATTGTCTTTCGTAAGTATTTATATCTGGTTTATAAGGAGTAAGTGGTGCCTTACCGCTTCGGGTCATCAACTACAAAAATAGAAAACAACACTAAAACAAAAAGTGGCTACTTACCAATAAGGTAAGTACCAAAACAAAAGTAGAAATAAGATTAAGAAAAGTGTTGACTTATTCTCAAGAGTTTTGAGCTAATATAAGTAGTAACCATAGACATAATAAATTAAAGTTACTTATTCCCCGGCAACGGCGCCAAAAACTTGATCGGCTAAAACTCGGGTGTCCAATCTTACCGGCGGTGTACCGGGTCTAATTGTAGTGTAGTCCGGTGAATCAAGTGTCGAATCCTCGGGAAAAGAAAATGTAATTTAAAATGTGGTTAAACACCAATTAGCTATTATTATCTTGATCTAAGTCGCAATTCTTTTTAATTTAGAGCTATTCAAATGATAAATAATTAGATATTTATATAGATATAGATACCAATATAATAGATAGTTAATAAGAACTAACCAAGACAATGTTATTGAATTATGATCTCTTTTAGTTTTAATGGATGTGACCAATCTTCTTGTTGAAGTGTAATTGATTATGTGAAACGGTATACTCCTCGGCCTAACAAATTCCCCTCATACGAGTGCACGAATTCATTCTATGCCTCCTCCTTGGTAAAACCGTAATTAAACCTAATGATTTGACATGATAATCTCTCGAGTATAAATATTCTATCCCCGGATAAGAAAGAGGGTTCCGTTTGTCGACGGCCAATTTTACCTTCCGGTCTTTCTACCCTTTTCTCATACCCTAACGTCTCGGTCGAGTTCATGATTAGGTTATGGTTCGTCCATATTGGTTAATTACGTCAATACGACTATCAATTAGTTCAAGTAGAAAGAGATTCATCAAATTCAATATTTTAATCATATTTTAACTTAGTCATCATCCATTTCCCTAAAAGAGAAACATTTTTCAATTACATGTCTTGGCTAGTTGTATAATTAGCCTACATACATTATTACTAGTAGATAAAATTGTAAAAAAAAACAAACAAACATAATAAAATGAGAATATTACCAATTATAATTGTTGAAGGGAGGCTTCGTCCTCCGAATGTCACAACAAAGTGATAAATTCAACAATCTTCAATAATTATTCTAACTATTACAACATTATTACTACTACTTTTTAGGCATAATGCCTACCGAAATAATATTTACGAGAGAGTAGATAAGATAGGGATATATATATATATTGGTATATCTTTTTCATACCTCATAAATGAGGTATTTATAGGCGAAATCTACGGTCCGGCGTGCGCGAAACCGATCCGGCGTGGACCGGATTAACCGATTTCGAATATCATGTGTCGACGCACATGGGGTAACATGGGGTAATTATCACATAATCCGGCGTGGACCGGTTTCTTCCGGTCCGCGCCGGGTTTATCCGCCACTTGATGATCCTTTGTATGATTTGATTCCGATTCTTCTACTTTGTATCACATAATACCTGTATAACAACAACAAAAAACGACAAAAACACAGGTAAATCTGACAACAAAAGTTATAATTTGTATTATGTTATTTATTTGTATTTATTAGATTTTTATATATTATTTTACTATCATTTAATACTTTTTAGATAAAATTAATCAATAATATGTATAAAATGTGATAACATTTCGTCATAAATTTAACATATATCACACCCCACACCCCAAGGGGCTTTCCTAGCCAAATATATGTAAAAATCAACTCTTGAATTTGATTGTAATAGTTAAGGATTCTAGCTTAGCTTCTACTACTTGATTGGAGTTGAAATACACTAGTATTGATTCCTTTGAAGCTTTTGGAGTTGAATGAAGAACACCAAACTCGAGTTCTTGCTTTTGGTTTGGTAATCTTTAATATTTATTTCAATTCTAGTGTTCCTATGGTTACGAATGTTAACTTTGATATGTTGATGTTTGTATTATGAGTGGCTAGGTTAAACTAGCCAAGACTATGTTGTAGAACTAGTTAATCTCTTATGTTGATTGGGAATGGTTGTTTATGTTGTTTAGTTTCATTTGATGTAAATCTTTTCCTACTTGCATTGTATTGTTTTCTTGTATTGGAGTAATTGACTAATGCTTGCATTTACACACTTAATGGAGACCGAAAAGAGATATTAGGTGTGAGAAGAGGGTAGGAGAACCGGAAGTTAAAATCGGCCTTTCGAGGCATTCGATTTCTTATCCGGGGATAGTTGACATTGTCATTGCATTCAAGTGCTTATCATACCAATTCATTAGGTTTAGGATACCTAGTCCAAGGAGGATGTATAGAGTAGTTTCATACACTCGTATGAGAGGGAACTACTTGATTAGGAATGCACCGTTTCACACTTTTGAACACCATTGGTAGGTTGGAAGGAAATCATTCCCATGATACTACAAGAGAGTTGCTAGTCTGCACATTGTCTTGGTTATGGTCTTTTATCATTTTATCACCCTTTGTAGTAGTTTTTAGATACATTTACCTTCTTGAATTATTGCGACTTAGATCAAGATAATAATAGCTTTTCGGTGTTCAACCTCACAATCCTTGTGGATACGACCTTGACCACTAGACTAGACAACAATTGACCCGGCCGGTACACTGTCGGTTAGATTGGACATCTAGAAAAGTTCGATCAGTTTTCGAGGTAGCAGTTGGGGTTCATAAACCCCGTCATATCAACCAGCCTCATCATCATTGCCTTTAAACCAAAAGACCGGCGTTGTTGTACTGACTTCTTTTCGTCTTCTTCTTCAATCCACGATTTATCGCATGTAAGCTCATTATTCTCTTCTCTTTTTTGTGTCTTTATTCAATACACGTCATAGAGTAGTCGTTTGTCCTCGCTTTTTTGCTACTCAAACCTTGAACCCTTAAGACTACTAATGGCTTAATGGCTGGCCCTAGAATCAAATTCGTTCTGAAACAAGAGAAGGTATTGGATATTTGTAGCAAATACGGGGTAGATTCAGACACCTATAGCCCCGGATCCCCACAACTACTAATCTTTACTCATCCCAGCCGCCGGAGGGGTACTGTGTTGTACATGAAGACCAATTTGACGGAGGCCTCCGGCCTCCGTTCTATCCGGCTTACCTGGCAGTGCTTGAACAGTATGGCCTTGGCACTACCCAAATAGTTCCTAATGGAGTAAGGATCGTAGTAGGGTTTGCCATAATCTACCAAGTGGAGAGAGTGAAATTTACTGTGAACCTCTTTAGGTCTTTCTACCAAATTAAATCAGTCAAGGACAATCCCGGATTTTATTATTTCCCCCGCCAATCATGGAAAGTAAAAGAAAACCATTTGCTAGCAGATGGCCCGACCTCATACAAAGGGTGGAAGGCCAATTTCTTCTTTGTGCGGCACGAGGGTGCGTCTAGGTTGGGTCGATGAAAAATATGGATGAACAGCCTAAGGATACCTTCCGTACTAATGCCGAAGCGTTGCAGACGATTCGGGGTTCTGGGGTTATCCTAAGATATGTCCGACTTCCTCCGCAGCTCATTGAGGCAGCTCGGTTAACCGAGGCCGGTCCCGACCCATATGTTGCTCTTGATCTCTTAGCCAGAGCAATGCAGCTTAGTCAATTTAAAGTTTTCAAAGGACAAACTCTTCAAGGTTCGCAGGGCGAACCAACCAAGCCCCGCATGTCAAGCTCAGTCAATTAAAAGTTTGCAAAGGACAAACTCTTCAAGGTTCGCAGGGTGAACCAATTGAGCCCCGCAGGTCGGACTCAGACAATTTAATGATGGCAAAGGACCAACTCTTTAAGGTTCGTGGGACGAACCAATTGAGCTCCGCAGGTCGGACTCATTCAATTTAAAGTTTGCAAAGTAAAAACTCTTCTAGGTTCGCAGGGTGAACCAACTGAGCTCCGCAGTTCAGACTCAGTCCATTTAAAGTTTGCAAACTACAAGCTTATCTAGTCTGCAGGACAGACAGAAATTCGAGATTCGTAGATCCGGTCCAACAAGGAAAATAAAAGACAAGTCAGATAGATATGCCATCCAAGAACTAAAAGTTCCAACATGACATACTGGGGGGCAGAGTACCCCACCACATTCAAGTTACGTCATGAAGCATTTTTAATAAGTTCCCAAAACGGGATAAGGTAAAAAGAGTCTGGTAGAATAAATACAGATTACATTATTGAAAGTTTTCACAGCAAAACTCAAAAATAAAAGCATAACAGCTCTAAGAATCAGGAGTTGGATTTGGCGGCTCAGTCACAGAAGGAGAGGATCCCGGAACTCCTTCAGTCGGTCGTTATAAACCTTATCCATCCCTGATTTATACATGAAGATGTTCGGAAGACGGCCAACGTCCAGATCAAGAAATTGGGCGGTATAAGTCCCGCTCGCCACATCAGCGAGAAACATGTTCAAGGCTTGAGAAAATTCTGGGGAAGCCTTATAATCCTTAAGTATACGTGTTAAGGCCACCTTGAGCTGTGATGCCAAGGCATTCTTCTCTACTCAGAGCTTAGCGACGGTCCGTTCTAGCTCAGTCCTCACACCAAGATGCTCATCCCACAGAGTCTGGATGGCTCCAACATGCTTCGTCTCCTAGCTCTGTAGCTTAACCGTTTGAGCTTGGAGCTCCTTACTGAGAGAGTTATTTTCTTGAACTACAGCCTGCAATTGCCCCTTGAGCTGCCCACACTCAGAAGATTCTTTCTCCAGGTCAGCAACCTTTTTTCTTTGATTCACTACGCAGGATGAAGCAACAACCAACCTCTTGAAGGTCTCTTGAGTCCTGACCAACACGAGACCCCTACAAGAAAGAAATTATAATTTGTTAGCAAAGACAAACACAAAACATAAAATAAGAGAAAGTGGTCGAAATTGTTGAAATAGTGTCCTAAACCCAATCGGGTTGGACCGGATCCGACATGGTCGGATCATTTTTACTATTTCTTTATGTTCATACATATGATAAATGGCTTTCTGTTATTATATATCTGTTCGTTTAATAGACAAATTAAGATATTGTATATATGATAACGTCATTGGTATTAAACTGTGATAGAGAGACCATGATAGTGATTATGGTTGATGAGATCTCGACTCACTTTAAAAGGTTTATTGCTTAAATGTCTCTAGTCATATGTACTATTAAATGGACGTTAATAGTACGATTAGACTATCACGTATTGGATTTCTTCTATATTATGAAGATAGGGATATATCTCGTCTATCAAGTCCACCTTTGGAGTGAAGGAGCGCGGTCTGGTATTGCCCGGTTGCTCCAACTTTGGTTGAATCACGGGGTCATTTAAAGCTGAACCAGCGGTCTGGTTAGAGGCATGCTCCTCAGTATGCGTTCTCTCAATGGAAATGCTCTCATCACCCCACTCATCACCTGCAGCAACCTATAATTTGGCGAAATACGTCACTGCAAAAAGGACAAGAGAAAGTGGGTTAGTTTGCACTATAAAATAATGAAGAAAATGAATAAGACAAAATAAGTAAAAGTTCCTACAAGCATCACGATATTCAACAATAAAGGGCACGTAGGGATCAGGCCCAGCCTCGCTCAGTCGAGCTGCCTCGATCAGTTCAGAAGAACACTCTTTAACGTCCATGAAGACGCCGGGGTCCATGATAGCCTACACGTCAGAAAAACTAAAAATCTCCGTGGCAGGATCCTTACGCACGTCGTCCAACCTCCATTGGCTCAGCTCAGCCCTCCCTCTATTCTGAACGAAAAAGAAATGGGAGCGCCACCCTTTAGGAGGTGAAGGTCCGTCAACCATGTAAGCCTTAACACCCTACCGGCGAGGAAACTGGTACCACCCTGCAGGCCCAGGATTCTTCCTGATCAAACTCCGGCCATTCGGCATAGGATAGCAAACCCTATAATGCTCCTAACACCATTAGGAGCTACATGAGCAGCACCTATACCATAGTGTCGCAGCACGTCCAAGAAGGTGGGGCACCAGGGTAGTCTTAATCCACCCTTCAGTTGGCATTCACAAACCGCACAAAAACCATCTGGTGGTCGGTAGGCATAAGGCCGAGGATCTCCGAGAAGTTCTGGAGCAAATACGTCCATATTTACCATATATTCTTGACAGATGTAGTCTATACTACTCTGTGAAAGAACGGATTCCATCCCGTAACTACATATAAGCCTTTGGGTTTCTTTGCGAACCTTGTGCCTAAGGGCATGATCGAAATTCCAGGAGGAGGGACGGGAAGAAGAAGCTAGATTTGGGTTTACCCTAGACCTTTCGGTTTCGGAGTCAGTTTCTGAAGTGAATAATTCTTCAACAGAAGAACTGGAAGGGGTTGAAGCTCTCGGTAACATGAATACGGAATTAGAAGTGTAGAGAGCAGAACTTACGTACGAAACCAGGGGGCAAACGGAAAGACGCTATGAATCCTCCGGTCTTTGATTGCAAGAATGACGTATGAAACAATAGTGACAGATGGTTGATGTGATTTGGGCTATATGCCTCAATGCGTTTTCGGGAACCGTTCCCCTTCAATATACATGGACAGGAAACGCCTCGGTACCCGAAAACATTATGACAGTGACATAACAAAGTATTGCCACCTGGCACAACAAGGTGTTCAAACCCTCTTAAGCCTCAACGACAGAGGCCAAGCTCCACAAGGGCAGAGCTGACCAGCTCGGAAAGCTTAGGCCAGCTCTGGGGCTTATGACTGAGGTCGGATTAGCATCGGCCACGTGTCATCCTATAAATAGCAAAGTAATAAATAAGGAGAAAGAAATGGAGCATTTAGGGGTTAGGAACCCTAGCTAATAGTCAGTTCAAAGACCTTTATCCCCAGGAGGGAGGTCTACTTAGTCCGCCGAGCACCATTTATAACCCACCGCATGTCGGTCAGGGCACAATAGAGCCAGAGCAGCGCAACTCGGGCCAGGGCATGGTCTGAAGCTCTCCGTAGGTCAGATTGAGCTGATCACGATCTTATCCCACATGGGTAACATATATGATAAATATGGAAAGAATCCCTAACAATTACAACTCTGATCCTATTATTTATGATAGCATAATTAACTCCTAAAATCATGGAGATTAACACGTAAATATCTGCAGTCGATTACAAACTAGAGTCCTTGAAGGACACGACACAATCCTAACCTAGGGCACAAATGTTCCATATATAAAGTATCCTTAAAACTACGGCAGACTTGATTCCTGAACACTCCAGGATACGTACGCAACTTGAGAACAAGAATTCTCAGGCTCAGTCTAAATCTAAAACAACACCATCTCGTTTTTGTGCTTTTTGTGATCTTAATCCGTCGTCTCTAGAGTTTCCAGGCCTAGATTATTCATAGACGAGATCCAGCATCGTCATTCAACCTATAATCCGGGAAACGAGCAAGCAAGGCTTTCTGAAAAGGTTTCGCAATTCGTTGCATTTGTTCCCTATAAATTTTGAAAGCAGTCTTCCCTTTACGTCGTGACAACGATTCCAAACCCATCGGAATTTAATTGTTCACATGTGACGGTTGTCGCCAATGATTTCGAGGGAGGTGCAGCTCCACCCCCAATTATCCATACCAGAGTTAAAGAGCAACAGGCTGCCGTATTGATCGGTGGAAGGATCTCACGTTGTTACATATTCCAAGTTCATACAATACATATTAAATCACATCAAATACTTTATTGACATAAAATCCCACGAGTATAAAGAAAGTATTCTTATAGAAGATTAGCTAGAACACAAATAAAAACCCACTAAGCATTTTAACATATAGTAGGGGTTGAATTTGTCAGCCGGTTACATATTTATTCTTATCTCCTTGCTTATGGATACACTTGTATGTGCTGGATAAATTTTGCTATACATCATGTTCATATATAGGTGAGGACTTATTCGCGGAATCAATTTAAAAGGGAATACTCGTGTTTCACATATTCAATTTATGGTCACTTCTTCTTGTTCTTTAATTACTACGGTAATCTTATACAAGAATTAATACGTGCATTAACACCTATAACAAATATCGAGAAATTGTATTTTCAGGTCAATTTAACACATCTTATTTTATATCTGACCGGGTCAGACCTGACATTTCTTTTTAGGTTGCCCGTTGCATTCCCCACACGCCCCATTGCATTTTTTCAACGTGCCCGCGTAAATTTACACGGGTTCAAAGTATTTTTTTTTTCATTAGGTGCATAATTATTATTTTTACATGAATGAACACCTATAACAAGCCACATAATGACAATGACGGATTCAAATAAAGATTATCGTGGATGCACAACTTTATGTTCAAAGTTTTATTTTTTATTTTTTATTAGGTGATAATTTTCCAAAGACACCACATGATGATGCTTAAAATTGTAAACGGGTAATTAAATAATTCGAGTTAGGAAAATAGTATCAAAACAAGTATATTTTGTATGAATTTGGACTGAACTCTTTTGAGAGAGCTGCATACGTATCCAATTCAAGTGTGGAATTGGAATCAAGTCCCCCTCGTAGTTCAGGCCTTACCTTTGTACTTTCCAATCGTGGCCATAACCTCTCTACCATAATAGGGAGTTATCACCGGTTAACTATCAGACGTGGGGTCTACCCACGTTTGTAAACGGTTATGTCTTTATAGATTCTGCCTTTGGCAGTTATTTGCCTTCTGCTCAGAACCTGGCGGAGTCCTGCTCTGCCACGGCTGCTCAGAACCTGACGGAGTCCTGCTCTGCCACTTATATTATTATCTGACTGTGCGATGGGCCTAGCCCAATTATAAATATCCCGGCCCAGTGGGCCCATATATCATCATAAGTCCCCCCAGACTATGGTGAGGTGCTGTACAACTATCCTAGTCAGCAACGTGTGAACTTCCATCATTAACATAACGCGAAACGAGGCCAACTTGCCCTTTTCTGCTTAGAATGCACTGCATTTACGTTACTGACTACTGGGTATTTTGCCCAGAGTATCCTTGCGCTGCAAGTTTGGTACATAGTCCATTCGTGTAGTGGGTCTTCTGCCCAGGAGACCCTCGCTCTGCAAGTTTGGCCCTTAGTTTATTTTATGATCGGTCTTCTACCCAGAGTGTCCTTGCGCTGCAAGTTCGACACTTAGTTTATTTAATGATGGGTATTCTGCCCTGAGTGTCCTTACGCTGCAAGTTCGACACTTAGTTTATTTGATGATGGGTATCCTGCCGGAGTGTCCTTGCACTGCAAGTTCGACACTTAGTTTATTTAATGATGGGTATTCTGCCCAGAGTGTCCTTGCGCTGCAAGTTCGACACTTAGTTTATTTGATGATGGGTATCCTGCCCAGAGTGTCCTTGCACTGCAAGTGTGACACTTATATTTTTACGATTGGTCTTCTGCCCAGAAATGTCCTTACGCTGCAAGTTTGACAATTTAAAATTTTACTATGGGTCTTCTTCCTAGAAATGTCCTTGCGCTGCAAGTTTGACAATTAAAATTTTACTATGGGTCTTTTTCCCAGAAATATCCTTGCGCTGCAAGTGTGACACTTAGAATTTTACTATGGGTCTTCTGCCCAGAAATGTCCTTGCGCTACAAGTTCCAATGCTCGGTATATTTTTGGCATTTAGCCTTTAATTTTCTGTGTTTCAACACAACTTTAAATATTCAAACATATAATAAACAAAATTAATGAAGATATATTTCAAATGGATAACAATTTCAGAAAATAAGCTTATTTTAAGGATATTATTTCCTTAGGTGTATAGCATTCCAGCTCCTAGGAATGGTCTGTCCAGAGGCATTAGCCAGTTAATAAGATCATTTTCCATGTACCTTGATAATTTTGTAAGGACCTTCCCAATTTGGGTCTAGCTTTCCAGTTGGACCTTGCCTGCTGGCATCATTTCGCCTCAGAACTAAGTCACCTTCTTTAAAATACGTACCTCTAACTTTTGAGTTATAGTATTTGAGCAATCCTCTGCTTGTACTTGGCCATCTGTATTAGAGCTACATCTCTTTTGTGTTCCAACTCATCCTTAATGTGCAACGTATCTGTTTCCTGCGTTTCAGGACAGTATAATCCTGCAAATCACCTTTCTTCCCTAGCCTATCAGATATGGGACCGGTTACCCTGTCCCAAACTGATTTTCTTTCTTGTCAGATTTATCATCAGTTTTTCCTTTTTTGGAATCCCTGTGGGAGTCCACTCTCTTGGCCCTGTTTGCCTTTTCTCCTTGGCAATGTCTGTACGCAATTTTTCCATCGTGCTCGGACTATTGCTGCTCAGCTTAGCATGTAGTCGTCCTTCTTTCAAACATGCCACGAAGGACGCTACTAAGAATTTATCATCCAGATCCGCTAACTGGGATGATTCTCCGTTGAATCTTTTAATGAATTGCAGCACTGTTTCATCACTTTTCTGTATAATGGTCAGCAAATATGTTCGGTTTCTCTGGAAAGGTCTTGCAGCGATAAACGCGTGCATGAACTTCCTGTTCAGAGTGGGGAAGTCTGGAATGGATCTGGGGTTCAACTTATTGAACCAATCCCTTGCCTTCCCTGTAAGAAGGGTTGCAAATGCCCTGCATTTCATCTCTTCTGGTGCATTGTATAGGCTCATATGCAGTATGTACTGGTGCATATGGTCATATGGATCCTTAGTGCCATCATTGACTGAATCTTGGGGATCTTGAATCCTGGAGTACAAGGAAATGTATCAATGTCCTCAGTAAAAGGAGACACCAGCCTAAACTTATCTTGCTTAGGCCTAAGAATAGCGTCCAATTCTGCTTTGGCGTTATCACCACCTGGGCGAGTAACCACCACCCTTCCAATGGACTTTGCCTCATGTTTTTCTTTCTGAATTGTATTATGAGGAGAAGTTGTTTCTGAAACTTCGGCATCCTGATTTCTAGCTTTCAATACCTCCTGAAAGATGGATTTTATCTCTTCTCCTTTGAGATTTGCCAGGTTTTATACCAACATCTGTCTGACTGCATTTGGTGTGCTGGTCTGTCCTTCTTCCATTAGAGTTTTATTTCCAGGTTCTTGACCGTTTCCTTCTGGGCTCTTTTCCCTGGTTTGATCTTCAACTTCTGGTTGATTTTGATGCTTCTTCCCATGATTTTTCGCCATTTTTACTATAAAAGCAACTCACTAACTAGAATCGGCCCTCCTTCTAGCGCCAAATGATGATGCTTAAAATTGTAAACGGGTAATTAAATAATTCGAGTTAGGAAAATAGTATCAAAACAAGTATATTTTGTATGAATTTGGACTGAATTCTTTTGAGAGAGCTGCCTACGTATCCAATTCAAGTGTGGAATTGGAATCAAGTCCCCATCGTAGTTCAGGCCTTACCTTTGTACTTTCCAATCGTGGCCATAACCTCTCTACCATAATGGGGAGTTATCACCGGTTAACTATCAGATGTGGGGTCTACCCATGTTTGTAAACGGTTATGTCCTTATAGATTCTGCCTTTGGCAGTTATTTGCCTTATGCTCAGAACCTGGCGGAGTCTGCTCTGCCATGGCTGCTCAGAACCACGGCGGAGTCCTGCTCTGCCACTTATATTATTATCTGACTGTGCGATTGGCCTAGCCCAATTGTAAATATCCCGGCTCATTGGGCCCATATATCATCATCACACTTGACGGAGTCATATATAGTACATGATCTCAATTCGGCACATATATATATATATATATATAATATATATATATATATATATATATATATATATATATAAAGCAGTTCACATTACAATCTAAAATAGAATATCCGGTTACTAAAATTCAAACGAGATAAAAAGTATATATATTACTTCACTTTTTCTTTCAAGAAGATACATGTGTGCTTTATTATGGGGAAGCTGGACTCAATCATGCTGTTAATCTTGTTAATGGTGTCTGGTAAATTAACTGTCTTTTCTTTTTCTATGTTCATTTTTATTAATGCGTATAACTCGATCGGAACATCTCATACATATGATGTTCACATAAATATGTATGTAATCTATATTTTTTATATATATAATATATGCATGTATACGTACCTACAATGATCATGCATTTATTGTGTATTTCTTGCTTACATTAATTTACAACTGATCTTACAACTGATCTTGCTTACATTAATTTACAACTGATCTTACATAAAAATGTGTTGTAACACGTATTCTGTAGGTGGGTTTCTTGCTTCTGGGGCTTCGCTTGCAACCTTTAAGCATGAAAAATCATTTCGTAAATTGCCCTTTTTTAATATCGACCCTTCAGGCTGGCGATGTGAAGTTGTCGGATGCCCTGAGGCAGGAAAAACCGATTATTGTGCTCATTTTGGCTGCGGCGTTTGTGACTATCCTTATGGAACATATCGAGCATGCACTTACCTTCAAGATCAACCACCACCTTCACCACCACTTTTACCCGGAGAAGAAGAAGAAGAAGATTCAAGTGCAGATGGAGGTGAAGAAGAATGAATATGTTCCAGTACTACTTAACGTAGCGAAGCTGAATGACTCATCAGCTTATATGTATGCTTCATGTTGTGACTCTATATATATATATATATCTAATGCTATCTGCTGCTGGAAAAAATACTAGTGAGTTCGTCTCGTAGTGACTCGAAATGTCCCATTGATTATAAGCTGTTGCTTAAAGCATCTGTAGCATCAGCATTATGTAACATGTTTTTCTTTTTATAACATCATGATTCATACTTGTTTGTGTTTGGTATCCAAATTGTTGTAAACTGAATGCTTTCAGTTTGTTGAAAGCTCGGCTCATTTTGTATTTTGAGCTTTCCGGAAAACAATCTCCAGGCTTCCTGTATACATAGTCGAACTCAGTAGATCGACTATGTATCCAGAATCACGCAAAGAAATAAAAGGCACCACGTTGAAAACTCAAGATTGCAAAATCACATTGAAAACACGAATACTAGCAAATCATAGAGAAGATCGTTCAAAGTAAACAACCATACACGAAAGACCAAAGCACTGTAGGTTTTGCAATATTCACAAGCAATATTTCAAACGCTTAAAAGATGCCCCCACGTTTTAGAGCACATTTGGAACAAAAATGTAAACCTAGATCTTATCAAGCTTTTCTGCCTTGATCAAGGGATTGGCCTTGGCTATAGCTTCCTGCGAAGCTGCTCGATAATCAAATTGACAATCGTGTTTATCTGAATAACGGTGTGATCCACAGAAGATAATCCCACAGCGACATTTAAAACCGGTTAAGCCAACCTTTTTCTTGCAAGTACCGCAACGGCTTGGACCTTGACCTTCCTTTGCACTCGGTGCACCTTCTTCGATAATGCTTGAAACTTGGGATGATTCGATCCCCGGGGTCACAACATCCACTTGAACTGCTTCCTTTTCAACAAAGATGCATTTGCTTTCATCGGTATTACCGGATGTTTCATTCGTGATATTCTGAATAGACAAAGCAGCAAGTTTAGTTGTCTCCTCCTTCTGTATCATAGCCTTGTAACAGACTGAGCACAAATTCATGTTTGCAGCACTTCCGAAGAATCCACAGTTGTTTGCACACAGGACTGGACCATCTGGAGCGGGGTGACATCCTGTTTCATCATGCTCCATTATCGTCGTGTTTCCTGCAAATATCAAAGAAACAACAATTGTTCTTTGTTTCCGTTTTAAAGGTATATATAACCTAGGATCTGTACCTTACTCGACCCAAGTCATACCCCAAATCGAGAAAACGTCTCCCAAGTAATGTATCACACTTTCTCCATTTACAAAAGACTCCAAACCATGGCAATGCTTAGTATACACCAAGCTCTTTAACAACAAGCGATGGTCCGATCAATGTTTTCAACTAAAACTATTTGAAAACATTCTTTATTATCAAAGGACAAAATGAAAGCACAAAGAAGATATACAGAAGATCTTTCTACCTATATGTAATCACAACACAAATAAGGATGTAGCCAGGGGGTGGTTTAGGGGGCTAAGCCAATCCGGATTTTCATTTTGGTACATAAAAAAAAGCCTCGTCTTGGTACATCAAAAAAGCCTATATAATTCAGTTCAATATAATCAGTCATCTTAATTCAGATCACTCAAACCATACAAATATCGCCCACAAGCCTATACAAACATTCCTGGCTCCTGTAGTTGAATACAAAGATATGGTGGCTGTTTTAACTATAAAAATAATTGCATGTTATCATCCTAACATCCTCAGATCATATCAGGTGAACCTATAAACATCAAACAAACCTCAACAACAAAAAAATGAAACAACCCCACCCCCCCCCCCAAAAAAAAACAATATTTTTTCAATAAAGGCACGATCTTGAACTTGGTTGAACAGCAGCAAAACACCCCTAAACAACCCCCCCTAAATTTCAAAGCTAAATACAAAATAACCCATCCCGAAAATCGTTTAATTGACTTAAATCTACAAATGAATTGGATAATCGTAAAAATAAGCCAACTCTAGCTAAACGAGCATAATTTGATTTTCCAGAAACCCAATCACTCATACGAGGAAATCAAAAGCTATCGATGATAGCTGCGGGATTGATCCAAGCCCCAAAAAAATAAATAAACAAAAGAGCAAAAGAGAGAGGAAGAGAGAAAACTGACCGCAGAGGAGGAAAAGCTGAAAGTGGGCAAGTGTGGAGACGAAAGACGAATGAGGAAAATGAGTGTGTGTTTGAATTTATCAAAATATTTTGGTGTATTTCACATTATCCTTCTTTATTTATTTAAAGTGTTTATACAGTCATCATTACCGATTATGTTTGTGTTTTCAATTAGTGGATAGATTTCGATTATGAATGTAATTTGGATTATATTTAATTTAGGATTAAATTAAAGATTATGCATTTGTATAAAAAAAAAGTGTTATTTATAGCACGTGTTTTGCCGATTGAAAATTTAAAGATCATTATGCATTTATTTAACTTTCCTAAACCTTATACTCCTCATCACTACCGGATGAAACAGATTTATCGGTATTGATTTTTTCAATGCATTTTCATAACTCATTTGGAAAATGGAGGAGGATCTCTTCGAGTGAATTGGAAGATGAGCCGCCGGCGGAGGCTTCGGAATTGCAATCGTCGACGCAGAGGGATTGGATGTCTTTGAAAGAAGAACAGGAGAAATGGTTGGTGTGATTCCGGGAATTTTTTATCTTGTTCGTCGATAAGCCTAAATTTTTTTGCTAGCTTTTATCAGTATATGGTTGTACAAATCGAATCCTGAAAATGGTTCCTTTGTTTGATTTACTGGCAGAGAGGGAAGAAAGAGGGTTACGGAAGCGGTAATCGGTTGTCCTTGGCCAAAGCTACGCTTTTTTCTTGTCATTTTGAGGTGCTGGGATTTTTTTTTTCTTTCCAAAAAGGTGCTGAGATTTAACTGCAAAAGGGATGTTATAATTTCTTTTTTTTTTTTTGAGAAAGGGATGGTTATAATTTCAGAAGGCTTCGGTTTGCAGAAGAAGGAACGCACATATAAAACAAGTAGTTGAACTTGCTATAACCCATGGGTCTCTTTGCTCGAAATTTATCATTATATGTTGGTGAATTTCTGATGTATTACCCATGGGTTTTGGTAGCAAGGCTTTTGTGATGGGTGATGATGATAACAACAGAAATGGCATGTTTAATATGCTTTTGCTGAATTACTTCAGTCTTTTGACCCTGTATACGCTTTGTATTTGGTTGTAAGCAGGGAAGAAAGTAATTTGGGGTGAAAAATTGAAAAATTATGTGAAAAGCTGTCATTGATAACGAAAATAATTGACAGTGATTTTGTTTTGTTGTATTTCCTTATTTGCCCCTGAAAAAGATGAATATGGAAGTATCATGGCAGAGATGTTTTGGTAGATGATAATGTACAATGGCTTGACAATATCACCAGGGACCAATCCACAGGCTACTCTTTTGATGCTTGGACGATACATTGGCTTGGAGATTAGTAAGGAATGAATGAGATGAAAAACAATCGATAGAGGGCGTGAATTTGACGAAATCAGCTTACTTCATGCCAACAGAAACTACCCACTTTCAAATGTGGTGGCCTTTGATAGACCTAATCTCATTCTGACAAATGATGATTGAAGTAGCTTTGATCTTCGTGCATCGTTGGAGAAGCTAGAAGTTCTCTAAACTCAACTTTTGCCATGTTTCACTTCACAGATATGGTTGATGCACTCTTGGTGGGTGGGTGAGTGAGGGGAGGCAGCCATGAAACGGGGGGAGGGAGTGTCACTGCATAAAATGTTGATGTCACTGCATATCTGCCTAAAATGTTGATGTCACTGCATATGATTGCGGATGTCACTGCATAAACTGTGTGATAAAGTTTATGTACTGTCAAAGCAAAAAAAGGAATGATAAAAATGCTTACTCCCTTTGGGAGTGGGGTGGCTATCCAACAAATGAATGAACTGCAACTATTTCTACTAATGTATAACTGTTAATATCTCCGTCATGAAATATACTGATGTTGCTTAATAAATTACAATTTTATGGTGTAATTTAATTGCTGCTGCATTATACTTTGGCTAATGCCTAGTTTTCTTCTTCTTCTAATAACAATGTTATTGCATTTTTTTGGGTTTTAAGTTTTCATATGGAAATTGATGAACTCATCTCAGCACTTCATTACACTTAAACGTATTCACGAATTGCATGTTAAAATCAGCCAATGTAGATGACAAACACGCTTAACAAAGGAAGAAGCAACTAAATCCTTCCATTGACAAAACTCTCTTTAAGATTTTGCAACGATTCACGAATGGATTGTTCATCTTCAATTGTCACTGCATTTTTCAACGTCACATGTCACTGCATTTTTACGTGTCGCTTCATATTCACATGTCATTGCATCACGTCAATTTTTATGAAGAAAATTTCAATTTTCAGAAACTAAGTCGAAAAAATATCAATTTTTATGAAAAACTTTGGATGATATTTTATTTTTTTCCTTTCTTTTTTTTGAGGAATGATCCGGACACAACCGTTATGACACAACGAGTGTCACATCATGTATCGACACCATTGATCATGATGTAATAACGATCAATTAGTTTAACATGCATCAACTTGAAACAAAGAAAGCAAAGATATACGTTGATGGTGGGTTTGTATATGATTTGGCGATGTCACTGCATAAAATGCCAATGTCACTGCATAAATTGTTGATGTCACTGCATAAAATACCGATGTCACTGCATAAATTGCCGATGTCACTGCATAAAATGTTGATGTCACTGCATATCTGATTGCCGATATCACTGCATAAATTGTTGATGTCACACATATAGATTGTCGATGTCACTGCATAAAATGTTGATATCACTGCATATATGATTGCCGATGTAACTGTATAAAAAATATGAATTAAGGTGAAAGATTTATGTTGATCGTAGTTTTATATCAAAAGATATAACCATTTGAAGTCGATTTTATGAAATTAAGTCGAAAAAATATCAAATGTCATCACGGTGTTGTTTTATCAAATGTCACTGCATCCCGGTGATCACTGCATCTCGATGGTCTCTGCATCGCGGTGTCTCTGCATCGGGGGTGGCCACTTCATCGCGGTGTCTCTGCATCGGGGGTGGCCACTGCATCGCGGTGTCACTTCATCGCGATGTCTCTACATATATGATTGCCGATGTCACTACATAAATTGTTGATGTCATTCATATATGGTTGCTGATGTCACTGCATAAAATGTTGATGTCACTGCATATCTGATTGCCGATGTCACTGCATAAATTGTTGATGTCACGCATATATTATTGACGATGTCACTGCATATATGATTGTCGATGTCAATGCATCCCGATGATCACTGCATCCCGATTGTCTATGCATCGCGGTGTCTCTGCATCGGGGGTGGCCACTTCATCGCGGTGTCTCTGCATATATGATTGCCGATGTCACTACATATATTGTTGATGTCACGCATATATTATTGCCGATGTCACTGCATATATGATTGCCGATGTCACTGCAAAAAAAGAAAAAAAATAAATTTTCACCGTCCGCCGAACGAAAAAAAATAAAATAAAATAAAATAAAATTACACAGCAACAACAGCGTCCAGGTGAATGGAGAAAAAACAAAAAACAAAAAACAAACAATCAAAAACAAAGGTGAATGGAGGGGAAAAAAAAACAAAAAACAAACAATCAAAAACAAAAACAACAATATACACAGCAACAACAACAGCGTCCTTTTTTAATCTTTTTTTTTCATTTTTTTTTATTAAGGGTATTTGGGTCTATCTATCTAATTTTTGTCCTTATAACTAAGTGTTTGTTTTGGATGTCCTTTTTGCCTAATTAAGTCCAATATGCGTCCTTTTGAATAATTGTCCCAAAAAAAAATACTATACAAGAGACATATATATATATATTAATAAATAAAAAAAGTTGGTTTTATTCTAAAGTGGTTCAAGAACTAAACTCGTTTAAAGGATCAACCCGCTCAAATCCGGTTAAATCTTTTGGTTTAAAATTATATATATATGTATTCAAATTTACTCGCGACTAATCCAGTCAAAGTATAACATTACTCACGTGGCTCTCGTTTAATGCTCGATTCAAATCATGTTAATGTTATAGTTTAAGTAAATTAAGCCACATTTAATGTTCGATTCGAATCATGTTAATGTTATAGTTCAAGTAAATTTATGCCGAGTCAAACAAGTCTAGACTCGAGCCGATCTTGAGCTGCACACAAGCAACACATCTCGTTTGCGGCCATACCATACCATCACAGGAAGCAAGAGACTTCAAGCCAGGAAGATCCTTGTAATATTCCGATTTTCGGGAAAGGGCAGACGTGTCATTTTGCGAAAACGAAATATTGGGTTCGGTTCCTTTTATTCGGAGTTTAATTATTTTGGTAATTATATACATAATTTCGAGATATATATGTATATATTTAAGGAAGAAAATCTGATTTAATAAGGGTGATTAAGGAAAATCATGGAAATCAGGTAATTATGGGATTTTTCCTATTTAAGGGAAAATCAACCTAATCGGCCCCATAATCTTTTAATCAGATTTTTCCACCTCCAAAAATTCACCTTCTGCGTGTGTGAGCAAGGGAATAGGGCTGAGGGAATTTTCATCAGTTGTTAATTTAATCCTTGACGGTTTTCAGATCAGAGTCGAGCACCGGAATCGTTGTGAAGAGAGCAACGTTTGGACATCAAAAAGTTGAAGCTTTGATAAGGTATGATTAAGCCCTAGCTTTGTTCTTCTTCGAGTTTGAAGGATTCAAACTCATCAATTCGTAGTTTTTATCGTTCAGAAGCATGTGATCGAATCTAATTTAAGTTTGGATTTATCACATGTTTTCCTGCAGAAAAGGATCAGTTTTGATGCTGTTTTTCTGTGGTTTGAAGTCGGAATTAGCTGCTTAAAAGGTTAGAGGCTCTTCCTACGGTTTAATTATCGTTATTGAGGTGTAGATCAAGATTTAAGATGCTTAGATGCAAGTAAGATGTGTTTTCTTGTTGATCAATGATCCTAGATGCTATGGTATAATTTAGATAAATGCTTATATGTTTTTCTGGGTTAAATTCGATGGTAATTTGGTTAGAAACGGTTTGGAAATCGTGTTTGAAGATTTTAGCGTTTTGGGAAAAACCTAGGCGGACGGGCGTTTGCATTAGGCGGACGGGCGTTCGCGACCCTAGTAGCTCAAACGGGCATTTGCACAAGGCAGACGGGCGTTTGAGGTTAGATTTTTGATTCAGGATGTAGCTGTTTTTGGCGGACGGGCGTTTGGGTTTAGTGGACGGGCGTTTGATTACGGACGGGCGTCCACAGGATTTCAGACGGGCGTCTGGCCTGTGTTACCTTGTTTTTACTGTTTTAGCGTTTCAAGTTGGTTTTTGGCCTCATAATCGTGTTTTCACTGTTTTAAACCCTTAATCATGATATGTTAACATTAATCAAATATGAACAAGCTTCGATTGAACTTCCGATTCGTTCAGTTAAAACACCGAATGTACTCTTAAAGAGAGTTGAAGTTCGGATCCGTCGGAAGGGCATGAAAGGGCTTGTGCTTTGATGAGCTAGAGTTCATCAATGTCTGTGTAACTGATAGGAAGTGATGTCTAGTTGTCTAAATGAGGGAGTAGAGTTGTTAAGGTGAGTTTTATTCTGAAAACACTTAGGCGGTTAGTTAATTCACATTAATAATTACATACGTGTAGATAAAAGCTAAAACGTCATTTATTCTCGGTTAGACACTATTTCATATCGGCGATGTGATACGTTCATAAAAGGTGAACAACGCTACTGGCCTTAAACGGCTGAAGGGTAGTGGAGGAAATTCATCGGACGTATACGCATACCGGGGAGACCCCGGAGCTAATCGGTGCTAATCACCGTTAGTTAGCAAGTATATCTTCAGGCTGATGAACGCCATGCACAGTGTCCTTGAGTAATGATGTAACGGAGATAAGCTAAGTTAGAAACGTTTAGTCGCGACGTGTTGATGGACACGAAGTGAACCCTAAATTGAGTCGGTCTCACTAAGATAATATCTTTAATAATAACCTTAATTGAATTCAGCTTCTACTTCTTACTTTGTACAAATGTACTTACCTCAAATGCATGTTTATTTATGTGTTTGGGGGAGAGAAGACGAACAAGTTAGTGAAGATTTCGAGGAGGACTTTGATGACGACGTTTGAGGACGCCGGAGTTGAAGACCTTGTTTATTATTCTTTTATTTACGTTTATTTCCCAGTTCTGGATTATTGTTGGAACTTGTAGTTTCGTTTTAGTTTTTGAGATTCGTACTTTTGGATTCGTTTGGTTTCCGATGTAATAAGTATTACATTCTATTCTATCTTTAGTACTTCTATTCTTGGTCATTTGAAAAAAATTACACGAGTCTTTTTAGCTTCCGTTTGCTTTAATTTGATACGACATAGTAGAGGCTTACGTGTAATATTATTTATTTAATATTATGCGTGCCGAACGTTTCGATTTCCGGATAAGGACTCGGTATCCGAAAACGGGGCGTTACAATCCTAAGTACTATGTAATGGTAGTGGTTAATGCAAGCTAGTTGTGAGCGAATCTACACCGGAATTCGATCTCTAAAAAGTCGAATGTAAGCTCCAGATTCGGCTTTACAGAGATTTTTGTCTATTTTTTACTTTTGTAGAATCAAACCTTTGCCTAGAATGTGGTCCCACAATAGATTCACCATGGTCTACATGTAAGACAACTGTTAGCTGTGAAATTTCTATGGTGAAAAATTCCTTTCTTTTAGGGAATATTAGGTTTTAGTCCAATTTACGCGCTGTATATAAATTTTAATCTAATTTATATATATATTTTTTTTGTTGATTTAAGAACAAAACATTTTCTTTCGGACTATTTTACCCTTTTTCTAATCCCTAAATCAAACTCATCCTCTCCTCTGTCATTAAGGCTCCGTTTGGATTGAAGGATTTACATAGAAAGGAAAAAAAAAGATAGCAACAGAAAAGAAAAGAGAGGGGAAGGAGGGATTGTGAGTGTTTATTTTGAGTGTTTGGATAGAACTGTACAGAAAGAAAAGAGATACACGTGGATTGTCAAGACATTTATAAGAAAAATGTATTGTTTTCCTTCCGTTTTCAATTGTTTTGGAAGGAAACGAGACCACCCAATTTTTAAAGAAACTTATCCATCCTTCTCCCTTACTCTCCTTTCCTTTCTATCAAACCAAAACAATCCAAACACCAAAATTTAAATCCATCCAAATCATATCATTTCCTTTCCCTTCAAATCAATCAATCCAAACAGGGCCTAAATCAAACTCATCCTCCGTCAAACATCCTCGACACCGGACTAGATCGTCACGCCCTTTCCGTCCTGATTGCCCGATGTGATATGGGTGCCAACCTCGCCGCCGTCAATCAGCCCCGTGAACAGCCGATTCTCTTCCCTCAATCGACGGCTCGCCTCCAGTCCGCCACCAGGTATGCTTATTCTTCTTCTCTTTGCCGTTTTAATTGTATTTTATGGATAATTCTCGAGTCTGACCCGGATACAGCTTTTATTCATGTGATACCCAATTTGACAAATGATACATATTTGTGTTAAGAAGCAAATATGAGAAGCAGTTTATGCAGGCTGCCTGTGTGAAGAGCAAGATGAAGAGAAATTGTATTCTATGGATTAAATTGAAAATGTTTTTTTTTTATTTTTTATTTTTAAATTAAATGATTGAATTGAAGAGAAATTGATGTGAATCTTTATCTCTAGATGTGAGCATGTGACACTTTCAAATTGGGGCATTCAGCCGTGTGTTGTGTGTATTTGAGTATAAGTGCATTTGAGACCAAAACAAAAAATGGGAAAATTCCTGCATTGTTCACCGTGCATTGAAGACTACAAATACTTGAGCAACAGACTATTTTTAGGCCATGAATCGGAAGAAATTGTTGAGCAGGTTCTTTCAACTTAAGCAACAGTGCCTCATTTTGATTTTTTTATTTTTTTGGCGCCTGACAATCATAACTGGTACAAGTTCATATGTAAATAATTTTTACTAGCTTGCATATCTAATTATTACTGCTGCACTTGATTCCAATCTCTTACCGGAGTTGATATCCTACGAGGCTATATACCTAATATTTCAATCTAGGAACTGTGAAATCTGAGTTAAACTCAGCCGTGGATGTTGTATAAACTCTAAGATATGAATGATCATGTGCGGCTTTGCATCGAATTTACTATCTCTTTGAACTATACTTCGTAAAGCTCTAGATTTTCAGCCGTAGCGTTTGTACTAATGATTAGATCCTATCTGCTAGACTCGTGTTCTACTGTATTATATATAGTCCCATGGATTATAAGAAAATTTGAATCATCATGTTTAGAATTTCCTCCACAATAGAGACATTTGTACGCATCACATTCCATGAAAAATAAAAGGTCCAAGATGACAAGCTAAGAGTCTAAGACTGCCGTGTGCTAAGTTTTCAATTTTTTTTATTTTTAATTTTAATATATGTGTACTTTTGCTAGTTCCGTCATTTCGTGTTGAATCACAATTCTTTTTTATATGTTTGACTTTGCAAAGATAG
Source organism: Gentiana straminea (assembly GCA_036785695.1). Classification (NCBI taxonomy): domain Eukaryota; kingdom Viridiplantae; phylum Streptophyta; class Magnoliopsida; order Gentianales; family Gentianaceae; genus Gentiana; species Gentiana straminea. The sequence continues at coordinate 4,471,065 of JAVUPR010000022.1, forward strand.
AAAATGGACATTCGACTTATGCAAAGTCGAATATTGAGTTAAGATTCCTTTTTTTTAAAAGTCGAATGTCACCTCAAAAGTCGATTCAATGTGGTGTTTTTAATAAGTGCCCTCAATATATCTCACCCATTTTACCAAACCGGAAACATAATATAAAAAGGGCAAGAATGTGACATTTTATAGCAATACTGAACTAAATAGCATTCCCTCACATTAGTTTAGGTTGTTTCTGGTGTCATAATAGTTCTGTTTTTTTAGAGGATTAATACTTCTGTTGAGAACAAAAATAATGGTAGGTGTGTTGTGGTTGATCATATTGGTGATGCCACTGTTTAAGGTTTGGTTTAAGGATGCATCTATGATGTTTTAAAGAAGATTGATTGTGTTTTTTACTTGGTTCATATCATTAAGCTTTCTAATAGACTAGTGTTACTTTGTTGGTGTGTTACTGTGTTACTGTGTCATTTTCAGCCATATATAAGGCTGAAAATTGGATTTTGGAGCAAAAAATAAAGTGTTTAAGGGTTGAAAAACTTGAAATACTTTTGTTGACTTTATGTTGTTGCCTTCTTCTACTTTCTTCAAATATACCTTTAAAGATACAATGTTGCAATGTTTTTTTTTTCCAAAAAAGAATCGATAGTATTGTGATTCAAACCCCCTCCCTTACATTGGAAAGCATACTAAAAATGATATTTCAGTCATTAATGGATAAGAAATGCAATGAATATTTGTTTTATGTGGTTATTAGTACCGAAAAGTGTTTTGAGAAGTTGAAGAGGAAAACAGAATTGGTTGTGTTATTGCAGGCATATGATGTCTTTATTTGGTTTTTATCTTTCTTTGCATTGCACTATTTGTTGTGGTGTGGTTTTGGCCTAGGTGGTTGAAGGTTGTTGATTCAAATGGTTACGTTTGTGTTTTTTGTTTTTAGAAAATTGGAGGAGCCTAGATTCTCTATTGATGAGGCCGAGCCGATGCTATTTGATGCATTTTCTGCTTCATACATCTTTCATGGAGTTTGATGTGGTGCGGGTTTGAAGGATGAAGGTCCATACAAGGTAAAACAGACTGCTTTCGTCTACAAGAACTTGAAGAATGTTTTAGTTTCATTAATATGCTTTTTGATTACATCAAATAGTATTAGGCTTTTATTCTCTTGATTCCCCCGGAGTTGTATCTCCATAATGCTTTGATAGATTGTTTCATTAGGATATGAAGCATTTTTTGATAGATTGTTGTATTACGCAATGTTAATGGTGATATTTTGGATGTTAATAAAATGTGTCATTGTTGCCGTGTTACTGTTACTGTGTTACTGTTACTGTGAACGCTGTGATAAAATTCGGTTTTCAAATACTACGTCGTAAATGTATCGAATGAGGTCTCAAAATGAACAAAAAAAAAAAAGAACTTTGGTGATACAATTTTGATGATCGGTGTTCTAAATCAAAAGTTACGGTCGTTTATAACAAAAAACGCTCCGGTTAATATAAATATTTTTTCATCTTTCAAAATATAAGTCGGAAGGGTATCGTGTTTGGCTCAAATTGAAGAGCAAAAAAATATACGAATTTTGGTGAAAAAATTTCGATGATCGGAGTTTCAAATAAAAAGTTACGAGTGTTTAAAAAAAAAAACAAAGTTGAAGCAGGTCAAGCAACGGACCAACCTGAAGCATATGTATATGATGTGTGCGGCGTGTCCCTTTTATAATAAAAGGGGTATTTTTGTCCGTCTGAAATTATTGTCATTTTTACAACTAAAAAAAAGAGTATATCCTACTTATTCATTTTGCAAATATTTTTATCCTTTTCCTTCAATCCCCCTTCCTTTTATTCTGAGATTACATGTTAGAAATAAAATTTGAGTTTTGATAAACTTGTGTAGGTCTTTTCAAGGGACCAACATTACACAAAGCAAAAATGCCAAGTTTGAGACTATAATGCAACAGAGTTTAGCTACTGATCAAGAAACAGAAACAACTTCTACTTCTCTTGGCCTTAAGAAAAACATGTAATTAAACATAGCGCGAGACCTCATCACAGGTTGGCAAAATTTTCTTTTTATCCCTACCCCTCCCCCTCCCCCTCCCCTTCCCCCTCTTAATCTCCATTGGCCTACTACAAGAGTGATGAGAGCGCCCGCGACACATTTTGAGAGATTCGATCGTGTATTGACAGCTCCTGCAAGAACGCGATTTATTATTATTAAATGTGTTGCAAGGATAAACTATGCAAAGCATCAAACTTTGACTATGTACTTTAATAGATACTATTTGGTACTATATAGAAACAAAGCATACCTTTAGTGTAGGCACCTCAAATCTTGATTTGGTGATTGCCTCAAACAAGAATATATATCTGCAAATAAGTCCAATAAAATCTAAGCAAAGTGAACGATATATAACCGCATAAATTTTATCGCATTGCGAAAATGAGAAATTTACGAATTTTTAAGGAATTTTTAACCACACCTCCAAGCTAATTCAGAGATCAATTCTTTAGGTGCATCAGGCAATACCTAACAAAGATTTTCTACCGTTAAATTATATGGATAAATAAACCACAGAAACTAAATCAATACATTTGATTACTTACCTCGTCTTCATACGGATTGCAATGATCTTTAAACCAAAGCCTCAGGAACTCCTGAATATATATATTAAAATTAATAGAATCAACATAGGGCATAATCAGATGAGACCACTACTCTTCTCTACACGATGCAAGTTAAGAAAACGGGAGAGATTTTTATATTAGAGTGGCTATTATACTACACTGTACTGGACTGTCATTTAAGTGTCATTTGTATACGAAAACAAAATAATTTTGTATTTCTCAACAACTTAAAGCTAAGCGTTTTATATTACAACAATAGTGTAACCCATAGAACCATAATCGTGTAATCGTGAGTAACCCTTTTTCACTACGTTATCCACTTCTACCTAGAATAACTTTTTGCCTTCTAAAAGTCTACTACACCTAATACTTGCTTTAGCATCTTTCAACGGGTTTTTATTTTACAGACTCAAACGCTACTTTTCTCTATTATGCATAATCTCTATTCAGACTGAAATGCATCAAAATCTCTATATTGCATAATTTAAATAGAGATTATGCATTTTACAGATACGAGTAGATATACTGGTGCAAATGGTTTGTTGTGGGGTTCATAATGGTTTGAATCTCTATTTTATAGATTTACCAAAGACGCTAATACGAGTGTTATAAAGCACGCGACAAAATTTAAGCACTTTATTGACCTTGTCAACGTTTTCTGGTTCGAGGTCATTCCAAAAGCGTTCTTGGTAAGAATGGGCAATCCAATATCTGCTCGAGTCAGGAGTGTGCACCTGAAGGAAAAACATAAAACCATAGATATTAGTTACACATATTCAAGCATACATAGAGAAAAGATAGCCAAAACAATGTACCTCGTCTATTAAAAGAATAGTACCATCAGCCGCTTTTCCAAATTCATACTTCGTGTCTACCAGAATTAGGCCGTGTTCTAACGCCACACGCTGTAGTTGTGAGCATGACATGTATTACAAAATTAGACACCGCAAACAAGAAGATAAACACACTTAAACAATATCACAAGATATCAAACAAAGAATATAATTGTGAACAAAACCACGTTACCTGACCATATTCAAATAATTTTAGTGCCTTCTCACTAACTTCATTGTAATCATCTTGAGTCATCAGACCAAGTTGAACTATCTGAAATACATGATTTGCAGAATAAATATTATACAATGCTAAAAGGATGCAAGGATTTTAAGATGCTGCGATACATACATACATATACGGTTAGGAAAAGGGTAAGCAGATAGTGAGAGCATATAAAAGCAATAAATAAATAAATGCGGTTGTCAAAATTGCACAGGCTAAGAAGGTGAGTAAATGCTTTGACTTAACGGAGAAAGGACTAAAAAGTCCTTTGGGTATAGCTAATGCATTCTTATTTTAAATATCTTGCCTAATAATAAATAAAAGTGAAGTTTGAAAGAGAACATTAAAATGTATTGAAAAATGCACTGCATCAGATAAAAATGAAGTGTCAAGGCTGGTAAAAGACTCCATGCAGCAAAAAATGTGATGGCCCGTAAGACGAATAACATCTAAATTTCATCATATGGATGAACTATACCACTTTAAGATAAATAAACAAAAAAAGATTCATAATATGTCATTCGTGCGAAGTTACTTGCATTATATGTAATCTAGTTTTTTGAGTTAAAGAATATTGAAGTATTGAAAAGTCGTCAAGAAAGTTAAAAATTCACAAACCTCCTTGGGGGTAATAGGAACATCATGATCTGCTGCTTTTGTTGTTGGTGTCAATATATTTGCTGGTAGCTTTTGGTTCTTCACCATGCCTGGTTTAATTAACAACTAGTTCAGATAAAATTAGAGAATTAGATGTTACCGGTGCATATAATATTTATTTATACATCTGAAAAAAATACGGAACTAAAGACAAATAGGTATATGTAAGCTGCCAACTATAGGCAACAAAACCTACCTTCTGGAAGTACATTGCCACAATAATTACGCTCCCCGTTTTTGTAAACTGTCCACAGTGAAGTATCAGTGCTCCCAGTTACATAACCCCTCACTGCAAAATGATAACCTCTTTTATTATCAAATATATATGTGATAGCAGTATGGAAATGCTACTAACCAATTCCTCCAATAGAAATCATTGTAAGACCAAAAAGAAAAATAGAAAAACAGATGCAACAAAATGAAAGACAAATCTCACCAACGAATTCAACAGGGAATACAGAACATTTCTTCGCAATTGTGACGTTCTTGTCTGGTGAAGATACTACTGCGTTTGGAACAATGTGTTGAGTCTTATTGAACCACCACAAGCTGGTCTCATTGAGTACCTAAAGAAAAGCACTCACTCTTATCAATGAACACTTTACCTTTTCGAAATAGGATTAATTTTTTCAACCTTCAGTAGTCGTTACTGAAAAAATTAAATGATTAAAAGTTTCACCTGTCCTTTGAAGGGTATAGAAGCAAGAATTCTATCAAATGCACTTTGCCGGTCAGAAGTAACCAAGACAAGATAATCCCCTGCATCGTAGACATCCCTGACCTGCAATTAAACCCCAAACAAACAAAAGGATCACCCAAGAATCCAAAGTAGCTCAAACTATTTTAATTTTCAAGAACATCCAAATCTGACAGAACTTTTTAAGTTTCAAGAATATCCAAACCCGATAGAACTTGTAAAAAGGACAGAAAATGAGCCAACCGCAAGAATGATCAAAAAAATTATTTTACATCCGTTGTAAGTATGTTATACCAAGTGACATGCATTATATCCATGCATTCCTACTCTCTTTCACATGGTAGAGATGTGTAAGGTGAAAGAGAGTAGAAATATGCAGCCACGATGCATTACACTTTGTACAACGCCAACGGTTGTCCCATAAGATCTCTCAGAATGAATGCTCTAGCTATTTGTGCAGCATACAAATTTCCGCCTCCCTACGGCCTGATTCTCCCTCAACAAGAGTGACTCGAAATAAACTCAACAATTACAGGAAATCCCCCAAATAATTCATCCAAAAAAACATCTGGAATCTCGTACCTTTTTGCCTTTGGACCATAAAGCACACAGCATTTTCACTCAAAAAACACAATTTTCAGCCCAAAATTTTCATATCAAATGTAAAAATCAGCATGGCTAAAAGATTAAGTAAATACAGTACTTAGAGCATAGAGTAATAAGTAAATGATGCATGATAAACACCAAAAAGGCAGAGGCCAGGAGGAGCTACCTTGCCTCTGGATTTTGAAGCGAGACCAGGAACAGTTAAATCGAGATGAGTTTCAGAAAGGCAGTTGTGTAGAGAGTTGTTAATGGAAGCCATGATATCTTCTCTCCCCTCTTTCAAAGCCTGGAGTGAAAGTCGCCTTCCGTCATTGCTGGATGATGCCATGGAAACTACAAAAGCCGGCTGTTGTTTGAATCTTTTGGAACACAAATTTGTTGGGAAGAAGGTTTTGGAAAGGTTTAGACCACCTCCTATGCAATGGCTTGCCATAATCTTTCTTCGTACTCCTTTGTTTTTAAAGTGTTTCCTCCTCCTTGCACTAAGACTAGGAATTTAGGCACTCTTAAGTTAATTTCTGCAGCAAAGAGCAGACAATATCACCTCCTATTGAGAGCAGCTTCTAAATTCTAAATGCAAATTGTTGTCATCAGACCAAAACCAAATCCCACTTACAATAGCTATGAAGCATTTTAATTGAATCCAAAGTTTGCAAGCAAAAGAACCTTAATAGCTTCACGATATCAAACAATAAAGCATGTATAAAACGACTTTCTGCTGTTGAACTAATATAACTCAATTATATTTCAGCTATTCGCCAATTCCCACACCTCAGTGTCAAGAGGAGCATATTCTGATGTCATAAAACAGGGGAAACTTTTGGGTGGTACGTCCGCACGCACGGTGCAGATATGACTGTAGAACGCTCGCCTTTTCCAATGTAACCGATAAATACAGAAAAACGATTGCGTTTCCGGTGTTAATAAAGCTTTGCACACCCATGATGAATTTACTACACAAAAATTGCCTATACAACAGCTCGAATGATCTACCCAAGAAAAAGACAAAAACAAGAAGAAGCGCTCGATTTTTTTTTTTGTAAAAATTAAGGTTAACACAAACAAGCAAACAAAATCCACAAGAAATATAAATAAACAAATCAAGAACTGAGGTTGGCCAACAAAGAAAAATAAAATAAATAAAATAAATAAAAAACATTACTTGCCTTCGTTTCGAGCTTAAGCAATCGTTGACTGTTGTCTGGAATTGCTCAGCTTGAAGAGGGGAAAATTGTGTATTAGTCTTTTTTCAAAAGTTTTTTGTTCAAACAGTACTCCTCATTGAGGAGCCTTTTAACAAATATGAAAACAAAGGAATTATGTGGTTGGACAAATATACCCTCGTCTCAACCATCTACCATCAGCTCCTTTCCTCGTCATTTTCCCTATCCAAATCATATTCTTGACAAACGCAACCACCACTCGTGAAACTTAACCTGAGAAGTGCATAGAACCCCAACTTATTTCTCAAGAGAATGGCTGCATTTCGTTTCAAGCTCAGGTCGATCTCCCTTTTTAGATTCGATTGTCAGTTTTCAACTTCAACTCTCAATCCCGACCGATTCAAAAGCTCCCCTTAAAAGCTGGGCAAATTCCATGCCGCACTTAATCTGCTCCGGGTGGAGAACAACCCTGAGCGAATCAGGGAGATATGCCGGGCTGCTGAGCTTACTCCTGAGTCGAATCTCGACCGCATCGCTTATAACAAAGCTATTTACCAGCTTAAAAACCTGAATTATTTCAATGGCATTCGGGATTTTCAGGAAGAATCCAAGGCTCGCCAAGATATGAAATCTGAACGATTCATGTCGCATTTTATGGTCTTCTATGGTCAAGCTGGGATGCTCCCTGAAGCAGTCAAGACGTTTGAGGAAATGCTCGACTTAGGTGTTGAAAGAAACACCAAATTTTCCTTGCTTTCCGTTTGGCCAAGGATTAGAAGGAAATGGAAAGGGTTTTTATGGAGTTTCCTAAGATCTACGAGATTGTTCAGAATGTAGAAGCTTATAACACAATGATTAAGGGGCTCTGTGAGTCAGGTGAATGTTCTGCTTACTCTATCTTGTCTGATATGGAGAGAAAAGGAATGAAGCCAAATGCAGCAACTTTTGGGCCGATGATTTCTAGTTTCAACCTGGACCAGAAGTTTGATGATGATGCAAAGTATTGGAGATGATGAAAGAGCTCGGGATAAGACCATGGTTCAAAGTCCCGGCAAAAATCGGCCTGACTCGGCCGAGTCAATCCGATATACAGTGATTTCGACTGGAAATAGAAGCAGAAGCAGAGAATCTTACTATTTTTTAGCAGAGAATCATCTTTTCACAACAAATAGACAAATAGTTGTACAAATGTACCCCCGTGAATCCTCTTGCCTCTTTATAAAAAAAAATATTTACAGAGCAAATCAGCAAAAGCAAAAACAAACCCACAACTCCAAGAGCCACAAGCCCACAACACAGATTTGATTCACTAAATTTCCTCAATTTCTAACAAAGAAACAAAACCAAAACCACAAATACCCATATTAAAACAACAACCAACCTTCGAATTTGGCGAGGCGAGGACGAGAGGTAATAGATCTTCTTCTTCAATTCTTCTAGAATCGTCTTCTTCACTGGACGAGGGGTTGGATTTTTTTTTTTTTTTTTTTTTTTTTTGTTGATGGAGGAATGAAAACCAGGAAACCCAAGTTCTGTATAAAAAGAAAAAATAAAAACCGATTATAAAGAAATCTGCGAAAACAAAGCAACTTTTTTTTTTTTTTTTTTTTTTTTTTTTTTTTTTTTTTTGTTGTTGAGGAAAAGCGACTTCTTCTATAAAAAAAACTAATATGTTCAGTCTAATATTTTTTTAATCAATCTTATCTTTTTAATCTATATTTTTAATCATCATAAATTTTTTATAATAATTTATATTTTTTTTTCTCTTTATTTTAACTATGGGTTGCTCTTGTCATAGTGTAAATTACATGACACTATTTATGTATTTACGATGTCATAATGTCAATTAATAGTGTCAATTTGAGATTTATAACTTTCGATTTGCACATTTTTTATTGAGGCTTATAATCTTCAATGAATCATATTATAGTTTACTTTATCTAGCAAACAATTTTTTTAGCGCTTTAACTTTAATTTTAATGACTACATTTATAAATAACGATTTTTTGAATTATATTCTCAGGAATCTCAAGATAGTAAACATGTTTATATAGGAAATTCCTTGAAGATGTTATATGATGATGATGAATTTAACTATTTATTCTATATTTAAAATGTATTTAATGATTTGATGTAAAAACTATGAGTATCATGTCTTATTTGGATAACGTAACGCGACATCGCATATTTTATTGTATTTAATTAAAAAAATGATCTTATAATTGTTTTGGGACATTTTGATGTTGTGTTTAGTTATTCATATTTTTTTTTAATTTTTTTTTTTTTGGAGTTTTTTCAAAATTTTAAAGCATTTTATATGGGAGAAAACTCGTCTCGCCCGAAACGATACCGATACGCGACGATTCATGTGACTCGGTGGTCTCCGAGTCGGTGACCGAGACCGCGACTTTAAACCATGGATAAGACAAACACTTAATACCTACAATATCAGGATTAAAAGCCTGTGTAAGCTGGGAAGGTCAAAGGAGGCCAAAGGCATTGTTTCTTGGATTTATGTCCAGAGGGATAAAACCAAATGCTTTGTCAAATACACTCACCGATCCATGCGTTTTGTAGGGAAGGAGATTTGGAGGAAGCAAAAAAGTTAATAAAAAGGGAATTCCACCGAGAGCGCATGCTATTTTACATTAATCCATTACTTGTGTGGTGCAAAGGATTTTGTGTCGCATTGAACATTTGCAATCGGTGTATCTCAAAGGAGAGGGGTTGACTTCCCAATTTATCAACCATGAAGTCCCTTGTCGAAGGCCCGGCCGGCATTTGAAAGGTTGATGAGGAGAAGAAGATCATCGGTCAATTAAAGGAGAAGTTTTCAAGGAACGGTGATGTGTGGTCCGAGATTGAAGAAGGATTGGCTACTTAGAGACAATTACCATGGTATGCATGCTCTTCTGTTTTGTCCCTTATTGCCATGTTCGTTCATGTTTCAGCTTTGGCATTGAGATGTAGTCTCTCGTTACACTTTAATGTTAAATGTTCGTTTGAGTGAATTATCGAACCTCATGTAGTGAGTGTGGTTTAAATTGTCTTATTCCATTCACTCTTGGGGAATCCTAATTACTTATAGTTATACTTTGGAATTTTAGTTCATTGATGTTCTTGGAGCACATTTATCTTGACTGTGCACTTTAGATGAAGTGGAGAGAGTGGAAATCGGTGAACTCTATTGATCTCTTTTCTCAACCTACCAAGATATGCACTTGAGTATTTGAAAGGAAGGGTTACAGGGCGCAATAAGGATGATGTGGAAAAAGCAATTTCAATGGTTGGTATTTTACTAGTGATATCTCAACTATATTTTCATCATAATTTTTTGTTAATAATTTTATCATGGTTGCAACCTTCTTTAGATTTTGTGAATAAAGTGCTTGTTTTACGTTTTTTTGGTGCTCGGAGATATGGTGTCTTTCATTTTTCATGCCTACTAGTTCTCCAACTTATGAACTTCGAGTTTAAGAAATTATTGTGCATGATCTAAGTTTGATCTTTTTAACATGTGATTTTTCGTTTATTAAAGGTGGAAGTATTGGCAGTTAAACTAACACATGAAGGAGAGTTGATTCAAGAGAAATTTGAAGTCAAAAAGCTTGTAAAATTCCTCAAAGAATAGAGAAGACGGTAGAGAAAAGGAATGAAGACAATTATCAAAGAAATGAAGGAGATTGAAGAGGAAGAGAGAAGGTAAAAGAAACAGAGTTAAGCTTGTTTAATAGGTTGCTTGATGGATTTAAAGAGCTCTAAAAAGATGAGGAAAACTTCCTAAAAGAGCTTAGTAAAGAAGAAATGGATATTTTGAGTGAACTCAAGATGGAAGCTAGCCAAGTTGAACAACTGTTCGGTAAAGCACTTCCCATCGGAAAATTAAGATAGTTTACAAGATACAACACATGGTTGCTACATTTTAATTTTATTTTTGATTTTAGAGAAGAGTCGGGTCGTGTATGCCTACTTTACACAATCGTGACATTTTCTTTTGATATATATATATAAAGCTTTACATCTCTTTAGACGATTCTTTAAAGTACATGACATATGATATGCAAGCTTATGCTACTTGTATTGCATTTGAAATGTGCTCCAAACTGGATTAACATGATGTAGTAAAATCAATGATGATATGCTTAAAAAGACATACGACAAACCTTGAAAGTGAATTCTCACCAAAAATAGGGTTGTACAAGCTCGTCTAGGTCAAACAGAAATTCATTTTCTGCGACAGGTAGCCACAAGCAATGCCTATTGATCGATGCCTACCAGCAAGTTCTCTCAAAGAAGTCCAGCAAAATGAATAATAAGGGAAAGACTATCAATACTCAACAAGTTAAGTTTACGACGACGTCCGACTAAGGACATCTAAAAAATGAAGCTCGTCTTTTTTTCTCAATGCAAGATGCAGTCAGTATATTCCCCCTTTCTTAAAAATATGAATATTGTAGTGCCAAGTATTCTTACATATTTCTATTGCACATACAATTCTGAAGAAAAAGCTCTAGATTTTTGTTTTCTCTCTCACAAATATAACAGGTTGGAACATAGAGTATATTTGTCCTTTAAATTCAAGGCAACTAAGTGTGTATTCGAACCGGCATTATACCTTTGTTGTTTGTTTTTCATTTGTCACTTGTGTGGTAAGAATAAGGCGGTGATACTGTTTTCGAATAATGGGCAAAAAGAAGGAAGGTAAGAAGCCAGGCAAAATATATCAACAGCTTTAAAACAGAGTCGGTTCCAAAAATTATAAACGGCTACATTCACGTGTTGGAAGAACCACCCTACTACTTGAAGAATATGGTACAGCATGTTCGAGAGGACTGGGTAATGCTTTCTTTCCTGCCATGGATTATTACTACGGAAAATGATTAAGTCACTGAAAAATTACACACCCCATCCCCCGAATCAACCATTTTGTGGTGCAGAAATTCTTTGCATTTTTTTTAAATTTTTTTAGCTCCTAGTGTATGGCTCAAAAGAATTCTGTGGACAAATTCGGGTGACTAAATCTGTGCCTGCATCATCCTTCTTATTACTATAGGTGTTACTCACTTTGAATTATCTCATAGTACTATTTGTCAGAAAGACAGACATCATAGATAAGGCTAGCGGGAAATTAATTGCAGATAAAGTTGGTATATCTTAGAAATTACAAAACAAAACAAAACAACACCTGTAGTAAATACATATTAAAAAATATAGCTCCTTTAAATACAATGTATTTTTCAAAATATAAGAGAAACAAGAACGATTAAAAGCACTAAAAAAGGCTAAAGAATTGAACTTTTTACCCAAGAGCAGCGGCGGTGATACCCTTGTGTGATACAACAACCGGAGCGGTGGAGCGGTGGAGCGGTGGAGCGGTGGAGCGGTGGAGCACAAGAGCAGTGGAGCGGCGGAGCACAAGAGCAGTGGAGCGGCGGAGCGCAATCAGTAAGCCTGATTCAAGCTGGATGTGTGGAAGCCGACGGGAATGGGGTTTGGAGGAGAACGCCGCACCATGAGTTCTTATGAATATGAGTTTTTTAGGGTTAGTGTTAGGGTGAGATGCTTTATACATGCAGTGATAAAACAACGTAGTTTAGCGTATATATTTACATCTCGCGAATAACTCAAATACTCGAATACTATGTATTGAAAATCAAATTTTTGGGTCGGTAATTTATTCGAGTAGCTCAAGCTAAAAAAAACTCAAATTGATATTGTGCTCGGGGTTCGGTCAGGCGATTATTGTGCTTAGGAACATAGATCGACGTTAGACCGAGGTTCAGTCAATGCGTTTACTCGATCCGGGTTGATCACACATAAATCGACGTTAGACCGAGGTTCAGTCAATGCGTTTACTCCGATCCGGGTTGATCACACATAAGTGGACGTTAGACTGAGGTTTGGTCAAGGCGGTTACTGTGATCCGAGTTGGTTACACATAAATCCGATGTTAGACAAATGATGTTCGGTTAAGGTGTTTACCGTGATCCGGGTTGATCACACATAAATCGATATTAAATCGAGGTTCGGTCAAGGAGATTACTCTGCTTAGGATAGATCACACATAAATCGACGTTAGACCGAGGTTCAATCAATGCGTTTACTATGATCCGGGTTGATCACACATAAGTGGACGTTAGACTGAGGTTTGGTCAAGGCGGTTACCGTGATCCGAGTTGGTTACACATAAATCCGATGTTAGACAGATGATGATCGGTTAAGGTGTTTACCGTGATCCGGGTTGATCACACATAAATCGATATTAAATCGAGGTTCGGTCAAGGCGATTACTCTGCTTAGGATAGATCACACATAAATCAACGTTAGACCGAGGTTCAGTCAATGCGTTTACTCTGATCCGGGTTGATCACACATAAGTAGACGTTAGACCGAGGTTTGGTCAAGGCGGTTATTGTGATCTAAGTTGGTTACACATAAATCCGATGTTAGACAGATGATGTTCGGTTAAGGTGTTTATCGTGATCCGGTTTGATCACACATAAATCGATATTAGATCGAGGTTCGGTCAAGGCGATTATTGTGCTTAGAATAGATCACACATAAATCGATGTTAGATTGATGTTCGGTCAATGCGTTTACTCTGATCCGGGTTGATCACACATAAGTGGACGTTAGACCGAGGTTTGGTCAAGGTGGTTACTGTGATCGGGGTTGGTTACACATAAATCCGATGTTAGAATGATGTTCAGTTAAAGTGTTTACCGTGATCCAGGTTGATTACACATAATTCGATATTAGAACGAGGTTCGGTCAAGCCGATTATTGTGCTTAGGATATATCACACATAAATCGACGTTAGACCGAGGTTCAGTCAATGCTTTTACTGTGATCCGTGTTGAATCGAGGTTTGGTCAAGGCGGTTACCGTGATATGGGTTGGTCAACATAATCCAACGTTAGACAGATGTTCGGTTAAGGTGTTTACCGTGATCCGGGTTGATCACACATAAATCGATATTAGATTGAGGTTCGTCAAGACGATTATTGTGATCCGGGTTGATAACAAATAAGTTGATATTAGATCGAGGTTTGGTCAAGGCGGTTACTGTAATCCGGGTTGGTCAACATAAATTACATAATCCGACGTCATAAACAAAAAGTAATTCTTCAAAAAAAAAAATTAAACAAAAAAGTAATAAAATAATTAAAAAGTTACTAGCATTATCCACCGTAGTTGATATTGTACAAGATGGTCACAAAAAAAAAGCTTCATCGGCATAATCATTCTGATACATAGTCATACTGATACAATAATATTGACAGATCACTACAACAAAATGAAACGATAATGGCATCATTATCCAAAACATCATCATTGACAGACCACCACAACAAAATGAAACGATCATGGCATCATTATCCAAAACATCATCATTCTCTAAATTCACAGCACCAACATATTCGCACCCCTGCACCATATGAGAAATAGTATAAAGAACACTACAGAGATTAAAAACATATATTCCAACTACAATAAACGGAGCTAACTGAATAAGGACAATAAAATGAGGCTTTGGTGCTAAAACCTCCTTTATAAATTAACATTTTATCCTCGAGTATATATGTTTGCAAAAGTGTAAAAGTTATGGGATAGAGTTTGACATATTAATTGTTTATATGACTCACAATTAATATGATCGCTCGAACAGATCTGGCGAGGGAACATACCGGAGTTGAATAATCTTGGCATCAATCTTCTCCTTCGAAAGTGTAATCGTCAATGTCCACATGCTTGGTTTTATCATGATGGATCGGATCTTCTCGCCATGCATAAGGTTGAATTATTATCACAACAGAGTGTGATAGGTTGTCGATACGGTTCTTCGAAGTTCGGTCGGTACACTTTTAGCCATGTAGCTTCACAAATGCCAAGTACAAGTGCCCTTAGTTCGGCTTCAAAGATCGCTTCTTGACACAAGAGGTTGTTTCTTGCTCCTCCAAGTAACCATGTTCCCCCATATATATGAGCAATAGCCTCGTGGTAGACCTCCGTCAATGTGACATCCAGCCCCAATCGGCATCGGTGTAGACCTTGATTGATCTATCGGTAGACTTGGTGAAGTGTGCCTTGGCCAAGAGTGGATTTTAAATACCTCAAGTATCCTATTCACCGCATCCCAATGTTGCTCTCGGTAGGGCAATGCATGAATTGGACCGACCGCATCGACCCCATATGCAATATCGGGTCTTGTGTGAGAAAGGTATATGAGTTTGCCTACAAGCCT
This sequence comes from Gentiana straminea, assembly GCA_036785695.1. Taxonomy (NCBI): domain Eukaryota; kingdom Viridiplantae; phylum Streptophyta; class Magnoliopsida; order Gentianales; family Gentianaceae; genus Gentiana; species Gentiana straminea. The sequence continues at coordinate 4,486,113 of JAVUPR010000022.1, forward strand.
TTGATATTGTTCTCTCCCCGACAATGTCACCATGCAAAGGGTATGACCGGGGTCTCTTGGAGATACACGGGTTTGCATCCCAAAGATGCCGCTTTCCTTCGTAGGTCCAGACATACTTCCTTTGGGAGACCGAAATGCCATTGGTGGTTCTAGCTACTTCCATACCAAGAAAGTACTTGAGGTAGCCCGCATCTTTAACTTGGAACACCTTTGCCGTAGAGTCTTCAAGTTCGGATCTCAAGAGAGTCATCTCCAAGAAGGATGATATCATCCACATATACAATTAGAATGGACCTCCTCCGGTTGGTTGTCTTGACAAACATGGTGTGATCGAGTTGCATTGATGATATCCGGCGGCTTTAACCACAAAGTAGTGAGTTTTCCAAACCATGCCCTTGGTGATTGCTTTCAGCCATATAGAGATTTCCTCAGTTTGCACACCTTGCCTTGAGTATGAGGATTGATAAAACCAGGGGGTACAGTCATATAAACCTCCTCAGTGAGGTCCCCATTTAGAAAGGCATTTTTGATGTCCAATTGGTGAAGAGGCGACCAAGTTGGACAAAGGTAGGGAAAATCAAGTACTCGACAAGTGTTGAGCTTTGCTACTGGTGCAAAAGTTTCCTTATAGTCAATGCCATAAGTTTGAGTGAATCCCCTTGCTACCAATCTGGCTTTATACTTGTCAATTTTACCATCAGCATTGTATTTGATAGTGAATAACCATCTCAGCCTAATGCTGTTTTCTTGCCTTTGGGAAGAGTTGCGAGGTCCCAAGTATGATTATCCAAGAGAGCAATTCATCTCTGTTTTAACGACGACCTTCCACTTATCATTTTGAAGGGCCTCCGAATATTCCTAGGGATAGAGTGAGAGTCCGTGTCCCGTGTAAACATGGCTCTTCGTAGACTCACAACACTCGCCTCGCGATCGGGATAATCGAACACTCTTTCTTTTACAAATCATAAACTTGATGGTAACAACTACTTGCTATGGTCAAGGTCTATGAAAATGTATATCTCCGGCCAGGGCAAGATGGGATATCATGTCCGGTTCCAAACCGCCTATTTCGCTCGAAACCCGACCCCAAGTTTGAAGCATGGGACACGAGAAAATAACCAAGTCATGACCATCCTCACGAGGTCTATGACAAAAGAGATCGAGTGAGAACTTCATGATGTATGATAATCTGCTTAAGGAAACTGGGACAATGCCGGAGACCTTTACTCAAAAAGGACAATACATCTCAAGTCTGGCATGAACTCGAAGCTCGTATTCAAAATTGCGAGACAAGGGGATATGTCTCGTAACTCAATACTTTAATCAACTATCTAAGGCATGGCAACACCTAGATATGTTGGAAACTCACCCCCTGGAATGATGTTAAAGATGTCGCACTCTTTAAAGACATTATCGAGAAAAAGAGAGTATTCAAATTCCTTATCGGATCGAATCCTACTCTTGATGATGTCGAGTAGAATTCTTGCTACCAAACCTCTTCCAAATCTCAAATCCATGTTTGCCGAGGTCAAACATGAGGAAAGCAAGGAGGAAAGTGATTCGCCGAACGCCCCCGCTGACAACCCTACTGAAGGTACTGCCCTGCTGAAGGTTAATGAGACTTACAGGAAGCCTACTGAGAAAGCTGGAAAGCTGTTCTGTGATCACTGCAAACGCACAAATCACACCAAGGACAATTGTTGGAAGCTACATGGCAAACCTACCCCCTCTAAAACCTCAAAACCAACCAGGGAAAGTCAAGGCAAACTTATCGTTGAAGAGGAGAATGATAGTAAGCCGAATGCTCGGCCTTGTCGCCTTTAGAGCCTTTATTGCTCAAGCATCGGAAGGTAGCTCCCCTATCGAAATGGCCACTCATGCTAAAACGGGTATATTTTACTCACCTCTTAGTAATGAGACTTGGATTGTTGATTCGGGGCTTCTTCCCATATGATCGGTAATAAAAACCTTATTACCCAATATATGCCATGCAACCAAATTCACAGTAATTAAGACTCGCCATTGATGGTTCGTTTCTTATGCAAAAGGTGTTGGGAAGGTTAAACTTACTAATCGATATATCTACGAGAATGTCTGTTTGTTCCAAAGTTAGATCAGTAACCTTATATGTCGTTAAGAACTCACTAAAGATCGAATTGGACCGTTGTTTTTAATAAGAATCGGTGTACATTCCGGGATCTTTCTTTCTCAGAAGTGATTGCTCAGATCGTTTGTGATCAACCCCGCCGAAGACGAAGATCAAGACATTAATCGCATCGCGAGCTCCTGCACTCAAAACCTAGACAATATCATGTTATGGCATTATAGACTAGGACATCCAAGTTTTGGTTATTTAAAGTCTTTAATCCCCGAATTGTTTAAAGGATGTAATCTTAATGATCTTCAATGTGATATTTGTCAATTTGCTAAACTCACCAAATCGTGTATGCTAAGTTACCTCACTTGCCCTCTTCCCCTTTCACCCTAATTCACAAAGGTGATGTATGGGGACCCTCAAGAGTGAAAAGTATAACGGAAAAAGGTGGTTTGTAACCTTCATTGATGATCATACCGAAACACTTGGTCGTTCTTAATGAAAGACAAATCGAAGTTGGACCTATCTTCCAAGAATTTTATCACATGGTCTCCACCCAATTTGATACTAAGATCAAGATCTTAAAGATCGATAATGCTCGGAATACTATGAGTCTAACCTCGGTAACTTCTTGACAAACGAGAGGAATTGTTCATATCGTAGTTGTGTGGAAACACCTCAACGAGAATGGGGTTGTTGAAAGAAAGAACAGCATCTGTCTGGAAATGGCCGTATCAATCATGTTCACTACACATGTTCCTAAATACATGTGGGTGAAGCTATATTGACCTGCCACATATTTAATCAACAGATTTCCCACGGCGAGAGTGTTAGGTTTCAAAACTCCTCTCCAAACCCCGCCGACCACACACTCGCTCTCATCTTATTACCCAATTGCCTCCAAAGATCTTTGGGTTGTAATCTTGTGTTTGTTTATATCCATGCTCAACACGAAGCAAACTTGATCCTAAAGCTCATAAGTGCATTTTCCTTGGATATGCACGGGACGAGAAAGGTTACAAGTGTTACTCTCCTACCGAAAAGAAATTTTACAATTCTATGGATGTGAAATTCTTTGAAAGGACTCCATATTACAAAAACCTCGAGCCGGTCAACGATCGATGGAAACTGATTCTGATTGAACTAAGTCCGTTCCCTCGGCAAACCATTTACCCTCGGCGAGTCCTAACCCTCGACGGACTCATAATCTTCAAAGATCCCGCGGATACTCACATTATCGACCCCTCGGCGGTCTGTCGCCGAGAGTCCGGCCGACCCGAGCTCATCTTCGAACCGTAACCTCGGCAAGAACTCCATCGAATCCGAGTCCGCCGGACCCTGCCCATCTTGACCTCGGCCTACCTGCGAAGTAGATGACAGACCTATTGCTCTAAGGAAAGGGAAAAGATCATGCACTGATCATTCTATTCATACTTATTTATCTTATGATCAGTTGTCTCCTATCTTTGCCATGTTTACATAAATTAACATTTTATCCATATATGTTTTGCTGGGATCCGAAGCTTCTGCTATCCTTTGCAGAGTAGTTTTGGACACAATGGAGGTTTCAAATGCAACTTTACCCAAACCCCAAATATTACAAATTATGGAGCAAGGCAAATATTTCAACCCACATAAGATGAAACACAAGATCCATTCAAATGAAACACAAGACAATGAAACATGAAAGTTTAATACTAGTCTAGAAAACATAAGGTGACAAATAATCTTCCTCCCGTGAAAATTCAACTCCCCATCATCTGTTTTTAGTATTTTATATCAATATAGCCAAACCAAATTACCTTATCAAGGCCGAGGATCGGCTTCTCATGCCGGTAGTGAAGGAACAGGGGCAACCAAACTCGAACAAGTGCGGCAGTCATGACCAACGTCTTTGTTGCAACGACTACATTTTTTACTTCTGCGCTCTCCAGTTGACTTCTTCCTCTTGGTTGATGATGGTCGGCCACTTTGATTTTTATCCACCAGTGGAGCCAAGACCTTCCTACCAAGCACTTCATCGGGAAATTCCCATACTTCTTCAGTTAGCAAAGGATTTCAAATTTAGAATATGATCGCCTCCAATATTTAGTGGTATAATATGGGCTACAATAATCATAACCAGTCTTGTTCTGCTCCTTTCCTGCAGCGATTGCTTGTGCGCATGGAAACTTGTCTAACTCAAATTTCTTACATGAACATTTCCTTGCCCCCAAGCGAACAACCGAATCCTGACGCACTTCATAGTTAGGTGCGCAAACCTCCTTAACATCTAAACCTGCTGCCTCATTGTATCTTTCCACCATTTTTTGCTCGAATGGTGGGGTGAGAAGAGTCGGACAATTTGTAGATGTTGTATGCATTTCAGCAAACCACTTCTGCAATAACGCACGAATTTCTTCAATCAAACTAGTTATACACAATTCTCGAGCACATAAAAGCAAACTATTCAGTGACTTAGCATGGTTTGTGGTCATGATATCGTATCTCAAACCATCAAAATGTGCTCTAGACCAATAACGAACAGGGGCATCGGCAAGATACTCATTAATTCCTCCTTTTCCTTCTTTTTTAGCGCATAACGCTGCAAACAACACATTAAATTCCTGTTTCGTATACGCCTCTAAAGCTTTCTTGAACATATGTCCAATACCAAGTCTTGGAAATTTGGTCTTCAAGTTACACCGCATGTGATACGTACAATATCCATGACGAGCATTCTTAAACACATTGCCAAAACCCATCTTAATGGATCTAGCTCGGTCAGAAATTATCACAACTTCATGCGTGTCACCTGTTATCGTTACTAAATTTTGAAAAAACCAAGTCCATGCATCAAATTTTCCGAATCTACGACACCCCATGCAAGCAGATATAGCTGTAAGTTTGCATCCTGACACGTTGCCACAATTAGTGTGACTTTGAACTTAGATCGTAAATGTGTTCCATCCACAGAAATAACTCGGCGAATCGAGGATTGAAACCCACGTATACACAAGTGCCATAGAAAAATATGTGAACCGATCGTTCTTATCAGTTTCAATGAACGTCTTGGTGTCAGGATTTTGCTTCTCCAACATATAACAAAGCTTGGGTAATTTTCCATAACTTTCTTCAAAACTTCCATGGATCAATTCAAGGCCAAATTTTTTAGCCTTATAAGCCTTATCATAACTTATGGTATATCCAAACTCATTGGAGAAGTCGCTAATAATATCCTTAAGTGTATAAACACGATTGACGTCTCGAAATTTATGAAGATAATGTCTTCCAACAAACATGTATGATGCATGTCTATGATCTTTTTTACGAACACTAAGTGAGCAAGAATGATTACCTTCATAAATTCGTACTTGAAAGGTTTCTGAAGAGCAACTCCGGATCCGACATATTTACCTTCGTTGCACGCACCCTCCACCCGCATTGTTCCACTGCACAATGCGCTACATAAATGCTCCAGGTTGACGTTTGTGGTATGAATTCAAAATGACACTTCAACACCATCATCTCTAACTTTTGTATCAAGTGGTCTTTCGATGCAAACAATTCATTCTCCTTAATATCTAAGCTTTCGGGAATTCTCAACGAAGACATGTGACGGCTATCCGGGTTGCTTCGAATTAAATCAAGGCTTCCAATTGATTGCAATAATGGGGCTTCTTGAGAATTCAAACCATTATTAATGTCATCCAAAGTATCTCCAATAGGTGTTTTTTCACGTGCATCCTCTTCAACGTTACCGTCATCCGAAATATCCATATAATCTTTGTCATCCGAGATATCGTGGTTGATGATATCATCAACATCATGCAGGTTGTGGGTATCATATTCTTCATTATCCAAAACATCATCATTTCTATTGCTGAAAGATGACTGCCACACATTCAACACGACATCTTCACCCAAAGACGACAATAAGGGGTCAACTGCGACAACACCTCTCTGAGGACTTTTTCCACCAAGACCTGCATTATAATCATCAATCGCAATATTGTGACTTTCCTCAAGCCCATGCGACTCAAGACTTTCTCCGCCAATACCGTAAGTATCTCTACTATTACCATCAATCGCAATATTGTGACTTTTCTCAACCCTATGCGATTCAAGACTTTCTCTGCCAATACCGTAAGCATCCCTATCATTATCATCAATCACAACATTATGACTTCTTCAAGCCATTCTACAGATGCACATGATTTCACAACATAAGGTTCTTGAATTTCAAAAGTTTTTTTCTTCAACGTTATGCTTAGCTTTGTTCTATCAAAATACGACATAAGCCACCTCACACGATTATCACAATCAATTTTAAATGGTGGTTCTGGATAATCGGACCGTACAGGGTTTTCACATCGCATCTCCAATTCATATAACATAGAATCAATTTTCGGCTCCTCTACTACTTTCTTGTACGAGTTCATCATATAAAATAGATTTTCGAACAAGTATTCTTTGTAATGTTTTCTTCGTCATCTCCCACAAATTTCCTTGTCCAGAATCCTTTATCATTCTTTTGAAATTCAACAAAATAACATATTTGTATCCACACCACATCTGCATCCGAATTAGCCATTAACAATATCTTGTTCCAATAGAAGAGTTTTAAAGTCAAGAACTCAACAACATGATTCTTGAAAAATTTAAATGACAGAACAATAGAGCAATTTACTGTCTCAAACTTAACAACAATATAACCCTTTAACAAAACAACTTTAATCCAACAAAACAGGAGAAAAGCTTAACTTCACAAGCATTCCAACTTTAATCTAACTATAATCCAACTTTAACCCCTGCATTCCAAGCACCAAATTCACAAGCACCAAATTTACTTACATTTCTAAGTACCAAACAATAACACAATATAAACCGGAAACAAAGGTACTAATAACAAACATGCCTCTGTTGTTATTCTTGTTCATGAAAAGCTTATTCATTTATTTTTATAATTTTTCATTCAAATATTTTTTAATTCCATAGCCCTCTGCTACTCTGTTGTCGATCTTGTTCATGAAAAGAAAAAAAAAATATGCACCATTGACCTTGATATCTATTAGGGAACCTCTAAATTTTTTATTTTTTTCTTTCAGAAACGGGTCATTTTATTAGCATTGCCACAAAGTTGGCTTCAAGTAGTTTGAACACAGTATTAAACTTATAGAGTCTCCCATAATAGAATCAAAAACCAAAATAATCAAAACCAAAATTAACGGAGCTTGCAACCATATCTTCGTCGTTTTAAACTTCTATTGAAAGACGAAGGAAAAAGGAAGGCATACCTCTAGTGTAGATCGACTTCAAGCAATTCCTCAAATAGCATTTTCACCCATGGATGGACAATAATTTTTACGCACTTCACTAGTTCGACAACAAAAAAAATCCCGACACCAATTGAATCCGCAAAGGGGAAAAATCGGGGTTTTTTTTTTTCAAGGTTGGGGGTATTTTTGGTATTGTATATTTTTGTGGGGGAGGAAGTGTAAATGATACTATATAGACAAAAAAACCTTTTGTTGAAATTCTATTTAAACAAAAAAACTTTTGAAAAAGCATTATATAAACAATTTCCCCTTTTTTCAGCAATACTCCTTTCTTCCTCTCAAAACCAAACGAGACGAAAGCAATGGAGAGATGACGTGGTCTTCTTTTTTTAGTTATATTTGCTTCATAAAATTAGTCAGACTCTAAAAAAAGAAAGGGTGTCTAAAAGCGCCCCCAAAATTACTTCCGGCACTCATTTAATGATTTTTTTTTAATTTTTACTTTCAGGCACCACGTTTTTACTTTAAAAAAAAAACTACCCTTTAGTCCCTAGAGTTATTAAAACTTCGTAACAACTTCTTATATTAAATTAAAACATAATACTTACTCCTAAACATTATTAAAACAAAAACTATAACTATCCATTTTCCCTCCCACCCCTTTGTATTCAAAGCACTTTCCCTTCCACCCCTTTGTATTATATTCGGTTTTGGCTTAAAAAAAATTTAAAAAACCGAACTAGGGAAGAAGCTTAGAGAAGAAGAAGCACAAGAGAAGAAGAAGCACAAGAGAAGAAGAGAAGAAAAAGCAAAATTCGGGTTTTATATCATCAAAGGTATGTTTATATTTATTTCAATGCAATGATGGGTAACCAAGGGGTGGTTGAAATCGGGTTGGACGTGTGATTTTATGGTGGTTTAATTCCGTTTTTAGCATTTTCCGGCCATTTTCCGATAGTGTAATCGGAGACGATGACTCGGGTGGGAATGTCGGTGGTGATGTCGCTCGTTTGGTGTAAGCAACGACAGAGCGGCTGGCGTCCGTAAGCTTAATAGGAAATTAGGGTTTAATAATTACACGCCAGTGTGGGTAGCATTCCTTATCACCCTAAAACGTTGATATGGGTAACGTCCTTATAACAAAATCCCATTGGGGTTGCCTCTGGAAAACGTCACTACTTGTGGCGTTTCTGGGTTAGTTGTAACGCCACCATGACTGACGTTCAGAGCAACGTCAACATCGGTGGTGTTGGGTTGGTCTTGAAGACATCAGTTTGAGCGACGCCTAAACAACTAGTTCTCATTAAGGCTTCTTATGTACACGTCAGTCGTAGTGGCGTTGATGTAGCATTAGGAACGTCATTGTGGTTGACGTTCCTGCACAGAATGATTGCCTCAAAATTATTAAGTTTGGATTGTGTCCATTCTTTATTACCCCTGAATTAGTCCACTTGATGAGTTTTTTATATACCTAAGTAACACCTGTATATGAGTTTAGGTAGCTTCGAACGAGTTTAAACTTGTTTATTGTTAGTCTCTTTGATGAGTTTGTTATCTACATCCAAATGAGTTTTATAGCTTCAAAATTGTTTATGGTTTGTCTCTTCTATCACTTGTTTATGGTTAGTATCTTTGATGAGTTTGCTTATCAAATTATGGTTAATGTTACATTGTATGAGATTTATGTCTTATCCTTGAGCTTTGTTTATATATGTCTACTTTCTTTGTTAGTTGATTTCTTCATTTGACTAACAATTTATTTCTTGTATCATGTGTAGGAAATTATGACTAAGACGAGGTCTGGTAAGACTGTACGCTTTGCAGATAGCGATGAAGGTACCGCAGTGGATCAACGTGGTGCAGAAGCACCCCCCGAAGCTCATGTTTAAACTAGTATTGTTTCTCAACATACAAGTGTGCCATATAAAAGAAGGAGTAAACGACAAAAGAATGCGCAAGCAGAGATAGGACATGTGAATGAGCCAACGGAGGCTGATTTAGGATAGACAGATGAGGTAGTTGAGACCACTGAGTCAGTTGAGACACAGTTGGTGTTAGGAAATCTACGCGAAAACGCAGCGGAATTCAAAATTTTGATTTCCTTTTACCCAATATCGACTTCGTTTAAGCAACAAGCATAAAAGAAGTAGACAAAAGAATACCTTGGTTGATCCAATTGGATCGACGTTTTGTCTACGGTTGTAGTTTCTACACTAAGCCGCCCAAGCGTTCTGCCTCTACCGGTGATCCACACGAACACCTCGCCGGAATCCCATCATGGTTTGCTACCAGAAAAACTCGGCTGCTAGACCGACTTTTTCTCTCTCTAAAATCTCTCTCTATGAAGCTCTCTATTTTCACAAGAACTATTAGCTCTTGGAATTGTGATGTACAAAAGAGCCAGCCAAGCCCTCCTATTTATATGAGTATCTGCGCCCATAGTCATTCCCAATCTGATTGGGATTAGCTTCATAGTAGATTGAGGAGAAATAAAACTTTTTCCTAATAAAATAAGGAAAATCCATTTGATTGATTTATCTCATTAATATTCAATATCTTATATTAAATATTTCCAATATATTGTCAATATCTTATATTGACTATATTTTTCTTGTTACCATAAATCTATTTTTTCAAAATCAATTAATATCTAATATTAATATTATGGTAATCTTATTAATTAATTTGCACAACTCAAATGTATATATATATATGTATATAAAGTGGTATATATATATATATATATATATATATATATATATATATATATATATATATATATATATATATATATGTATATATATATCAAGGGATATAACTAAAAATGGTTTTGTTTTACTTTTTCAATTTTAATGAACCTTTTTTCTTTTTTTTTTTATTTCAGGAAAGAAATGAAACAAAATTAAATATCTTAAGACCCCTATAGTCTATAGATAAAAAAAGAGAGATAAAACGAAAAATTATCGTATTTTTTCTAGTAAATGTAACAAAAAGTGTGTTGATGGAGAAACTAAGCTTCCCCTCCGGGGAAATAAAAAAATTCACGCAAAAAAATATGTATATATATATATATATATATATATATATATATATATCGACCTACACATACATTATGTGTATATTTAATTAATCAACATAATTAATATCTTGTATTATATTTATTCATAATAAATAAATACCACAATATTAATTTACCACTATAATCTTTATAGTACGAGATAAATTCTTTCCTTATTCGGTCATCAACTATAACCACATTTTAATCCGGCTAGATGTTCATATGTGTGTGACCCGATAGGTTTCCGAATATGTTGGCCATAGGCACAAAGTGCAAATTACGAAAATGCCCTTCATACCTAACGATCACGGGATAGCGTCTAGCAACACACCGTGACCCCCAATCACCAGAAGAGTCAAATGCAATGACTACTACCTTTCATGTGAAACAGTTACCGTGTAACATACAATCCTATCGCCGTAATAATATCCATACGTTCGTATCTCGAGTGTCAACACATTAACGACCGTATCTTATAATCTGGATAATTCACGAGAGCTAGACATTCCTTATAAGAAGGCCATTTCGGATATTCGATCCCAATCATAGGCTATGCGATTCCCGGACGAACTAACATGTATACTCTGCATGCTTCAGTATCACACCAATCATTACCGCTTGATCACCCGATGGCTAGGGGAAACCTCAATAGCGTCAAAGCATGACAATCCACACCGTGATTCCATGTAGACCCCGGCCCTAAGGATAATTACACAACTGCCACATAGTGCGACACTTAATGTAAGTGGGTCAGTCTAACGTACGCATTCTCTAATACACGTCCACGTACAGTCCAAGTTTCTCTACACTTCGATAGACGAGATCTATCCCTGCCCTTAAAGACAGAAGACATCTAATACGTGCTAGCCTGTTTATACTGTCTATGCCCTGTTTAATAGTACATCCTCCTAGAGACATTTAAGTATCAAACTTATTAAAGTGATTAGAGATCTCATCAACCATAATCGCCTATCATGGTTTTTCTATCACAGTTTAATACTAAGGACGTTATCATATAACAATTCATAATTGGTTCTTTAAAAGAACATGTATATGACAACCGAAAAGCCATTTAATATATGTAAAAACATAAAGAAATAGTAGAAATGATCCGACCCGGTCAGATCCGGTCCATCCCAATTGGGTTTAGGACACTATTTTAACAGTTGAGAGTGGAGGCTCCTTCACTTACAGTTGAGACTGTTGCAGATGATAGTATCGGGGCCAACATTGAGTCAGTTGAGACACAGTTGGGAGTGGAGGCTCCTTCACTCACAGTTGAGACTGTTGTAGATTCTAGTGTAGGCAACACTGAGTCAGTTGAGACACAGTTGGGAGTGGAGGCTCCTTCACTTACAGTTGAGACCATTGTAGATTCTAGTGTAGGGGCCACCACTGAGCCAGTTGAAACGCAGTTGGGATTGCAGGCTCCTTCACTGATAGTTGAGACTGGTGTTAGTGCTAGGGATACGACAGAGGAAAATGAGCCACAGTTGGGAGTGCAAGCTTCTTCAGTCATAGTTGACACAGTTGTAGGTGTTAGTGCCGGGATTACACCAGTGGCAGAGGCAGTTGTTAGTTTGGGGCCATCATTAGGGGAGGCATCCGATGCTGCCAGTTACGGGGCCACCACATCCGGGGCCACCACAGGACATGCATCCGGTGCTGCCAATGCGGGGCCACCACATCCGGGGCCACTACAGGACATGCATCTGGCAGTGCTGGGGCACCGACAAAGCCAGAAGTAGCCGCAGCTGAGTGTTTACAGTATGACAGCGATGATGGTGTGGTGGTAGACACATATATTTTGTTGGGGAAGGATTGGCCAGAGCATGTTGGCTATGCGTTGTTGACTAAGCAAAATGTATCATATTTTTTAAGTTGTATAATTTTATAAGTTTTGTTTTATTTGTATATTCTTTTCATAAATCTAACTTTATATTCGTACCGTGCTATTGAACAAGACCGAGGTGTAATTCAATGCAAGGGTACACATCTTCCCTCCGTTGTGGAAGATTGATGATGAATGTGAACAATTCAAGCAAAGGTTGAGAGCTAATCCGTTGTACAACCTGTTACGGTCTTCTTACAACCAAGCCAATCGTGTGATCGTCAGTGCTTTTGTTGAGAGGTGGCATCCGGAGACAAACACCTTCCACTTGCCATTCGGTGAGATGACGATCACACTAGACGACGTCCGATATATTATGGGCTTACCGGTTGCAGGAAAGGCCATCAACTTTGATGTTGAGAAAATGTTCAAAACCTAGTTACATTTGTTCATAACTTGTTAGGGATTCATACATATGTAGTGGCAGATGAGTTAGGACATATTGGTGGACTACGGGTGTCCAAAAGTTGGTTGAAGAACAACCTTATGGGTAGATGCGGGTTACGAGGTAATGAGGGTGAGGGTTCCAGTAGTAGTGATAGTAGGTCGATCATTACTGTGGATCATGCAGTGCGTGGATACTTGTTGTACATACTTTCATGTACTTTGATTCAAGACCGCAGTGGAGATAAGATAGGCATAGCTTACCTGCATTTTCTAGAGGATCTGGATAAGGTTGGTGAATGGGACTCGGGTGCTGCTACATTGGAAAATCTTTACCGGCAACTATCGAAGGCTTCTAGTGTTAGGTGTAGTGCCCGAAAGACAATTTCTGTAATTGTTTTTGACAGGATTTATAATTCATCTTAATATTTGCATTTATGCTTATATTAATACACTGCCGAAACCCCTAAGTATATCGGTATGTAATCACATAACTCAGTGCATGGCATACACACGAGGATTGAGTTAGTGATGATATGCTTAAAACTAGTTAGTCCGTGGTGATTTAATCAGAGTATGGGTCTCATGATTAATATACCAATAATGCGCCCAGAACACTTAACGATGTGACCGTCTTATCCGGACCGTCGGTATAGAGTACCTAGTGGGGCATTTATATATGATGATGTCTATCATATAGGATTTGGACCGATTTGATTTGAATTCTCGATATAATTCCGTGATCGAGAAATCTTATCGAATCACAAGATTATCATATATGGATTAATCTCAATCCCGATGTGATCACGATCATCGCTTGGTTCAAAGTAGGGTTTGATGTGTTAGTTAAGGATCACTTGGATAAATGTGTTCTGAACACTTCTCGTTGGCTCTATTCTGGAATGAGTGAGTAGTCTGTGACTTCACAGATATGGAATCCATTCCTTCCTGCGGGAAGTAGACATACAGTTTCCTTATTTGTTAATCCTAGAAATTGATCGATGGGCCCAGTTCATATTATATTAGTTATGAACTAATTGATCACTAGGGGGTTAATGGTAAATAAGGATAAGATGTTTTGAGAAGGGTTTACGGAGATATCCCGAATCAAAATGAACAGTCTATGGAGGATTTATCCGTTTGTAATGATTATATCAATGGACGCTTATCGACTTAGTGATTAGAGTGTAAGTACATATCTATAATCGATAGAGTCCAGTTTCGGGTTTGTGGTGGCGTAATCCCATAATTGATAGATTGAATAAGAATTGTTCTGTTCGATGAATAATTTTATTTAATTTATTGTAGCTACTGGTTATACTGTTAGGAAATCTATGCGGGAACGCAGTGGAATTTAAAATTTTATTTCCTTTTAACCAGGATCGACTTCGTTTAAGCAATAAACAAACGAGTTAGTAGACGGTGGTTACCTTGGTTGATCTAAAAGATCGACGCTTTGACCGTCTAAGGAGAGTAGTTCCGCATGAGCCGTCCAAGTGTTCGGCCTCTACCGCTAGTCCACACGAACAGCCCGCCGGAATCCCATCATGGATTGCTATTGGAAAACTCCGGTTGCTAGACCGGCCCTTTTCCCCTCTCTCCAACTCTCTATAGGATGCTCTCTATTTTACACAAAAACTATTAGTTCTTGGAATTGTGTTGTACAAAAGAGCTTGACACCCACCTCCTATTTATAGTGGTTGGGGCGCCCCATATAGTGTGGAAGAGAAGAAAACCTTTTCCCAATAAAATAAGGAAAATATAATTGATTGATTTATCTCATTTATTATAATATCTTATATCAAATAAATCTAGGATATTGTCAATATCTTATATTGAATATTCCTAAGATATTGTCAATATCTAATATTGACTATCTTTATTTTATTACCATAAATCAATTTACACATGTGTATATATCACATATATATTACACATATAAATCTATACAAATATATACTTTGGAAACATGTGTGCACATGCACATCATATGTGCAACATGCATGTATGCATATAATTATAAATATTAATATCTAATATTAATATATGGTAATACCATTAATTAAATTGCACAATCCAAGTGTATCTTATACACTAATAAGTTGCGCCCCATATGCCAATAAATTGGCATCCGGAATATTCTTTAATTAATATAATATTATTAATATATTGTATTTAATTTATTCATAATAAATAAATACCACCATATTAATTTACCACTATAACCTTTATAGTCTCGAGATAAACTTTCCTTATTTGGTTATCATCTATAACCACATTTTAATCCAAACTAGATGTTCTTATGTGTGTGACCCGATAGGCTTCCGAATATGTTGGCGGTAGACACAAGGTGCAAATTACGAAAATGCCCTTCATGCCTAACGATCACGGGATAGCGTCTAGCAACACACCGTGACCCCCAATCATCGGAAGAGTCAAATGCAATGACTACTACCTTTCATGTGAAACAGTTACCGTGTAACTTACAATCCTATCGCTGTAATAATAACCATACGGTCGTTAGTCGAGTGTCAAAACATCAACGACCATATCTTATAATTTGGATATCATGCTCTCTCGAAGTAACTCATTTACTCCCACTTTCAAAGATTCATGAGAGTAAGACATTCCTTATAAGAAGGCCATTTCGGATATTCGATCCCAATCCTAACATGCATATGTTTCTCGACGTTGGGCCTCAATGATAATTAAGTAGTTGGACTATTTAATTGATGTGCGAATAATTATTTAATGGGCTAAATAATTAAATACATGGAAAAGACTTTTTTCGTGGACTCGTCCCATTATGTGAAATTTCATGTGCTAGCCTTATTTGAATAGGGCATGGCGTGTTCTACATGTTGTGATTAGAGAGAAATTAGTTTTCTTGGATAATTACATGTCATGTGATTAATTGTTTATTTGTTAAATAATTAATCGGGAGATATTGGATATTATCTATTATATATATCTAAATTAGTTTTAGAAGATTTATCTTATATTTAATAATTGATTATTATGATTGATTATTTAATTAATTATTAAATCCTTAGAGGACAAGGATTTCTCTCCTATATAAAGAGAGTTCTTCTAAGCCTTTTATTAGGACATAACACACGCATATACACACAAAATAAGCTTGGAATTTTCGGCCAAGCTTAGGGTTTCGAGTTGGGAAAATCTTCCGGATTTTTCGGGTAGTATATCAAGGAGGTCAATCATCAAGGATCAACATCCACCGGTTGTTGCTTGGAGATACACATCGGAAGACTGTGGCATCTCAACTATTTAGATCTCGGCTTCTCAATCTTCGGATCTAATATTTCAATTGGTAAGTAGATCCAACCTTCTTGTAGTTTATATCTATTTATTTATATGTTTTAATTTATATTGATCGTGATCCTTGTTATTCCGCTGCGTAATCGGGCGGATCTAGATCCGTCCGGCGATATTACATCCAACAAGTGGTAGCAGAGCCTCCGATCTATAAATTTAAGTATATAATTGATAGATCTAGGAGTGGAAATTGCATGTTTAGATTGCATTGTTTTTTCGTTTTTTTTTCGAAAATCATGATGATGAATGCTTTGATATGTTGTGGTTGAAGAGATGGATTGGGGTTGGTATTGTTTACTCGTTAGATCTATTGTAAACTCTTATAAATTCGTTTATATGAGTATAGGAAATTTTGTAATTTTAGTTTCCTAGAAGTAGATATGTTTTGTTGCTGTTCGGTTTTTTATTTATTCCCGGAGATTGAGCCGTAGAAACGACAATCCCTCCGGTCAGAATGAAGAATATAAGTTGAAGAACATGACTGGTGTGATCCGTCCCAGAACTTCGCCTTGAAATAACGCGGCCATGAAGACCTTGAAGACCATTATTTGCGCTGTTGGGCGTGAATTAATACGTAGAGTCTTTTATGATGTTTTTTAGTAGTAAAAGGCCAAAAGCCCATTAAGGGAGGTGCCTATATGTTAATATATTGGGCTAAGTATTTATTTTCAGCAAATAAAAGCCATTTGGGCTTATTAGAATCAAGTTAAGTCCATTAGTAAATAAAGTGGCGAAAATTAGGTTTTAATTATCCCACATTGCTAGTTTGTTTTATTTTCTTGAGTCTGTAGCCTATATAAAGGCAAATAGAGTCATTGTAACAGACAGTTAAATTTTTAGTGAAATATTATTATTTGAGTTCTCTTGGAACTTGTGAGTATTCTTTAGCAGAGTATTCAAACCCGAACTTATCAAAGTCGTGAGCATACTTTGTGGCGTTCACAAACCGAGGTTCTTAGATACAAGGATATCTAGGGGTCGAGGTCCTAATCCAAGGTTCTTAGGTACACGGATACCTAGGGGTCGCGGAGATCGCTTGCATTGTTCCTACAATCAAATCCTTGGGCAAAATCCGAATTGAACCTCCACGGTTGTTCCGAATTGTTCTTCATTGAATATATATTGCCAAAAGTCCGTGTTTTGTTCCTGCCGCCGTCATCAATTTACGAAGTTGACCTACCTTGTTTCTATTAAATTGTTTTATTTCATTTTTTTGACCTAACGTTCGGCCACAAAAAAAAAAAAAACAGCCTCCAAAGAAAAACGAGTGTTTCACACCCTAGGTGTGAAAATTTTCACACCCATGAAATTTTGTTGTCAAAAAAATTCATCCATTTTTCATTTTTGCTTCCTTATTTGCTCTTCTTTCTTACACCTTATTTCCTCCAAACCTTTCTTAAGCCTTTCAATCTCAGTCCTAGGTCCCAATTTGGATTTTTTGGTTGTGATTGCTCGGTTTGCTTATTGTTTTGGTTTGTTCTACGTTTGAGCTCTACATGAGGGGAGTGATAAACACGAGAGAATTGTGAGGATATACATATTTTGGTCATGGATTACAACATATTTTACTCACATTGTCTTATTCGGGAGAGGGAATATGAGTTTTGCATTGATCACTGTGAAGAGGAGAATTTAGTTAGCATTGCGGTGGTTAAAGAGTTGAACTTGCGGACGCATAGCATCATTGTCCTTATTACGTTGTTGATGGAGGTCGTCAGGTACGTGTTACAAGAACAACAGGTGTTCCAGTTGACATTGGTGGTTATAAAACTGTCATATTATGTGATGTGTTTCCATTGAGAGGTGAAGATTTGGTATTAGGACAAGCATGGTTAGATGTGTATGAGGTATAATTCTTCCCATACTCAGTATTCTTTTTATGGGTTACATGGCAAGAAGTATGTCCTTGAATCGCTGCCCCATATACACGAGAGTGGTTTCAAGAGTGCAGAATCCAAAAATGTGGAAAATGAGAAGAGTGAGAGTCATAATACACAACTGAAGAAAGCTTCCAAAGATGTGTTTTTTGTTTTTTGAAGTCATTGTAAAGGGGATGACCATAACTTTCAAGATTGCCCTAAATTCTTGCAAGAACTATGTAGAATTGATGAGGAAGCTTGTTTGAAACGTGAATCAACAAGGGAAAAAGACTTGGTTGAAGCGACAAATGAAGAGATTGTTAACACTCGAGAGGAAGAGTTGAAAAACGATGAAGATAAGAGTGTGGTGGAGATGAATATTGAGAATGAGCCTGAATTTTTAGAAGAGAAAGTAGAGGTGTCTGAGGTGTCTATTGTGGAGGAAGAACGCACGGAGTTGTTTTTGGTTGAGGCAAAAGAAGATGCTATGGTCCTCAATTCTTGTTCCGGTTTTGTTGAATCTTCTTTGTAGGTACATGATGATCAGCCTCATGAAGAGGACACCGGGTTGTTGGATACCTCTGATGTAGCCCCTATATTGTCTTTGGTTTGTCTTGGTCCTGATCATATTGATGGCAAACCGGAGCATACATTCTTTGACCCGTTTTGTGCGCATGCCGATACCTCACAGTATACGACTTGCTGTGATTATATTGCTTCTTTCCAGGTCTTCAACCACATTTACATCAAGCCGAGAGCTATTTCTGATTTTTCATTGGTAAAGCATGGATCTCCATATCACCATGCCAATCATTTGAAGTTGTCTCTACGTATTATATTTGATCCCGGAATATCATTGGCGTTTTTTGTGGGTACTCTAGACTTTGTGCAAATTGATCAGCTATATGACGTCCTTCTGATTCGAGGATGAATCTTTTCCAACCGGGAGGGAATGATGTGATCCGTCCCGGAACTTCGACTTGAAATAACGCGGCCATGAAGACCTTGAAGACCATTATTTGCGCTGTTGGGCGTGAATTAATAGAGTCTTTTATGATGTTTTTAGTAGTAAAAGGCCAAAAGCCCATTAAGGGAGGTGCCTATATGTTAATATATTGGGTTAAGTATTTATTTTCAGCAAATAAAAGCCATTTGGGCTTATTAGAGTCAAGTTAAGTCAATTAGTAAATAAAGTGGCGAAAATTAGGTTTTAATTATCCCACATTGCTAGTTTGTTTTTCTTGAGTCTGTAGCCTATATGATGTGATCCATCCCGAGGACTTGAAGACTTGAATAATGCGGCCATGAAGACTATTATTTGTGCGAATGGACCTGAATTTAATGCGTGCCGCCATTAATTAGTTTTGTTGGGCTTGTTTTATTTTATTTTGCATTGGATTTATTTAATAAAGGTCTTATGGGCCTAGTTGATAGTAAGGCCCATGGAAAAAGATGCCTATATGTTAGTATATTGGGTCAAGTATTTATTTTCAGTAAATAAAAGCCATTTGGGCTTATTATAGTTAAGTTAGGCCCACTAAGGAATAAAGTGGCGAAAATTACAATGTAATTTATCCACATTGATTAGCTACATTAGTTTCATGAATATTGTAGCTATATAAGGCACCTAGGTTGTTCTTTTACAAACAGTTCAATTTTGAGTGAAAATTTGATTAAGTCTTTTGACTTGTTATCACTTGTGAGTGATGATCTCTTCGTTGTAGAGTTCCACCCCTTAGAGAACTTATCAGCACCTTGAACAAGCGTTGTGGCATTCTTGCCAACGTTCTTAGGTTGGATTATCTAAGATCGTTGTTTCGTGCTCGTCTATTGGTTTCCTTTAGAAGATCCTAGGGCAAATCCCGTTCTTGAATCGTATCATTTGGTATCGGAAAAAAAAAATCCTGCACTTTGATTCTCCTGCTTGTGTGTTCATCCTTGAAAAAAAAAAAAAAAAAAAAAAAAATATTTGTTAATTGTTTTCCTTTAATTTCGTCCCCTCCCCAGCCAAAATCTTCAAATCTACATCCATCCTACCCGGAAAACTTGAAGATCTTCTTCAAATCTTCAAATCTTCATCCCAAGAACACTAAATTTTTTTTCCCGACCCGTTTTTGTATCAAGCCGTTCCCTAACCAAACAACCTCCAAAAATACTGAATTTTTTACCACATCTCAAACACATTCCGATCTACAATTTTCTTCTTTACACCCAATCCAAATTCAACGCGTATCTGGCCTAAAAGAACCGATTAATCCAAAACAATCTGTCCAGAAAAACTGCAGCCGTAAATCATTGTTTGAATTCGATTTCTGTGGTCTAGATGATTCTGAATTACCTGAAAATTTGTGAGACTATATAAAATTCTCGGATCTAAAACTTTTATTTTTTGAGTTTTTCCAAATTCGTTGTCGATTGGTAAGAACCGGCATCTTAAGGCACTTGCATCTATCTGAAATTTTTTGACAGATTGCACCAGTTTCTGAAAAACGATTGGTTGAGCAACTTCCGTATCTCCAAAAAATCTAAAATTTTGACATCTTCTATAAAACTCGTTCCTCTACAACTTTTGTCTTTTGAGTTTTCCTATATTCGTAGTGTTTTGGTCATTAAATACATGGGTTTCACATCAGGGTGTGAAAATTTTCACACCTGTGTAATTCTGCTGTCAAAAAAAAAAAAAAATCATTACGATTGAGCATCAGGCTGAGTAAACACGAGATAATTGTGGGAATATGCCTTATTTTGATCATTATGAGAGACGGGATCGTAGAAAGGAACAGAGGCGTCAAACTGAGTTAGCGGATCGAAATGAGAGCATGTTAGCAGTGATAACAAGGATCCTTGAGGAGAATAATCGTGCACTCGGTGCGAAGTTGAAACAAGAAATTAAGGCTATTATGCAAGTTAAGACGCAAGATTTGCAGGATAGATTGGAAAAGGAAGTTGAACTACTACAGGTGGAGGAGGCCAAACGGTGGGCTGAAATTCAAAAAGAAAATGGGTGGATTAACGCGGAAAACGAGGAGATTGTTCGTGTTTGTGCGGAGGAGTTGAAAAAGGAGGAAGGTGAGAGTTTGGTGGATTTGAATGAGCCTGAAATTTTGGATGAGAAAATAGAGAGTGTGGAAGAAGTCATTGGGAGTGATGAGGCATTAGTTGTGGACGAGATAGCTCATGCTGATGAGACATTAGTGGATTCTCATGTTGGGAGTGATGTTGAGCGTGAGGAGTTGCATGCTCCTTGTGATGGGTTGGAAAATGATGCAAAGGGTCCTCAAGTTGTTGATTCGAAGGTGGAGTTGTCTGAAGCGTCTATTGTGGAGGGAGCACGAAAGGGGTTGATTTTAGTTGAGGCAAAAGAAGATGCCCCGATACTCAATTCTTGTTCCAGTTTAGTTGAGTCTTATTTGCAGGTACATGCTCCTCAGCCTAATGCAGAGGACACCGGGGTGTCGGATACCTCCAATGCAGCACCTATGTTGCCTTTGGTTTGTGTTGATCCTGATCATATTGGTGGCAAACTGTAGCATACAATCACTGACCCATTTGTTGCACATGTTGATGCCTATCCTAGTCTGAGTTGCTATGATTATATTGCTACCTTCCCCAGCTTCTTCGACAATATTGGCTCATCATGTCAACGTTCAATTGATTTGAAGGCGTATATCCACTTTGTATTTGATCCCGGTATTTCATTGAAGTTTGTTGTTGTTTGTTCAAGGTTGGTGCGTGTTGCAGAATTTTACGATGTCCTGTTGATTCGAGGACGAATCCTTTCCAACCGGGAGGGAATGATGTGATCCATCCCGAGGACTTGAAGACTTGAATAATGCGGCCATGAAGACTGTTATTTATGCGAATGGACCTGAATTTAATGCGTGCCGCCATTAATTAGTTTTGGTGGGCTTGTTTTATTTTATTTTGCATTGGATTTATTTAATAAAGGTCTTATGTGCCTAGTTGATAGTAAGGCCCATGGAAAAAGATGCCTATATGTTAGTATATTGGGTCAAGTATTTATTTTCAGCAAATAAAAGTCATTTGAGCTTATTATAGTCAAGTTAGGCCCACTAGGGAATAAAGTGGTGAAAATTACAATGTAATTTATCCCATATTGGTTAGCTACATTAGTTTCATGAATATTGTAGCCTATATAAGGCACCTAGGTTGTTCTTTTACAAACAGTTCAATTTTGAGTGAAAATTTGATTAAGTCTTTTGACTTGTTATCACTTGCGAGTGAGGATCTCTTCGTTGTAGAGTTCCACCCCTTAGAGAACTTATCAGCGCCTTGAGCAAGCGTTGTGGCGTTCTTGCCAACGTTCTTAGGTTGGATTATCTAAGATCGTTGTTTCGTGCTCGTCTATTGGTTTCCTTTTGAAGATCCTAGGGCAAATCCCGTTCTTGAATCGTATCACTATGTAAAGGCAAATAGAGTCATTGTAACAGACAGTTAAACTTTTGAGTGAAATATTATTATTTGAGTTATTTTGAACTTGTTAGTATTCTAAGTAGAGTATTCAAACCCGAACTTATCAAGGTCGTGAGCATATCTTGTGGCGTTCACAAACCGAGGTTCTTAGATACAAGGATATCTAGGGGTCGAGGTCCTAATCCAAGGTTCTTAGGTACACGGATACCCGAACTTATCGGAGGTCGTTTTCATTGTTCCTATAATCAAATCCTTGGGCAAAATCCGAATTGAACCTCCACGGTTCACTTCAAGGACCTCAAAATTTCATGTCGATCGGAGTCTATCTCGATGTCCAATCATTGCAATAAAGTTGCTGTTGTGTCGTAAATGCACTGCAGCCCCAACTGTCAGTTCGTCGAATTTATGGAAGAGATTGGACCGTTGAAATGAAGTCCAACCGTTCATATTGAAGTAGGAGGAGTCAAGAACAGGTCCATAAATTTTCGTGACGATCAAAGTTCGTTTGGATGTTCGATCATCGATAAAACGCAGCAGCATATTATAAAACTGTAAACCCTAGTTAGAGTTTGTTTATTTTTTTAATAGGTTAGATACGGGGGTACCAACGATCCATCTCGGTGTTTATTTTCCGTAATTGCATGTATGATCGTATTTATGTGTATAACCGGAAAATTGCCATGACATGCATCATATCATGAATTCCACTCCATATGCATACATGTAGCTATTTAATTCTGGATAATTAATTAGGCATGTATTCAACTCGATTAATTAGTTTAAGTTTTTAATTAATTGTTGTGGGAATTATTTAATTAGAAACTAATTAAAGAACCGAGGAACCGGGTTTTGTCAATCGTTAAGTTTTCGGTGATGGATTCTCGGTGAATCCCACCTTAAACCGGAACGAGATTGCGGGTTTGTTCCGTAGTGTCTACGAGAAAGTTTGTCAATTTAAGAAATCGGAAAATCATGATAAATGGGTTCGGAAATGGTCTAACCATGGTTGGGTAAGTTCAACTGAGCTACGGCTCGATCAACTTACCCTTCACGTGTGACGTTTGCACGGGGGTTCGGCAAGACTTAGCATATCCGACAAGCCTTTACGGCTAAACGGGGCTTCTCCTAGTCGGATCCGACCGACAGTCACATACGTTCCAACAAATAATACGGGTAGGCTTGCTTGCCTACATTACCGACACCATTAGGGTACATGATTTGTTGTTTCTTAAAATATTGTCAAGTCCAAAACCGCGATTAGTAAACCTACCATTTTTTCAAAATATTGAGTGGGAGCGGGGAAGGCGACAGCCGACCCCACGGCCTCTGCTATACATGCAAGCAAGTGAGAGAATGGTGATGCCTCGTGCCATTTTGATTTCGGCCCCCTCGGATGGTGTTCACCGCTATCAAAATTCTAGGCTTGGTTTCCGAAAGGATAGGATCTTGAGGACTCGCCGGGTCACTGACCTGCCCTACGTAGGCATACTCGGGGCGCACTTAAAGGTCTGATATAGTAGGTCACACTCATCAGGATATTTTAGGAAATATCTTGGCTGAAAAAGGAAGGTAATCGACGATTAAAGTATGGGATGTACGATTCCCATGAGATGTTTGATTCTCAAAGTTTAATCATCGAGAGAAATTGTCTCAGTTTAACCGTCATCGTGCTGATACTGACCCCCTAGGCGGCGGTACGATGTGAGGTTAAATCCTTGGAATGGTATGATAGACTTTTACAGTTTATAAGTCCTAAAATTTATCTAGTCGTGTATGTATGAATTTTTCTGTCAATTTTGTTTACAACTATCATCTTTAGGCTACTAAACTGCTAGTGTAATGACTTCGTTAAAGTGGAAAGTAACAAGAACGTTGAACTCATCGAAGAATGCAATTAAATTTCGGAAGAGATATTCCTCTTGAGCCTTTAAATCTTAAGTGACATAGTATAGGTATGTCACTGCTGTCACTCGTGTTGAACGAGAGACGCACTTAGTTCAAAGATGATGTAGGACTATATAAAATTCTATTAGTGAATTTTAATTGGGTGAGTAATCACACAAGAAATTTCTAATTGAAAAATTGGAAAATCATAAATAAAGTGTTGCTAGTTAGACGGTATTTGGAACCGATAAACTAGTGGGAGCTTTATTCTTATGATTTGTTGTTTTTCTGAATCATTAGAAATGTGTAAGAGACTGCACAAGAGTTTTTCCATTCCTGGAAAAACATGAACAAAGCATTACTAGTTAGACGGTATTTGGAACCGATAAACTTGTGAGAGCTTAGTTCTGGTGATTTTCTAATCTTTGAGAAATCATAAATAATGCATTGCTAGTTAGACGGTATTTGGAACCGATAAAATAGTGGGAGCTTTAACCTTATGATTTGTTGATTTATTAGAAAAATCAAATAGTCCAAACGATTAACACTATCATTAGACATCCCACAGTTCACGAGTAGTGTCTACTCAAATGAATTGCTAGTTCAAGACTGTTTCCATATAAGGAAAGTCAAGAATGGGAAAGAATGTCTATACGTGTTAGTCATCTAAACTAAGTAGTTTTAAGGCTAAACCGGAATATTAATAATTAGAAAATCAGAGGATAAGGAAGGTGATTTCGGATCACCGACCAATGCATCCTTAACGATTTCCTCGAAAGCTAAGTTCTTTGGAAGAACAAGGTAGCTATGCATTAAACGATAAATAGAGTAGACAATGGGCAGTTATTTTAGCTAGAATAGTGGGAGTGATATAAGGAAATGAATTTCGGATTCAATCCTTGAATATCACAGAAAATTTATTTTCTGTTTTCAGATTCGTTGGAACAAATGGATTCACTTTCAATTCGATAATTTGTTTGTCTTAGAAAGTGAATATGACATTTGTTGCACGAATCCAAGACTCAGACTTTTGTTTGATAAAGTCAGAACCACTAAGAAATGTTGAAAATGTATATGTAACACATCTTAAACTATTAAAGGCAAAAGGTTTCCGTATTTAGATAAACACTTCTTCATACTCTATTAATTAGTGCATATTTCCTAAAGACAATATTTGAAGACTAGCTTAGGGTGATTCCTATCTCCCAGTCAAGGAACACTGTCTCAAAGGGAACAATGACTAAGCTTCCTTTCAATCGGGAAAGGGTAATAGATTTAAAGAAGTAACATAGCTTGTTCATAATGACCTTCGGGGTCTTGTGAAAGATACAAGTTAGAAGGAGCTTCTGAGTAGTGACATCTCATCAGACAACTACTTGAAATGCCAGTAAGATTATCTAAAATATTTGGAGGTATCTCTGTTTTCACCAGAGATAGAGTATTCCATGCTCATTAATAGGCCATAGCATAGTCTTAGGACTGATGCTCGGCCTGCCTCCCAGTGGAATTTATCCACTGAGGGATAACACCATAAATTTGCCTCATGTAGTTATTAATGTGCTACAATACACTGCTTAACTCATTTAAGATATTGGTTGCGAAATAACGGTTTACACTATCATGTAAAACCGAGAAGTCTACCTAGAAGATGCTTACAAATTTGTGGATAAGGAGTGAATTCGGTTCACCCCACTTCCGTCAATATAGGCATTTAGGACTTAGTGCTTGAAGGTAGGATTTGGAAATTTTGCGTACACGTTCAGATGATGACTGTTCGTGCAATATCTTATACGTTGAGTAAAGGTTGGTTATAAGATTCTTAAGATCAGAAAGTGACGGTTATACTGTCAACACCCCTTTTGATAGAGTCTATAAATAACAACCTTGGACCTTGAAGTACGGATACTCAAGGTAGTTACTAACTGATTTGTTCAGACCACGTCCAACATCGGATGTTGGTGATAACACTAATAATTACTACTGTACTAGATCAGAATATCGATCCACCTAGAACGCAGTGGGAGTATGGTTTAACCATTACCTTTTGCGGTTTTCTGCAGACTTTGAAGTTTACAGAGGTGATTGATAACCTATGGTTCCTTGTGGGTTGTATAGGATTTTGATCATAGAGGTTGGTTTAAAAACCCAGTGTATGGAGTTTTGGTACTCCAGTTCTGTTCACACTCTAGTAGAACCACCTGAGTGTCTCAGGCCCAATGGGAGTAATTGGATCTACATGATAAGAGTCGAATGAATAGAAAGTTTAACTTTCGTTACAAAGCTGAGTTGTCTAGGGGTGATTCCCTAAGAATTAGAGAGTTAACCAGACTGTGAACTCTCTCACCACTCGGTCTTGTTTGATTTCGTTAGAAAGCAGAAAATAGGAGTGATTCCCTGGGACTTTCTTGCCGAACAAACGGAATCTGAATTCATTCAGAAAAGAAGGGTTTTAGCTAAGAACAAATGGAAGATTCATTAGAAAGCAGAAAGTAGGGGTGATTCCCTGAGACTTTTTTGTTGAACAATCGGAATCTGAATTTATTCGTAACCAAGGCTTATATCCTTTGTGGATTAAAGCGAACCTCTAGGTCATTTAAAAGTCACATATTTCAAGTATGTGGACTTGACCAGAATATTGATAAGTCTTTCATAGACTGGATGTCAGTATTGGTAAAGTATAATATACATTAGTGTTCATGAATGGTAACACTAAAATAGTTGGAAACAACATGGGTGTGTTATCTGAAGTCGGAAACTGACACTCTAAGATTCTCTTTATGAAAGAATCGGACTATATTCTAAAGGATTTGATTCGGTCAAATTCCCGAGAATATGTGACGGGCAATCCCATCTATCCTAATGGTTAATGATTTTGCATATCGGTATGCAACATTCAACGTAGTAGTCCTACCCTACCTCTCACGGAATGCTTCTCTAAACCTGAGGATGAATAGAAAATGGGATAGACTCTCTTTTGATAAGAGAAAGTCAGGTAATTACAAGTTAATCGAATCTTGGATTCGAGTATTAAATAGTAATAGTACGTCTTCAAGTATCTTTGGAGAACGAGGAATAATATGCTAGTATCTTCGGGTGCGAACTTGGATATAAGTGATTACACTGATTCTGACTTTAAGTCGATTAAGGATGAAAAACCTAAGTATATCGGTATGTAATTACTCGGTGTATGGCATACACGAGGATTGAGTTAGTGATGATATGCTTAAAACTAGTTAGTTTGTGGTGATTTAATCAGAGTATGGGTCTCATGATTAATATACCAATAATCCGCCCAGAACACTTAACAGTATGACCGTCTTATCCGGACCGTCGGTATAGGGTACCTAGTGGGGCATTTATATATGATGTCTATCATATAGGACTGAACCGATTTGATTTGAATTCTCGATATAATTCCGTGATCAAGAAATCTTATCGAATCAAAAGATGATCATATATGGATTAATCTCAATCCTGATGTGATCACAATTTACTGCTTGGTTCAAAGTAGGGTTTGATGTGTTAGTTAAGGATCACTTGGATACATGTGATTTGAACACTTCTCGTTGGCTCTATTCTGGAATGAGTGAGTAGTCTGTGACTTCACAGATATGGAATCCATTCCTTCTTGTGGGAAGTAGACAGACAGTTCCCTTATTTGTTAATCCTAGAAACTGATCGATGGGCCTAGTTCATATTATATTAGTTATGAACTAATTGATCACTAGGGGGTTAATGGTAAATAATGATAAGATGTTTTGAGAAGGGTTTACGGAGATATCCCGAATCAAAACGAATAGTCTATGGAGGATTTATCCATATGTAATGATTATATCAATGGACGCTTATCGACTCAGTGATTAGAGTGTAAGTATATATCTATAATCGATAGAATTCAGTTTCGGGTTTATGGTGGCGTAATCCCGGAATTGATAGATTGAATAAGAATTGTTCTGTTCGATGAATAATTTTATTTAATTTATTGTAGCTACTGGTTATAGGTCCATGGTCCCCGATATGGCTCCTAACATGCGTATGTTTCTTGACGTTGGGCCTCAATGATAATTAAGTAGTTGGACTATTTAATTGATGTGCGAATAATTATTTAGTGGGCTAAATAATTAAATACAGGAAAAGACATTTTTTGTGGACTCGGCCCATTATGTGAAATTTCGTGTGCTATCCTTATTTGACTCGGGCATGGCGTGTTCTACATGTTGTGATTAGAGAGAAATTAGTTTTCTTGGATAATTACATGTCATGTGATTAATTGTTTATTTGTTAAATAATTAATCGGGAGATATTGGATATTATCTATTATTATATATATCTAAATTAGTTTTAGAATATATCAGATTTATCTTATATTTAATAATTGATTATTATGATTGATTATTTAATTAATTATTAAATCCTTGAAGGACAAGGATTTCTCTCCTATATAAAGAGAGTTCTCCTAAACCTTTTATTAGGACATAACACACGCATATACACACAAAATAAGCTTGGAATTTTTGGCCAAGCTTAGGGTTTTGAGTTGGGAAAATCTTCGGGATTTTCCGGGTAGCATATCAAGGAGGTCAAGCATCAATGATCAACATCCACCGGTTGTTGCTTGGAGATACACATCGGAAGACTGTGGCATCTCAACTATTTGGATCTCGGCTTCTCAATCTTCGGATCTAATATTTCGATTGGTAAGTAGATCCAACCTTCTTGTAGTTTAGATCTATTTATTTATATGTTTTAATTTATATTGATCATGATCCTTGTTATTCCGCTGCGTAATTGGGCGGATCTAGATCCGTCCGGCAATATTACATCCAACATCTAGGACCAATACTATTGGGGTTTCTGGATACATAACATTGCTAGATGTAACACTTTTTAGTTTTTTATTTTTTTATTTTTTTATTTGTGTTTAATGTTTATGTTTAAACACTTACACGACTGACTATTTTGTAATATCTTTTTTTACAGGAATGGGTGTACTAACACTTTCCAAAATCCCGACCTCCGTTGAACAATAACTTCAATCCAAGGGAGATGGTACGGTCATTGAGGTGGAAACCTGTTACTGGAATTAATGAGCATGTGGCATTCACATCGTTGAAGCATATGAGAGAGGACATAGACTTGATGAAGGCACGAGATGTAAGTATGTACTTTCATATTAACTAAGATAATGGCTCGTTCAGTTATATTTAAAGCATTTTCCATATTGCAGGTTGTTTGGGATGCTTATAAGGATGTGAGAACGGTCCCTGATGACGACATATGCTGGTTTTATGGTTGCATATGGACATTGGACATTATAGAGGTGTATCACCCAAACCGTGTCGTCCGTCAGTTCGGACATGTTCAATCTATACCACAATCACCGATTCCTCCAAAAGCATCAAATAAAAGTGGGAATCTGAAGAAATACAACGTCACACATGAGTCACGTGATGATGACTTCATTCATTAAGTGAATCATCTTGTGAATAAGGTTCTGAGAATGGGGAAATCGAGATTTGATTGCGAATGCACGGGTGATTACATGAACTGGTATCGAGGTGTTGCCATACTTCGTTTGACTGGAGTGAGCAAAAAGAAGCAGCGAGATCCACGAGAGGTTTGACCATATCTATTTACGAATATACAGTCATTTGTTTTGTTTCTTTATTGAATGTCATAAACGTTTTTTTTTGTTTCACATATAGGATGAGTCAAGCAAGGCTAAAGTCGTTGATGTTGTACGAGACGCAGTTACGAATGCTACAAAGAAGAGCAAAAAGGACCTGTTGAAAGCGCTTGAGATGGTATTGGAGTTCATAACTACGGGTGTATGTAGTCAGGCCGAGGCCGAAGAATCAACTCAAGTACAAGATCAACGAACAAAGAAGCGTGCAAGAACCACGAAAAAGAGATAGTTGCATTGAATGAACATTCAGAGTTTGATACATCGTATGCACATTTTCTATTTGATACATTGTATGCACATTTGCTATTTGATACATTGTATTTGTTCGTATGTGATTTGAATTGGTTTTTTGATTCCTCGTTGAATTTCTATTTGTTCGTATGTGATTTGGATTTTTGGCTTTTGGTATTTGAATTGGTGTGAGTTGGTATTCTTGGCTTGTGTTTTTTGAAATGACACTTGTTGGTTCTGTTTCTGAAAACACCCCACACTGGCGTTCATGTGCCACTAGGAACGATGGTGGTACTGGCGTTTCCAGTAACAGAGACTTGTAATAGGGTATTGGCTCTGTTATGCAAAACGACACCACTACTGGCGTTGGTGACAAGACATCAACGTCAGTTACATTGGTGTTTGGAGAAACGTCAGCTACAGTGGCGTTGGTTATATACCAGCAACGTCCCTGTAGCTGGCGTTTTGATGAAATAGAGTGGCTATGACTCTGTTGTTGAAATTTCTTGAAACGTCAGTCACCCCGTCGTTTCATATACCCTAGGAACGTCCCTGTGGCTGACGTTTTGAGGTTTTTTTTTGGTACAAAGACTCAAGTAAAATCGGATGTTTTTGTTCTTAAACGTCACCCTGAGTGACGTTGATTCCTCACTAGGAACGCTAGCCATGGTGGCATTCTGTCTCATATAACCAACATTTTTCCCTCGGTTAACACATAATTATACCACAAAATTACACCAAATATCACACATTTCAACAACAAAAATATCTAACTAGAATGTTAAACACACATTCAATCTGGTTTTGTGCATGGTAAAGTAATGTCTGATAACATCTTTTTGTGCCAAGAATTGATAAGGCACTATGGTGTTAAAAGGGGGCCTCCTAGATGTTTGATTAAGGTGGATATAAAAAAAGCTTTTGACTCGTTCATTGGTATTTTTTAGAGGTTTGTTCTTCATGGATTTGGTTTTCCTGCTAGATTTATCAAGTGGATTATGATCTGTGTTTCTACTGCTTCTTACTCTGTCTCTCTCAATGGAGAGTTAAAGTTTTTTCCCTGGTAAAAGAGGATTGATACAAGGGGATCCTCTATGACCTTTTCTGTTTGTGATTGGTATGGAATATCTGTCCAGAATGCTGAGGATTCTAGGGGAGGACTCTGATTTTAATTACCATGTTGGCTGCCATAGTTTGAAAATCAACCACCTTGCTTTTGCTGATGATCTTATGATTTTTACTAGAGGGGATCCTATCTCTGTCACTCTTCTTATGAATTGTTTGACTTGCTATGGGGATTGCTCTGGCTTGGTGGCTAACATGAGGAAATCGAAATGTTTTTGTCTTTGGTTTAAATGAGAATGCTAAAGCCGATTTCTTGGATATTTCTGGCTTAAAAGAAGGAGTGTTTCCTATCAGATATCTTGGAATTCCTTTATGTGCTGTCAGAATGAATGTTGGCCATTATGATCCTTTGTTTTCTTCCTTGAGGAACTACTTCTGTAATTGGAAAGGGACTTCTCTATCTTATGCAGGTAGACTACAGCTTATTCTTTCTGTGATCCATGGTGTTTA
Organism: Gentiana straminea; assembly: GCA_036785695.1. NCBI lineage: Eukaryota > Viridiplantae > Streptophyta > Magnoliopsida > Gentianales > Gentianaceae > Gentiana > Gentiana straminea. The sequence continues at coordinate 4,517,804 of JAVUPR010000022.1, forward strand.
TTGCTTTTGGCTTGGCATTTATACTGTTATTGGTAGAGTCAGATTGAAATTGGATCAAATGTGTAGAAGATTCTTGTGGGGTGGTTCTTGTGAAGATTTTAAACAATCTTTGGTTGGTTGGGACAGAATTTGTGTCCCCAAATCTGAGGGTGGTCTTGGCATTTTCCAGTTGGATACTTGGAACCAGGCTCTTCTTTCCAGGATCCTGTGGAACTTTCAGAGTAAAAAAGATTGTCTATGGGTTAAGTGGATCAGTGTGGAGTACTTAAAAGGAGAGAATATTTGGAGTTATCATATGAAGAAAGGTGATTCTGCTCTGATTAAATCTATTCTTAGAATCAGAGATAAAGTTATGCTTGCTTCTGGTTCTGCAGATGCTGCTGTTTCTTTGATGAAAAACTTGGTGTACTGGTCCAAGGCTTATGCCTGCTGCTGCTTATGATTTTTTTAGGAGGAAGGCCCCCAAAGTCTGGTGGAGTAAAACTATTTGGAATTTAGGGCTACCCCTAAACACTGCTTCATGCTTTGGATTACTCTACATCATAGTTTGCTTACTACAGATAAGCTTGTCACTGATGATAAGCTCTGTCCCTCTTGTGGTTTTGTGGATGAGTCTGCTTTTCACCTATTCTTCCAATGCCCTATTTCTTGCATGATTTGGGGGAAGATCAGGATCTGGCTTGGTATTAATAGGAGGTTGGAAACTGTTTTAAGCTCTTTGAGATGGATTAAAAGGCATTGCAAAGGAACCTCTCATGGTAATGTGGCGAGGGCTACTTCTGTTTCTGTGGTTGTTTACTGGATTTGGCATATGAGGAATAAAAGAAGATTTGAAGGCTTTTTGATGAAAATTCCAGATGTTTTGCATTGTATTAAGACTCATATCTACTATATAATGCAAGCTTCTTTTCCTTTGTTTACTTTTACCCCATGATGTTAGGGTTTTGTACATCTTTTGTGCTTTCTTTTGGTAGTTGTTGGTGGCTGTTTGAGATAATTTTCTTTCTCTACACACCTAGGGACAAGCTCTGTGAGTTATGCTCTCATATGACCCCTTTTGCACTTTTTGAAGTGTTGATAGGAGTTTAGTGGGTGTTGTTTCTTGTAGCATATAACCTCAGGGGTCTTATGCTGCTTGAAATCAACAAATCTAACCTCTTCTCAACATTTTGTAGATACTAGACTAGATCTTCTGTTTAGGATGTTGCTCCTGTAGTTTGCATACCTTGGTTTAATATATTTACAGTTAACCCAAAAAAAAAAACAACATTACTAGCATACTTCACAAAATAGTCATAATTCATGAACGTAGCTCAAAATACATCACATAAGCTCAAAAGTATGATCTAAAAGTATTACAAAATAGATCATTGTGCATCCACAAAATGAGTATCAATACATCATTGGAATTTACAAAACCACGTTCACCTTACTCGTTGGACAAATCAACATGATTCCCCATCTATGGATCTTTGACCACATCATGCCTCACCCTAGGAATTGGACAAGTATCTTTCATAAACAATTGAACAAAATGATTTCCTTTGCACAAACCCATCCATATATGGTTACATGGCCAAAACGAAGGTTTTTTCTTAGTGGGAAGGAACGTCTGGCTTCCGTTCGTTGATGATAATATGCTTAGGGACACACCATATAAATTGCACACATCCCAACCAAGGAAACTGTCATAATACTTGTCCTCCAACCACCCTCCATCTTCATGATCAACTGAGGACATGCATTTGTCGTAGACATATTGTTGTCCATCAAATATGGCCATATTATGATCCTTGTTTGCCATCAATTCTTGTTGCACCGCTTTTCTCACCTGTGGCAATGCATTCTCTCCAAGCCCTATTCCGTGTGCTATTACTCTAAAGCCACAATTTCTATCAGAGCTACATTAACCATTGACGAAATGTGCTCATGAACATTTGGTGGAAAATATTTAAGATACCTTTGTAAGTATCCAATGGTAGAACATATAGCCATTGAAACCTTTGCACGTTGTCTTCTCAAAAAAAAAAAACCTTTGCACGTTTGGATGGTGCCCGAGTACTTGGAGATTTTTTCTTTTTGGAAGAAGAAACACCTTGAGATGAAGGTGGAGTTGGGGTAACACTCGATAATTCTTGCTCAACTTGTTCAAACATACTCATCTCCCTTTTGGTTGAGTTGTTCTCCAACAACTTCCTCTTGTTTCCTGATCCCTTAGGCCGGCCACGACCCGTCTTTTTTGTTTTCGGCTCTTGCAACACCGTATTAATCGGCTGACAAATTTCCCGTATCTTCATTATCAACCTCTGTCTCTCCCACACGTCTGCCATCTTCAGTTTTTCATCTAAGGCATGGATAACTGGCACGTAGTCTAAATCCGCTTCTTTTGGAGGTGGCCCTTTGATATCTAGGGTCTTCCAATGAACATCGATGGATGACAGAGGGATGCATCGGGGCTTCTTCTTAAACCTTGCCATGTCATGTCTACACGGCAATCCGTGTGTCTTTCGAATAGTACATCCACACTACTTATCCAACACATCGCTATCATTGGTTTTTTCCAACTCATCATACAACAAGCCCAATGTGTATATAGATACATGATGTTTAAGCTCTTTAAACAACGGATTATCTTTGAATTTCTTCGGCTCCTTGAAAAGAGATGTCTCAAAGGATTTTTGTTGTTTTTGATCTCTTGATCAATCAATCGAAGACCGGCTTCCCACTCCGCAACCAAGTCCCCAAGCCCAGTTTTTAGCCAATTTTTAAACACTGAATGCATTCCCTCGACTCTCGAGGTTGATGTGTTTCCTAGATGAAACACCGAGTTAGTCCATGCCGAGACGAATGTCTCATCATGTGCATTCAACCATGTAGAAGAAACATAACTCATTGCGTCTTCACTAAAAGTCTTCTTACACTCTTCCAATCGCTCATTCAACTCCTCTTTTGAGTTTGCTTTAACAACCTCTAACCATGCTGTCATTAAATCCTCCCAACCTTCCCTCGTAGTCTTTGTCTTCAAATTCGACAAGACCTTTCTCGATGTGCCACCGGCATAACAAGTTCATTGCTTTTGGAAATACAACACGTATTGTGTTCATTAAAGCTTCTTCCCTATCTGTCACAACACAACATATTCGCTCGCTTTGGTCACCAATTGCTTGGCGAAGCATAGTCAAAGCCCATGTGTAGTTGTCTTCCCTCTCCAAACATTGCTAGATATACAGAAACCCGAATCCGGATCCGATTCATAATTGGATCGTCAGATAACGATTCACAGCACCGATCGAGACACTCGATCATGCACAGCGGAAGCTACGAATTAAAATTCGTTTTTCGATTTTACCACGATATGATTCACATAATAATTAATAATCTACGAGAAGGTTAGTAGATTTACCCAACCGGAGAGAATCCGTAATCTACGAGTTGTTTTTCTTCTCCCAATGGTTAAGACAAGAAAACAAAATTTCTCTCATTTTTCAAAAAAAAAACTGGCGTGTTTTTTTCTTCATAAATGGCGTCGGTTTTTTGTGTCCATTTTGTGTTGGGAGAAACCTCTTTTTATAGGAAAATAACTATTAATTTGAGAGTTTATATTTTACACACAAATTTATCTTTTTCTTTTAGGAAATAAAACCTTTATCCAATAGGAAAACAAATTTCCTATTTATCCAATAAGAAAACTAATTTCTTATTTATAATTATTTAACACATAAATAATTACATAATCCACATTATAATAATTAAGAGAAAATTTCTTTTCCCAAAATCAAAATAATATGGCGCCATTTTATGCCATTTGGGATAATAGAAAATATCTTTTCTATTTTACATATTATTTACCAAATAAATAATATTTGCATTTTAATTAAATAGACCAACTATTTAATTTATTCTCGAGGTTCCACAAAACAAGAAAACACTCGCGTGTTAGGAGCCAACTCGGGGACCATAAACCTATAACCAGTAGCTACAATAAATTGAATAAAATATTCATCGAACAGAATATTTCTACTCCACTTATTAATTACGGAATTATACCACCATAAATCCGAAACTGAACTCTATCGATTATAGATATAACTTATTATCAAAGTGTCGAGTCAATAAGTGTCCATTGATATAATTATTACATACAGAGTATCCCTCCATAGACTATCCGTAACGAAGCGGGATTATTTCCGTAAACCTTCTTCTTACATCTTATCCTTATTTACCATTAACCCACTAGTGATCAATTAGTTCATAACCAATACGAACTCGGCCAATCGATCATTTTCTAGAATGAACAAATAAGGGGATTGTCTTTCTACCTCCCACAGGAAGGAATGGATTCTATATCTGTGAGGCACACACTCCTCACTCATTCCAGAATAGTGCCAACGTGAAAGTGATTCGGACCACGCCTCTTAGCGATCCTTAACGAACACATCAAACCCTATATTTAAACAAGCAGGCGTCTGCAATCACTTCAGGATTAAGGTTAATCCATATATGATCATCTTATGATTTAATAAGATTTCTCAATCACGGAATTATATGAGAAATGCAGATTAAATCGGTCCAGTTCTATATGACTATATCATATATAAATGCCCCACTTAGATAACAAATATCGACGGTCCGGATAAGACGGTCACACCTTAAAGTGTTCTGGGCGCATAATGGTGGTTTAATCAATAGACCCCATACTTTGATTAAGTTCACCACGGACTAAGAATTCAAGTGTATCACCATAGACTTAATCCTCGCATGTGACACACACTAAGTTATATGGCTATATATGATACGACTTGGGGTTTTCAGCAGTGTATTACTTATAAGCACGAAGCAAGTAATAAGATGAGTATATCTGTCATTTATTAATTATACAAACAATTACATATATTGTCTTTCGGGTGCTACTTCCAACAATCTCCCACTTGCCCGTAAGGACAAGCAACAATTGTCTTTCGGGCACTACATCCAACAATCTCCCACTTGCCCGTAAAGTCAAGCAACAATTGTTTTAGGTCACCACACCCTTATTCTATATATCCACAACATCCTCCCACTTGCTCTAAAGCAGATGAGACATATCTCCCAATTTCATACCCGCCTAGTGCTTAGCAGTGACATTGGATGCCATACAACTTGGTAAACTGCTCAGTTAGGTTGTCGGCTCGAGGCGATCTTTAGGACCGAAACATCGCCTCTCTGCACGTTCTGTCTGATCAGGTGGTACTCTCTCTCAATATACTTTTGACCTCCTGTGACTACGAAGATCATTTGCATGAGCAACCTCTCAACTGTTTTCATAGTAAAATGGTATCGGCTCATCGAGATCTGGAATCACTTCCCGATCCAACAAAGAACTTCTCAAGCCACACTGTCTCTTTAGCTGTTATGTATTCGACTAACATGGTCAAATTGGCAGTGCTGGATTGCTCCAGACTATAGCTCCATTACTATAAGAAAACACTGAGCCCGAGATCAATTAACGATCATATTTAATCTGATTGTAATTCAGAATCAGTGTAGTCAAAAACACTCATGTATGCACCTGAATATAGACACATATTACTCCTCGTTCTTCGAAGGTACTTGAGGATGCACTATACTGCTACTCAACGTCCGAATCCAAGATTCGACTGTTATTGACTTTTAATAACCTGACATTATCTATCCAAAAGAGAATCTATCCTATTTTCTCTATATCCAAAGACTAAGAGAAATATTTCATGAGGGGTTGGTAGGAAACCTCTCGTTGAATATTGCAAACAAAAATGCATTATCATCTTAAACAATAAGATGAATGGGATACTGTCAAAGAACTTGTTCTCATGATTCGACCGAATCGATTTCTAAGAATATAGTCCACTTGTCTGATTCAGAGAAGCTTTGGCTGGTCAGTTCTTGACTTCAGATAACACACCCATGTTGTTCACAATTGTTGCAGTGTTACCTTGTATTTACACAAACGTCTACTCTTTACCAATATTGATTCCTTGGTCTACAAAAGACTCATCAATATTCTGGTCAAGCCCACGTATTTCAAACATGTGGCTTTTAATGACCTAGAGGTTTGCTTTAATCCACCGATTGATATAAGCATAGGTAGTCAATCTGCCATTGGCTTAAGCTAAAAACATTTATGTTTCGAATGAATTCAAGCTCCGTTGTACAACAAGAAAGTTTTAGGGCATCACCCCTGGTAATATTTATGCTTTCCATGGAGTCAAGCAAGGCTATATGGTGAGAGGGTTTCTGGGCATCACCCCTGGTTAACTCTCTACTTCTCAGGGAATTACCCTTAGACGACTTGGCTTTGTTTTGAAAGATAAACTTTCCCATTCATTCGACTCTTTTTCACGTAGATCCAATTACTCCCACTGGGCCTGAGACACTCAGGTGGTTCTACAAGATTGTGAACAGAACTGGAGTACCAAAACTCCATTTATAGGTTTATGGCTTTAAGCCAACCTCCTTTTATCAGAGTTCTATACAGTCCTTCCGAAAGACCATAGGTTATCAATCACCCCCAGCAGACTGTAAAGTCTGCATAATCACAACGAGTAAATGGATAAACCATACTCCCACTGCATTTGGGTGGTTTGATATTCTGATCTGGTTCAGTAGTATTTATCAGTGTTGCCTCCAACAACCAATGTTGGATGTGGTCTGATTAAATCAGATAGTAACTCCTTGAGCAACTTTACTCAAAGGTCCAAGATTGTTATATATATATTCTCCTAGAATGGCTGTGACAGTACAACCGTCATCATCCGATCTTCAGAATCTTATAACCAACCTTCACTTATTGCATTAAGATATTTCATGAACAGTCCACAACTGAACGTGTATGCAAAATCTCCAGTCCTACCTTCAATCACTAATGCTAAATGCCTCTATTTACGGAAGTGGAGTAAATGTACTTCACTCATCATCCACAAATTCATAAGCATCTTCCAAGGTAGACTTCTCGGTAGTACATGATAATGCAAACCGTTATCTTGCAATCAATGTCTTAATTAAGTTAAGCAGTGTACTATATCATATCAATAACTATATAAGGCAATCCATGGTTTATCCTTTCAGTGAAATAGTTTCACTCGGAGGTAGGTCAAGCATCAGTGCCAAAACTATCAGGATTGAACCCATATACTACCTCAAAAGGGGTAAAACGAGTAGCAGAATGTTTACAACGATTATAAGCAAATTAAACAAACGCCAAACATTTTTCCCAATTCCGCAAGTTCTTTTGAACTACGGTTCGAAGCAACTGACCCAAAACACGATTAACTACCTCAGTTTGACCATCCGTTTGGGGATGATACGCAGTAGAATATAACAATTTAGTACCCAAACGCTGCCATAAAACTCTCCAGAAATGACTGAGATCCGACTGTCTAGGACTCACTCCTATTGATAGATGATAAAATGATTTAAAGCCACAAAGGACTATCTAAATTTATTTGTTTCTTCATTTTTTGTTCCTTTTTTCATTTTTACCCCCCTTCACCTCTTTTTTTTTCAAACTAATTGTCAAGGAAGTTGCCGACCTGATGACAAGGGAGCCGGCGACCGCCGTAACTATAATGGTCTTAAGGAAATGTATATGTTTATCATAAAGATATTTGTCGTTCTTGAAAGTCAGTATTCTTGCATTTATTGCTACTGCACTATTCATTTTAGTTCCTAGACCCCAGGATACGACTGATTGGTCAATGTTTCAAAGTTTGATAAAATAACAGATGCCAAGAAGAATAAAAGTCCTTGGACACGTAATGGGTCTTGAAGTACTATTTCTGCATCTCCTTGACCAAATCCGCCAATGGGGTATAAATAGATTATTCGTTGGGGGGGGGTTATGCTAATGAGTGGAAGGAAGATAACTGTAATATCCCGATTTTTCGAAAAAGGGCAGACGTGTCTTTTTGAGAAAAATGGAATATTATGATTTACGGATTAAAGTATTTTATGTGTGTATAGATATATATTGGGGAAAATATGATTTTTAATAATAAGGGTAATTAAGGAAAATAAGGGATTAGGTTAACTATTGAGATTTTGTCTATTTAAGGAAAATAGATCCCATTAGTTCCCACAACCTAAAAGAAATCAGAATTTACCAACGTTGAGAGAGGGAACGGCGTGGAGCTTTGAGGGCTGAGGGAGTTTTCGATTAGTTTCTAAGTCGAATCTCAACGGTTTTCGGATCAGAGTGGAGCAACGAAATCGTCGTGAAGAGAGCGTCGATTCAACACCCGAAAGTTAGGACCTTGTCAAGGTTTGGTGGGAATAGCTTGCTAAAAGGTAAGAGGCTCTTCCTATAAATTAATTATGGTTTATAGAGGCTAGTTCGTGTTTTGATTCGTTTTGTAAGAGGCTCTTCCTTATGAGTAATTATAGTTTTATAATGATAGGTTGAGTTTTTGAGTTTTGGTGTTGTTTGGTGATAGAATTCATGCTAAGTTGTATTTAATGAGATGTGATATGTTTTGGTATATTTGTGTTGAGTTTTAAATTTCTATTTTTTGATTCAATAACATTAATTAAACCTAAACAAGCCTCGATTTAGTTTCTGATGTGTTTAGTTCCGGCATCGGACGTACTCTTAAAGGGAGTTGAAGTTCGGGACCGTCGGAAAGGCATGAAAGGGCTTGTGCTTTGATGAACTAGAGTTCATCAATGTTTGTGTATGTGATAGACCTTGTCCGTGTCTAGTGGTCTAGGAAAGAGAGTAGTGTATGTGAGGGAGCTTACTTGAAAACACGTAGGTGGCAAGTTAAATCACAAGAATAATTACATAAGTGTAGTAAAAGATGAAACGTCATATATATTCTCGGTTAGGCACTGATTCATATCGGCGATGTAATACATTCAGTAAAAGCAAACAACGCTGCTCGCCTATAAACGGCTGAATGGCAGTGGAGGAAATTCGCCGAACGTATACGAATACCGGGGAGATCCCGGGACTATCGGTGCTATTCACCGTAGTTGGCAAGTACATCTTGTGGTGGAATTTTCATCATGCATATTGCCCTTGAGTAATGATGTCACCAAGATAAGCTAAGCTAGAAACGTATATTCATGACATGTTGATGGACATGAAGTGAACCCTAGATTGAGTCGGTATCATATAGATAATTTAATAATAATCACAATAATAACCTTTTGTTGTAGAAGTTAGTTATTCATTAGCTTCTAACTTTTACTAAGTACTTTGTACTTACCTCCTTTGCATTTTCTTTTGTATGCATTGTGGGGTGAGAAGACGAACAGGCTGACCACGAGTTTGTTGAGGACTATGAGGAAGACTTTCGACGATGCTTGGTTTTACTTTTAATTCTAGACTTTGTAGACAAGTTGTACTTTCAAGACACCGTACTTTGTAATCTTTGGAGAATCGTTGTTGTAAGTTAATTATTTCCATCTTTAAAATGATTGTATCTATTCTTAGTAGCATGTATATTTTTACCCGAGTCTTTTTAGCTTCCGTTTGCTTTTATTTGATATGACGACGTAGAGGCTTGCGTATAATATTAGATTTATTTAATGCTATACACGCGGTATGTTTCTCTTCCGGATAAGGGCTCGGTATCCGGGAGCGGGGCGTTACAATAACTTTAGGAAAAAGATCATTTTTTTTGTCTCTTTCCTTTTTTTTTGCAACTCTCTAACCTGGGGCTGTAGTAAACTTCACATCGCGATCACTCACAATAGTACGAGGCACACCATGTAAACGAACAATTTCTCTAAAGAATAAATCAGCTACATGAGATGCATCATTCGTTTTAGAACAAGCAATGAAATGTGCCATCTTAGAAAATTTATCCACAACCACAAAAATAGAATCATTGCTACTTTTAGAATGAGGTAATCCCATTACAAAATCCATAGATAAATCAGTCCAAGGGGACGTGGGAATAGGTAGTGGTGTGTACAAACCATGAGGGGCTGATTTCGACTTAGCATATTTGCACACAATACAAGCATCACAAAAACGTGTAACATCGCTTCTCATATTAGGCCAATAGAAATGTGACTTAAGCATATCCAGCGTTTTAGTGACACCAAAATGACCCATAAGACCACCACCAAGTGCCACGTATGGAACATTGGGGAATACACAAAGCATGCTCACGGTACAAAAACTCATCACTCCTATAAAATTTCTCATGGGCCGACTCACTAGTGGCAGCAAACGGTTTAGCAAAATCAGGATCCAAGACATACAATTCCTTAATAAATCAAAGCTGAGAAATTTAGTTTGCATTGTAGTGATTAAAGTGTACCTACGAGACAATGCATCAGCTACCACGTTATCTTGGCCTTTTTTTGTACTTGATCGCATAAGGGAAAGATTCAATAAATTCCATCCAACGAACATGCCTTTTACTCAATGTACCTTGGCCCTTAAGGTATTTAAGTGACTCATGATTAGTGTGAATAATGAATTCCCTAGGCCGTAAATAATGCTGCCATGTGTGAAGACACCGGACTAAGGCATACAACTCCTTATCACAAGTAGCATAATTTAATTGAGGGCCTTTCAATTTCTGACTATAATAGGCAATAGGCCGACCCTCTTGAATAAGCACACCACCAACACCCACACCCAAAGCATCTTATTTAAGTTCAAAAGCTTTATTAAAATCAGGTAAAACAAGTATGGGGGCTGAAATTAAACAAGTTTTACGAGTTTCAAAGGACTCCCTTTGCTTTGGCCCCCAATGAAATGGGATGTTTTTCTTGACCAACTCGTTAAGTGGTGCTTCAATGCTCCTGAAATCCCCTCCAAAAATTCTGAAATTTTTACCACATCTCCAACACATCTCTATCTACAATTTTTGTCTTTGCACCCAACCCAAATTCAATGTAAATCTTGCTTAAAACCGCCAATTAATCCAAATAATCTGTCCAGAAAAACTGCAGTAGTAAATCGTCGATCGAATTCTTTTTCAGTGGGTTAAACAAATCGAAATTACCTGAAAATTGGTGACCTTATAGGAAATTTTTCAGATTTTGGAGGTAAAATGCAGAGGAACAGAAAGAAGAACAAGTGAAATGTAGAAAAAGGAAGAGAACTAGGGGTAGGGGAGAAAGAGAGAAATTTAGGAGGAGAATAGAATTATCATTTATCCATGTTCTTCCTGTTACAAAACTTCCATCCTTATACCACCCAGACATTGCTCAACTTGCCCTCAAGGAAAACTAAAAACAAACTCATCGGTAAGCTGCTGATTCACAACATACTAACAAATAGTGACATTAGCATTACGATTATGGCACTTATAAAAAAAGGTATTAAAAGCAAACTGAACTGGGCTCGGCCCACTATTTATTTGACTCAAATCATGACAAATCCCTCTCTTTAACAACAACCTTGTCCTCGAGGTTGGACAAAATCTGGAAATTGCTTGTCGATGAAAGTGTAGTCTTCCCAAGTGGCTTGATCAACATCCAAATTAATCCACTTTATGAGCCACTGAACAACTGGTGCATTATGCCTCTTGATAGTCCTAATGCCAAGTCTTTCTTCAGGATGGTACTACTGGCCATCTGGGGATGTAGGTGAGGAAGTAGCAGGTGGAGCACTCCCAGTGAATTTCTTCAACATGGAGATATGGAAGATAGGGTGGATCTGTGAGCATGCTGGTAATGTTAGTTTATAGGCCACTAGAATTATCTTTGCTTCAATGACATAGGGACCAAAGAACCTGGCAGAAAGTTTCACATTTCTTCTTATAGCTAGTGAGGATTGCCTGTAGGGTTGCAATTTAACCAACACATGATCCCCTACCTGGTACTCCTTGTCAACCCTTTTCTATCTGCAAAAGTCTTCATCTTGTACTGGCTTGATTAAGATGGTCCTTCAATTCTTTAGTGATGGCCTGTTTCTACCTCAAAAATTCATTAACTGAAACTGGTTCAGAAGAAGAAAAACTCCTAAGAGGCAAGAAGGAGGGGAGTTGTCCATAGAGAGCTTCAAATGGAGTCCTCTCTAGTGAAGTGTGATGGTTGGTATTATACCAATATTCAGCAAGTGGGAGCCATGATTTCCACTGGAGGGGCCATGGAAAGCCATACACCTCAGATACATCTCCAGGAATTGATTGACTCTTTCTGTTTGCCCATCAGTTTGGGGATGGTAAGAGGAACTCATATTAAGGGAGACACCCACCTTTTGGAGCAATTTGGACCAAAATTCTGCTGTAAAATCTCTATCCCTATCTGATACATGTTAGTAATATCATCCGCAGCGGAAGCGATTTAAGGATCTAGATCTATAATATACACGTAATAAAATAACTAGATCTACATCTACAAGGGGGTTGTAGATCATACCTCTTGGATCTCAAAATCCAAGTTGAAGAACCGCAATAGGATGAACGAAGGAAAGCGTGAAGAGCACCACGATCTTCCGTACGTGTGATCCAAGCGACTCCGGTGGAAGGAAATCCTCGTCTCGAATCCTTCCGATATGCTACCCGGAAAAATCTCCAAGATCTTCCCTCAACTACCCTTGGCCGAAATTTCCTTCCTCTCTCTAAGAGATGGAAGTCGAAATTTTATTGTGTGTATTAAGGCTTGGAAGAAATCTCTTTATATAGGAGAGTAAAACTTAGCCTCCAAGGATTTAATAATTAATACAAAATCAATTATAATAATCCTATTAAATAAAAGATAATTCCATAATATTCTAGAACAAATCTAGAATAATATTTATCTTTATTTCTTTCCATAAATATTTATCCAATAAATATTTTATGCACATGTCTTATTAATACACAAGAAAACTAATTCCTTGTTACCTTAATACATGATGAGGCGCCAATCACATATTAAATGACCTAGTCAATGTGATTTTTTCCATTCACACTAATTGCCAAGATTATGGAAAATGGTTTTTCCAATTATTTTAATTATTTAGTTACAACTAATTAAATAGTCACTAAACAATTAATTCACATATCGATTAATTAAATTCTAACAAGAATTAAATTAATATCATTATTAGGATTCAACGTCCGAGAATAGCTATGCTATATTGGAGGCACGTCGGGGACCATGGACTAATAATCAGCGGCTCCGATAAATCAAATAAATAATTATCTTACGAACGAGAATAATTATATTCGATAAATCAATCACGGGAATATGCCACCATAATCCCGTGATCGCACTCCTCCGATTATGAGATTATATTTATCTCCTCACGAGAATAATAATAAGCGTCCATTGATATAATCATTACATATGGATTAATCCTCCATATTTGTTCATTCTAAATCGGGAAGTTACCGTTAACCCTTTTTAGAACATCTTATCCTTATTTACCATTAACCCCCTAGTGATCAATTAATTCATACAACTCATGGTAGCTAATCGGTGTAATATGAACTCCATGGATCGATCGGTTTCTAGGATTAACAAATAAGGGAACTGTCTATCTACTTCCGAAATGGAAGGAATGGATTCCGTATCCGTGATAACACGGACTACTCACTCAATCCAAGTACAATGCCAAGATGGGGTAATTCGGACCACGGACTCGGTGTAATCCTTAACCGTCAAGTCAAACCTCATACCGATTCAAGCGGTTGACTCGTGATCACCTCAGATTAAGATATATCCATAAATATGATCATCCATTGATTCGATAAGAATTCTCAATTACGGAATTATATCGTGAACTCTAATCAAATCGGTCCAGCCCTATATGATATATCTATCATAAATAAATGCCCCATTAGGTTCTCTTAACCGAAAGTCCGGATAAGACAATCACACCTATTGTGTTCTGGGCGCATTAATAGCACGTTAAAGGAGAGACCCGATACTCTCGATTAACTTCACTACGGGCTAATTGTATTTTAAGTACATCTTCATTAACTCAATCCTCCCGTGTATATACCATACACTGAGTTAAGTGATTACATAAACGATATACTTTAGGGTTTTCTATAGTGTAATTACTATTGTCACATCGGTGAATATGAGAATAATAAATATGAATAACAATATCATTTCATTTATTAAATAAAACAATTACAAAATTGTCTTTCGGGCATCACACCTAACAATACAATGGTCTTGGGCAGGCCATGTAGCTTATAAACCTGCATGAGGAACTCAGTTGCTACTAATTCAGCAGTATAGGCCTTTACCAATGGTATGAAATGCGCAAACTTGGTGAGTCTGTCCACAACTACCATAATAACCTCCTTACCATTTGACTTGGGTAACCCTTCCACAAAATCCATCCCTATACTTTCCCATGCTTGTCCAGGAACGGGCAAGGGCTGTAGTAGACCAATAGGGTGCTGGTGACTATCTTTGCACTGCTGACAGGTCAGGAAACCTTTGATCATGTCCTCAATATCCCTCCTCATGTTTGGCCTATAAAAGATATAAGCTAACCTCTTAAAACATGCCTGAATGCCAGAATGGCCCCCAACAGGGTACTGATGCAGCTGGTGTAAAATAGAATGCCTCAAACCCCCTGTTGCACCAATGAAGATTTTACCATTACACTTCAGAATTCCTTGATGCATTTCAAACCCTGGAACAACACTAGCATCTAATGTCAATTTTTGTATGTGCTCCTCTGCCATCTGATCTCCATCATAGCTGTCAATAACCCCTTGCAACCAATTGGGGACTAAGGTGGACACAGCCATAAGTGCCTGCTCTCCTTCATGTATCTATGTTTGGTCATCATGGGTTTGCCTAGACAAGGCATCAGCCACAATATTGTCTCTCCCTTTTTTGTATTCTATCTTAAAGTCTAGTCCCATTAACTTGGAAATCCCCTATTGTTGTAGAGAGGTGGTGGCTTTTTGGTCTAGGAGAAACTTCAGGCTTTATTGATCAGTTTTTATGGTAAATTTAGCCCCCTGAATATAGTGTCTCCATTTTGTCACTTCCATAATGACTGCAATCAGCTCCTTTTCATAGGTGGACAGTCCCAATTCTCTAGTTTTGAAAGCCTTACTTAGATATGAGATTGGTCTTCCCTTTTGTTGTAGCACAGCCCCTACTCCGGTCTGACAGGCATCTGTTTCAATATAGAAAGGGATAGAGGAATCAGGTAAAGCCAACACAGGTACCTCACACATAGCAGATTTCAGAGCCAGGAATGCCTTTTCTGTATTATCTGTCCAACAAAAACCACCTTTCTTCAAAAGATCAGTGAGTGGCCTAGCAATGCATCCATACCCTTTTACAAATCTCCTCTAGAATCCAGTGAGTCCCAAAAATCCCCTCAATTCTGTCACACTTCTAGGACTAGGCCATTCCTGTACAACAACTATTTTCTTGGGGTCTGCTTTTACTGCTCCATCTTGTATGATATGCCCTAGGTATTCAATTTGTCTCTGCTCAAAAGAACACTTGCTTGTTTTTGCACAGAACTTATGCTCTCTCAAAACCTGCAGGACTTCACTGATGTGCTTGATACGTGACTCCCAATCTGCACTATATATTAGTATATCATAAAAAAAACTAGGACTCATTTCCCGAGAAACTGCTTCAATATGCCATTCATACATTTTTTGAAAGTAGCTGGGGCATTTGTCAAGCCAAATGGAATGACCTTGAACTCATAATTCCCTTGGTGTGTCACAAAGGCTGTCTTCCCAACATCTTGCTCCTTCATTCTGATTTGATGAAATCCAGACCTTAGATCAATCTTGGTAAACCACTTAGCATGCCCTAGTTCATCAAGAAACTCATCAATGATAGTTATTGGGAAACTGTCCTTAACGGTGTACTCATTCAATCTCCTATAATCCACACATAACCTCCAACCCCCATCCTTTTTTCTCACTAGCAACATAGGGATGCAAAAGGACTGTTGTTGTTCTGTATGATCCCTTGTTTAAGCATGTTCTCAATTAACTCCTCTATATCCCCTTTTAAATGGTGTGAATATCTATAAGGGCTTGTTTTAAAATGTGTGGTGCCTTCCTTAAGGTTGATATCGTGAACCCACTCTCTTTCTAGAGGTAAATCTAGTGGTTCCTGGAACACATCAGCATATGAATCCAGCATTTTTGCAGAGAAGGGTCAGTGTCCTTATCATTGTCATAAGACACAGTCTGTAAGGAATAAATACAGCCTAGTAAGCCACATGATCCTTCTTTGAGAGACTTCTTCAAATTCTTACAGTTCATAAACTTGAGTTGTGAATCCCCCACACTCTTTAAGGTGATGTCCTCACCATACTTTTGGAAAGAGAGCCATAAATGATCAAAATCAAAGAGGAGTGGACTATATTGTTTCATCCAGTCCACACCTAACACCATATCACAGCCACCAAGTTTGATGAGCCTGACATTGTAGACAAACCTATGTCCACCCATCAACCATGGAAGATTTGGGCACATATATTCACTCCTCATATGATTTCTATAGCCACTTTAACTAACATAGGTTTTGTAGGTTCAATCACACATTTCAACTCTTTTGCCAAATTACTGTCTATAAATGTCTGAGAGCTCCAACTATCTTTTAGAATAGAAATGTACCTCTTCTTTAATTGTCCCTGGATTCTGATAGTGCTAGCTGATGTTTGACCAGTTAATGTGCTAAGGGATAGTTGTGTGAACTCACAACTACCGTTATCTGTGATCCGTGCAGCAGGGGTCGCCTCTTCTGCTACAATCTCTCCATAAAGCTCATCCCCATCTGTTAAAATGAAGTTTAACTGCTTTTTTTACACTTATGGCCAGAAACAAACTTTTCATCACACCTAAAGCAAAGGCCCTTGGCCCTCTTTTCTTGTAACTGAGCAGATGATATGGTTCTGTTGTACCCATTCATGTTCCTACTAGAATTGGTCTCAGGTGGTTTGTTTGCAGTAGACTTTTGTACTGGTATGGACTTAACCCCTCCCTTGGCTCTAAGTACAATAGAGTCTGCTATGGTTTCCTGTGCCCGGGCTAATTCCAGTGCCTTCATGGCTGATTTCGGCTCCATTATCCTGACTAGGGGTCTGATTTCATCCTCTCGCCCACCCACAAATCTATTGACATAGTATGAATTAGGTAGTCCTGGGTTCATCTCCTTGACTAGTGCCTTAAGATCCTCATATTTTGACTGGTAATCTTCCACAGTTCCTTGTTGGGTTAATTTCTCAAATTCATCCAGAGTATCATCCAGGGTTTGATCACAAAACCTCCTGCAAATTTCCTTACAGAAAAAGTGCCATGAAGCCTGTGGAAAATCAGGTCTCCATCCTTCATACCAGGAATCAGCCCTCCCATTCAAGTATATTTCGGCTATTCCCACCTTATGATCATCTGGTGTCCTGTTAATGTGAAAGTAACGTTCACACCTCCTCACCCAACCCTTAGGATTACTGCCATCAAAAGTGGCGAAATCTAGTTTGGGGTGTTTAACCTCATATGTGTCATACTCTGGTTTCATAATCTGGGAATGGGAAGTATGTTTCACAAATGCAGAAGTAGGAGTAGGAAGGAGAGGAGCAGATTGGTCCTTGAGTGTAATTTGTTCCTTTTCCTTCCCTTTGTTCTGATTCTGTAGAAGAGAGAGAGTACCTGCTTCATTTGCTCGGTCAGGAGATCCACCTTCGAGCTCATTCCACTCATTTCCTTTGTATTCCGATCACGATATTGAGAATTTCCGGATAGCTCCTCCCTAATCTCTTGCTGGAATTGGCGGAGGTCTTCATTAAACTTTGCTTGCATATCATTAATTTTTGCTTGATTTTTTGGGATTTCATCTGTAGATTTTAATCGAGTACCGTCAGCCATCGTCCACGGATTGATTGGCTCCAATACCACTTGTTAGATTTTGGAGGTAAAATGCAGAGGAACAGAAAGAAGAACAAGTGAAATGTAGAAAAAAGGAAGAGAACTAGGGGTAGGGGAGAAAGAGAGAAATTTAGGAGGAGAATAGAATTATCATTAATTTATCCATGTTCTTCCTGTTACAAAACTTCCATCCTTATACCACCCAGACATTGCTCAACTTTCCCTCAAGGAAAACTAAAAACAAACTCATCGGTAAGCTGCTGATTCACAACAGACTAACAAACATTGACATCAGCATTACAATTATGGAACTAATTAAAAAGGAATTAAAAGAAAACTGAACTGGGCTCGGCCCACTATTTATTTGAATCAGATCATGACAAAATTCTCAGATCTACAACTTTTATCTTTTGGGTTTTACCAAATTCGCTGTAGTTTGGTCGAAATTGGAACCGTAAGACACTGCTATCAATGTGAAAATTTCTGACAGATTGCACCAATTCCCGAAAAACGATTGTTTGAGCGACTTTTATAACTCCAAATAATCTTTAATTTTGACATCCTTTATAAAACTCTCTTCTATGAATCTTTCATCTTTTGAGTTTTACCTGGTTCGTAATAGTTTGTTCACAATATGCACGAGACTTCACTGTTTAAATTCTGGAAATCCTGACAGCATCATATTTAGGGTTTGCTCATTGTTGTGATTCGTTCTATGGTTGATCTCTTTATATGAGTGAGCGTAAACACGAGTGAATTGTGAGAAGATAACGTGTGTCAAATCATAAAAATAAAAGGATCAGGGTTAGGGTTCTTGGAGTCTGGATTCTTGATGTCAAGATTATGATTCTTGATTACAAGAACCGATTTCTTGATATGAGGTCGGTCTTGGTTTCTTGAGGGGAGGGGTCGGTTTTATGCTTTTGGGGTTTAAGGAAACATTAGGGTTCTTGGGGAAAAGTTTGAAGATATGAAGAATCTTCAAGTTTTCCGGGCTGGATTATGAAGATTTGAAGATATATGGATGTTCTTGGGGGGGGGGGGATGAAAATAATGAACTTAAGAACAATTTTTTTTGATAATAATCGAAATAAACAAGAAAAGAAACAACTTGATATTTGATACCTTAGTTGCTCGTGCTCTGCTACCAACTGATGTGATACGTGCCCAGGAAATAACTAAGGGACCAATAGAGAGCTATGAAAACCTAGTCCTAGAGTCTCCAACCGAGGATCAAGGCTAAGAACACACAACATTTTCTCAACACGCTGATTCGTTCTTAAGGGTGTATCCTCTACGACAAAGAAGATACTCACTCGCAAGTGATGGGTTTAAGCCAATCTCGACTTAAAAGAAATAATTTAACTGAAATTTCAATGATAAGGTGTGTTTTTACAATGATAGTAGAATGCCTATATATAGGCTACAAATAAAAGACCTTCCAATCTCCTAAGCAATGTGCGAGAAGGAAAACTAGTAAAAATCCTAAGTAACCTAGGAAATAAAAGAGGCGCCACTTTGTGGGACTTTCTAGTGTTTTTCTTGTGTCATCTAAGCCCATAAGATAATTATTAAACAAAAATCCATAATAAAAATAGTAAAACAAGCCCAAAAAAATCCTAATAATGGCGCCACTCTAGATGGACCAGCCTTATTGACAGAACAATTAAATAAAAGACTTCCTTGCAATTTTACCAGGCCCATTTATGTTGTCTTCAAGCCCAATAGCATAAATGGTGCATTTAATGGACTGTTCTTCCTCCGGCTTGGGCTGCTCTTGCTTCAAATAAATATCTAAGACCAAATTATTCAAGGCCTCACGCATTCTCTTCTTTTGGAGCCTTGTCATAGGCCCATCTTGAATCACAAGATGATCAGTCGGCTGCATCGGAGCCAAAGGGACGGGAACCTCACTCGGGATCACATCAACTGGGCTTATGAACTTTTCCCACGTTTGCATACAAGCATTCCACCTTTTTGTGTGCGTGTGGACAATGATGCCATCCCTGTTGAGATGGAAATGCGTGGATAGTACACCGCGTGGACCCACGATTGAAGCAAACCTTATCCCGGGGTAATATTAATGACATTTCATTTAGTAAAATGCATTTAAGATTATATCACTACCATGATTAACGATTCTTTTAAATGTCTTGATATTTTTTGTGTTCAGGTCGGTATGTTCGATGGTATGACAACCGAAAACGTTGAAGTTGAATTTCTACGTGCGCTCGGTTTACTTGAAGAGCAAATTTCACGTACCCCACGCATGTTTCCATAACCGCCCCGACAATAGCCCCCACAGGGATTCGAGCAAGCCCGGCCGCTCTTGGCAAAAGTGGATAAATCTTCTAGAATTGCCACGACTGTAGAAACTAGTCAATCTCATGTTCCTCGATTAGACCATTGTTGGACATATTTTAAGTTTTAGTGATGAGTGCCAGACTAGCTGTTATAGAGCAAAGGCAAAAATTTGTCTAAATTAAATGTATAGGTCTATTAGAGTTTGATCTTTGTATAAGTTTGATCAAATAAGCATTGTAAAAGGTCAGCTGACTTTCATCAGCAGACCTGTCTAGGTTAGTAAGGTACATGAGTCAGTAGACTAGTTTAGGGACCTGCTAAAGACTGAAGGCTGAGGGGTCAAACTCAGTTATTGAAGGCTGAGGGGTCAAACTCAGTTATTGAAGGCTAAGGGATCAAACTTAGTATTTAAAGTCAAGGATATGGAATCAGAATTTAGGGAGGTCTGTGATGACCTAAGCTGATTTCATATACCTTGTGTACAAGGTCTAAGTTCCATAAGTTAAGTGGTGATTGGAACTTAGTTATGTTCAAATTGGTGTACTCTAACTTCATAACAAAAAGTTAGATGAAAAGAAGTCAGCTGCAGTGTTTTATAAACACAGCAAACTTGGAACAACTGACTGACAAGTATTTCATCAGACTTGCATACACAGGAACCTGCGAATATATATTTCAATTTAATCAAGGTTACATTAGAAGATTACAAGGATAAAGACATATAAAAAGTCTTGATTTTGTCAACAAATCAATGGCTAAGATTAAAAGGACGTTGGAAAGATTCAGAGCCTTATCCAATGGACACAAGTCAAAGGGAGACAGTCTGAAAACTGACAAAAAGAAGACTGACTGTGTCAGTACTATGAACAGTCAGAAAAAGCAAGTCAAGATTGAGACAAATCTGAAACGACTATGTTTGAAATTCAAACATAAGTCACATGATTCTCTACTATATAGGGGACTCCTGATTCAGATACAGATGATGAAAATTGATGAAAACCAACAATCAATTTTAAGCTATCAAGTTTACTATCAAGAAATTCACCCTGCTGACATTACTGAGCTTAAAGCTACTGATCCAGTATATTCTTCAAGTGTAACCTGCTATCAATTTACATCAAGTATACACACTTGAAGATTCCAAGCTGCTGATCATTTCATCCTGATCAAGCTGCTGAAAGCTGAACCACTTACTTGATTCAAACCTTTTTTACAAGAAACATGCTAAACAGTGAATCATCTATTGGGTGTCAAGGACTGTTGTTTGTGGTGGAGCTGGTGAATATGCAATCCTACCCTTCAAGGACCAGTGGAATACTTTGGGGCAGCAATCCTACCTGTTTCAAGTGTTCAGTTTGTGAAGCCATAGTTATTGGTGAAGGACATACAACTTAGGGATTTTTGTAACTGCAACGTCAAAGATCTATAGTGAATTACCTCCAACATCATAGGAGAAGAGTGGACTGATAGGATTACACCACCTGGAACCACTATAAATATTGCCTACTACTTTCTGCATTTACTTTCTGCATTTAGTATATTAAGCACATCAACTACTGAAACTAGCAACTGAATAACACACTCACACTACTGAGTATCTAATACTTGGTATCATATTTTAACAACAAGTAATAAGCCTTAATTTGAATATATTCCGCTGCAACAAATTCAGTAAAATCAACGGTCGACGGACCGAGCCGTCGACGGACTGCGAGTGGTCGCAGACTGCGAGAAGTCGGCGGGCTGCGAACTTGCTGAGTTTGTTAACTCCAAAAAGTTTTAAGTGTCAAGTTTATTCACCCCCCATCTAAACTTAACCAAATCATTTTCAAGGGACCAACAATTGGTATCGGAGCAGTGCTTCTGTTCTAAAGTAATCCTACTTGTTGTGCTTGTGAAAATACTTTGAAAACTTTTTCAAGTTTCTCATTTTCAAAGCTTTGCATCGTGGATAACAACCAGTATGCTAGAACAATGTTGATGTGTTCTTTAGATCGTTTTGATGAGTATAAACGTCGTATACAGGCTTTTCTAGCTTTAACACATGATAAGATGATGGATGTGCTGGAACGATGGACCACTGGAGATCACTAAGTCAGTAACAGTGGGAAGTGAAACTCAGTACATTCCAAAACCAAAAATAGAGTGGAATGCTAAAGATAGAAAAAGAGCAAACCTCAACAATATTGCTATTGATATTATATACAGAACTTTGGATAGCAATATGTACATGAAAGTGAAGGATTGCAAGACTGCAAAAGAACTTTGGGATAAGTTACAATTAATCTGTGAAGGTACTGATGCTATCAACAAAAACAAGATCAGTGTAGCCAAAAAGAAGTTTCAAGATTTCAAAATGAAACCAAATGAAATTATTGAACAAATGGAGTCAAGATTCAATGCTATCATGGATGAACTCACCCTACTGAGTGTAAACTACTCAAATGAAGAAATGAATTCTAAAATCTTAGAAGCCCTACCTGCAAAAGAAGTTTGGGAAATGAAGGTGACTGCAATAGAAGAAATGAGAAGTCTACATGAAAAGGACACCTTCAAATTATTTTCAGATCTCAAGGCTTATGAATTCAGTAAGAAACTTACACCAGAGACTGAAAAGGATGAACCAAAGACTACTGCATTGGCTGCCACACATCAAGAAGAAACATCAGGAGCTCAAGATGATCTACTGGATGAGATGCAAGAGCAAATTGCCCTACTGAGCAAGAAGATCAAAATGATGAAAACTGGAAGAATTTCTCCAAATAATTTCACAAAGAAATCTAGTGAAAAGAAGAAGGAGGAATCCAAGAAAGACAATGACTACTTGTGCTTTCAATGCAAGAAACCAGGACACTTCAAACCTGACTGTCCTGAACTAAAACAGAAAAAGGAACCTAATTATCTTTGCTTCAACTGCAAGAAAACTGGACATTTCAGACCTGATTGTCCAGACCTACTGAAGAACAAGAATCAGCAAAGAAGACCTGGCAAGAAAGCAATGGTTGCTGATGATGAATCAAGATATGAAGTTGAATCAGAAAAAGGAAATGAATCTGATGATACTGCACTTGTTGCTACATGGAAGATTATGCCTTAATGGCAAACATGGATGAAACAGAGGAGGTATACAATTTTGTATCTATAAACACTCCTGCTGAAAGTGATTGTGAATCAACTTGTGGTTCAAATCCTAAAAATTCTGACAATGAAAAAACTTTGGATGCCATCCTTAATCAACTGAGGATAATACAATCTGGCTATGAGATTGTGAAGGCTGAAAAAGAAGCTCTTCAAGAAGAAGTTGAAAATTTAAAATCTGAATTAAGAATTCTCAAGGGAAAGGAAAAGGAGTTTGGACAGAATCAACATAAGTCTGTTTGTACATTCGTATTTCGCCGAATCTATTTGAACAATCTTGTTCCTCCACCGCACAAATGGAAAGCCTTATGGTGATAGAACATGCCTTGGATTTGGAACTCAACAATCTAATAAGCGTGGATCCAGTAAGGTTACAGAACCTAGTACCAGAATTGGTCCTAAGTTTGTACCTGCACAAAATCCAACTCCCAAAAAGGCTGCTGAGACAGTGAAACCTACTGATAATGCTTCAAAGAGGCAAAATCAGAAGTCAAAAAGGACATCAGTACCTAACAAAAAGAATAAATCTAAGAGTAGGACTGCTGTACCTTCTAGACCTACTGATAGCAGACCCGCTACCAAGTCAGCTGGACCACAAAAGGGAAAAAATCAGAAATATTCCAAGGATAAGAATCTTAAACCTAAAAATGTCAATCATTCTAGGGATACTTATCTCAGGGGGAAAGGTAAATTGTTCCCTGCTGATGAAGATTGGAATATTCCTGCCCATACTGCTAGAAACAACAGGTATAACCATACTGCTAGGGTAAAACCTCAGTAATGGACTCAGCAGAGGACTTATACAAGACCTTAGCAGACTCCATATTATAGGGCTGCTCCTAACAGACAGCAAACCTATGGTTATGCTAGTGCTTCTAACAATAGAAATCACTCCAAACAGCATTACATACCAAAAGGCCAGAAAGCATATTCGAGTCCTACACAAGCAAATGTTAGACCTTATGGATGTGTAGAATACATGTATGAACAAAAGTATAACACTTTTCAAAGAAGTCCTTATGGAAATTTGCCAAGGGTCATGCTTACCACTGACCACTATGGACCCAAACAGTTTTGGGTACCTAAAATACATTAACTTTGTTTTGTAGGGTGTCTGGTACTTTGACAGTGGATGTTCCAGACATATGACAAAGAATAAGCACTATTTGACAAATTATGTGGCAAAGGATGTTCCAAGAGTGAATTTTGGCAACAAGAACACACCAGGATACACAAGAGGATATGGTACACTGGTGAGGAATGGATTAACTATCAGGAATGTTGCATTTGTGGAAGGACTGGACTACAACCTACTGAGCACTGGACAATTTTATGACATGGGTTACAAGGATACTTTTGACAAAGGCACCTGTATTGTCATTAAAAGAGGTGATCAAGTTGTGTTGGCTGGAAGAAGACAACAAAACATGTATGTTGTGGATTGGTCTACTACTGTTCCGGAGACATGCTTGATTGTGCATACCAAGTCAGAACTAAATTGGTTATGGCATAAGAAGTTGAATCATCTAAACTTTGATGATATCAATCAGTTGGTGAAGAAGAAACTGGTGATTGGTTTACCTGAGATCACATTCAAATAGGATGCTATATGTGATGCTTGTCAGCAAGGTAAACAAACAAAATCAAGCTTCAAGTCAAAGACTAAGCAATCAACAAAAATAGTTTTGGAACTGATGCACATGGATCTGTTTGGACCAGTAACACCAACAAGTGTGACAGGGAAGAAGTACACTCTGGTAGTTGTGGATGATTATTCAAGATACACTTGGGTAGTATTTGTTAGGAAATCTACGCGGGAACGCGAATGCAACGGAATTTAAAATTTTATTTCCTTTTAACCAAGATCGACTTCGTTTAAGCAATAAACAAACTAGTTAGTAGACGGTGGTTACCTTGGTTGATCTAAAAGATCGACGCTTTGACCGTCTAAGGAGAGTAGTTACGCATAGAGCCGCCCAAGTGTTCGGCCTTTACCGCTAGTCCACACGAACGGCCCGCCGGAATCCCGTCATGGATTGCTATTGGAAAACTCCGGTTGCTAGACCGGCCCTTTTCCCCTCTCTCTAACTCTCTATAGGATGCTCTCTATTTTACACAAGAACTATTAGTTCTTGGAATTGTGATGTACAAAAGAGCTTGACACCCACCTCTTATTTATAGTCATAGGTGGCGCCCCAATCAAGTAGAAAGGAAGAAAACCTTTTTCCAATAAAATAAGGAAAATATAATTGATTGATTTATCTCATTTATTATAATATCTTATATCAAATAAATCTAGGATATTGTCAATATCTTATATTGAATATTCCCAAGATATTGTCAATATCTAATATTGACTATCTTTATTGTATTACCATAAATCAATTTATACGTGTGTATATATCACATATATATTACACAAATAAATCTATATATTATATATATACACACATGCGCATGCATTGCACTATTGCACACACGCACACTTAAGTATTGTTTATATATATATATATATATATATATATATATATATATATATATATATATATATATATATATATATATATAATATTAATATTTGGTAACACTATTATTAATTAAATTGCACAATCCAAGTGTATCTTATACACATTAAATGCGGCGCCCCTTTTACCAACAAATTGGCTTCCGGAATATTCTTTAATTAATATAATTAATATCTTGTATTTTATTTATTCATAATAAATAAATACCACCATATTAATTTACCACTATAACCTTTATAGTCTCGAGATAAACTTTCCTTATTTGGTTATCATCTATAACCACATTTTAATCCGACTAGATGTTCATATGTGTGTGACCCGATAGGCTTCCGAATATGTTGGCCGTAGACACAAAGTGCAAATTACGAAAATGCCCTTCATGCCTAACGATCACGGGATAGCGTCTAGCAACACACCGTGACCCCCAATCATCGGAAGAGTCAAATGCAATGACTACTACCTTTCATGTGAAACGATTACCGTGTAACTTACAATCCTATCGCTGTAATAATATCCATACGGTCGTTAGTCGAGTGTCAAAACATCAACGACCGTATCTTATAATCTGGATATCAAGCTCTCTCGAAGTAACTCGTTTACTCCCACTTTGCAAAGATTCACGAGAGTAAGACATTCCTTATAAGAAGGCCATTTCGGATATTCGATCCCAATCATAGGATACGCGATTCCCGGACGACCAATCATGTATACTCCGCATGCAAAGATATCA
Organism: Gentiana straminea; assembly: GCA_036785695.1. NCBI lineage: Eukaryota > Viridiplantae > Streptophyta > Magnoliopsida > Gentianales > Gentianaceae > Gentiana > Gentiana straminea. The sequence continues at coordinate 4,544,269 of JAVUPR010000022.1, forward strand.
CCCAATCACTACCGCATGATCGCCCCGTGGCTAGGGAAACCTCAATAGTGTCAAAGCATGACAATCCACACCGTGATGCCATGAAGACTCCGGTCTTAAGGATAATTACACAACCGTCACATAGTGTGACACTTATCCGTGTAAGTGGGTCAGTCTAACGTACGCATTCTCTAATACACGTCCACGTACAGTCCAAGTGTCTCTACACTTCGATAGACGAGATCTATCCCCGACCTTAAAGACGAGAAGACATCTAATACGTGCTAGTCTGTTTATACTATCAATGCCCTGTTTAATAGTACATCAGCCTAGAGACATTTAAGTATCAAACTTATTAAAGTGATTAGAGATCTCATCAACCATAATCGCCTATCATGGTTTCTCTATCACAGTTTAATACTAAGGACGTTATCATATAACAATTCATAATTGGTTCTTTAAAAGAACATATATATGACAACATAAAAGCCATTATATATATGTATAAACATAAAGAAATAGTAGAAATGATCCGACCCGGTCGGATCCGGTCCAACCCGATTGGGTTTAGGACACTATTTCAACAATCTCCCACTTGGCCTAAAACCAATCACTCGCACACACAAGACCAAGTTGAAACACAAGAATCTCATGCAATACTCGCAACCAGCCCTAGCCATAAACGGATCGCTATCCGTGGGGACTCAGACTATCTTCATATCATGTTCCAAATGACCAAGTCAAAGGAACCGCCTCAACACACACACGAATCTCTGACGAGACCCTGGTCCTTGCTTCAAGCAATGAATCCACTTACTATATCAACTATATAGAAAAGGTGGAAGAACCGTACAAGGTTCAGGAATGAACCTCATAGATCCATGTCTTGCTCCCATTGCGCCTCTAAGGCACTACTTGTGTTTTGGCCTCGTTGTAGAATTTACGGTGACCCGTATGCTAGAACATTTCAGCTCACCGTATCACTTAATCAAAGTGATTGCAAACCCGGATTTGTAGCTCCCACTTGCCTTCATAAGACTCGGGATATACGTACGTATATCTACGCTTATTTAATTCCAAGTTTCAATAAACTAGAAACTTTCCTTAACTTGTTTAAGGGTATTCTCAACATTCACCGGATCTACTTTCATACTTGCTCATGACTATTCATGGACTATGAACATCCGGCATCACCTATAAGATGGTTCCTATCGCGTAGCGAAGGAAACCTTCCATAAGCATCATCTTTCACCTTATCTTTAGGACCAATGTCCTAACATAGATAGACGAGAACATAGCAAGATCTCCTTTCGTGATCTATGCTAAACTTCTTTTAGCATCACATCTATATAGGTAAACTATAATCTAACGGCGAGTTAAATCTATCGCTATAGATTCTTATTTCTAAAATAAGAATTGCTAATCCAAGTGCTTTCACAAAGACCTTGAACTACCAAACATTAATTGATTTGTGACATGGGGTGATAATTCTCGAGAGATATCTAATACCTTGCTCAAAAATCATAACACACTCCCACTATCCATCTTGCACATTGGGCATATCCTTCTTTTGACTAAATCAAACTCCTTTGATTATCAAACAAAGAAATCGTCTAGAGAAACTTGTTTGAGTCCATAAATGGATCTCGTGGGCTTACATATCATGTTATCGTCTATGAACATTGAGCTTTCTGCCCAACGTCTTCAACACTATCATATAGCCATGATACGAAGTTATAACAAGCATCATACGAATATCGGTGGCGGCATAAAGGTAATTACAAGGTTTACACCTCATACCCTTCAGCCGTCACTATAGCCTTATGGTAATCATATTAATATCCATGTCAGCCTTTCAGGGACACTCCCCTTGGGTAAGACAGACTAGGTTCACAACTTGGTTGTCACTGATGGAATCTAATTCAGATATTATGGCTCCTAGCCATATCTCTCAATCTTGCCTTTCAAACATTCTTTCATAAGTCGTGAGATATTCATTCTTCAAGATGAACATACCAACAACCCTTTCAGGCTTGAGGTTATCCACAGACTTACGAGAACTTTTGTGTGCACCGAGCGGTGATCTACACCTCATCGCTATGTGGCGTACGCTCACGTTCCTATGGTTGAATAACTCCCTGTGGTTCTCAAACTACCTTTGAGATCTAAATCTACTCCCACTGTTTCTTTTGGAAGAAACACTTCCTCTAGAAGACAGCATGTTTGGAGACAAACATTTTGCTCCGCGGACAAGTAAATAATATCTAGCGTACTTGCTAAGATATTCCACAAAGTTGCATATGTCGTACTAGGCTCCAAGCCTTTCTGACTTTGCCTATGATAACTTCAAATCATCGGTTAAGATAGATTCGACATTATCCTCTTCCATATCTAATATGGAATTTATTCAACCTTTATTCTTTGGAACTCGGTTAAGTATAAGGGCACTATCCCGAAATGGGTAAGGGATACATCGCATGGCTTGCGTCACACCTTTATCATATAAAGTGTTATTTCCATTTTGGGAACACAATCTAATTGCGTATCCCAAAGATGGTATCCTTCAAGGGAGAATCTTATTCCTTTTCAGACGACTTCTGAAACACCCTTCAGGTATTAATTACTTCAATCCAATTGAAATTAATTCCTAAGTAGCTCATCAATCTCATATTCGTACTAGCTCGAACTTTTCGGGCTTTACGAATTATGCACTTCATCGAGTACATTCAACTATTTCTAAAAATAGTGATAGAGATTAACAAACAATTATTTGTGGCATTAATTGTCACAAGCCAACAAACATCGGTATGTTTAGGCTTTAGACAATTTTTCTAGATTTTACAACCTTTTCATAAAAGGGTATTTTAGTCATCTTTAGATAAGATACGTATTATCCACAAGATTCATAATCATATGGTTCAACATCATCAGAATGACGTTTAATTACACGCTTCCCTTCCAGAGAGACTATGTCTAGAACAACCACAAATATTAAGGATAACAGCCACACAAATATTTAGTTGAGATCTCATCACGTATATCAACTATATAGTGACATCAATCTAGTATGTTAGATTCAGTGACCTTCCAACTTTATCGGAATAACATTTATTCTTTACAATTGAATATGTCTACTAAATCCCTAACAAATAAGCGAAAGCATGTTCTTCATAAGAACCGGAACATAATAACATTTATTTAGTTCCCTTATCGGTTTACTAGATCCGAGAATATGGTAAGTGTTACAACGTTTGCTTCACCTTCCATATACGTATTTAATCTTTCTAATTTAATCACACTCGCAAGATATCATATATCTAAGAGTTGACTTGAACTTAGATAGATTTATCTCAACTCACTTGCCTATAATAGAAACTTCAATAAGTTCTCTATTTAAGCACACACCCTAACTTTCTTTTAATCCTTCAAGCACTTGTAAATATTTCTTAGTGTAGTCTTCATAAGACTTAAGAAAGATCACAAGAGCTATGTCTTTGATTTCCTTTCATAAAGAAAATCTAAAGTTTATTAAATAGTTTATTTAACCTTTTAAATCGTATTTCAAATATTAACTATTTAATTAACCTTTAAGCAATGATAGAATTAAGTCGATACTTAAATCTTACATTTTTGAAAACATCATTTCCAAAATTCGGTATAGTCATTCTCATCCAACGTTTGAATAACTCGTCATCGTATGACCGAATGATTATATTGGATCGTATCCACTATCACGAGCTTCCGTTTTTCTTTAATAATTAAAGTCTTGGATTATTGCATCAGATATGTAGTCTCCTTGTCTCTAACTACTATAACGGGATTGCTCATGTCATTGCTTATTTTAAAAGGATTAATATTACTTAACCATATTTGAGAACGTTTCTCAAAAAGGTAACAGTCATAATTTGGTTTTACTAATCGAGAATAAAACATAAATATAAAGTTTGCTAAAACTACAACATAAAAATGAAAATAAAAGAGTGTTGTTGTTTATACACGCAAAATCAAAAATGGTCTTTTGGTTTATGATTTTGCTCCCACTAGTCAACTACTTCCAATTGACTTTCAAGAATTTTTCAAAATTCTTTAGTGGCTGAGATCCCATCTAGTTACCTCGATTCCCGGCGGTGGTCGATCAACCAAGATAATTTCGATAGGTAGGTAACTCTTTACCATTCACATCTCTATATGATTCTCAGTGGTTGACTAGTCAACTCTTTGGCGATACACATCACTATGTGTTAGTCAACCCCTTGTCTCTAAAGTCAGACGGCCATGACGGTGGCCAATCACCGAAAGACTCTAGTCAAGTCATAACCCAATATTCACGAGATCTCATACGATCATATCTCAATAACGACGATATACCCGAGGTAGGTCAACTCCCGGCGGTGGTCGATCAGTTGGATCCGAACACAGGCTCTTCACCGTCGTTATAATATTGGGAGACAATATTTCGACTTGATTTTTGTTGTGGAAGTATTTTTCGTAAATTAATTCACTTAATTAATTTTAATTTCGGTCTCATCAATTATATCTATCTCTATAGATATATATCCTACACATTTATCTAGATCGTGCCTAGTCATGCATCTATCGTATCATATAAAATAAATACAAGCACAAAATAAATAAATGCGTAAAGTAACCGGTATGATCATGGACTTTTCCTAGGTGCGGTTTCGAATACAAAGTGACGAAACCGCGGGTCACAATCTAAGGTAGCTGTGCAACCGCCAAGAGGATCTTTAGTGCGCCATTCTATGGGATCTTTATTTTTCTTTCTTTTTGGTCCATCTTCTGCTCCATTCTTGTTACATTTAATTCTATCTAATAAAATAAATACACCCGCCGCACACGGGGGGAGTCAACGGGAATGGGATAAATGCAGAAAATAAACTAGGTCACGTTCTTCATAACGGCCTAGGACAATTTTTAAACCAACAGAAAAATTAAATCATTCACATCTATCTATCGGTCGAGTCCATGATCAATCGGGGTCCATATAATCATATTATATCTACTATATCTAATCCATACAATAAAATCTTATGAAAAAGATAAAATTAAAATTTAACTACTTGCGTCTTAATTAATCAATTAACATTTAATCTATTAAATAATTTTATCCAATCAATTAACTAATTAACATTTAATTAATTAAATGATTTTAATCGAAATAAAATTAACGATTAATTTTAAACCGATTTTAATTTTAATTTTAATAAATTAGAACTATTCCAAAATAAATCAAAATTAAAATTATTTCTCTTTTGTTTCTTTCCTTTTGATTCGTAATCAAAAGGGATGCTTTAGTTTCTAAACCAAATTTGGCTTAGGTTTGGCCACTTTCCAAAATCAAAATTTTGGAAGTGGCCTAGGCTAGGCCTTTTACAAATCAAATATTTGAAAAGGGCCTAGGCCTATTCCAAATCAAATATTTGGAAAGGCCAAATAATTTTGGTTTAGGCACGGCCACTTTCCAAAATCAAAATTTTGGAAGTGGCCAAGCTAGGCCTTTTCCCAAATCAAATATTTGGAAAGGGCTAGGCTATTCCAAATTAAGTTTGGAAAGACCATTATTATTTTAATGCCATGTGGCATCCCAATGGCCCAAACTATTTGAACCATTGGTTAGCCACATGACACAACTAAACAAAAAGGAAATTACAATCACAACTATGAACCATATTGAATCACAAAATACACAAAACAAAAATTTGGAGATCCGCCGGCATTGACCGGTCAACCGACGGCCGGCGGCGAGGCGCCGCCGCCGCCGCCGCGCCCGGCCGCCGCCGGTGGTGGTGCCGCCGCCGGTCGGCCGAGCACCACCCGATCTTTTTTTTTTTTCTTTTTTTCATGTCGTGTACTTTTGCGAATCAAAAATCTTTCATCTTTTAATTACGTGATTTAAACGATAAAATTAACTACGCAAAATAACATGCTTATTGCTTAAGCTCGAAGCTCTCTACGATACCTTTGTTAGGAAATCTACGCGGGAACGCGGCGGAATTTAAAATTTTATTTCCTTTTAACCCGGGATCGACTTCGTTTAAGCAATAAACAAACGAGTTAGTAGACGGTGGTTACCTTGGTTGATCTAAAAGATCGACGCTTTGACCGTCTAAGGAGAGTAGTTCCGCATAGAGCCGCCCAAGTGTTCGGCCTCTACCGCGTTAGTCCACACGAACAGCCCGCCGGAATCCCATCATGGATTGCTATTGGAAAACTCCGGTTGCTAGACCGGCCCTTTTCCCCTCTCTCCAACTCTCATAGATGCTCTCTATTTTACACAAGAACTATTAGTTCTTGGAATTGTGATGTACAAAAGAGCTTGACACCCACCTCTTATTTATAGTCATAGGTGGCGCCCCAATAGAGTAGAAAGGAAGAAAACATTTTTCCAATAAAATAAGGAAAATATAATTGATTGATTTATCTCATTTATTATAATATCTTATATCAAATAAATCTAGGATATTGTCAATATCTTATATTGAATATTCCCAAGATATTGTCAATATCTAATATTGACTATCTTTATTTTATTACCATAAATCAATTTACACATGTGTATATATCACATATATATTACACAAATAAATCTATATATTATATATACACACATGCGCATGCATTGCACTATGCATGCACATTGCACACACGCACACTTAAGTATTATATTATATATATATATATATATATATATATATATATATATATATATATATATATATATATATATATATATATATATATATATATATATATATTAATATCTAATATTAATAATTGGTAACACTATTAATTAAATTGTACAATCCAAGTGTATCTTATACGCATTAAATGCGGTGCCCCTTTGCCAACAAATTGGCTTCCGGAATATTCTTTAATTAATATAATTAATATCTTGTATTTTATTTATTCATAATAAATAAATACCACCATATTAATTTACCACTATAACCTTTATAGTCTCGAGATAAACTTTCCTTATTTGGTTATCATCTATAACCACATTTTAATCCGACTAGATGTTCATATGTGTGTGACCCGATAGGCTTCCGAATATGTTGGCCGTAGACACAAAGTGCAAATTACGAAAATGCCCTTCATACCTAACGATCACGGGATAGCGTCTAGCAACACACCGTGACCCCCAATCATCGGAAGAGTCAAACGCAATGACTACTACCTTTCATGTGAAACGATTACCGTGTAACTTACAATCCTATCACTGTAATAATATCCATACGGTCGTTAGTCGAGTGTCAAAACATCAACGACCGTATCTTATAATCTGGATATCAAGCTCTCTCGAAGTAACTCGTTTACTCCCACTTTGCAAAGATTCACGAGAGTAAGACATTCCTTATAAGAAGGCCATTTCGGATATTCGATCCCAATCATAGGATACGCGATTCCCGGACGACCAATCATGTATACTCCGCATGCTTCAGTGTCATACCCAATCACTACCGCATGATCGCCCCGTGGCAGGGGAAACCTCAATAGTGTCAAAGCATGACAATCCACACCGTGATGCCATGAAGACTCCGGTCTTAAGGATAATTACACAACCGTCACATAGTGTGACACTTATCCGTGTAAGTGGGTCAATCTAACGTACGCATTCTCTAATACACGTCCACGTACAGTCCAAGTGTCTCTACACTTCGATAGACGAAATCTATCCCCGCCTTAAAGACGAGAAGACATCTAATACGTGCTAGTACGTTTATACTATCAATGCCCCTGTTTAATAGTACATCGGCCTAGAGACATTTAAGTATCAAACTTATTAAAGTGATTAGAGATCTCATCAACCATAATCGTCTATCATGGTTTCTCTATCACGAGTTTAATACTAAGGACGTTATCATATAACAATTCATAATTGGTTCTTTAGAAGAACATATATATGACAACATAAAAGCCATTATATATATGTATAAACATAAAGAAATAGTAGAAATGATCCGACCCGGTCGGATCCGGTCCAACCCGATTGGGTTTAGGACACTATTTCAACAACACAATGGTTAAGGGATCACCTGTTTGAGCAAGTTATTGGCCATATACAAGCAAGTTGTGAGGACTAGAAGACAATTAGAAGCAACGTTTACTTGTTTTCTATCTCAAATGGAGCCTAAAGTTGTTGAAGAAGAAATATCAGATCCAGATTGGATAATTTATATGCAAGAGGAATTGAATGAATTTGAAGTTTGGACACTAGTGGAAAGGCCTAATCATGCAAATATAATTGGAACAAAATGGGTATACAGAAACAAATTGGATGAATCTGGTACCATTGTAAGGAATAAGGCCAGACTTGTAGCAAAAGGCTATTCTCAAGCAGAAGGAATATATTTTGATGAGACATATGCCCCAGTTGCAAGATTGGAAGCTATAAGATTATTCTTGGCATATGCTGCTTACAAAAACTTCAAAGTATACCAAATGGATGTCAAGAGTGCATTTCTGAATGGCATTCTGGAAGAAGAGGTTTATGTTCAGCAACCTCCTGGTTTTGAAGTTAAAGATCAAGAAGATAAAGTGTACAAACTTAACAAGGCACTTTATGGTTTGAAACAAGCACCAAGAGAATGGTATGAAACCCTATCTCAATTCTTAGTGGACAATGGTTTTACCAAAGGTACCATTGACAAGACTCTTTTCAGAATCAATGAAGGAACAAAGACACCTGGCATGCATTTATGTTGATGACATAATTTTTGGTTCTGAAAATGAATTGCTATGTGAAAAGTTTGCTAATCTCATGAAAAGAAAGTTCCAAATGAGTATGATGGCAGAGATGAACTACTTTTTGGGATTCCAAGTCAAACAAATGAAAGATGGAATCTTCATTCATCAAACCAAATACACCAAGGAGTTACTGAAGAAGTTTGGTATGGAAAACAGCACCAAGGTATCAACTCCTATGAGTACAAACATCAGACTGGATGAAGATAAAGAAGGCAAAGATGTTGATCAGACCTTATACAGAAGGATGATAGGCTGTCTGCTGTACCTTACAGCCACCAGACCTGATGTATCATTTGTTGTAGGTGTTTGTGCAAGATTTCAATCAAAACCAAAGGAGAGTCACTTAGTTGCAGTCAAAAGGATTCTCAAGTATCTAAAAGAGACTTTGAGAGCAGGGATATGGTATTCAAAAGATGGAAGCTTCAAAGTTATATCCTTCTCAGATTCTGATTATGCTGGATGCAAGATTGATAGAAAAAGCACTACAGGAACCTTTTCAGTTGATGGGAAATAGACTGGTTTCCTGGTTTAGCAAGAAATAGAATTCAATATCAACTTCTACTGCTGAAGCTGAATATATAGCTGCTGGAAGTTGCTGTGCACAAATACTTTGGTTAAGGCAACAATTAAGGGATTATGGAATTGAAAAAAAGAGAAATTCTTATAATATGTGACAACACAAGTGCAATTGCAATCACAGAAAATCCTATTTTGCACTCAAGAACCAAGCATATTGATGTGAGACATCACTTTATAAGAGATCATGTTGAAAAGAAAGATGTGGTGGTTCTTTACATCCCTACTGAAGATCAAATTGCTGATATATTTACTAAGCCATTGGATAGTGAAAGATTTGCTAAGTTAAGGACTGAACTTGGAATCATAAAAGTTGACTGATATACTTTAATGATCTGCAGTCTACTGGAATTCACCAAGGGGATTAGTCTTTGCTATGTTGGGTGAGCTCACTTAGCAGACTAGTCATTGGTATCAACAATTCCATGTACTCATTTATGTTTGGACAATTGAGCAATTGAAGTTGCCAAGGGGATTGGTCTTTGTCATGTTGGGTGAGCTCACTTGACAGATCAGTCATTGGTATTAAACTTCACTTTGTATTATCAATTGGACAAAACAAGAATAATTGAAGATCAGCAGAGTAACTGTTTCAGCAGGCTGCTGAGGAATCTTGTCAACAGGCCGCTGATACAAGTCTACTAAAGGCCAAGGTTGCTGAGTTATACGTTACAAGACAGTCAAACTTAAATGAAAGTCAACAGTAATTGGATATTATTCTTATCCTTTATAACCGCAGTTACAAATATCCAACGGTTACAAATTTTATGGAATCAATTAGTGGGACACGTGGAAACATCACATTTATTCCAAATTTAATCGTGGTTAAATGCTACAGTATGTGTACAGTACTTTATCTGACAGTTACTACCCACTACTTTCTGCTATATATACAGAAATATACACAGAGGATACATACAACGTTCAGATCGATTTTCTCTACAAATATACTGTTTGAACACAGATTTGAAAGCTTTCTTCTTCATCTTTTTCATCTCTAATAGCGGACAAGGATGATATTCACATTGGAACAAGCCAAAGTGTCAGAGGATTTGTTGTTGATGCTAACAAAACTGAGTTGGCTATCAATATTGGTAGAAGAATCAGAAGATATGAAGGACTAGAGGATGTCCTAAATCTTAGATTGGAAAGCATCTCCTACACGAATGTTGCAAATTTTTGGAGAAACATTGTGATAAGAGATAATAGAGAGGCATTTACTACCACAGTTAATGGCCAGGAGATTGAAATTTCCTCAAACCTGCTGAGGGAAGTGTTTGGCTTTGGACCTGGTAATGATGCTCCAACCAATCCTGAAGCAATGGGATTGTCAAGATTGGATTTTGTTGATAAAATAAAGACCAACAATGCTATCAAATCATCTCTGAGTATAATCTGCTGAGTAAGATTATAGTCAAGAACATTTTGGGATTCAGTGGAAGTCTTGACACATTGTCTGGACCCAAGATTGATCTGCTGATCATCATCTGCAAGAGTATGAAGTTTGATTGGGCTGGATTCTTTGTCTAATATATGAAGAAGGTGATAACAGAGGATAGAGATGGGACAAGAAAGTCCAAGACACTGCCTTTGGGCTTGATGATTCAGGATCTGCTGACTCATTTGAGGGTTGCTGATGTTGCACCAGAAAAGATCAACAAGTCCAGATACAAAAAGGAGATCAGTTATATCATCCCTGGTTTGGATGATGATGAAGAGTTGGACATTGAAAGGACAGAGAGTGACAATGATGTAGATGATGATTCTGGTGGTGAGCATGTTGAACAAGTTGCTAAATCTGCTGCACCTAAGAAGGCTGCTGAGAAGAGAAAGGCTACTGATACTAGGAAGATAACTGAGCTGTTAAAGCCTAAGAAAACAAGGAAGCAATCAGTAGAGACTGTTGAGTCTACTGAGGGTCCAGTTGAAGTTGAAGTTACTGACCCTACTGATGTTGTAAAGAAGAAATCTGCTGCTGAGATCTTGAAAGAGCAACAGAAGGAAGACAAAAGAAAAAGGAAAGCTGCGAATTGAAGCTGAACGACCTTCAAAGAGAATGAAGGAGATTGTGAAAAAGAAGAAACATGGAAAAGGCAAAGTGTTAAGGATTCTGGAGGACCAAAGGGAATTGGAAGAAGAGGCTATTGAGCCTACCGCTCATGCTGGTGTTGTTGTTGAGCAACACATTGAAGAACCACAACACCATGCTGAGGAAACTTGTTGGTCCCTTGGAAAGGCTGACACAAGTTTAGAGGGGGGGGGGGGGTGAATAAACTTGTCACCAAAAACTAATCCGAATCGGAAAAGTCCCGTGAACCGAGTTTCTCTGAAACTCAAACTGATCTTCGCCTTGTTCCTGTCCCTTTAACTTGTGCGGAGTTCAGTTAGCTCAACTGAATATAAGTTATTACTGACTTATATTTAGTCTCGTTAACTGGCAGCAGATATAAAATTAGCCTTTAACAACTAGTAACTATAATTTCAATATAAAAACCATAATAAGAAAATAAATGAATGCATAAAGTAAATAGACAAGAATTATAGAGGCTCCGGGTGGTGTAATCCGTACGTCCTCTCTTCCCCGTGATGCGGAGGAAAATTCCACTAGAACTTTTTTGAGATGGCCCGAGCTTACAAAAAGTTCTAAACCGATAGTCCTCGGCTAATCCCTAGCTTCACTATCTAAACACTTGTAGAACGGTAGGATTGTCGCTCTTCAATTGTTTGAACCACCGGTCCTTGGAGGGTAGAATTGCCTCTTCACCACGGCTCATCACAAACACAAGTCTTCCCGATCGCACTCAACTGTCCTTCACACCTTCTTGGTGTTTCACAGTCTAAACCTTTGATAGAATCAAAGTTGAGATCTTGAATCAATGACTATGATTCAAATGTGATTTGAGCTTTTCTTCTGGATAATTAATTTAAGCACGGCTCTGTATTTCTTCAAATATTAGGTCTTGAATTTGCTTGAATATGCTTGAACACTTTGAAGAAATTTTCTAGATCTTGCAATTAAGTATTTAGCAGGTATTCTTTTTGAATTTGGCTTTCCCCCTCAATTTGATCTTTTTTGACTAGATGGATTTCTTGCTAGTTATCACATATCCTGCTCTCTACCTGTTTTTGAAGTTGTAGAGGCAATCTATTAATAGGGGTTTATTCAACATTCATCCTGCTTTGTAACGGCTATATTTTCTCGATCGTTTTCGCCGTGTCGTTGACTCATCTAATGAAATTTCTTTCTTTACAACGTTCGATTGTACTTTCAGTTTGTTGGATGACTAACTTGTAAACCGAGTTTCCTTGTCAGTTTTTCATTTGTCAGTTTCCTAACTGACTTGGAGCATTAACTGAGATTTTATTCTTCTTCAAATATCAGTACTCCAGTTTTCATCTGATTATAATTGACTTAATCAGAGTACACCATGATATATTTATCATCTAATAATTCATTGTCCTTATGATTCTTAGGTCTTCATACAAGATCTATAAAGTCAGTTCAGGTCATCACAATCTTGCCTGAAGTCCAACTTTATAGTCTCGACTTGTAATCTTCATAAGCGAGTTTGTGCCCTCGTTCTTCATTCTTCAATAAGCGAGTCCGTGTCCCTCGGTTCTTCATTCTTCAAGATAAGCCAACCGAGTCTGTAACTCTCAGCGAACTTACCTTCTTCAATCTTCTGTTGGTGTGCTCTATTGTCAGTTTCTCGTAGAGTCTCAGCTAGTCAAAGTATCAGTTTCTTCATTTCTCAGTTTCGGTCAAGAACTATTACAGTGCTTGTCTGATTCAACTTATACAAATATCAGACTTTAATAAATCCTATACATTGGTATCTAGACTTCTTTTTGCTTTGCACTATAACAGCTAGTTATGACACTTCATCAATGGGGTTAAGATCAATTAATAAACTAAGTGATGAATCATCATCAAAACATAAATTTTATTTCCAACAATTTCCCCCTTTTTGATGATGTCAATACCATCCTTAAAAGCAATGCAAAAAGATAAAAGACAAAACATAGTAAGTAACACCATGAACTGAGAAACTGAAACTTTATTTGATAGCTGAGTTACAAGGTTAGAATACAACATAAGTAAAACGACTGAATTTAATGTCCTGGTTGATTATCATAGTTCTCTGCAACAATTCTCATTTCCTCATTCGTGGCCGAATGTTCAATTCCATGAATGCTTGCCCAAATGTTCCAAGACTGAGACAAATTGTTTTTCTTGAAAAATTTACTTTTGAATAGAGTTGCAAATGTGAAGACTGATGTCCTTAGTCTTTCATTGGTGGCTGTTCTCAGAAGAGTTTGAATAAATTCAGGTTCCGCCTTTTCAACTTTCTGTGAAACTTTATCTATGGTACCATCTGCTTCCCATTTCTTCAGTTTATTCCAATAGTACACGAGTATCTTTTGCATGTGTAGAAATGTTTCAAGAGATTCTTCTTTTGATACTCCTTCTTTCTCTGGTAAGTCCTTGAACAAATTGTAGAGACGAGCATCCAGACCAACTCTTTTGTCAGTTGGTTCTGAGTATTTAACAATTAGTTTCATCTCATCATCAGTAAAATCTCCTCTTGCTTTCCTCAGTTCACTCAACTTATCATCAACATTTGTGAGAGCTTGTGGCATTTCAGCTGCATGGGCTTTTAAGATGTCCAAACTTTCCCCCTTATTGACATCATCTTTATTAATGAGGCTTTTGATGTAAGCATTCAATGTTTGTTGAGTTGATGCCAATATGGTTTGAGCCACAACTGAGTCCTTTAAGCCCTGTTCCATTAAGAACATTCTGTCCACTAGATTACTGAGAATGCCTTCCCATCTGTCTTGAGTTTCATTTTTCTTTGTGACATGTTCAGTGGTTGTTTTCCGAATCTCAAGCAGAGTATTTTGACAATCGTCATTCACAGTATCCATCTTCTTTTCAAGTTTGGATCGTTCATCTTGACTGGCTTCTAAAGATTTTAAAACTTTTCCGAATAAGCTCATGTCATCCTTTTGAATTCTGAGTATCTCATTGTGATAATATCTGATGAGATCAATTTGAGTAGGAACATCTTGTGAACTTCTTTCTTGTTGTTCCTTTGACTTGCTTGTTCCACAGCATCTGGTAGATTTTGCTTTAGAGGTGAAAGAACGATTTCCTTCAATTTCTCTCTACATTCAGCTGATTGTCTTCCTTCTTCTGACTATTTCTCAGCTTCCTCCGGTCTTGATGAATCAATAACTTTTTCGGTGACAAATGTACTTCCGAGTTCATCATCTCGTTTCTTCTCCAGGTATGTCTGCCAATGTTCTTACTATTTCAAGTGTGGATTTATCAGTGGGAGACTGGTAACCTTCTTGTGCTTCCTTGTCCGACTGAGTTCCAGGTAAGTTTTCAGAACTTGAGCTTTCACTGCTTCCACCAGAACTACTTGAGTCTTCATCAGTATTTCGTTCTGTTGCAGTTTCCTTTTCTTGTATAGAGGCGAGAATCCCTTTTTGTAGGTCAGGATCTTCCTCAAAATCATCATCATTTTCCTTAGAGCTTCTACCGGCTATGGCTTCCTTCCAATAGCTGTTTCTGATTAATGCATACCCTTGATTTAGGAATTCTTCGGTATTGATTATCTCGATTAAGCTTGTGATGTTGTATAGATCGAATACCCATTTCTCAATGATCTCCATTTTTCGCACGCCGACTTTCCGATCATTTATGGAACCGAACTTCCGGGTTACGTATCTTTGCAATCGTTCATAATCGGCTTTCAATAGTTCGTATGAGCGGATGGAGGTTTGAATGGTGTGAGGGTATCTTCGGAATCCCTTGTGATCTCATGATCTTCTCCTTGAGTAGGAATTTCAATTTGCATGGGATCATCGGTTTGCATAAGATTTGTTCTCTTGGTTTCTCCTTCGGCGATGTTGTGACAAGCGATGTTCCTTTTTCAATCTCGAAAAGCCGAGATTATCGGCTCGGTTGTAAAACTTTTTCACTTGCTTCTTCTTCAACGGCTTGTTTTGCACTTGGCTCGGGTTCCAATTCAAAGCAATTGGAACTTCTTCCATTGTGTGCCCAAAGTGGGTTCGGCTTCTTGAACTTGTTCATCCAATGGAATAAACTTGGTTGATTCGTTGTTGTTGCTTGACTTCCTTTTCTTCGGTTTGAGGAGTCGTAAATTCTTTGGCGCTTTTTCTTGTTCCAAGTCGGGTACCGATTTTTGAGGAGTAGCTCTAGACTTTGAAAGCAACATGAGCATGTTCAATGTTGTTTCATCAATCAGTCTTTCATCACTATCTGACTCTTCATTATCGGGATCAGTTCTCAGGGTCTGTTCCCCCTGAGTTACAGCTTCTTTCTGCAAGTCAATTTCAACAGTCTGTCCTCTGTTGATAGCTTCAGTTTCTTTCATTATTTCCATTCCTTGTATAGCTTCCTCTTGAATTGGTAAGATCTCAGCTACTGAAGTTGAAATGGATTTGGTGAGATTAATTTCAGTTTGCACTTCTGGTGCTGAACTGTCGCAACTTCAGTTCTAGCTTCTTGAGTTGATGACATTTCCAATGGTTTCTCAGTTACGCCTTTTCCAGTTTCTTCCAACTGCTTTCTTCTTTTCTTCAAGTCTTCAATTTGTGCTAACACTTCATCTCCAGTTGCAGGTGCTTTTGATTTCCTGCTTCTCTTCTTTTTGAATTCAGTCTCAGTTTTCTCAGCTTTCCTTTTCCTTGGCTTTTCTTCCTTAATATCAATCTTTCCATCAGCAACAGGTGTTTCTTTCCTCTTAGCAACTCCAAAATGATCGAGTATCCTTTGGACTACTAATGCTAGAGTTTTCTTGTGATAAAATCTTCCTGTCCTCACGTCGGTCTTCTTTTTGGGTACATCAATTGATTGTGCTATCAATTGATCAAATAGATACCTTGCCCAATTGAAATGCTTTTCAAACCAGATTATGTAAAGCAAATCAAGTTTTGCTCCAGATAAATTGCTGAAGTTTCCAGCATTCCCAATTATGCAATTTGCCAACAACTTCGAGAGAAAATTAAACTCTGGCTTGAGTAGGCTTGTGCTCCCTGTCTGTAAGACAGTAGATTCACCATCAATTGCTATATCTTTCCATAACTTCTCTTTTTGTTCTTTAGTCAACTTAATGGCTGCTGATCCTCCGGATTTGTCAAACCCAAAGATTTCTGCAATTGATTCTTCAGTGACTTTGATTTCTTTATTACTGACAGTGGTGATGAAGGTCTGTGTGTCTTCTCCTTCCACAACTGTTCTTCCAAATTGATAGAAGTCTCCGATACTTTCTAAACAAACACTCTTTAGATTGATGTTGAAGACTGCTTCCAATCCTTTAATTTTTCGAATTTTTGTCGTGATAGAATTAACTAGAGTTTGATCAACATATTTCGCAATATATTGATCAAGAGAAACGATCATTCCGGGTTCAACACGAGTGAAGGTCAATTTTCTGGATTTGATTAAAGATTTGAAAATTTGAAATTCAGAGAGTAGATTCAGAAATTAAGCGTAAAGAATTTATATAAAAGAAAATTCTGGATATTTATAATTTGGAGTGGGGGTAATTAAGAATTGAGTGGGACTTAAAACGTCCTGTCATAAATGTGTTGAGATCGCGAAAAGGTGGATGGGTGGAAATTATGAACGGTTTAGATTGAGAAGGACCACGTCTTTTCTTGATAACCGTAGCTAGATAAAAGTGAATAAAGAAGGTACGATGTGTTGACAGCTGTATATTTTCAGTTTTTGTCCTCATGTTGAATTCAAAAACTTGGTTGTGAAAACAACTCAGTTTTGTGAATTACATTTTTCAGTTCTCAGCTTGGTTGTGTTTTTCCTGCAAAACAAAGTGAGAAATTTTTGGTACCCATATCTTTTTGGGTCCTAACTGATTAGCTCGTGATGATACAACTTTGTACCTTTCTTGATATTTTGACTGTGTGAAGTCAGTTTTCACAAACTTTTCCTGTTTTGTCATAACAGTTTTGAATTTGTTTTGATTGTGAAACCGATGAGATGGTCTATTCCAATATTCATCTGTGGGAAATAATCTTCCTTTCCCTCTGATCCTTGAATGATCTTTATCCTTAGATGGATATGACTTGAAGATTTTTCTTACCGATATTGGATCGGTTTACCGTTTTCGACCTTCGAGTTTTTTACGTAAAATCTATTTGAGGTTTGGTTAATTTTACTAACAGATTTTTCAGTTTTAGCAACTTGTGCATTTGGCTGTACTGAATCTTTCAAATACTTGATCTTGGAAATCATTGACAACATTCTGCAAGTAGTCAGTCAGGGGGTTATTTAGCCAATTTCTAATTCTAGATGTGTCCATTGTAATGAAGTACAGTAAGGGTTTTCAACAAGCTTGGTTTAAAAAGTATTCTTGGATCTTCTTTCAAATGAAAGAAGCGCTCCGATACCAATTGTTGGTCCCTTGGAAAGGCCGACACAAGTTTAGAGGGGGGGGGGGGGGGTGAATAAACTTGTCACCAAAAACTAATCCCGAACCGGAAAAGTCCCGGGAACCGAGTTTCTTCGAAACTCAAACCGATCTTCGCTTGTTCCCGTCCCTTTAACTTGTGCGGAGTTCAGTTAGCTCAACTGAATATAAGTTATTACTGACTTATATTTAGTCTCGTTAACTGGCAGTGGATATAAAATTAGCCTTTAACAACTAGTAACTATAATTTCAATATAAAAACCATAATAAGAAAATAAATGAATGCATAAAGTAAATAGACAAGAATTATAGGTTCCAGGTGGTGTAATCCTGTACGTCCTCTCTTCCCCTGTGATGCGGAGGAAAATTCCACTAGAACTTTTTTGAGATGGCCCAATTACAAAAAGTTCTAAACTGATAGTCCTTGGCTAATCCCTAGCTTCACTATCTAAACACTTGTAGAACAGGTAGGATTGCTGCTCTTCAATTGTTTGAACCACTAGTCCTTGGAGGGTAGAATTGCCTCTTCACCAGCTCATCACAAACACAGTCTTCCTGACTGCACTCAACTGTCCTTCACACCTTCTTGGTGTTTCACAGTCTAAACCTTTGATAAAATCAAAGTTGAGATCTTGAATCAATGACCATGATTCAAATGTGATTTGAGCTTTTCTTCTGGATAATTAATTTAAGCACGGCTCTGTATTTCTTCAAATATTAGGTCTTGAATTTGCTTGAATATGCTTGAACACTTTGAAGAAATTTTCTAGATCTTGCAATTAAGTATTTAGCAGGTATTCTTTTTGAATTTGGCTTTCCCCCTCAATTTGATCTTTCTTGACTAGATGGATTTCTTGCTAGTTATCACATATCCTGCTCTCTACCTGTTTTTGAAGTTGTAGAGGCAATCTATTAATAGGGGTTTATTCAACATTCATCCCGCTTTGTAACGGCTATATTTTCGATCAAGTTTCGTCGTGTCGTTGACTCATCCAATGAAATTTCTTTCTTTACAACGTTCGATTGTACTTTCGTTTGTTGGATGACTAACTTGTAAAGCGAGTTTCCTTGTCAGTTTGTCATTTGTCAGTTTCCTAACTGACTTGGAGCATTAACTGAGATTTTATTCTTCTTCAAATATCAGTACTCCAGTTTTCATCTGATTATAATTGACTTAATCAGAGTACACCATGATATATTTATCATCTAAGAATTCATTGTCCTTATGATTCTTAGGTCTTCATACAAGATCCATAAAGTCAGTTCAGGTCATCACAATCTTGCCTGCAGTCCAACTTTATAGTCTCGACTTGTAATCTTCATAACTGAGTTTGTGCCCTCAATTCTTCATTCTTCAATAACTGAGTCTGTGTCCCTCAGTTCTTCATTCTTCAAGATAAGCCAACCGAGTCTGTAACTCTCAGCGAACTTACCTTCTTCAATCTTCTGTTGGTGTGCTCTATTGTCAGTTTCTCGTAGAGTCTCAGCTAGTCAAAGTATCAGTTTCTTCATTTCTCAGTTTCGGTCAAGAACTATTACAGTGCTTGTCTATTCAACTTATACAAATATCAGACTTTAATAAATCCTATACATTGGTATCTAGACTTCTTTTTGCTTTGCACTATAACAGCTAGTTATGACACTTCATCAATGGGGTTAAGATCAATTAATAAACTAAGTGATGAATCATCATCAAAACATAAATTTTATTTCCAACAAAACTGTTCCAGAACCTGCTGTGGAAACAACTGAGGTTGCAACTGAACAACAGGGTGAAGCACCACACAAACCTGCTGAACCAGAACCTGTTGTGGAAGTTATTGAATCTGAGCCTATAAAAGCTGTTGAGCCCTGCGAATTTGGAGAAGTTGTTGTTGAGCAACTTACTGAAGAACCACAAACAGACTACTAAATCGCACTTTCTTTGTGGAAATTGATACAACTGTATAAGACCCTGCCATTTCTGCAATAATTCAGGGGGAAGAGCAATCTCTTGCTAACCCTGCTGATGAGCATATAAGTAAGGGGGAACCTAGTATTGAATAGATGGAGGTTGTAAGGACAAATTTGTTATCTGAGGAGCCTACTGACCTGAGCCTACTGACCTGATGGCATATGCTGAGGAAACACTGAATTTGCTTGTTGAGACCTTTGGAGGACAACAAGCTGAACAAACAGCTTCTAGAAAGCCATCAATGCCCTTAGAGAGGAAGGAGAAGAAAAAGGGTATGTTGATTTTAAACTTAAGATGGTTGTTGATTACTTTCAATGGAAGTTTGGCTACTACAAAAGACAAAAACCAGCTGCTGAGCCAAGGACATGTTTTGAGTAATGGGATTTCGAAAAGTTAGAAGTGGATAATCTACTTGACTTGGTTAATACTTCTTTACTGGAATTGAGGTTTATGGAAATCATTGAAGGAGAAAAGGGAGAATGAAGTATATTGTTTAAGGACCCTAGGGATGCACCAGATAGTGATGATTCATCATCATTTGATTCTGATGATGATCATCCTACACATCAAGGAGAAGCCAGTGGAACTGCATTGCCAATATCTAATGAAAAAGCTAGACAGGGGTCAACTGAACCAAGAGTAGAACAGTCTGCTGGTGCTGACAAGTCTGCTGAAGATCAGCAAACTGAGCAAATGGAGGAAGATCTAGAGGATCTTACCATAGATGAGTTGGAGGCTCTCATCAATGATGGAATAAATTTTGGAGATAATAGGCTGGTCAGTATGTCTAATTCATTCTTAGTTGTGGAAACTGATGTGAATCCTGATGATCAGCAGACTAAAAGTTTGGATGAGGAGATGGTAATAGCACATAGTGATCCTGACATTAGTTCTGAAGATTCAGCTCAATATCAAGAGTGGTTTGAGACTCAGGACACTTTATCTAAAACTGCTAATATTCTACAAAAGATTGCTAATGACAGAGGAGTGCTAGAGGAATATTTAGCTGTTTTTCCTTTTATTCTGGTTGAAGAGAGAATCCGGATCACTGAAGAACAAACAGTGATAGGAAGAGGTTGGATTTGGTGATGGGTTTGAAAGATTCACCCACACTTGCTGTTGAACCGGAGGTTCAGGTTGCTGAGGAACAAACAGCACCTGAATACAGATTGGAACTGGAGGTACATGTTGCTGAGGACCAAAGATGTGAGAGGTATAAAACAAGGCAATTCACTCAAGGAAAAGTTCTTGAATGAACAGTTTGCCTCTATTCACAAGAAACTTGATAAGCTTGCTGAGGCACCTAAGTCTGCTGAAGCTCAACCTGCTACAACACCTCAACCTGCTGCATTGGATCCTAAGGTAACTGAGAGGATCAATCTACTAGAGCAAACAATAGAAGGAAGGATCACTGCAGTTGACACTAGAACCAAAATTATGGAAGGTCAACTAAATAACTTAGTGATCACACAGGAGAGTGTTCATGGTCTACTATCCCGTTTTGTTGATGATGTCAATAAGGGGGAAGAGGGCCAAATAGCAGTAGAAAAAGAAGCTGCAAGGATTTTTGCTCAAAAGAGATGGGAGGCTGATACAAATGCATTCAGAGAACCTGCTCCTGGTAGACTTCTGTTGACTGATAACCTCTTCAAAGAATATAAGAAGTAATACTACAATAAGAGGAGACCTTACCATGACAAGGGTTTCCATGAAGGGCTAAATTCCTTTTTGGGACTTAAGTTATGAGAGACATGGTCGGAGAGATAAGAAAATGTCAAGAGAGACAAGAAAGAGAGAGACAAAGAGAGGAGGACCTAGATCAGCATACTTACACTTGTGTTTGTATTTTGCTGAATCTAGTTTGTAATAATGATGAACAAATATGATTATAATGAGAAATGATTGAATTTGTTCTGTTTTTGTTTCTATCCTTTTTGCTTTGTTGTAAGGAGGGTCATCATCATCAAAAAAGGGGGAAATTGTTGGACATATTTTAAGTTTTAGTGATGAGTGCCAGACTAGCTGTTATAGAGCAAAGGTAAAAAGTTGTCTAGATTAAATGTATAGGTCTATTAGAGTTTGATCTTTGTATAAATTTGATCAAACAAGCATTGTAAAAGGTCAGCTGACTTTCATCGACAGACTGTCTAGGTCGAAGGTACATGAGTCGGTAGACTAGTTTAGGGACCCGTGAAGACCGAAATTTGGTCAAACTCAGTTATTGAAGGTGAGGGGTCAAACTCAGTTATTAAAGGCTAATGATCGAACTTATTATTTAAAGTCAAGGATATGTAATCAAAATTTAGGGAAGTCTGTGATGACCTAAACTGATTTCATATACCTTGTGTACAAGGTCTAAGTTTCATAAGTTAAGTGGTGATTGGAACTTAGTTATGTTCAAATTGGTGTACTCTAACTTCATAACAAAAAGTTAGATGAAAAGAAGTCAGCTGTAGTGTTTTATAAACACAGCAAACATGGAACAGCTGACTATTTCAGTAGACTTGCATACACAGGAACCCGC
Source organism: Gentiana straminea (assembly GCA_036785695.1). Lineage (NCBI taxonomy): Eukaryota > Viridiplantae > Streptophyta > Magnoliopsida > Gentianales > Gentianaceae > Gentiana > Gentiana straminea. The sequence continues at coordinate 4,566,533 of JAVUPR010000022.1, forward strand.
TGAATATATATTTCGATTTAATCAAAGGTTACATTGGAAGATTACAAGGATAAGGACATATAAAAAGTCTTGATTTTGTCAACAAATCAATGGCTAAGATTAAAAGGACGTTGGAAAGATTCAGAGCCTTATCCAATGGACACAAGTCAAAGGGAGACAGTCTGAAAACTGACAAAAAGAAGATTGACTGTGTCAGTACTATGAACAGTCAGAAAAAGAAAGTCAAGATTGAGACAAATCTGAAATGGCTATGTTTGAAATTCAAACATAAGTCACAGGATTCTCTACTATAAATAGAGGACTCCTGATTCAGATACATATGATGAAAATTGATGAAAAACAACAATAAATTTTAAGCTATCAAGTTTACTATCAAGAAATTCACCCTGTTGACATTAGTGAGCTTAAAGCTACTGATCCAGTATATTCTTCAAGTGTAACCTGCTATCAAGTTACATCTATACACACTTGAAGATTCCAAGCTGCTGATCATTTCATCCTGATCAAGCTGCTGAAAGCTGAATCACTTACTTGATTCAAACCTTCTTTTACAAGAAACTTGATGAAGACAGTGAAGCATCTGTTGGGTGTCAAGGATTGTTGTTTGTGGTGCAATCCTACTCTTCAAGGACCAGTGGAATACTTTGGAGCAGCAATCCTACCTGTTTCAAGTGTTCAGTTTGTGAAGCCATAGTTATTGGTGAAGGACAGACAACTTAGGGATTTCTGTAACTGCAACCTCAAAGATCTCTAGTGAATTAACTCCAACATCATATGAGAAGAGTGGACTGATAGGATTACACCACCTGGAACCACTATAAAAATTGCCTACTTACTTTCTGCATTTACTTTCTGCATTTAGTATATTAAGCACATCAACCTACTGAAACTAGCAACTGAATCACACACTCACACTACTGACTATCTAATACTTGGTATCATATTTTAATAACAATTAATAAGGATTAATTTGAATATATTCCGCTGCAACAAATTCAGTAAAATCAACGGTCGGCCAGACTACTGCGAGCTTTCGGCGGACTGCGAGCTATCGGCGGCTGCGAGTGGTCGCGGGCTGCGAACTTGCTGAGTTTGTTAACTCCAAAAATTTTAAGTGTTAAGTTTATTCACCCCCCTCTAAACTTAACCAAAGCCTTTTCAAGGGACCAACAACCATAATGATGCACCTTCCACTATTAGACATGAATCAACATCCCGGGGATGCGGCCTATAGGGTGATGATGACGATAATGGGGATGATGATATTGACGGTGAAGGAGAAGAGCGTGATGAGGTCCATATGCAGTCACTTGTGCAACATCATACTAATGTTGTTGATGGAGGGAACACTGTTTGAGGAGACCCGGTAATTGATGCGGTTGGTAAGATGATCGATGCGGCAACAAAGAAGATCCAAGAGTGAATCAATGCCAAATTCGCTGTCATTAAAGCAAGGCTCGACACATAGGTTGAGGTGTTAAAAAATCACAACACCATTCTGAATCGATTTTATCTTGCAGCGAAGGGTAGGCAGGTATGATTTTATTGGGATTTTTAAATACTTTTTCAACAAGTATAATATTTGTTCATAACGAAATACTTATTTGGTCGTTTGAATTATAGGGTCCAAGCAGAGATAGGTCGGGGCCTTCCGGTGGCGGCGCCAATAACACGGGGACCGGTGCCGGACAAGGCAGGACTGAACGTGGAGCGGCCAACCAGCCACAGTCTACTTCGACACATCCCACACAATCAAAATCTGCAACAACCACCTCAGCCTAATCAAACATCCACATCCAGTCAGAGGCCTGATGAATAGACTCCTCGCATGAAGACCGCCCAGATATTCACTTCAGCTACGACTAGTTGTGATGTAGTTCCTCATATGTCCGCGGATGTTGGAATCACCACGCCCGTGCCCATTCGTTCGGATGCACAAGTTTCATGTGATAGTGCTTCAGAGCCATCTGGCAGTCCAACCAAGCATTATTTATTATCTGTAGGAGATGGAGCCGAACTTGAAGGGCCAACGAATATTCCATATAGCAGAATCAAGTATGCAAGGTCAGTGATCCGATGGTCGCTATAGATGAACCACGTAAGCGTGCTCTTCAATTAAAAATGACCATTCGTCCGAATACGAAGCCAATTGAATACCGTAAGAAGAAGAATACCGTCTGGATTGTGGATGAAAATCCACCGGATTTAAGTAGAGACACACCCTTTGTTAGGAAATCTACGCAGGAACGCAGTGGAATTCAAAATTTTATTTCCTTTTAACCAGGATCGACTTCGTTTAAGAAATAAACATAAAAGTAGTATACGATAAAATTACCTTGGATGATCTAAAAGAACGAAGTTTCATCGTCTATAAAGGAGTAGTGGTGCACGGAGCCGCCCAAGTGTTCGGCCTCTACCGCTAGTCCACACGAACAACCCGCCGCAATCCACCATTGGATTGCTACCGGAAAAAGTCAGCTGCTAGGCTACCTTTTTCTTCCTCCCAAAACTCTCTGTTAAGAAGCTCTCTTTTTATCTCACTAAAATTTTGTAAGAATATTGTGTTGTAAAAGAGTTGGCACAAATCCCCTTTTATAGGGAGTGGGACGCCATATGCCATTCCAATTTGATTGGGAAAAGCTTCCTAATGGATAGAGGAGAAAGAAAATCAATTTCCGGAAAATAGATATTCTAGATTTATCTCATTAATATTCAGTATCTTATATTGAATATTTTCCAAGATATATATTGACAATATCTTATATTGAATATATCTTTATTATATTACCACAAATCAATTTACACATGTGTATATATATATCACATAGAAATCTATATACATATATTTAACACAAATGTGCACATGCTTACATGCACGTCACGAATGTAATTATGATTAATTAATTTACAAAATCCATATGTATCACATACACATAAATTTCGACCCATATGCCATTAATTGGCTTCTAGAATATTCTTTAATTAATTAATATAATTAATATCTTGTATTTAATTTATTCATAATAAATAAATACCACCATATTAATTCAGTCACTATAACACTTTATAGTCGAGATAAACTTTTCTTATTTGGTTATCACTATAACCACATTTTAATCCGGCTAGATATTCTTATGTGCGTGACCCGATAGGCTTCTGAATATGTTGGCCGTAGACACAAAGTGCAAATTATGAAAATGCCCTTCATATCTAACGATCACGGAATAGCGTCTAGCAACACACCGTGACCCCCAATCATCGGAAGAGTCAAATGCAATGACTACTACATTTCATGTGAAACAGTTACCATGTAAATAGAATCCTATCGCTGTAATAATATGCATACGGTCGTACGTCGAGTGTCAAACATTAACGACCGTATCTTATAAACTGGATATCATGCTCTCTTGAAGTAACTCATTCACTTCCACTTTGCAAAGATTCACAAGAGTAAGACAATCCTTATAAAAGGTCCTTTCGGATATTCACTCCTAATCACAGGGTACGTGATTTCCGGACGAGCAACATGAATCCTATGCATGCTTCAGTATCACACCCAATCACTACCGCATGTTCGCCCCATGGCTAAGAGAAATCTCAATAGTGTCAAAGTATGACAATCCATACCGTGATGTCATGAAGACTCCGGTCTTAGGATAATTACACAACCGCCACATGGCGCGACACTTAATAAAGTAAGTGGGTCAGTCTAACATACGCATTCACTAATACACGTCCACGTACAGTCCAAGTGTCTCAACACTTTGATAGACGAGATCTATCCCTAACTTCAATAAGCTAGAAGACATCTAATACGTGCTAGTTTAATCGTACTATTAATGTCCTGTTTAATAGTACATACGACTAGAGACATTTAAGTATCAAACCTTTTAAAGTGAGTCGAGATCTCATCAACCATAATCACTATCATGGTTTCTCTCTCACAGTTTGACACTAGGATGTTATTATATATACAATCACAAATTGGTTCATATAGATAAAAGTAATATATAATAACAGAAAAGCCATTTATCATATGTATAAAAACATAAAGAAATAGTAGAAATGATCCGACCCGGTCGGTTCTGCTCCAACCCGATTGGGTTTAGGACACTATTTCAACACCCTTCCGTAGGGGTAACGATGAGAAACATAAGGAACTGAGAAATGGCATCAAAAGCAGGTGATACCCGGAAATTAATACATGGGATGCATGTTGACGGACACACTTTCGATTACCCGGTGGATCGAACCTTCTTCAGCCATCTTATCGATGTAGATGGCTATACTGATTGGGAGGTAAACTTATTAAAAATTGTTTTCTAATTTATTTAACATATATTACGAATTTATGAATATCGTAATATGGTGACTGAGTATTAAACATTGCATTTGCAGCACATTGATGCATATGTGGGTCTATTATCTAGCTCGTATGGAGGCTTTCCCGCAATGTTATCAAAAGTATGCTAGATTGTGCTATTCCTCTATCACAAGGACTTGTGTCCGAATTAGATAAATGGGAGGGTAATGTAGATGTGGAGTGTCCATACGAGCTATCGTTAGAAACTTCTGCATGGACCCAGAAAACAATTGCTTATGCTATCTAGATGATTAACGATCTACATTGGGTGCTTGTGGTCATGTCGATCAGTGAATGGACTATCAGGGTATACGATGGCCGATACAGACAAGATAACTCAGATCGCATAGATCCAACCATAGAAGAAGTGGTCTCGATACATGAGGGTACTATTATCGATCTCAGCAGATTGCAAAAAATCACAATGGATGCTCGATCCAGATCAACGATCATTTTTTGAGTGCCGCACAACCACAAAGAATGTCCACATATGATAAAATGATACGTATAAAAACTTATTAGAATTGTTAATTTCAACAATTCGATTTCAAAATTTATGGCTTTAATGTGCAGGAGCCTATGTGGGATTTTCACGCTGAAGATTAAGGAGCTTTTAATCATCAGTGTGGCAATGATAGAAGAGCTGAATGATCTAACCATACATAGGTTCTGGAGCAAAATGGTAGTAGATCTGTTTTCACGGCATATATGAGTTTGATATGTATATTAGATATTATGAACTTATGACGTTGTAATATTTATACTCTATTAGATATTATGAACTTTTGGCATGGTTTTTCGCATTATCTCAACTTATGACGTTGTAATATTTATACTCTATTTTTTTAGTTTGTTTTTCAGATCGAAGCAGTTAATAATTATTATTTCGAAGATTTTTAATATAGTTAAAAACGAGTATAATCGTACTAAAAAATGTAGTTTGACCTACATCCGGGACTTACAAAAATAAAAGAAAGAGTAATGACAACTCAAAAAATAGGATGGCGCTTAAATAAACAAAGGGTGCTCATTAAAGACGATAGGGAAGGACTGCCAAACAATGTCATCCGTGTCAGACTCCGGTACCCCAAATCGATGTGGTTTTTTCTTATTATTTTGATTATTTTGAATATAATTAAAGACGAATAATTATTGTGTAATTGTCGAAGCAAACATAGTAACTGGGAAATGATAAGTAGGAAAAGCAAACCTAGTTTAAAACAAAAAAAAAGAAAGAGTAATGATACATTGGCTTACATACGGGGCTTATAAACATAAAAAGAAAGAGTAATGATACATTGAGATAACAATAAGATGACACTTAAGTAAACCAAAGGTGATCATTAAATGCGATAGGTGGGATTTGCCAAACAATGTCATCCGTGTCATATTCCGGTACCCTAAAGCTTCTGGCCATAGTTATGATAAGAAATAGGAAAAAGATATAACCATCACCATGTCTCCCCCTCGCTATCCTGTTAACCCTATCCACGATGTATCTTCCCATGTTAACTCAATTATATAAAACTGTGTATGAAAGGATGTACATATCCAAGTTTGGTTGAATGTGATGTATGGTACCGTGGACGCGATTTGCAAGAAACATAAGCATGACACGTACCCACTCAGCAGGCAATTTAGAAGGAATATATTCAACCAAACCATCATTTGTCCTTTCTTTAGGACCCTGATGGCCAAATCCTAGGTGTCCAATCTAACCGGTAGTGTACCGGGTCGACTGTAGTTTAGTACGGTGGGTCAAGGTCGAATCCTCGGGGAAATTACTTGTGAGGTCAACCACTTAATAGTTTATATTAATTCGATCTAGGTCACAATTTGCAATATAGTAATAGCATGCATAAATAAAGTCTCTTATGAAAACAAATATGATAAAATGATAAAAGAAACTAACCAAGACAACGTGTAACATAGCCATCCTCTTTATAGTATCATGGAAATGATTTTCTACATTCCTACCATTGGTGTTTGAAAGTTTGAAACGGTGCATTCATAAGCAAGTAGTTTCCCCACATACGAGTGTATAAAACCTAATGAATTGGTATGCTACGCACATGAATGCAATGACAATGTCAACTATCCCCGGATAAGAAATCGAATGCCATGAAGGGTCGATTTTACCTTTCGGTTTTCCTACCCTCTTCCCACGACTAACATCTCCTTTCGGTCTCCGTCAAACGTGTAGATGCTAACACTTGGAAATTACTCCAATGCAAGCAATCAATACAACACAAGTAGGAAAAGCTTCACAATAATCAAAACTAACAACACAAACAATCATTCCCAATCAACATAAGAGGACAAACTAGAGTTACAACATAATCTTGGATAGATAAGTCTAGCCACTCATGTCTACAAATATCAACATCTCAAAATTAATATTCATAACCATAAGAACAATTGAATGAAAATAAAGATTAAGGATTACCAAACCAAAGAGTACGATTTCAAGTTGGTGTTCTTCATCCAACTTCCAAGAGCTTCAATGAACAAACACTAGTGTGTTGAAATCCAATCAAGTAATAGAGTTAAACTAGAATCCTTAGCCTTTACAATCAAGTTCAATAGCTAATTTCTACTAAAATTCGGCTATAAGAGCCTGGGGTGGGGGTGCCTTCAAGAGGAAAAAGTTGAGGAAGATTAAGTGTAAATGTTATTTTGTGTGAATGGAAGAATAAAAGAGATCAATCCTTATTGACTCTGCAAATTTGGTGCAGGTGAAAGGTATTTGGGTGCGCGTCATGTTCAAATGTGGTATTGGCGCAGGTCACTGATGTTTGGCCCACGTCAAGTCCAATATGTAGTAGTTGGCTGAATGACATTCGCATTAAATGCTCAGCAGAGTGTGTAGCTTCACTTGGCGCGGGTCAAAGTCACATGGCGCACGCCATCTGTATTTGAAATCACTATGATCAAATTTACTCTTCACTTGGCATGGATCGAACCCTCTAAGTGTGTCAACGATCCTCGTGGGTTGAAATCCTTGCCTCAATCAGCAAAATCATCACTCAATAATCCAAGGGCACCAACAGACCAAAAATCCACGCTCCCTACCGTGATATCTGTACTGCAAAATAGATACAAAGATACCACGCGTAAATATGATAACAAAATCGGCTAATAACTAATATAATATAAGTAAAAGCATGGTTTTTCTAAAAGTTTCTATATACACAAAAATGGTTCAAATCATTGTAAAATTGCTCAAGTTGATGTCAAAATATCACCAATTGCATTAGGGAAAAGGGGTGAATCATTGGGAATTGTATCATCAGGTTGACCTACATCAGACCCCAAAGGTGAGTCCCACCAAATGCATTAGCCAGTTCAAACATCAAATCCATCCCATTTTCTAGCACAATCGTAAGATGACGCCTAGAAAATTCTTCATCGTCTGGGACTTCTGGAAGGCCATAGTAGCGGTTGATCCACCCCGTATCCACACTGATGGAAACACCTCGCAATCTTCACGGGGTGATTGCAGTCCTCCTCCAAATTCTCTCACTCTGAAGAATTGCATAGTACTCACGAACGATAGACCTATTCATACTCACCTTTCCATCGGGGGTGTTTGTGAAACCAGACCACCCAATTCGGAGTAATCTGTCTCTCAAGCATATAGGCAGACTATCCCACAATAACCTTCTCTCTGCAACTACAGCTCTAGCAATCCAGTTTGTCTCGAAATAATGTCTATCAGCTTTATCAGAGAACCTAGTTAAGAGTGTCTGCTCGACATATGACGCATCTTCCCTACCCTGGTTATCAATCACGGGGCATGCGGGTCCATGTAAAGAGGGAATATATAATCCGCGTTAGACATTTCGATGGAAGCAAATAAACAAATGTATTTGTAAGGAGATTTTGAGTGAACAATTTGTTTGTTCTTGCATGAATATAAGGGATGTCTCATAGTATATATAGGGATAATGGGGCGGGACTGAATATGTACAGTGTGAAGTCAATTCACCAGTCATGTCATGCATGGGGTTTAGGGCTTTTACGTCAATAGTATTATCGTCAAATCACCTCTTACGCCGATAATATTGTTGTCAAATCACCTCTTACGACGATAATATTGACGTGAAATGAGATTCCCTGCCTTGTGTGGTCGCTATCGGTGGGTCCCACACGTCAAGTGGTGGTGAGTTATGACCGTAGGCAGGACACATGGGTACAATGACAAGTCTTGTCATCAGTCGTGCATGGGGATTAGGGATTTTATGACGATAATATTGTCATCAAATTAAGGCTTTTACGTCGATAATATTGTCGTCAAATCACCTCTTATGACGATAATATTGATGTGATATGCGATTCCCTGCCTTGTGTGGTCGCTATTAGTGGGTCCCATACGTCAAGTGGTGGTGAGTTATGACCGTAGGCAGGACACATGGGTATAGTGACAAGTCTTGTCATCAGTCATGCATGGGGTTTAGGGATTTTATGACCATTATTGTCATCAAATTAGGGCTTTTACGCCGATAATATTATCGTCAAATCACCTCTTACGACGATAATATTGATGTGAACTGAGATTCCCTGCCTTGTGTGGCCATTATCGGTGGGTCCCACACGTCAAGTGGTGGTGAGTTATGACCGTAGGCAGGACACATGGGTACAGTGACAAGTCTTGTCAGCAGTTGTGCATTTGGTTTAGGGCTTTTATGTCAATAGTATTGTCATCAAATGACCTCTTACGCCGATAATATTGTCTTCAAATCACCTCTTACGACGATTATATTGACGTGAACTAAAATTCCCTATCTTGTGTGGTCGCCATTGGTGGGTCCTACACGTCAGGTGGTGGTGAGTTATGGCTTCCCATAGGCAGGACACATAGGTACAGTGTCAAGTCTTGTCATCAGTCGTGCATGGGGTTTAGGGGTTTACGACGATAATGAAGTGTTTCTTCTTCTTTGTCACTTTTACTTGTTCTGAGCTCGTTATGATGTGTTTCACATAAAACCAATATCAATGGTAAATAACTTGCACGGGTAAACATAGACAACTTTTCTTGAATGAAAACATTTTTATTGAAAGGAAACATTGATAGATTTGTAAAACCAGACAATTAATATGATAAAGTACATAAATAAACCTAAGGGTGCTCATTAAAGATGATAGGGGAGGTTTCCCAAGCAATGTCATCCGTGTCATACTCTGGTACGTGAAAATCTCTTGCGATAGCCGTGATAAGAAATGGATAATACATATAACCATCACCATGTTTGCCAATCGATATATCACGAATCCTAATAACGATGTAATGCCCAAAATCAACTTCATAATGGAGAACTACGTACACAAGGGTGTAAAAATTAAATTTCGGTTCAACAGCGTGTATAGTACCATAGACGCTATTTGCACACCATTCGATCATGACACACACCCATTCGGTAGGCATTTGACGGTGATCAATTAAACAATGCATTGCATCAGCGCTGTAATACCTGTTGAAGAAGTGACTGGATTATTCGACTACTCGTACACCATAGTAGTTATTGATCCATGCCAACTTGCACTTTTGACGGGATCTCTCGTATCATGAGTAGTGAGGCAGTTGAGAGTAGGGGTGTACACGGATACGGATAATCCGAAAACCGAACCTGATGTAAATATAGAGAGCTCCGACACTCCACCACCCATCACAACTAAACTTGGACCCGACACCCGACTCCAATGCAGAATTAAGCCCGACTCATTGGATATTAATTCAAGATTACAAGTCCAAGAATAATGAAGATTTTGAAGCTTTGAAGACCGTCATTTATTCGACGGGATCTCAGATTAATTAAGTAATTATTAAATAAATGAACTATGTTACTATACCATAATATATGTAACATTTTAAGTTGATAAATAAATGGGTGGCGCCATTTTGAGTTTTCCATGAAGAAAATAGGTGCAATGTATCCTAGTCATCAAACAAATATCAAAAAGTCATACTTGGAAACTACAAGGTTGCATAGAAGACATGGAAGGACTTCTTGGAGCATGGGGGGGGGGGGGGGGGGGGGAAATTTGAAGTAGTTTTTTTAGCTAGAAGTTGTCAATTTTACACCTATAAATACCCTAGCTATGTACTTGTATTGAACAATCATCTTTTTTGCAATAATAAAATTTTATATTTTCTACACTTGGATTAGTGTGTTGAATTCTCTGGATAGAGGTTCTTTCGGATTATCAAAGGCTTGAGCAACCTTTGTGGGTGTCCTATACCAAGGTGCTTAGAAACAGATTTTCTAAGTGTTGAGGTTATTCCAAGGTGCTTTCTCACAAGTTGAGAGGCGTGTCGAGGAGCTCTCGAAAAATATTCCAAGGTGCTTCTACGCAATTGTTGTAGTTGTGTCGAGGAGAAAGACTTGAATCGGGATACAATAACCCCGGAACGTATTGAAATCTTCGGGATACAATCACCGGTTCCGATAGTATGAACATACGGCGATGCCTATGGGCTGCGGGCCGATAGGACACTCACTTTATTTGTCCGTTCACACATCACGCTATAGATCTTCGGGATCTACCCAAGACCACATGGTGTTTAATCTTTTATCTAGTAAGTTGTGTAGTAATAGGTGATTAACTAACCGTCCTAGTTCATTTAGATAACACTCCCTTACCGACACCACTCATCATGATCAAGAGACCAATTCTATCCTAAGTAAGGTTTAAAGGTGTTATCATAAGATGGTAATACACTTAAAAGGGTTTAAGGTTGATTAAACAACCCTAAACGATAGTTGAAAGCCAAATTAAACAAAGCCTGGAAGACCAACTCCGGGTGGACGCCCGTACGAAGGACCGACGCCCGTCGAAGTCCCTGGACGCTCGTCCAAAATAGTGGACGCCCGTCCAGACATTCCCCTTTCAATCCTGTATCAAAAATTTCACCTCAGACGCCCGTCCGAGGTATCCAGACGCTCGTCCAAGGTTGGACGCCCGTCCAGGAAACCGGACGCCCGTCCGACCTGGCGATTTTCCAGAAACTGATTTTGCACATCATCGTATTCATCCGTTTTTCAAACAAAAACCCAAACTTTCCTGACCAAAAACACTCGAATTAAACTACCACCCATACCATAACATCACCCATCATTTAGGCATCAAATTAACACAATTTAGATCACCAAAGCAACAAGAATTCAACACAACCAATGTATAATCAAAAGCGCAAACGTAAGGGTTCTCCTTACCTTTTTCTCGCCTAAAACTCGGAACTAGGCTAGCCGCGATCCTGGTACCGATGCGAAGCTCTCGTCACGAGGATTCCAACGGTATGCTATGATCTGAAAAACGGAAGAGGAACGAATGAGATATTAAGGATCGAGAATTGACGGTTTCAATGCCCAAAACAGCGGTTTCTCTTTTCTGAGGGGGAGAAGTGCGGCTGCTCCAAAATTCAGGGTTTTAGGAAAAATGATTAGGTTTTAGTATATTTCCGTTTATATACGACAACCTAATTATCATTTAAACCCGAATTTACTCAAATACCCTCGAACAACCCGTAGACCGAAACCGTTACAATTCAAAGGATTTTAACTCCAACGAAACGGAAAAAGAATATTAATTACGTTTTCACAAAATGACACGTCTGCCCTTTTTACGAAAGTCGGAATATTACATTGAATCCAATACCGCTTTTCCTAGATCCGCGCAAATTTCACATCAGTTGGTATCAGAGAACAAGGCGGAATCGACGGTATTCTATCATTCATCTTATTACCTTCCTTATTGTTGCATATAATCGTATGTACTTGAAGAACCATAGTATGCATATAATCATGTGTATTTGAAGAACACTTTTTTTCGCACGAGCATCTATATATATATATATATATATATATATATATATATATATATATATATATATATATATATATAAAGAAAAAAAAGGGGTGCACAAGTAAATCGTGTGTATTTGAAAAATAATTTGTTCCGCACGAGCATACTGTTCCGTACGAGCAACAAGTAAAAAAAAATCGATTTATACACTTCAATAATTTGTGTTACATTTTGTAGTATTTTTCGTCTCTCGATATTTTCTAAATTTCAGAGTAGCGCCTAGAATTTCCAACGACACTTAACTTCTTGTGTCTACATCTCGTTGTAAGAAATCCTCAAGGTTTCTAAGTTGCTTGATATATTCAGAATATTCTTCCATCTTGAGAAACAACACACATTCAAAAAAAAAATGAACAACCAGAATCAAATTCCTGGTATGGATGAGGGGGACCAACAACGCCTACAGGAGATTACTCAAATGTTGATTCAAAGAATAGATGATCGGTTTGCACAACTGCAACTGGCACAAGGTGTTCCGGCACACGGTCCAGAACCCAGTAATCATTCTGCAAATGGCGATGATGATCTTGACGATGCAGCTACTGTTAAGGGTGATTTTATACGTTTTATAAGGATATATTTTATGTCAATATTCCCCATATTCTTAGGTTTTTCATAGAAATCGAGCTTATAATCGATTAATTGAGTAAATGGTGTTTTTAAGAGGTTAATTGCAAAACGTAATGAATTATGTGCTTAAATGATGATTTTATGTTATTTTGGGATTACGTTACACTTTGGTATGTTTTCCTATTGTTGTAGATACTCATTGATGATGGAAGAGAGGATTTTATAGAGCCAAATTCGTGCTTGGAAAGGATCAATCAAAGTTATGGAAGATTGAAAGATATAAGGAAAGAAATCAATCAAGATAAATGTCGGAAAATCAGGATTCCGGGTAGTGCCGAACTTCCGATGCAGTTCTTGATATGATATACACTGATTTGACTCTCGACCTCAAGAGAATATTTGTAGGGCTTGAAGAGAGGATTCTACAGGATTTTGAATCACTTCATTCCGACTTACGAGGCCCGAGATATGAGCGTTACAAGTTTGGATGCTGTTGCTGAAAATAGTGAACGGGCGTCCGACATTATGGACGGGCGTCCGGCACCTTTACTGTAGCAACCGACTTGATTTTTCTATAAAAGCAGCTGCGATTCCAACCCTAATTACATCAGATTTTTCATACGAAAATTACACGACGAGCGAGCCGCTTTCGGGAGCTTTCAAGGCCGATCACCCGAGCCTTGTGCTCGGGTGATCGGGGTTAGATTAGGTTTATTTTGTTTGTTTTTCCTTCGTTTCTTGAACCATGATGATGTTTTGAGGTTGAATAAACATGGGGCAGCCATGGATATCTTTCGCAGCGTTTTTACTTTCTTTTTACGGATATCTTGTAAGTTTAAATTCCAAGTTCGTATCTTTTCTATGATTATTTGTTATTGCAAATTTATATCGAAAGATGTTTGCGATTGATGTTTACCGTAGGACGAAAGTCGGTGTAAACGCGAGATCACCATAGGAAAGAATAGACGTTTTGATCTATGTCAAACGAAAGTTGATAGGTTGAATGTCTAGGTTGTTAGATCTAGTAAATCTTGCACCTTGGTTTATTTTATGATGCGTTAATCTCCGTAAATCGAAAGATAGAGATTGATAGGCGAATTCATCTACGAAAGTAGGAATTCATACGTTTGATAGGTGAAACCACAACTTGAATTAAATCACTATAAGATAATCTAGGAAGAAATTAAGGGTTGCGGGATGGTGGATTATGGTTCGTTCCATGTTTGATCGCTTCGGTCATTATCATGTTCGTTAGATAGATTTATTGTTGTAGTTTAGATTTATTTTATGTTGATCGCAATTATCCTTCCCGGCTTTGGATTAACAATCCTCTCGTCCAGTTTACTTTTCCGTTTTAGTTTAGGTTTAGGTTAATAAAGAAGAATTAATAAGTTAGATTCGACAGCCCAATTCCCTGAGGATCGATACCCGTACTTATCCAACTTTACTAGCAACTACCCGGTATTCGGCCGGTTAGGAGGTAGTTTTGCATGGTAGTATAGGTTTATAAATTTTCTTTTGTTTTAATGATGCAAAATCTCCCCAACAAAAGTGGCGCCGTTGCCGGGGAATCGGTGTTTTGTTGAATCTAATTGAATTAATTTTTCTATTTTGTTACGTGTTTTTTGTTTTTGTTTTTCAATAAAAGTAGCTTTGAATAAATTGAGGTTTTTTTATTTTGCCGTGTTTCGATAACCGTTGGGTTAAGAATGTGCAAAAGTTTTTTTTACTCGATTTATGACACGTGAATTACTTGTTTGTGTTATCTAATCTGACCCTCTGTGCTTTAATGTGATAAGGCTGCTGTGATGATTTTGTTTAGGATAATTAGGGTTTCTGTGTTTTTCCTGCTGTTTTCTGTGCAAATTCGATGACTGAACGAGCGTTCACGTAAGTGAACGCCCGTCCAGTACCCTAAAATGCAGGTAACCGAGCGTCTGGTTGGATAGACGTTCGTTCATCCAGAAAGTTTCAACTCTGTTCTGGTTTGAAGGACCAGACGAGCGTCTATACTTTCTGAACGCCCGTCCGGTCGGTTTTCAAGGCAGACGAGCGTCTGCAAGGTGGAACGCCCGTCCAGTTCTGAACGCTAAGTGAACGTTCGTCCGGGGTTCAGTCCAGGTTCTAAATTTCTTGATTTTATTTTCAATGCTTTTATTTGATGTGGATTTTTCATTCGAGCTTCTGTGGCTAATTGATTTTTACATAGATGCCACGAACTTATATGTTTTTACCTTTCCATCTATGAATCCATGTTAGATAATTGATCAATTCCTTATATATGATTCATCTAGGCATGTTATAGTGATTGTTGGTTCTCGTAAGCTATAAGCTGTTCTTATGGTTAATTAGTAGCTAATGTCGGTTCCCGTATGCTACATACCGCTCCGATGAATCTTTTAAGCTTTTAAGACTTACGTGCTTCCTTTGTTTTTATAGTTCATATGGGTAGCTACTCGTCGGTTTTCCGTATGCTACGTCCTTTCTCCATATGAGTTATACCGTTTAGATAGATGATTGTTGGTTTCCATAAGTCTATCACTTTCGATAAGTCTTAAGGCGCGTCGGCACTAGTGACAAGACTTTGTCGTTTATCGTAACTGTCATTATGTGGTAGACGTTTATATATATGTCGTGTTGCATATAGTGGGCTAGTTTTCTTTCTTTTACTTTATTTTCTTTTTGCATATCATTTAAATGCATTTCATTTAGTTGCATTTCATATAGTTGCATTGTTTTTCTATTTTTCCTTTTATTTTTCTTAAGTGTGGTCACTGTCGGTTTTCGTAATACCACCTAGTTTATTTTTCTTTTTGAGTGTAGTTAGCTGTCGGTTTCCGTAATACTACCTCGTTTTTATTTTATTTTTAGGATTTTTCACGTAGATTGCATTGTAATGCATTTTCATATAGTTGCACCTAGCCCTACTATTTTGTAATATTCCATGTATATGTCCATCTTTATATGAGCTTAATCTAAAAATTCTCTAGACTTCCTTTCCTGTGCTTTATATGTTATCTTCCCCCTATCCCCGAGGTATTTCATGTTTGTCAAGTGTGCAGGGTGTTTGCATTAGCAATTGTGAGATTTTAGATGATAGCAGTTTTCCGGTGGATGGTCCACAGTCTACTGATATCTTCGAGCATTTTTGGATCGGAACGCGTCCGTTCCAGAATAGCTCCCTTTCGGCATACAATCAGCTAAGTTTTCTTTTTCTTTTTCATTCTGCACAACATGAGGACATGTTGTAATTTAAGTGTGGGGGAGGGAATAGGTATCTACATTCATTTGCCATACTATTATATTTCTATGAAAAGTGCTAATTTTTTGCAAATTTTTGTTTTGTCCCGAGTGAACAAATGCATATCTTTATTCGAGTTCTTATGTCATTGGTGCATTATTTTGCATATTTAGTAACTTTAGGTTTCACCCAACACTACTTTTTCACGTGCCATAGTAAACGAGGAGCTATATTTTAAAGCTATGCCCATTTGATTAGATATTTTTGATGATTATCGCATGATTCTTTGCTTCCATACTAATTTTGAAATTTTAATAGTTTGTATTTATAGTTAGAGTATGACATACTGTGAATATCTAGATGTTTGAATGTGATAAATAACACGTAACTAAGGTTGTTAAGAAGAAGTTGAATTTAAATGAATTAATCGTGTGTGTCGAAAGCTGGTTTATGATTTGAGTGCGGTAGGGTATACCACGTATGTCCTATTCCACTATGATGACTAAAAGCTCACGACAGTTAGAAAAAGCTGCCTTATGATTGGAGTAAGGTAGGGGATTATCTCGAAATGTCCTATTCTACTATGAGGGCAATAGCTTATTCTAATGTGTGTTTATAAAAGTGAATAAGTTAAATCAACTTAAGAATTGGTATGGAATGAATATAAAGCTTAGTTATCGTCAACCTTATCCCCAGTATAAACTGAAAGATATGTTGTAGGGATTATCCTCTAAGTATGTCGGAAATATTTTAAATGCTTCCTATTATATTTTCGAATATGTATGTTTTGTGAGGTGCATGTTATAATCGTTTTTATATTTCTAATTTAAATGGGATGTTGGCTAGTTTTGCTTGAATCAATTTCAAGTGTGGATTTAGTGGAAGTTTATTATGGCTATGCACACACTCACTTGGGTGAACCTCTAAACTACTTGAATATGTTTTATATTTGCATAAGTGTTTATTTGTCTCGAGTGATGATTATGTTTTGTCTTGCTCGGGACGAGCAAGTTTAAGTGTGGGGGAGTTGTTAAGGGTGATTTTATACGTTTTATAAGGATATATTTTATGTCAATATTCCCCATATTCTTAGGTTTTTCATAGAAATCGAGCTTATAATCGATTAATTGAGTAAATGGTGTTTTTAAGAGGTTAATTGCAAAACGTAACGAATTATGTGCTTAAATGATGATTTTATGTTATTTTGGGATTACGTTACACTTTGGTATGTTTTCCTATTGTTGTAGATACTCATTGATGATGGAAGAGAGGATTTTAGAGAGCCAAATTCGTGCTTGGAAAGGATCAATCAAAGTTATGGAAGATTGAAAGATATAAGGAAAGAAATCAATCAAGATAAATGTCGGAAAATCAGGATTCCGGGTAGTGCCGAACTTCCGATGCAGTTCTTGATATGATATACACTGATTTGACTCTCGACCTCAAGAGAAGATTTGTAGGGCTTGAAGAGAGGATTCTACAGGATTTTGAATCACTTCATTCCGACTTACGAGGCCCGAGATATGAGCGTTACAAGTTTGGATGCTGTTGCTGAAAATAGTGAACGGGCGTCCAACATTATGGACGGGCGTCCGGCACCTTTACTGTAGCAACCGACTTGATTTTTCTATAAAAGCAGCTGCGATTCCAACCCTAATTACATCAGATTTTTCATACGAAAATTACACGGACGACGCAGCCGCTTTCGGGAGCTTTCAAGGCCGATCACCCGAGCCTTGTGCTCGGGTGATCGGGGTTAGATTAGGTCTTTTATTTTGTTTGTTTTTCCTTCGTTTCTTGAACCATGATGATGTTTTGAGGTTGAATAAACATGGGGCAGCCATGGATATCTTTCGCAGCGTTTTTACTTTCTTTTTCTCGGATATCTTGTAAGTTTAAATTCCAAGTTCGTATCTTTTCTATGATTATTTGTTATTGCAAATTTATATCGAAAGATGTTTGCGATTGATGTTTACCGTAGGACGAAAGTCGGTGTAAACGCGAGATCACCATAGGAAAGAATAGACGTTTTGATCTATGTCAAACGAAAGTTGATAGGTTGAATGTCTAGGTTGTTAGATCTAGTAAATCTTGCACCTTGGTTTATTTTATGATGCGTTAATCTCCGTAAATCGAAAGATAGAGATTGATAGGCGAATTCATCTACGAAAGTAGGAATTCATACGTTTGATAGGTGAAACCACAACTTGAATTAAATCACTATAAGATAATCTAGGGAAGAAATTAAGGGTTGCGGGATGGTGGATTATGGTTCGTTCCATGTTTGATCGCTTCAGTCATTATCATGTTCGTTAGATAGATTTATTGTTGTAGTTTAGATTTATTTTATGTTGATCGCAATTATCCTTCCCGGCTTTGGATTAACAATCCTCTCGTCGAGCTTTACTTTTCCGTTTTAGTTTAGGTTTAGGTTAATAAAGAAGAATTAATAAGTTAGATTCGACACCCAATTCCCACGAGGATCGATACCCGTACTTATCCAACTTTACTAGCAACTACCCGGTATTCGGCCGGTTAGGAGGTAGTTTTGCATGGTAGTATAGGTTTATAAATTTTCTTTTGTTTTAATGATGCAAAATCTCCCCAACAGCTACTGTCTTGGCGGCACCAAGAGAAAATCTCCAAGGTATTAAACAGAAAATTCCGGCGTTTAAAGGTAATTCTAATCCTGATGAGTATTTTTCTTGGGTTCTTAAAATTGAGCAAATATTTGCTTGTCATAATTATTCGGAAAGAACTAAGGTTCAACTTGCCACAAGTGGATTTGAGGAACGACCTATGCTTTGGTTTCAGAAAACTAATGAAAAGCGCAGGAAATCAAGACAACATGTGATATCCTCTTAGGAAGTACTTAAATATGAGATGCATAGGAAGTGGGTGCCCGAGTCGTACGACGGGAGCAAGTGAGGAAATTGCAAACTCTCCAACAAGGCGAGAAATCTGTTCAAGCCTATCAAGATGAATTGGAGATGGCATTAATTCGCACCGATACGGACGAATCCGATGAACACACCATGGATCGGTTTTTGGCAGGATTGCGGCCTGAGATAGCCGACCCGGTTGAGATGATGAATTGTACAACTTACGATGAAATGGTACATGCAGCTTTGACTAAAGAAAAGCAACTCAAAAGGTGGAAAGCACAACTTAGCGAAATTTCCAGCACCGCTCCATATAGGCCGACATCATCTAAGGGCGACGGAGGTAAGTTTCCTATTAAAAATTATGCTGTTAAATATACCCCTCCCCAATCTGCGCCTAAGGGAAAATTTGAAGAACCTGTGATTTGTTATAAATGCAAAGGGTTGGGACATAAGGCTAATGAATGTGGAAATAAGCGCTCTTATATTGCTAATAAAGATGGATTATATCAATCGGAATCGGAGGATGAGAATGAAATTGTTAATGAAAGTGAAAAAGTTGAGGTCGATGAGAATGAAGACCATGGTACTTTTTATGATGAGCGCGCACTGTTTGTAACGAAAAAAGTCCTTAGCACGGTGAGTCAAATTGATAACAATGAAATACAACGTGAGAATATTTTTCAAACTCGTTGTCTGATCGAAGGAAAAATTTGCATGATGATAATTGACTCCGGTAGTTGTACCAATGCGATTAGTAGTGTGGTTGTTGAGAAGTTAAAAATTCCAACAATAAATCATGCACAACCTTATAAATTGCAATGGTTGAACGAGAGTGGATCCGTGAAAGTGACAAAGCAAGCATACGTGAGTTTTAGATTGTCAAAATATGACGATAAAGTTCTTTGCGATGTTGTTCCAATGCATGTCACTCATTTGTTACTTGGCCGTCCTTGGCAATTTGATAAGCATGTTATTTATGATGGGTTTCTCAATAAATATACTTTGACCCACAACAACAAGCGTATCACTTTGAGTCCGTTACTTCCACACGAGGCTCATGCCGATTATGTCAAATTTGCTGAAAGAAGAGAACAAGCACGTACTTCTTCTGAAAAAGCGGTTGTGAAAGTACCGCCCGAGCCTGTAAAAATCAACTCACAAACTCGTGATAAGAAAGTGAGTTGTGCGGCTGTTCGGAGTCCGATTTTGTTCATATATAAGGATTTTTATCCATTGGTATCTCATTCGGGAATTGATAGTGATTTTTCTATTTCATATCCTTGTTGTATGCTAATCCGTGACCTTGCAGGTACCGTTCCCAAAGAAGTACTAACCATTTTACAGGAATTTGAGGATGTATGTTGGGAGGATTTTGCATCATAAAACAAAAGAAAATTTATAAACCTATACTTAACATGCAAACTAACTCCTAACCGACCAAATATCGGGTAGTTGATAGCATAGTAGGGTAAGTACAAGGTCGATCCACACGGGGAATTGGGATGTTGAATCTAATTTCACTAATCCTACCAATTGTTACTCAAAGAACGAATAAACAAAAGAAACGAAAGAACAAAACATAAAAACAGAAAAGAACAATCAAGATAAATCTAACCTAAGAAACATAAAAACAATCTAAACTAAAGAAACATGGGATCAAACAACCAATGTACAAACCTATGTGATCTCAATCCTAGTTCAATTCATGATTCTAATTCGAGTTGTGGTTTCACCTTTACACGAGATACAAATCCCTAATCTCTTAGTGAACTTATCTCTCAAGCTATGAACTCCTACTCCTCGTAGTGAATTCAATTATCTATCTCTCATCTTTCGAATGTTGAGATCGATTTACCAAACAAAACGACGGGTGTAGATTCAAGTTACTCTCGTATAATCGAATCTAACAACCTAGAATCTAACCAATTAATTTGTCACATAATCAACGGCTAAAAACCCTATCTTTCTATGATGATCTAAGGTTTATGCAACTTCCGTATTATAAACATCAATAGAAAACTAATCTTTCAATCTATTCTCATGGCCTCATAAACACATAGAAAAGATACAAAAAGAACCAAGATCATGAAGAAAAACCGGAATTAAATAAATCAAGAAGAACTCACATAGTCTCATACATGAATTGATCCAAGAACGAAAACGAAAACATCTAAACTACTCCTAATCTAACCTCGGTTCACCCGAGCACAAGGCTCGGGTGACCGGCCTTCAAATCTCCAAAGTCGGCCGCTAGCCTCGCTTTTTGATGTGAAGAGAAATTTGAATGAATTTAGGGTTTGGGATCCGCCGTGCTTTAAATAGAAGTTTAAGGCGGTTTGCTACTTAAGTCGGTTTCAAAAAAACGGCGGTGGACGAGCGTCTAAACAACCGGACGCCCGTCTGGAATCTTAAACGCTAGTCGGACGCCCGTTCAGCATGCGTTTGAACTCTCCGTTCTGAATTCCTTCCTCTGAACGCTCGTTCACTTGGATGACCGCCCGTCCATAATGGACGCTGCATGGACGCTCGTCCAGATTTGCTGGACTTCGATTTCTTGATCATTATCCTTTTCTTCCGCCATCTTTATCCTCTTTCTCCCATCTCTATCTCTTCAAAATCACTTCAAACAACTTCAACTTCGATTTTGACTCTTCCAAATCCTTTCCCAAGTTAAAGATATGTATCTACACACATCGAAAACATACCAAAACGTAACACGATTCCAAAACAACATAAAATCATCAAATAAACATATAAATCGATACGTTTTCATATTTAACTATTAAAAACACCATTTACTCAATTAATCAATTATAAGCTCGATTTCTATGAAAATCATACATATATGGGAGAAAATTGATATATAAAATATATGTATAAATACTACAATTTAGCCCTTAACAACTCCCCCACACTTATCTTTTGCTCGTCCCGAGCAAAACAAAACAAAGTCAAGCTCGAGAAAAATAAACATATACACAAATATAAAGTATATTCAATAACTTAGAAGTTCACCCGTGTAGTGTGTGCATAGCCATAATAAATTTCCACTAAGTTCCACAATTTGAAAGTTATTCAAACCAAAACTAGCCCGGTTTCCCATCTAAGTTAGAAATATTCAAAAATTATAACAGGCACTTTACAAAACATACATATCCCAAAAAGAAATAGTAGAGAATATCTAAAACATTTCTGACAAACTCAGAGGATAATCCCTACAACATATCCTTCAGTTTATACTGGGTATAAGATTAACGATAACTAAGTCCTTACTTATTCATAATAATATATTTCAATATTTTCACTTTTTTCACACTTTTTAACACACATCGAATAAGCTTTTGCCCTCATAGCGAGAATAGGACATTTCAAGATAATCCCCTACCTTACTCCAATCATAAGGCGACTATAAACCGACTCGTCGTGAGCTTTTGGTCATCATAGTGGAATAGGACATACGTGGTACACCCTACCTCACCCAAATCATAAACCGCCTTCCGACACACACAATTACAATTATGTTTACTTAGAGATTTTGGCGGTGGAAAAGATTATTTTCTAGTAGCACGGACCACCGAGCATAACACCTCAAGTAAACAATTTATTACTATTGCAAAGACTTAACACGTTTCACTTATCACATTCAAACTTACAGATATTCACAGTATGTCATACTTTAATCCTAGAATACAAACTACTAAACTTTCCAAGAATTGTACATAAGCAAAGAAACATGCTATAATCATCAAAAATTTCCAACTAAAATGGGGTAGGCTTTCAACATTTAGCTCATCATTTACTATGGCATGTGAAAAAGAGTGTCGGGTGAAACAACTAAAATTACTAAATATACAGAATATAGCAAAAATGATATAAACTCAAGCAAAGATATGCCTTTGTCTACTCGGGATATAACAAAAAATTTGAAAATTAAGCACTTTTCATAGAAATACTAAAAATATGAGCAAACGAAAGTAGACACATAAATCATCTATCCCTTCCCCCACACTTAGATTGCAACTTGTCCTCAAGTTATACGAAATAATAAATTAGAGAACTTAGCCGATTGGATGCGGCATTTCGGAGGAACCAACAAGAACCAGGATTGCTTGCATAGCTCGCAGCGTGGAGCATCACAGACAACCGAATACATCTTTAAAGTGCACAATAGCTATAGAAAGTATCCCTGAGACTTGATTAGTGCAAAAAGAGTCTTCGGGGAAAAGATTAGACTTATACAAATAAAGCACATGGAAAAGAATTTATAGAGATATTCAAATTATGCTCACATAAAGATGGACACATATACATGAAAATATCACAAACTCGTAGGCTAGGTGCAACTATATGAAAATATACTACAATGCAACCTACATGATATGCAATAATAAAAAAATAATGATGGCATATGGAAAACCAACGGTGACTAACCATGAAAAAAACTAAAAAAAACGAGGTAGTATTACGGAAACCGACGAGTTAACTACACTCAAGAAAAATAAAAGAAAAATAGAAAAACAATGCAACTAGATGATATGCAACTAAATGATATGCATCGAATGATATGCAAAAATAAAAGAAAATAAAAGAAAGAAAACTAGCCCACTCATTTGCAACATGACATGTATATAATAAACGTCTACCGGATAATGACAAAGTTACGATAAACGACAAGATCTTGTTCATTACATGCAGTGTAGACGCGCTTTAAGACTCATCAAAGGTGATAGCATTATGGAAAACCAACAGTTAGCTATACTAAACAGATATAACTCATAAGGTTTCCATCGTAGCAACGGAAAACCGACAGTTACTACCCAAATGAGTTATAAAAATAACAAGGAAGCACATAAGTCTCAAAGCTCACAAGATTCATCACAGCGGTATGTAGCATACGGAAACCGACATTAGCTACTAATTAACACGAAGACCAGTTATAGCATACGAGAACCGACAGTAACTATAACTTGCATAGATGAATCATGTATAAGGAATAAGATCATTTACTTAGCATGAATTCATAGATGGAAATGTATAACATTCATATTCAGGACATCTATGTAAAAAAATAAATAGGCCACAGAAGCTCGAATGTAAGCAATCCATACTAAATAAAAGCATTAGGAATGAGATCAAGAAAAAAAACTCGGACTACTCGGAACCGGCGTTCATTAACTCAAACGGTCGTTCACCTCAAAATACGACTTCGGACGAGCGTTCAACCAAAACAAACGCTCGTTTGACTTGAAAACCAACCGGACGGACGTTCCGAAAGCCGTTCACTTGACGCTCGTCGGACGGTCGTCCTTTAAAACGAACGCTCGAGTCGAAAATATTTGAAAACGGACGGAGCGTCCAATACTTTCAAACGTGCGTTTACCGCAACTTAAGAACCGGACGGGCGTTCACTACTTGAACGCTCGTCCATACAACGAATACACGCGAGACAAGCGGGAGAAACACGACAACCCCTAAAACTTAAAACACATATTAACACAGATCACAATGACCACTTTCAATTAAATCACAAAGAGGTTAGATCTAGAAAACACATAAACACATACTTCACGTTTAAACAAATCGAGTAAAAAACTTTTGCACATTCTTAACCTTACGGTCATCGAAACACGGCAAAATAAAAACTCTCGATTTGGTAAACACTACTTTTATTAAAACGAAAAATAAACGTAACAAAATCGAGAAATAACAAGATCAGATTCAACATGACACCTATTCCCCGGCAACGGTACCACTTTTGTTGGGAGGATTTTGCATCATAAAAACAAAAGAAAATTTATAAACCTATACTCAACATGCAAACTAACTCCTAACCGACCAAATATCGGGTAGTTGATAGCATAGTAGGGTAAGTACAGGGTCGATCCACAGGGAAAAGGGATGTTGAATCTAATTTCACTAATCCTACCAATTGTTACTCAAAGAACGAATAAACAAAAGAAACGAAAGAACAAAACATAAAAACAGAAAAGAACAATCAAGATAAATCTAACCTAAGAAACATAAAAACAATCTAAACTAAAGAAACATGGGATCAAACAACCAATGTACAAACCTATGTGATCTCAATCCTAGTTCAATTCATGATTCTAATTCAGTTTGTGGTTTCACCTTTACACGAGACACAAATCCCTAATCTCTTAGTGAACTTATCTCTCAAGCTATGAACTCCTACTTTCATAGCGAATTCAATTATCTATCTCTCATCTTTCGAGTGTTGAGACTGATTTACCAAACAAAACGACGGGTGTAGATTCAAGTTACTCTCGTATAATCGAATCTAACAACCTAGGAATCTAACCAATTAATTTGTCACATAATCAACGGCTAAAAACCCTATCTTTCTATGATGATCTAAGGTTTATGCAACTTCCGTATTATAAACATCAATAGAAAACAGATCTTTCAATCTATTCTCATGGCCTCATAAACACATAGAAAAGATACAAAAAGAACTAAACTCATGAAGAAAAACTGAATTGAATAAATCAAGAAGAACTCACATAGTCTCATACATGAATTGATCCAAGAACGAAAACGAAAAGCATCTAAACTACTCCTAATCTAACCTCGGTTCACCCGAGCACAAGGCTCGGGTGACCGGCCTTCAAATCTCCAAAGTCGGCTGCTGCCCTCGCTTTTGAGGTGAAGAGAAATTTCTGAATGAATTTAGGGTTTGGGGCTGCTGTGCTTTAAATAGAAAATAGAGGCGGCTGCTACAGTGTTTAAGTCGGTTTCAGCAAAAACGGCGGTGGACGAGCGTCTAAACAACCGGACGCCCGTCTGGAATCTTAAACGCTAGTCAGACGCCCGTTCAGCATGCGTTTGAACTCTCTGTTCTGAATTCCTTCCTCTGAACGCTCGTTCACTTGGATGACCGCCCATCCATAATGGACGCTGCATGGACGCTCGTCCAGATTTGCTGGACTTCGATTTCTTGATCATTATCCTTTTCTTCCGCCATCTTTATCCTCTTTCTCCCATCTCTATCTCTTCAAAATCACTTCAAACAACTTCAACTTCGATTTTGACTCTTCCAAATCCTTTCCCAAGTTAAAGATATGTATCTACACACATCGAAAACATACCAAAACGTAACACGATTCCAAAATAACATAAAATCACCAAATAAGCATATAAATCGATACGTTTTCATATTTAACTATTAAAAACACCATTTACTCAATTAATCAATTATAAGCTCGATTTCTATGAAATTCATACATATGTAGGAGAAAATTGATATATAAAATATATGTATAAATACTACAATTTAGCCCTTAACATGGGTTCTCTAAACTTTATGCGAAGTGATTAGTTTTATGATGTCCTTCTGATTCGAGGACGAATCCTTCTCAAACGGGAGGGAATGATGTAAATATAGAGAGCTCCAACACTCCACCACCCGTCACAACTAAACTTGGACCCGACACCCGACTCCAATGTAAAATTAAGCTCGACTCATTGGATATTAATTCAAGATTACAAGTCCAAGAATAATGAAGATTTTGAAGCTTTGAAGACCGTCATTTATTCGACGGGATCTCGGATTAATTAAGTAATTATTAAATAAATAAACTATGTTACTATACCATAATATATGTAACATTTTAAGTAGATAAATAAATGGGTGGCGCCATTTTGAGTTTTCTATGAAGAAAATATGTGCAATGTATCCTAGTCATCAAACAAATATCAAAAAGTCATACATGGAAACTACAAGGTTGCATAGAAGACATGGAAGGACTTCTTGGAGCATGTAGGGGGGGGGGGGCGAAATTTGAAGTAGTTTTTTTAGCTAGAAGTTGTCAATTTTACACCTATAAATACCCAAGCTATGTACTTGTATTGAACAATCATATTTTGCAATAATAAAATTTTATATTTTCTACACTTGGATTAGTGTATGAATTCTCTGGATAGAGGTTCTTTCGGATTATCAAAGGCTTGAGCAACCTTTGTGGGTGTCCTATACCAAGGTGCTTAGAAATAGGTTTTCTAAGTGTTGAGGTTATTCCAAGGTGCTTTCTCACAAGTTGAGACTGTGTCAAGGAGCTCTCGAAAAATATTCCAAGGTGCTTCTACGCAATTGTTGTAGTTGTGTCGAGGAGAAAGACTTGAATCCAATACCGCTTTTCCTAGATCCGCGCAAATTTCACATCAGAACCGAACCGGGGTAGTTCGGTTCGGATCGGTTAATAAGTACTACGGTTCGGTTTTCGGTTTTCAAAATGGAAAACCAAAATTTTTTGTTCGGTTACGGTTAGTGCTTTAAATTATCCGAACCGAACCGAACCGAAAATCAAACCGTTTATATCCGAACCGAAACCGAACCAAAAACCAAATAGGAAAAGCCAAACCGTTTATAACCATATAGTGAATCAAACTGTTGTAATTGTATAATTTGTATGAAATTTGGTTATTTCGGTTTGGTTATTTCGATTAATCAACTGGTTATTTCGGTTTGTTCGGTTTTCTTTTACAAACGGTTCGGTTTCGGTTCGGATTTTCAATTAACCGAAAATTTCGCTTAACCGAACGAACCGAACCAATTATTTAGGTTTGGTTCGGTTCGGTTCGGTTTTATTTTGCTAACGGTTTTGTTTCGGTTCGGATTTTTAATTAACCGAAAATTTCGGTTTGGTTTCGGTTACGGCCATTAACCGATCCGAACCAAACCGTATACACCCCTAGTTGAGAGGTCACATTGTGGCCCTAGATAAGAGGTAACCGCCTCAATAAATCCCCCCGTAGTTACTTGAGTATCGGTTGGCGCACCAGTAATGATGACAATTTTTCGAAATTCAAATTTTTAAATGACTGCGTGAAACTGAACCATTGGATGCTTTGAGTTGCTGTCGTGAGATCTGTTGATTCCTCACCTATATAAAGCCCTCCGCTCTATACTCCAATTACTTTCGTAACTTTGATTTCTCGATATATTTCCCCTAGCTCTATAAAAGGAGAGGCTTCTCTGGTATTCTCTTTCACTTGCAAATCTTGAATTTTTAGCAGTTAGGATTCCTCTACTTTTTCCTCGATCCTTTTATTTCCTTTTATCATATATTCTTCCACTAATCATGATGTCTCTATCTTTGGACATATGGCCTCTGTCACTGCTTGTGCCTACTTCCGGAGGTATTTTCATTTGATGGATGCTCAGTGGGAAAGGCGTTTGAACATGGCCAAAGTTGAAGAAGAAGGAGGCTCTTAGTTCCGTATCCAATATTCTAGGTGGGGGAATTTTATTAGATGTCCCCCGGGGGCAAAATATAACATCCGAATGGTGCGTGAGTTTTACTCGGTCCTGGCGGAGGTTGCCCTCGACGGCAATGTCAGCTCGGTCACCCTTCGGGGTGTTTTTGTTTTTGTCTTCTTTACCCCAGAGGCTATCAACGGGCTCTTTGACCTTTCTGTTTTTGATCCTGTAACCCATTATGAAACGGCATGGGCTCTCAACGATGAACGTAGCATGCGGGCCCGAGTGGTCCGTGCATATTTCTATCTAATCTCTGGTAGACGAGGTCCCCTGACTTTAGGACCTACATCCGAACTGTCTGAAAGTAATCGGGCGTGGAAATAGTTCATCAACTCCTGTGCTATCTTGACTCAGAATTTTGAAGAAGTTACGGAGGATGAAGCCCTTCTCCTTCATGCTATCATTGTTCCAAATATGAATATTGCTTGGGGGTTTTGATCCATCATGCGGCTATCAGATTTGATACTTCTATAGTCAGTGATGGCGCCGTCCTATTTGGTCGCCATGTCCTTTTTGGTGGGACAATCTCCAACTTATGTACCAAGACTTCCGGAATGCTGGTTTGCTTCACAGACGTGTATCTTCTTACTTGATTTTGTAATGATCTGTAGTCTGTACGTTCTTATCTTGGTGTTTTGAATGAAGTTTATCCTTTTCTTTGTTGTTTTACTTGCTCTTGATTGATTTGACGAGATTGCCGTGACGTGTTTCATATAAAACCGAAATCGACCTTCAAATATTTAGCCGTCGCTTTTGAAGAGGTTACAGAGGATGAAGTTATTCTCTTTCATGCTATCATCGTTCCTCGTATGGACATTGAATGGGGGATCTTGATTCATCGTGAAGCTGATAGGGTTGCTGCGGCTGTGGGGGCTAGTCGTCGTATTCCTTTTGGCGGGACGATTTCCAACCTTTGTGTAAGCACTCCAGGGATGCCGATCTATTAGGCGGATAAGAATGATTTTTTTTTGATTTCGTAATGATACGCGGCTTGTATGTTTGTCTTGGTGTTTGAATGAAGTGTTTCTTATGCTTTGTCTCTTTTACTTGTTCTGAGCTTGCTATGATGTGTTTCACATAAAACCGACATCGACTTACGAACACTTAGCCATTGTATTATGCTTGGTGTAGATGTATATTTATTAAATGAATCAAAAATCTCTGTATGATGCCTCATTGTTTTGAGCGGGTCTGATTTGGTCTTCGTGGCGCGGTTAATACAAAATGATTTTGTCGATCTGATGTGACCGGTCATCTTCCTTGTCATCCAGCTGATACCTTGCTCACTCATATTCGGTCGTGCATGAGGTTTAGGGATTTTACGATGATAATATTGTCATCAAATGAACTCTTACGATGATAATATGGTCGTCAAATGACCTCTTACGACGATAATCTTGTCTTGCATGGTCGCTATCGGTGGGTCCCACACGTTAAGTGGTGGTGAGTTGTGACCGTATGAAGGACACATAGGTACAATGTCAAGTCTTGTCATCAGTCGTGCATGGGGTTTAGGGTTTTTACGACGATAATATTGTCGTCAAATGACCTCTTACGATGATAATATTATCGTGAAGTGAGATTCTCTGTCTTGTGTGGTCATTATCAGTGGGTCCCACACGTCAAGTGGTGGTGATATGTGACCATAGGAATGACACATATATACAGTGTCAAGTCTTGTCATCAGTCGTGCATTGGGTTTAGGGGTTGTACGACGATAATATTGTCATCAAATGACCTCTTACGACGATAATCCTATCTTGTGTGGTCGCTATCGGTGGGTCCCGCACATCAAGTGGTGGTGAGCTATGACCGTAGGCATGACTAGGGATGTAAATGAGATGGGCTACTCGTGAGCTTCTCGTACTCGACTCGTAAGAGAGACCGACTCGATTCGGTTTTTTTCGAGTTCGAGCTCGAGTCGAGCTACTCGAATAATTAACCGAGCCGAGCTCGAGTTTTAAAATATATTAATCGAGTAGCTCGCGAGCTTAATCGAGCTTGATTAAATAATTTAATTTAATTAATTAAATTTATTATAAAATATTATTTTCATAATTAAAAAATATTATTCGAGTCGAGTATTAGACGAGTCGAGCTCGATCTTGCCATATTTCATTAAATATTGAATGAATTCTAGGAAAATAATCGAGCTTACGAGTCGAGTCGAGTTATATCGAGTACTTAGCGAGTCGAGTTCGATCTTGGTTTTTTAAGGCTCGATCGAGCTCGAGCCGAGTTTCGAGTCCGAACTTTTTTAGTCGAGTCGAGCTCGAGCCCCTGGAGAGTATCGACTCGGCTCGGCTCGATTACACCCCTACGGCATGACACATAGGTACAGTGTCAAGTCTTGTCATTAGTCGTGCATGGGGTTTAGGGCTTTTACGACGATAATATTGTTGTCAAATAACCTCTTATAACGATAATATTATCGTCAAATGACCTCTTACGCCGATAATCCTGTCTTGTGTGGTCACTATCGGTGGGTTCCACAAGTCAAGTGGTGGTGAGTTATGACCATAGGCAGGACACATAGATACAGTGTCAAGTCTTGTCATCAGTCGTGCATGGGGTTTAGGGCTTTTACGATGATAATATTATCATCAAATGACCTCTTACAATTATCATATTGTCGTGAACTGAGATTCCTTGTCTTGTGTGGTCTCTATTGGTTGGTCTCACACGTCAAGTGGTGGTGATTTATTACTTCCCATAGGAAAAAGTCTATATATTGACCGATCCTTTATGAAATGATTCATCCCTCTCATTTCCTGTCTAGTCTATTCAATGGCTAACCTGCATGCTCCTGTGTTCATTCCCAATGATGAAATGGATTTGTCGTTGGATGAACAGTCTCTCGTAAGCCGGTAATTAGACCGTCCATAAATTATACATCCATAAATCTCATGCATTTATACGTTCCTTCTAACCTAATCAGACCATCCATAAATTACAAGGACGATCATCCTGGTAAAAAACAAATTACTAGGTTCATTCCTTTACTCATATGATGACTTTGTTACAAATGGCTGATCAAATCCAATTCAGAGTCAAATCCAACCCCTTGTTTAAATAAACTCACATATATAAAATGTCAGACCAAATAGCATGGATGGATCCGTTTTTAGTCAACCTTTCTCTTCCCTCTTCTTGCTGCTATAGATGACCCTCTGGTACAACGAACGATAAGCTTAAGAACCTCGTCAATTAGAATGACAGGGAGAGAATCCACAAGTACCAGAAATCACTCGTTCAGGCTGAGAGGTACGATTCCAAACACTTAGCAAGGAAAGGCACGTAAAGAATCATGAAATACAATCCAAATGATACTGACATTGCCACCAGTAGATACGGGTTATCCCACATAGGCATTGACAGGAAGCTTCCATCTTCAGATAATGCGTTCAGGGAATTGAACATTTCCTTCGATGACCCATTATTCATACCAAGTATATACATCTCTTATGCTTCCTTTTTATTTGAGTTTTGATTTGTTAGAAGCTTTTATTCAACTCTTGGAATATGTACATTATATACACAAACTTTTTTTTGAATGAAAATAAAGATTGTCGACACCAATGGGTTCCAAACCAAAACTTCACAAGATACCATCTCAAATCGTGCTAACACAACTCATCCAACTCTTAGTTCCTATCCACCGCCCACACAATTGATAGACTCTTGCTACGCATGCGGGAGGCCAAAGGAATTTAGACCAAAATTTGGCTAAAGGTTGGACTATAATGAGGCTAAATATGAACGGCTAGCTCGAGTGGGGTCTCACCACTCTACAAGGCTGAGATGGGGACAGAAAGGAACACTTTGTGTTCGGACAGGCCATTTGGCTATGGCTAGTCAAAGTTATGCCAAAAATCATCATTCCTACTCCGATTCCAAGTAGTTGTTATTCGTCTTGAAAGAATACATTCTTAAGTTCAAGTTGCAAGTAAGAGTATGCATGCATGATTTCATGAAAAGTTGTTTGTTAACAAAAGATTAGAATATACGTGCACAATGGATCACACTACCATCGAAGATTAGTGAATAACATGTACTTATGCTCCATCGAGTTGTTCGTTTAATTGAAAATACTCACTCTATCAATTACAAGAGTACAATTCATGCCAAAAGATAGTTTATGCAGCTCTAAATTTCTCGGAGATGATCAAAGCTAAGGTTTTTCTCAAGCAATTAAAGGCATTACCCTTATTCAAATCAACCAGCATAATAGAAAAAGGAGATAAACACTAAATCAGCCCAGCCAACAACCAACCAACACCACAACCAGCAGCCAACCAGAAACAACTACTAGACTTAGACTCATCGGAAGACGGAGGAACACCAGGGACATCCTGCGGAATAAGGCCACGACGTGTAACCAGACTGGGGAAGAACTTGTCCTGAGAGTAGGCGGGAACGTGGGCGACCTGAGTGCAAAGATGAGACACGATCCATGCAAAGGGGATGAAGGGTAGGGTACATGTTGGCTGAGCACAAGACCATGCGCCTGATGAATCAACTTACCCGAATTGATGTACACCCCGCGCTTGATGGAAAACAACAAAAGAATTTCATTGTTGGTCAGCACCTCAAAATTATCAATAGGGAGAATGCGATTATTGACAAAGCGTTTCCAGGCCCGCATATCAGGGGAAAGAGCAGAAACCGAGTAGTACGTACGAGGCCTTCCCGTCCCGGGAAAAGTGTTGCAGTGGCAGTAGACAGATGAGCAATAAAACTACCAATGTTAGAGAGACCCAGTAGTCCTCGTAGTGGCGGTAGGGTGCAATAGTAGTGGAAGAAACATGAAAAACATTGTTGATGTCCATCCAATGGAATGGAACCTCAACCCCACGAACCATAACAGTATTAGTAGACCTTTCTTCTGGCACAGTATATAACATGGAAAAGAACTCACGAACTTTGGTTTCATTGACTCGTCCCCGAAGTGGTGCGACCAACTGATTCCAACCTCCCCACTCTATGCGGTACTCCGAGTACTCCTCAATCTTCTTAGAGTCGATATCCCGCTCAAAAAGAATAGGGTGACGGCTGAACAACTCGATGTAGTTATGCACAGTGTCAGCACCGGCTAAATCGAAGAAAAGAACGGGGTGGTCTTCTGGAGGAGAAGACATGGTAAAAGTGAAAGAAGAAGAAGAAGCGGTAGAGGTGCAGAGAGGGAATATGAGAAAGAGAAAAATATGAGGGTGAATGAATTTGAGTAGGAGGGGTGGGTAAAAAGAAGAAAATTAGGGTTTGATGGGTCAGTCGGTGGTACAAAACGCGTTACTGATGCGCGCCAAACCGATATTGGCATGCGTCAAGGGGACAAAAGCTGAAAGCTAGGGTTCTGTGGCGGCAGAGGCATGACTGCAAGGGGTCAAGTCAATTGATGCGCGTCAAAAGGGCTGACGTACGCCAGACTTGTCGTGTGTGTGCGATGTGTGCTAAAGGGAAATGGCGTGCGTCAAGGGAACTGGCATACACCAAGATCAGAAATCAAATGACGCACGCCAAAAACAATTGACGCATGCCAAAACGGCTGGAATAGAAACTGCAACTCTGAAATTATGAATGTCACCCAATAACCGACTATTGCTACACAAGGAGCTAAGCACTGATAATCAAACAATATTGGGGGAAAATACAAATGCAACGCAACAAGAGCTAGCAAGTTTCAACACAAAAAGATCTAGTCATGGGATCACAAATCAAATACAGTGCAGTATTTCCAAAAGCAAAAAAACAACAACAATAATATCCAGTAGTACCAAAATGACTGAATAGTTCAACAAAACAATAAAAGACTGCAAAAGTAACAAAGCCACAAACGGCTAACAAAATAAGTGAGAACAAAGCTTTGTGAACAAAAGTACTAATCAACATCGGGAGTGGACGTAGGAACAAAAGTAGAACTAGGAAGCAGATCCTCAACATCATCATCCTCATCAAGTAGCACACTGGCATCCAACGGAGTGACTGAGCGGGACGGAGCAAAAGTCGTAGGGTAGAACAAGCTAGTTCCCTGGTAATCGGTAGCAAAAGGATTAGACATCTTCTGGATGGGATCATCAGGGAAAGCAGAAGAGAACAGAGCCTGAAAACTCGAACTACCAGCGCTTTCACCAGTGGACGTGATCATCAAACCTGTCAAACCTTGCCCAGCAAACGTAGCAAAACCGGTGCTAACTGAGCCTGTACACTTTAGATGAAAAAGCAGAAACACTACCCGGAGCCATGGAGTATGGTGGGGTCCTAGCGGGAACAGGGAAAGGTGGAATCCAAGTAGGGAAAGGGTAAGGATCCTCAGAACAAGAATCAAAATCCTCAGCCAGATCCGCAAACTTGGGATCACAAGCTGCATCGAAAGCACGCTGACCACGGTAACCGACTCGCAAATCGTCAAATCTCTCAACAAACTCTCAAATCCTAACCTCGAATTGGTGTCAGATGCCACCAAAGCTCCATGCATAGCTGTTATCTTGGAATCAAGGTTGTCAAACCTAGCTCTCACGGCAGAATTTCGAATGTGAGGAAGTGGGGGAACAGAAAGAGCTGGCTCACCGGAGGTAAGGGTGTCCACAAAAGATGGATCGCTGGCTGACACAGGAACATCAGAGAGGGAGTGGGCTGCTTGACATACTCAGGAATGTGAGGACCAATCATGAAAGAAGCTAGTGGAAACGTAGAGTCATCGGAGAGGCTCGGAACCTGAGCTCGGGTGCAAAGCTCATGAATCAGCCATGTCAATGGCATGTTGCCACCCACACGGTGATGTAGAGCAAAGTCCACCACTCCCTGGTAGATATGATACCCGGAGTTCACAGGCACTCCGGTGAAGATGGCAAGGGCTAAGCAAGCCTCAGGAAAATTGAAAGTATTGATTTTGTGGGAGGGCATGATATTGTGACTAATGAAGTGCTTCATCACCCTCACATCCTTGATCGCATTGCCATACTTAAAACTTTTGTCCATCCAAGTAGCAGATGAACAAAGATAAGTCTTAGCCTCCTGGGCCTTGGCAAAAAGATTGCCTTCCTCACTCAGTTTCCACACACTAGAAAAGGTAGTCTCAGCCGGGACGTAAGGAATACCGAAGAAATCATTGATAGCCTTGACTGAAAAAAGGATGACTTTGCCACGGACGGGGACTGAACCCTTGGCTGCCTTAACAGATCAGTGGCAAGATTGGCATAAAATTCAGCCACAATGGTGTCATTGCCGTAGATGTACGATTGGCTGCTAGATTCTCCCACTTACGATCCAGAATGATTTTCTGAATCTTAGCACTAACCGACTTAAATTCTATCCCACGCTCAAAATGCAAAGTGCACTGACTAAAGTACAAAACAAAGAGTCTCTTAGCCTTCCTGCCAGTGTTGGTCGGAGGGAAAGAAATGACAGACTCGGTCGGGGGTGGTGTTCGGGATCGCGCAGGCGCACTAGAGTCACTAGCGGCTGGGGTTTTCCTTTTTTACTCTGGCCACCCTAACGACTACCACTACGAGCAGATGATTCAGACATGGCTACGGGTTTATGACAATCCAACAATACAACAAAAGCAAAATTAAGCCCTTCCTCCGGTTTCAATCAATCACAAAATAAAAAACTAAAAGAAATTAAATTGAAAGAGGAGGACTAAGCCAAAATACCTTGTTGGATTGAGGAACACCGCAGACAGAGATGGAGGTCACCAGAAAATATGGAGTCGCCAGAAATGTGGAAGAGGTGCCTTGAAACCAAAACGGAGTTCTTCCCACTCAAGAGCAAATAAGAGAGAAAGAATGTGAAATGTTGTAAAGTCTGATAGGTTTAGATGAATGGAGTATGTTAAGTTATGAGTCCCAGTTGCATATGAGTTTGATTAATTTACCAAAATACCCCTAATATGTGTTTTTACTATATTGCCACTAACCGCCATGAAGTTAAAGCTTACATCATATGGTGATCTTCCTTTTAATTTTGTCTTTGCAGGTCTTATAAATTTTGTAGTTGATTATTAAACTATTAAAATAATTTATAAAATTAATTTATTAATTTTATGAATTAATTAATTAGTTTAATTAATTAATACAAGGTCTTTATTGTGTTGAAACTGCCTGGGCCGACTGTTTTAGTCCAATGATCTTTTTTTTTATACCTAAACCTATTTTCCCCTAAGCCTTCTTCATTCCAGCCGCCTCCTCTTCCAGAATGCTCCTTGTGTATCATCTTCTTCAATGTATCCGATTCTTCGTAACCTTTCCTTAATTGCCTCCCCAGATTTCTGTAAGACCTTCCCTCTTCTCTATCGATTCAATCACATGCGATATATGATTCGGCCATGATTTCTGGTTCAAAATTGAAGCCACCATGTGCGGAAATCCTTGATATTTCTGTATTCTTGGAAGGTTTTTGAATGAAAATCATTTCGAATCATCCCTTCTGTTTCTGAGAAGGTTTCATCTCTGTTTCTCAAGCCACCATGTGAAAGGTTTCATTTTTGGAAGTCAATCTCTAATCAAGTATTTTTAAGTGTGAAAGGTGCCATTTATGTATGGGTATCTTTCAGCATGTGCTTAAATCGAAGCATTTACTCCTGTGAAAGCTTCAACGATGTAAAGGTCGTATCTTTTCGTTTATGTTGATATCTTCTCAGTTATTTTACTGATTTGAATCTTGATTCTGCCTAATCTTTCCATTATTGGCTGTTTACAGGTCACCCCTTGATCGGTCCTAGAGCATTGATGGCATAAGGTCTGTGCATTTGACCACATGTGTAAGTGGAAGATCTGAAATTTCGTAATTTAGGCAAGGCAATCTTCTTCGGCGCGTGTAAAATAATCGGTGCTTTATTACCCGGATTGCAATGGTAATTTGACTGTATCTTGTACCCGTGTACCCTAGTCCGGTCAAACCAATTCAATTGATGGTGTTTACCCAATGACACTGAATTGGAATCTGCTGAGGGCATATAAGCCCAATGATGGCCAAACCAATAATCTAAACCAGTCCTTTTTCGGTCTGTTATAGTATTAATTGGTTTAAGTCTGTGGTCAAGTTTTTAAACCACTGATCAACCCTTGTGTGTTATGTGCAAAGTGTTTTGGTTGATCAACCCGGTTTGTCTAGTCCCCCCTTGTGGTCTAGGTTTACTGGTTTCACAGTTTTTGGTTTAAAGTCTGCAGTCTCCTCTCCCTATAAATAGCTCCCTCCTCTGAACTTTTTATTGCATCAGTTTTCATTACAAAAAAAAACAATTGCACTCTCTCTTAAACAGTCTATTTTTTTTGTTAAAAATATCTGTGGGTCGAATTCCCTATCACTTGCCTGAAGTGATAGTGAGTTGGTTGGAATCTTGTTGGAGTGTGTATAGCTTGAGGACTGGCTAAGATATACACAGGACTCAGGATCAACCTCTCTGTTTGTCTGCATTGTAAGGTATTTCAATTCAGAAAACTCTCTTTAAAAGTGCTTTTGTTTAAGCGTTCGTAAAGCGTGTCTCAATTAAGTTGGTCTTGAATAGTCCTTTAAATTGAGTCTGAGTCTGTGATTTGATCTGTGTGGTTGTGTTTTAGAATCAGGAATCACCATTGAAAGCTTGAGTCAAGCTCTGGCCCTGAGGGGATTCTGGCTTCATTGACTTATATTTCATGGTGATCTGATTTTGTGTAAATCCAACACTCAGAAAAATCACCTACTTGCTGTGTTGCTAAGTGACAAAATCTACAGAAAGTTTCTGAAGGCTGAACCTGTGTTTCAAGGTTGTGGCTTCAGTTCTTATCTGTGCATTTGGTCACCAAAGTCAGTTTATATCCCCTTACTTGCTGGGAATTTTGGGTTGCTTATCCTTGTGATTTGCACTTTAAAACTCTGCCCCGTGTTGTGCTTATTTGAGTGTCTTTACCTGCTTCTTCCGTGTCCTAACTCTGCTACACAAAACCTGTCTCTGAGCTGCCTGCACAACCTGTTATCTTTTGAACACCTTGTAATAGGTTTTTATTTCTGTTTGTTTCTTTTGGCAACATCTTGGATTTAGCTGATCAATTTTGTGATCAGTTACAATACTGATCTAGACTGTCAAATTTGAGTTGAGACTCAAGTTTGACATTCAGTTCAGTGCTGAAACTGATTGATCAGCCTAGTCAGATCCTTGGTTGTTTTGCTCACTGAAATTAGTGTAATCAGACTGCATTTAGGTGCTGATAAACTTCAAAGTTAATTGTGTTTATCGTCACCGAAATACAGCTGATATTTTTCAGTATGAGCAGTGCCCTTGACTGATCTAAGTTTACTTGTTGATCAGTACAAACTCAGTAATTCATTCGTTTTGTAATTTGTTCAAGTGTAAGCTGTCTTGAATTTAAGTATATATATATTTTGATTGATTTCGTTTTATTACCTGTGTTTTATTTATGTACTAAACTGCTGTGAAATAAACTGTTCTATCATAAGCTATTAAAGTTGATCTGCACTTGCTTCAGTACCTGTTTAAACCTCTTGATCACTTAGGTTATACACAAGCGAATAATTTGTTAAATAGCTTCCGGTTTAACAACTTAGTAATTGTGTAGTAAAATTGCTCCAACTTGTCCCTACTTGTTTAATTTTCGAAAAAGGGGTATATTTTATCAACACTCTATTCAACCCCCCCTTCTAGAGTGTTTTACTGCGCATTGTCGATCCAACAATTGGTATCGGAGCTTGGTCACCTAGTGATCATAACACGATATCTCTTGGTGTGATTTATAGTGCCTTTCTATTTCTTTGATTTACCTTGGTCTTTTGCTCATATTGTTTTGTAGTTTTTGATTACCGAGTAAATCCTCTCAACCGTGTGCTTAAGTATTGTTCATCACACATTCACATCATATTTCAAAAAATTTGCATTGTAATACATCCATTTTTCTGCATTACATACTTGTTGCATATCATTGTACTGCATTGTAATGGCTTCCCTAAATAACTCTATGAACCCAAGGGAGGGCTTATCTTTGGTAAGGCCTCCTTACTTTGACGGTTCGGGATTTATTCAGTGGAAACGTTCGATGATGACTCATGTGCAACAAACGGACTATCAACTATGGATTATCATAAACAAAGGTCCGTTTGTTCCCACAAAAGACATCACCGAAGCCGGAGTCACTGTAAAGGTTAATAAGACTGAGGACGAATTTAACAAAGAGGACTGTAGAAAAATGTCCTTAAACGCTAAAGCCGTCGCCATTCTTATCAACTCTTTAAGTCCCTCCGAGAACCGAGCTGTTTCCGCATGCGAGATTGCCAAAGAAATTTGGGAGGCTCTTATCAAACGTCATGAGGGCACCAGTAAGGTTAAGAAGTCTAAAATAAGTCAACTTAATCATGCATATGAATCTTTTCAAGCAAAACCGAGTGAATCTATTATTGATATGGATAATAGATTCACTGACATAGTCAATGCACTTAGCGCCCTTGGTAAAGACATCTCTATGGAGGACCAAAACTATAAGATACTTCGCTCCCTCCCTCCTATATGGGAACCTAAGGCTACGGCCATAGAGGAAGCGAAGGATCTCTCGGTCCTCACTAAAGATGAACTTATTGGTACGCTCTTAGTATATGAACAACACCTGAACGCACCCAAGCAAAAGTATCGCGAGATGTCTGTTCCGGCATTGAAAGCTCGTGAAGAACCTGAATCTGAAAATGAGCAAGCGGATGATGAAAGTGAAGATGACGAGGAAACCGCTATGATGGTTCGTAAGTTCAGAAGGTTCTTGAAAAATGAACGAAGAGGAAAATCATCCGGAAATGCTAAGTTCCAAAACAAAAGTGGCTGGAAGCAAGACATTACTTGTTTCAAATGCAACCAGAAAGGTCACATTGCCAACGAATGCCCTAATAAGAAAGGAGGAAAGCCCAAACCTACATCCGGTCAAAAGAGCAAGAATACTCAAAAAGGTAAAGGCAAGAAAAATGGCAAGGCAATGGCAGCTACTTGGGATGCAAGCGAATCAGACAATGACAATAAGTCTGAAACTTCCGAAAAAGCAAACTTGTGCTTTATGGGTTTTTCACAACCCACAAACTCAAGTGACAGTGAGGTATCCGACACTTCCCTAACTAATAAAGAACTGCATACACTTAATGAACAATTAACTAGGGAGAACCTCACACTTAAGGGTAAAAACGAAACACTAAATAAGTTTAAGGTACAACAAGATGACGACTTTGTCACCTTAACCAATGAACTAAGTAAATTGAAGCTTAAGCACCAAACGACCGAAATTGAGAATGAATCTTTGAAGCGAAAGGTTGCGGCGTTTAAACAAGTCATCTCAAGACTTGAAGAGTAAATTACTCAGCTCAAAACGCAACCCCCAACTTCTCAGACTTCAAAGGGTAAGGACATTTGTGTGGAAGGCTCATCTGACACACAAAACTCACCCGCCTCAACCAAAGTCTTGGAGCCTAGGCCAATTGGCTTAGCACACACCACGACCGCACAACCTATCAAAAAGAAAAGAAGAAATAGAAAGAAAAAGGCACACACCTCACCTAAGAACGCTCCATCAACATCTGCACACACATCACAGCGTTCTTCCCCCCATACTCATGCATACGCTTATGATCAAAGAGGTTCAAGGAGCCCTGCTCAACAGAACCACTTCACTCATAACAACTACGCTGCACCCAGTTTTTACCCAACTACACACTACGATCCACGCATACACCAAGCACACACCTATACACACAGACTTCCCCAGTTTGACCCATTTTTGGCCCAGATGCTATTCTGGCAAGATCAGGTAAATCGAATGCAATCGACCACATACCAACCCGACCCACGTCACTGCGAACAGCCCGAGTCCTCCCGGACAAAGAAGGCTGCTAGCAAACCAAGGGTTAAGAAGGTATGGGTTCGAAAGGACTCGATCAAGCCTGATTTTAACCCCCAAGGACCCAAGAACTAAGGGTACCTGTACAAAATCTTTGTATTGCAGGCATGTCTTAAAGCTAAACTATACAGAAGCAATACAAAGTGGTGCTTGGATAGTGGATGCTCTCGACATATGACTGGCAACTCCGCAATCATCCGAGATTACAAAGCTATTTCAAATGGAGGGTCGGTCACGTTCGGAGACAACTCAAAAGGCAAGATCCTTGGAAAAGGATCAGTTGGTAACCCAAATTGTTTTATTATTCATAATGTCTTATTAGTCAAGAATTTAGAGTATAATCTACTAAGCATATCACAGTTAAGTGACTCAGGCCTTAAAATTGTGTTTGATGAAGATAGTTGCACGATATCTGATAAATTAGGGAACGTTGTCCTAACTGGTCTTCGTGAGCATAATCTCTACACGATCGAACTGGACAACCTCACTAATTGCCCGATAACGTGCCTCGTATCTAAACATGATGACACAAATCTATGGCACCGTCGCTTAGGTCATGTTGGTATTACCACTATTGAGAAACTGTGCAAACAGAATCTCATACGAGGTGTACCAACATTAGATCTGGATGAATTTGACACTTGTGAGCCGTGTATACATGGTAAGCAAGCTAGAACTTCATTCAGATCCAAACACGAAGTGTCTTCCACTCGCATCCTAGAATTGTTGCACATTGACTTGTTTGGTCCTAGTAGAGTAGTAAGTCTCAGTGGAAAGTCTATGTGCTCGTCGTCGTTGATGACTATTCCAGATATAAGTGGACACTGTTTTTGACTCACAAGAGTGATAGTGCTCCGGAATTTTCCACTCTCGTGAAGCAACTACAGAATACCTTTGATATATCTGTAGTAGCTGTCAGGAGTGACAGAGGTGGTGAATTTGTGGATACTAGTCTCATAGAATTCTGTGAGTACCTTGGTATTCGTCACGAATTCTCTGCTCCTCGAACTCCACAACAAAATGGCGTTGTTGAGCGTAAGAACCGAACACTGCAAGAATCTGCTCGAACCATGCTAAATGAGTTCAAAGTGCCTCGATTTCTGTGGGCTGAGGCTATTGCTTGTGCATGTTACATTGTTAATCGAGTGTCTATTAGACACAGATTGCACAAGACACCCTACGAAGTCCTAAGAAATCGGCCTCCGAAAGTTAACTACTTTCACGTTTTTGGATGCAAGTGTTTCGTGTTGAATGATAAGGGAAATTTGGATAAGTTTGCATCTAAGTCCATCGAATGCATATTCGTTGGTTATTCCGAAACCTCTCGGGCTTATAGATGCTACAATCCAGTTTCTCGACGCATTCTCGAGTCCATACACGTTTCATTTCATGAGTCTGTTTCCTTGACTAACATGTGCTCTAGTATGAAAGATAAGCAAATAAGTGTAGAGCAGTTGGACTTGGAGGATGAGCTCGAACTACTTCCACCCGCACAAAATGAAACAACCTCTGGAACGGAAGTAGCACAAGAAGTAGCTGTTGAACCAACAGCACCCGTTGTGGATGACATGTTAGCAAATGATGTTCCCAACGAAGAAAACATGCAAGAGGAAAATAGTGGTGCTCCACAACACAGATGGGAAAGTTATCACACCCCAGACTTAATCATTGGTGATCCATCTGCTGGTGTCAGCACCCGAAGGTCTACTTTCTATCCCTCATCTTTGCATGCTTTTGTTTCTAACATTGAACCTAAGAAAGTTGATGAAGCCCTCTTAGATAATGAGTGGGTTATAGCTATGCAAGAAGAGCTTCATCAATTTGAAAGGCAAGATGTTTGGGAACTTGTTCCCCTACCTAAGGGTAAAACCTCGGTAGGCACACGATGGGTGTTTAGGAACAAGTTAGATGAAAACGGTAAAGTCGTTCGGAATAAGGCTCGGCTGGTGGCCCAGGGTTATACCCAACAGGAAGGCATCGATTACGATGAGACCTTCGCCCCAGTTGCTCGGCTGGAAGCCATTCGACTTTTAATTGCGTTTGCATCTGGCTTAGGAATAAAGCTCCATCAAATGGACGTCAAAAGTGCCTTCTTAAACGGACTTATCGATAAAGAAGTGTATGTTCGACAGCCCCCGGGCTTTGAGGATACACTCCATACCGATTATGTCTTCCGTCTCAAGAAAGCACTTTACGGACTCAAACAAGCGCCTAGAGCATGGTACGATAAGTTGTCATCAGTACTTTTAGCTAATGGCTTCGTTAGGGGTAGGGTGGATAACACCTTATTCATAAAGAAGTTCGGCTCTGACATCCTGGTTGCCCAGGTCTATGTCGATGACATTATCTTCGGTTTTACCGACCCGGCTTTATGCACTGAGTTTGAGACTCTGATGTCCTCTCAATTTGAAATGTCAGCCATGG
Organism: Gentiana straminea; assembly: GCA_036785695.1. Lineage (NCBI taxonomy): Eukaryota > Viridiplantae > Streptophyta > Magnoliopsida > Gentianales > Gentianaceae > Gentiana > Gentiana straminea. The sequence goes on from JAVUPR010000022.1 coordinate 4,610,019, forward strand.
GAGAGCTAAGTTTCTTCCTCGGCTTACAGATCAAGCAAACACAGTCCGGCACACACATAAGTCAAACTAAGTATATCAGAGATATGTTCACCAAGTTTAAGTTTGACACGTTGAAACCTGCTACGACTCCTATGAGCTCGTCAGTCAAACTTACACTTGATGAAGATGGTGAGCCGTTTGACTCTCACTTGTATCGATCCATGATCGGTTCTCTGTTATACCTGACCGCATCGCGACCCGACATACAGTTTGCTGTGGACTATGTGCACGTTTTCAATCTAATCCTAAGATATCGCATTACAAAGCTGTAAAGCAAGTTTTCCGATATCTCAGGCACACACCCACTTTGAGTCTCTGGTACTCTCGAGATTCATCACTTACACTTCTCGCTTACAGCGATGCCGACTATGGTGGCTATCGTATTGAACGGAAGAGTACTAGTGGTACTTGTCAATTACTTGGGGATCGTCTCATCTCTTGGTTCTCTAAGAAGCAACCTAGTGTTGCCCTTAGTACTACTGAAGCTGAGTACGTAGCCTTGAGCAATTGCTGTGCTCAACTCCTCTGGATCAAACAACAGTTAGCTGACTTTGGCATGTCTGTAGATTGTGTTCCGGTTTATTACGATAGTACCAGTGCTATAGACCTTGCACACAATCCTGTATTGCACTCTCGAGCCAAACACATAGACATTCGTTATCATTTTATACGTGACCATGTACAAAATGGAACGATATCTATTGAGTTTGTGCCAACTACGCATCGTAGTCGACATTTTCACGAAGCCTTTACCTCGGGCCTCGTTCGAAAACCGCGTAGTGATCTACATATGGTACCCATTTGTAATTCCTTTTGCTTAGTTTTCAAACTAAGGGGGAGAAGTACCTAAGTAGGGGGAGCTGTAATCAAGGGGGAGCGTACGAGGTATTTTGAAAATTAATCAAAAGGGGGAGATTGTTAAGTTATGAGTCCCAGTTGCATATGAGTTTGATTAATTTACCAAAATACCCCTAATATGTGTTTTTACTATATTGCCACTAACCGCCATGAAGTTAAAGCTTACATCATATGGCGATCTTCCTTTTAATTTTGTCTTTGCAGGTCTTATAAATTTTGTAGTTGATTATTAAACTATTAAAATAATTTATAAAATTAATTTATTAATTTTATGAATTAATTAATTAGTTTAATTAATTAATACAAGGTCTTTATTGTGTTGAAACTGCCGGGGCAGACTGTTTTAGTCCAATGATCTTTTTTTTTATACCTAAACCTATTTTCCCCTAAGCCTTCTTCATTTCAGCCGCCTCCTCTTCCAGAATGCTCCTTGTGTATCATCTTCTTCAATGTATCCGATTCTTCGTATCCTTTCCTTAATTGCCTCCCCAGATTTCTGTAAGACCTTCCCTCTTCTCTATCGATTCAATCACATGCGATATATGATTCGGCCATGATTTCTGGTTCAAAATTGAAGCCACCATGTGCGGAAATCCTTGATATTTCTGTATTCTTGGAAGGTTTTTGAATGAAAATCATTTCGAATCATCCCTTCTGTTTCTGAGAAGGTTTCACCTCTGTTTCTCAAGCCACCATGTGAAAGGTTTCATTTTTGGAAGTCAATCTCGAATCAAGTACTTTTAAGTGTGAAAGGTGCCATTTATGTATGGGTATCTTTCAGCATGTGCTTAAATCGAAGCATTTACTCCCGTGAAAGCTTCAACGCCGTAAAGGTCGTATCTTTTCGTTTATGTTGATATCTTCTCGTTATTTTACCGATTTGAATCTTGATTACGCCTAATCTTTCCATTACCGGCTGTTTACTGTGTCACCCCTTGATCGGTCCTAGAGCATTGATGGCATAAGGTCTATGCATTTGACCACATGTGTAAGTGGAAGATCTCGCAGAACCGTAATTTAGGCAAGGCAATCTTCTTCGGCCGCGTGTAAAATAATCCGGTGCTTTATTACCCGGATTGCAATGGTAATTTGACCTGTATCTTGTACCCGTGTACCCTAGTCCGGTCAAACCAATTCAATTGAGGGTGTTTACCCAATGACACTGAATTGGAATCTGCTGAGGGCATATAATCCCAATGATGGCCAAACCAATAATCTAAACCAGTCCTTTTTCGGTCTGTGATAGTATTAATTGGTTTAAGTCTGTGGTCAAGTTTTTAAACCACTGATCAACCCTTGTGTGTTATGTGCAAAGTGTTTTGGTTGATCAACCCGGTTTGTCTAGTCCCCCCTTGTGGTCTAGGTTTACTGGTTTCACAGTTTTTGGTTTAAAGTCTGCAGTCTCCTCTCCCTATAAATAGCTCCCTCCTCTGAACTTTTTATTGCATCAGTTTTCATTACAAAAAAAAACAATTGCACTCTCTCTTAAACAGTCTATTTTTTTTGTTAAAAATATCTGTGGGTCGAATTCCCTATCACTTGCCTGAAGTGATAGTGAGTTGGTTGGAATCTTGCTGGAGTGTGTATAGCTTGAGGACTGGCTAAGCTATACACAGGACTCAGGATCAACCTCTCTGTTTGTCTGCATTGTAAGGTATTTCAATTCAGAAAACTCTCTTTAAAAGTGCTTTTGTTTAACTGTTCTGTAAAACTGTGTCTCAATTAAGTTGGTCTTGAATAGTCCTTTAAATTGAGTCTGAGTCTGTGATTTGATCTGTGTGGTTGTGTTTTAGAATCAGGAATCACCATTGAAAGCTTGAGTCAAGCTCTGGCCCTGAGAGGATTCTGGCTTCATTGACTTATATTTCATGGTGATCTGATTTTGTGTAAATCCAACACTCAGAAAAATCACCTACTTGCTGTGTTGCTAAGTGACAAAATCTACAGAAAGTTTCGAAGAAATTTGAACCCGTGTTTCAAGGTTGTGGCTTCAGTTCTTATCTGTGCATTTGGTCACCAAAGTCAGTTTATATCCCCTTACTTGCTGGGAATTTTGGGTTGCTTATCCTTGTGATTTGCACTTTAAAACTCTGCCCCGTGTTGTGCTTATTTGAGTGTCTTTACCTGCTTCTTCCGTGTCCTAACTCTGCTACACAAAACCTGTCTCTGAGCTGCCTGCACAACCTGTTATCTTTTGAACACCTTGTAATAGGTTTTTATTTCTGTTTGTTTCTTTTGGCAACATCTTGGATTTAGCTGATCATTTTGAGACTCAAGTTTGACATTCAGTTCAGTGCTGAAACTGATTGATCAGCCTAGTCAGATCCTTGGTTGTTTTGCTCACTGAAATTAGTGTAATCGTATCGCATTTAGTGTCCGATAAACTTCAAAGTTAATTGTGTTTATCATCACCGAAATACAGCTGATATTTTTCAGTATGAGCAGTGCCCTTGACTGATCTAAGTTTACTTGTTGATCAGTACAAACTCAGTAATTCATTCGTTTTGTAATTTGTTCAAGTGTAAGCTGTCTTGAATTTAAGTATATATATATTTTGATTGATTTCGTTTTATTACCTGTGTTTTATTTATGTACTAAACTGCTGTGAAATAAACTGTTCTATCATAAGCTATTAAAGTTGATCTGCACTTGCTTCAGTACCTGTTTAAACCTCTTGATCACTTAGGTTATACACAAGCGAATAATTTGTTAAATAGCTTCCGGTTTAACAACTTAGTAATTGTGTAGTAAAATTGCTCCAACTTGTCCCTACTTGTTTAATTTTCGAAAAAGGGGTATATTTTATCAACACTCTATTCAACCCCCCCTTCTAGAGTGTTTTACTGCGCATTGTCGATCCAACAGAGTAAAGGGATGGTGGGTTGGAGAAAATTGATGGAAAATGGGGAGAAAAAGGGTGAGAATTCGATGGTAAATGGAGTTATGGAGGGGAGAGAGAAGAAGAATCGTTTTTAATTCAAAAACTTCCGAATTGACGCACGCCAAGCGACATTGACGCACGCCACCTCCTAAACAACTGTCAAATTGACTCACGCCAGAGACAAAATGACGCGCACCTCAAAAAATGCCTAAAACTCTCAGTATGTCTACAGTGACTTTGACGTGCGTCAAGAGTGAACTGGCGTACGCCAAAAGGTTTCCATAAGATTAAAAACTACTAATGTTCACCAAACTTATCAAAATAGTGACAAAATGACTTTAAATTATCAAATAATGGGCTGCCTCCCGGTATTACTGTTGTTTAAACGTCGTTAGCTCGACGAGATTATACGGTAGAGAATATGGAATTATACAGATTATCAACTTGGGACACTACCAAAAACTACCCACATAAGCATGTAACAATTAAGCACATAAGTCAACCTAAAGATAATGCTTAGTAAGTAAATCGAAAGATAGTACCCGTGGTGTGCTACATTTATAGTCTATAGCTAGACTATGCCATTTTTCAGTTCAATGGGGGGTCTTCGAGGAACAACACCTCCTCTTGAGGTATGCCCTATCCTTCAATGAAATGTTTAATGCGATGACCATTGGCTATGAAAGTTGTTTTGCCATCAGTAAGCTCAACTGCACCGGAAGCATACACCATTGTAACAATAAATGGACCTATCCACCTGGATCTAAGTTTGCCTGGAAACAATCTTAATCATGAGTTATAAAAGAGCATTTATCATTTACATGGAACTTTCTATCAAAGATCTTCCTGTCATGAAATAACCTGGTTCGTTCCTTGTAAATTTGGGCGTTGACGCACGTTGAGTTGGAGCAACCGATGATCACCCACAAGCTTAGCGTGAAAGTTAAGAAACTTAATAGCCCAATAAGCTCGGTGCTCCAATTCAACAGGCAAGTGAGAAGACTTGCCAAAAACTAATCTGTAAGGTGAACATCCAATAGGTGTCTTAAAAGCGGTGCAGTATGCCCAAAGTGCATCGTCAAGCCACACCGACCAATTCTTACGGTTAGTGTCCACCGTTTTTTCAATAATCCGTTTTACCTCTCGGTTTGACACTTCAACCTGCCCACTTGTTTGTGGGTGATAGGTGTGCCGACTTTGTGTTTTACACCATAACTCTCAAGAAGTTTAGTGAATGGTCGGTTGCAAAAATGTGAGCCACGGTCACAAATGATAGCTCGGGGAGTGCCAAATCTAGTGAAAATAGTTTTCTTTAAGAATTTCAGCACCACCTTAGAATCATTAGTGGGGAAGGCTTGCGCTTCAACCCATTTAGAAACATAATCAACCATTACTAAAATGAATTTATTACCGAATAAGTGAGGGAGTGGGCCAATGAAGTCGATGCCCCAAACATCGAATATCTCACACTCCAAAATAGGCTGGAGGGGCATTTCATACCTCTTGGACACATTTCCCCACTTTTGGCATGCAACACATGCACGTGCAAAACTATGTGCATCTCTGTAAAGTGTAGGCCAATAGATTCCACATTGCAAAACCTTGTATGCCTTCTTCCACCCTCCATGATGGACTCCGGTATCTTGACCATGGCATAAAGAAAGTATACTTGATATTTCATTATCGGGAACACATTTCCTTATGATGCCATACGAACACCTCCTAAAAATGTTCGGTTTCTCCCAATAGTAAAATTTCAAATCGTGAAAGAATTTTTTCTTCTTTTGCCATGTCCAAGTAGGTGGAAGAACTCACATGAAAAATAATGTACAATATTAGCAAACCATGGTGAGCTCTCCTTTGGTTTTGAACCGGCATGAATAAGTTGCATTGTTGGGGGAGCATCCACAATCATGAGTTGTTCATCCAGAAAATAGTCAAATGAATCTCTCTTCGGTTCCCTTCTTCTTCAATGAAATCCAATCGGCTTAAGTGATCCGCCACGACGTTCTCACTACCCTTTATGTCTTTAATCTCAATATCGAATTCTTGGAGTAGGAGAATCCATCGGAGCAACCTTGGTTTAGCATCTTTCTTGTTCAATAAATACTTCAAGGCTGCATGGTCGGTATAGACAATGACCTTGGAACCAACAAGATAAGATCTAAACTTGTCGAGGGGAATACTTGAGCGGAGTTCAATGTATGAGAAGCATAATAAATGGCCTTAAGTACCTTTCCATGGCGTTGTCCAAGCACGGCCCCAACTGCTAAATCGCTTGCATCACACATTAACTCAAAAGGTAGATTCCAATCCGGTGCTACCAGAACGGGTGGGCTAATTAGTTTCTTCTTTAAAGTTTCAAAAGCCTTTAAGCACTTTTCATGAAAAAAAAAATGGCACTTCCTTCTCAAGGAGATGACTGAGAGGTTTGGCAATACAGGAAAAATCAGCAATGAATATCTTATAGAAACCATCATACCCAAGAAATCCTCTCAAAGTCCTCAAATTAACCGGTAGGGCAACTTCTCAATCACTTAGATCTTTGCTTTGCCCACCTCATTACCCTTCTTAGAAATTCTATGGCCCAATACAATACCCTCTGATACCATTAGATGACACTTCTCCCAATTGAGCACTAAATTTATGTCTTCGCATCGCTGTAACACACGCTTCAAATGAGAGAGACATTCCTCAAAAGAATCCCCAAAAACACTGAAATCATCCATGAAGATTTCCAAAAATCTTTCTACCTTGTCAGAAAAGATAGCAGTCATACACCTCTGAAATGTAGCCGGAGCGTTGCATAAGCTAAACAGCATTCTTTTGTAAGCAAATGTTCCCTATGGACAAGTGAAAGTCGTTTTGTCTCTGTCTCCTGCAGCAATGAATATCTGTAGATAACCCGAATAACCATCAAGAAAGCAATAGAATTTATGCCCACACAACCGCTCCAACATCTGGACAATATACGGAAGTGGATAATGATCTTTCTTGGTATGGTCATTGAGTCGTCGAAAATCAATACACATGCGGTAACCTGTGACTTCCCTCATCGGGATCCATTCATGTTTGTCATTTTCTTTCACTGTGAATCCACCCTTCTTGGGCACAACTTGAGTAGGGCTAACCCACTCACTATCGGATATCGGAAAAATAATACCCATCTCCAATAACTTGATGACCTCTTTCTTGACAACCTCTTGCATATTGGGATTCAAACGATGTTGTGGTTGAGCACATGGCTTGGCATCTTCATTGAGGATAATCTTGTGAACATAAATCTCAGGACTAATTCCCCGGATATCAGCTACAATCCATCCAAATGCTCTCTTATATTTCCTAAGCATCCTCAACAACAAGTCTTCCTGCATATCGGTAAGTGACGAAGAAATAATAACAGGAAGGAGATTATCACTTTCAATAAAAGCATATTTCAAGTTATGAGGTAGAGTTTTCAACTCAAGATTCTTTGGTGGCTCATCCACTGAAGGTTTCAATAGTGGGCCATCATGTTCCAATTCCAGATATCGATGCCATGGTTGTCTGTTGAAGGTACGACCGGCATCCAAATAAGAGATCACTGCTTGCATCTCCTTATCATCACTTTCACTGTCAAAGATGGACAAGGCCAAGCATTCCTCAAGCTTGTCTTCGTAGACCTGCAAGTTAATTAGTATCCTCCATACAAGCAAAAGATAATGCATCTACAAAAGAACATGACTTTCGTGAATTGTACGGATCATTCGTGGCTTTGAAAATATTAAATATGACCTCATCCTCATTAACTCTTAAGATTAATTCTCCACGTTTAACATCGATCATAGTTCTTCCCGTGGCTAGGAATGGACGACCAAGAATAAGGGGCGTTGAATACCCTTCTTCCATATCCATAACCACAAAATCAACTGGGAAGTAGAACTTATCAACCTTCACTAACACGTCTTCCATGACTCCCTTATGGCATTTTATAGACCTATGTGCTAATTGTAGATTCATCTCAGTGTTCTTTAACTTTCCTATGCCAAGTTTGATAAAGTCCTCATAAGACATAAGGTTAATGCTAGCGCCTAGGTCACAAAGTACCCTCTTAAACAGAAAGCCCCCAATTTCGCACGGGATGGTAAAACTCTCAGGGTCTTTAAGCTTAGGTGGAAGCTTATGCCGCAACACGGCAAGTATTCCTCATTGAGACAAATGTTCTCATATTCCTCTAACCGCTTCTTGTTAGTGAGAATGTCTTTCAAGAACTTACCATAAACAGGCATGCTAGTGTGTGCTTCTATGACGGGAATACTAACATTTAAATGTCGAAATGTGTCAAGGAAGCGAGCATACTTCTTATCTAACTTTTTCTTCCTAACTTCTTCCCTATGAGGGTAAGGCAATGACTCAAGATCAATACTTTTAGGAGTAGAGTTCATACCTTCCTTACCTTTTCCCCTTGATGAATCATTGGATGCTTTCCTTAAAGTTTGAGTTGCTGGTGGTCACCATTCATTCTCGGTATGTACCACCTTTTCCTTGCCTTTCTTAGAATTTGTCTGCTGGGTATTGGCGCGCGCCGAAACATCTTTGGCTTGCGTCAAACCTTCATTGGGATCTTCATTGGCGTACGTCGGTGCATCATTGACGCATGCCGTTTTCTCTTCAAAACTCTCTGAATGTCTACAGTGACTATTGGCGAGTGCCAAATCTGCCTTGGCGGGTGTCAAAGAGACATGTTCCTTAAAAAGAGTCCTCAAATCGCTTGTTCTCAGATTCTTCAAAATCCTCGGGACTTTCACCCAATCCTCATCCTCTTTCTCTATATTGACATAACCGTCTTTCTGCAAAAACTCATCAACAATCTTCTCATCCTCTTCACTTATTTCCTTCTCTTCATCGGTGTTGTGCAAATCATTTCAACCTTGTTTCCCACTTGATTCTCATAAAATTCCCGATTTCCACAAACTCTTCCACTTCGGGTTATGATAGCATTCACTCCCCTCGGGTTTCTTTCAGTGTTACTTGGTAGTCCACCCGGTGGTCTACTAGCATTCCTCTCGCCTTCTCTACTCAAGTGCTCTTCCATGTTATGCACGGATGCTTCTATGTTTTTCATTCTCATGTCATGACCACTCATAGATGTTCTCAAAGTACCAACATCCTTGGTCACTGTGCCTATAGAAGACATCATCATTTGCATATTCGCAGCTTGAGTTGAGACAACACCCATAAGATTTTCCATCATCTTCTCCCATCTCTCTTCTTTTTCCGTAGATGAGCTTGAGGTTTGAGTGATTGGGATGTTTTGCATAGGGCATTGTTGATAAGAATGTGTAGGTGGTTACGGTGGTTGGTATGAAGTATGGCCTTAGAAATATTGGGTTGGAATGTTGGTGTTGAAGGAAGTCTTTTGTTGAGAGACGAAAGATGACGCTTGCTTGTTTGGGTTTGAAGACCAACGTTGAGTAGGAAAATCTCTTTGCAAATTATTATATACATTGGAGTAGGCATTGTTTGGTTCTCGGTGTTGTTGCATATATCTCACTTCTTCATTAGAATAATCACCGGATTCATTCATCTCTAATTGTGCATAGTCCTCATTTTTCATTTCCCCACTACTCATGTCATTGGATGTATTGCCTTCCAAACTCTTACTTCCCTTTATTTCATCAACTTTCTTGCTAAGAGAGGCTAATTGGACTAACACCTTGGTTTGAGCGGTGGCTTCTCCCATAAAAGAAACTCTTCTTGTGCTTGAACCGGTTTCCCACATGCGGTTGTTCTGTGCAATCTTCTCAATAGCATCATACACATCTTGTGCCGTACTCATCATCAACGAACCATTGCATGCTTGATCAACATCGGCCCGTGACTCCTTTCTAAGTTTCCGACAAAAGAATTGAATTTGCATGTCCAAAGGATAACCATGACCGGAACACGCTCTCAACAACCTTTTAAATCATTCCCACGCAACTCCAAGTGATTCATGTTCACCCTGCTTAACACTAGCAATCTCAACTTTCAATTCCAAATTCCGGCCCGGAGTGAAGTATTGTTTCGAGAATGCATTCTAGATTTCCTCCCAACTTGTTAAGGAATGGCGAGGAAGTGACATAAACCAATCCTCAACTTTCCCATCCAAGGAGAAAGGAAACATAGACATTCTCGTCAACTCTCTATTAGCACCTTGAATCTTGGCCGTATTACACAATTCCTCAAAATTGTAAAGATGGTGATGTGGATCTTCGTCATCGTGCCCATGAAATTGAGCTCTTGTATCCAAAAAGATGAGCTTTAACCTCAAAATTAGCTGCTCCCGCATTTGGTAAACGAATTGGATTGTTGGTTTCATTTATTCTCATGGCCTGATCACAAATTGGCCTTGGGTTTGGGGGGTTGTTATTGTTGTTCCGGTTATTTTGGTTCCGGTTGTGGTTGCGGTTTTATTGTTTATTGTTTGGCGGTGGTGGATCGTTGTTTGTTGGATTAAGGATGTGTAGGTTTGGGTCTTGTTCATGGTTTTGGGTATCCCATGCCCTTGATCCACTTGTGCATTTGCTATGCCTCCGTCCATTTCTATTCCTTGGGTAGATGATCATTGGGAGGAGTCTCCACTAAGTTCCTAACCACGACGAGCTTGACCATCTTTATTCACAGCTACTCGTTCCCTAATATACGTGTTGATACCCGGAATGAGAAGAGTAAGCGGTGCCTTACCACCTCGAGTCTTGGTCATCCACTGTTAAGGGTTATTTTATACGATTTCTAATGATATATTTTATAATGATTTCCTCCACATTTATATAATTTGCATAGAAAATGAGCTTTTAATCGATTTATTGAGCAAGTGAGGTTTTAAATGGTTTAATTGCAAAAGTGGTTGATTTATGTGTTTTATCGTTGGTTTTATGTTTATTTGGATGTTGTTACACTTTGCAATGTTTTGATGTCTTGTAGATACATATTTTCGATCTAAAAGATGATTAAAAGATGATAAGGTTTGGATTTTGAACACTTATATATCATTTCGAGTCATTAATTTCTAAGTTTTATCAAAATGTATAAGTAGTAGTTGTCTATCTATCCATATATATATACATATCTTCCAAGGAATAAAAATATTCCTTGGGCCCCCCCAAATATTCCATTTGTCTCTTGTTTGTCCTCTTTTGTTTTTTTTTTCTCTCGATGATATATATATATATATATATCTATATACCTATATATGTATGTATATATATGTATACATATACTGTACCGTTAAAACTGTTGTTGTCAGAAATACTCGTGGTTCGTTTCTTTGTGTTCAGGTAAAAAAGATAAGAATTCTTGCGGAGACGGAACTAAAGACCGAATCACGAGACGAGAGTTTTGCTCGATGAAGCAAGAAAAATCTAATAGGAGACAAAGAGAATATTTGGGAGACAAAGAGAATATTTGATGAAGAAGGCACGTTTTGGAGTCCTAAAATATGGATTTTGAAGGATGGAAGAATATTCCACAAGCTTACAAGATCAACGGATCATTTTATTTTTCCTACGCGCTTCTACCGTAACCTGTTTTCGATGGAAATTTGACCCGACTTAGAGGCATTTTCAGGGGATGACGTCTGTATGAAAGTTGTAGATATTCAAACGATCTTTCCAACGCATTTTGAATCACGTCAATCGGAGGTCTACAACTCAAGTTATGATTTTTTTACCGAATAGATGATATCCCGGGACGAACCCGAGATATTTTGGCTCAAATTGGTGCACATGGCATGTAATAATTCCTTATAACAAACTCCACATGCTAACTACTCATCACTTCCACATGCTTGTAACAAACTTTTGCATGACTCATCATCTCCACATGCTAACTACTCATCACTCCCACATGCTAGCAATTAACTACATGCATACACCCTTCTCCTATAAATACTCCCTCATATCCACCCATTTCAATTGCCCTTCTTGGCCACAAGCTTGGCCAAGCTCTCTCCATTTATCTCCCCTCTTCCATGTTCATCTAAGTCACTTTCTTCTTCATCTTTCTTTTGGGCCCATATATGTATGCATATGTCTATGTATGTATATGTATATGCTTGTATGTATAAATAAAGTTGTAATAAAACGATGATGAGAAGCTAAAGCACGTTGGAACAAGCCTTGTGAAGCCGATTCTTAGCACATCTCGATTTCGAATTTGGATTATCTTGTAAGTTTTAATAAAAGTTGTATCTTTATTATGCTTTATTCGTTTTTATGCAATTATATCGAGAGATCGTTGCATATTTGATGTTTAACGTTTGACGAGAGTCGTTGTTAAATTTAGATCACCATATTAAAGAATGGATTTTTGATCTAAAATAACGAGAGTTGTTAGGTTGAATATCTAGATTACGAAATTGAGAGATTTCACACCTTTGTTATGAAAGCGTTAATCTTTAAGATCGAAAGATAAAAGATTGATAGGCGAATTATCTACGAAAGTAGAAATTCATACCTTTGATGGGTGAATCACAATTTTCGTTAAATCACTACAAGATAATCCAGAGAAGAAATTGAGTGTTGTGGAATCGGTGGATCATTGCTTGTTCGTTGTTAAATTAATTGAAAAGAAATCGTTGTCTTTGTCTTGCTTTCGTCTTCATCGTGGTAATCGTAGAAATTGTAGTTTTAGTTATAAAGTAGAAATAACTTAGTTCGTAACTATCTTTCCCGGCTTTGGATTGACAACCCTCTGTCGAGTTTATTGTTTTCGTTTTTAATTCTGTTTTGTTTTATTTTCCGTGACAAACTTTCGAAAAATTAAGAACTAGACCAACCTCGATTCCCTGTGGATCGACTCCGGTTTTTAATCGCTATACTACGATCCCTGCACTTGGGGTAAACCGGATTTATTTATTACTTGTTTGTTTTGCTTTGCTATAAAATTCGAGACAAGTTTTTGGCTCCGTTGCCGGGGAATCGGTGGATCATTGCTTGTTCGTTGTTAAATTAATTGAGAAAAATCGTTTGTGCTGTTTTGCTTCGTTTTCATCATATTAATCGTAGTAAGCTTATTTTAATTTTAGTATAAAATAGAAACAACTTAGTTAGCTCGGTTCGTAATTATCTTTCCTGGCTTTGGATTGACAACCCTCTGTCCAGTTATTTGCTTTCGTTTTTAATTCTGTTTTGTTTTATTTTCCGTGACAAACTTTCGAAAAATTAAGAACTAGACCAACCCCGATTCCCTGTGGATCGACTCCGGTTTTTAATCGCTATACTACGATCCCTGCACTTGGGGTAAACCGGATTTATTTTATTACTTGTTATATTTTGCTTTGCATAAAATCCGAGACAAGTTTTTGGCGCCGTTGCCGGGGAATCGGTGCGGTTGTCCAGTTCATTATTAATTTTTCTAGTTTTTGTTATCAAGTTTTTTGTAGGTCGGTTTTAAAAAAAAAATAAATAAAAAAATAATAATATTCCCTTTATCTTATCTTGTCCCCCTTGTATATATATATATCTAGCATATCTATATATATAAATACACACACGCCACAAATATATATATATATATATATATATATATATATATATATATATACATCCTTTTGGAAAGAAAATTATAATAAAAAAAAAACGCACTCGGTAAATACCGAGTGGAGTCGGTAATTACCGGGAGAGAGAAAAAAATATAAAAAACCAAGGAACACGTTTCAATCGTCGAGGTTGGGTGATGGATTCTCGGTGAATCCCACTCGCGGAAGCATAAGGAATAAAAAAAAATCCCGAAACCTCGTGATTTAGGTGTTGGTGTTCGAACCGGTTTTTGAAAACTCGAAGTCAATACGGGGTCATACAATCTTCTATCTAGGATTGAGGACATGGATGAGCAAAGTCAGATAGCCATGCTGCAGCAGCAGGTGGCAGCTCTTATGATGTTTCGCAATCCTATGAATCAGACCCAGTCTTTTCCTCAGAACTCACATGTTCTGTTCTGTGAAAGATGTTGTCAACCTGGCCATATGCTGTTGGCCAGTGTCAACTTCTTTCCACTTCGCATATCAAGTTAATGCTTGTCCAAAATCAAGGACAAGATACCCGATCATATGCCGGCTATGTGACAATGTGGGACATACTTCTCCTTTCTCGTCCTATGGGTGGACAAAGAGCGTTTTCGTGGCCAGCAATATCGGAGTTTTAACAATCAGTTCTCTGGCCACAGCAATTTTCCAAATCAGGGTTTCAATTTTCAGAATCCAAATTTCTATCAAAACCCGAACTTCAGTCAGGACCAAAATATCAATTTCTCCAATCAAAGTTGGTCTGACCAATCTTTTCCACAAAACTTTTACAACTCTCAAGGCCCCTCTCAATCGGACGATCTTGAAGCTAGAATAGAATCCTATCAGAAGGAGAACAATGAGAATTTCCAACTCCTTCGTGGTATGCTTGCGAATCTTGAGAGGCAGATGGAGCAATGGGCTCGGGACCGAGTTGAATCAAGACCAATGCACTGACCTAGATCCCACACTTCCTTATGATAGAGAAGAGGCCAGTGCTATGAATTTAGGATCCGACATTCAACTTAGTGAAGTAGAAGTGTCGAGCCTCCCTCCTACTTGGTGTGACGATGAAGACGGTTGTCTTATGAAAGATCCGACATTAGAGATGCTTGAAGATGTTCATCACCAAGAAGGTGAAGAAATACACCCGATGTTGGAGAACAAAGAGGACACGGTGCCTAAATTAGAGATAAGTCACCCGGAGGAAGTCACATACGAGGAGCCGTTGAAGCCGAAGAGTGTTGAAGTGTTTGTGGACAAGCGAGTAAAAGAAGTGATCTTCCCACTTGATCACTATATCATGAACTGGGAAGTGGAACACCCTAATCCCGTTCTTCTTTTATTGGGAAGATACTTCATAAAGGTCCTTCGAGCCATGGTTCCATTAATTTCCTATGAAGGGGAGTTGGATGCCTCGTATGCTGAATATTCGTTGAAGAACAATTCGAGAAGGACGTATCCGTTTGATAATGGATAGTGAGCTAAGTGTGTCTAGCCAAAGACACTAAAGAGAGGCGCTTGTCGGGAGGCAGCCCGATGATAATAATAATAATAATAATAATAATAATAATAATAATAATAATAATAATAATAATAATAATAATAATAATAATAATAATAATAATAATAGTGATAATTTGGATACGACAAGTCTTAATGAAATGTAGAATATGTGGAAATGAATAATCATAATGGAAGTTGAACACATAGCACAACCAAGTATCAGGATGAATGTTTGAATGTCTTTTAAAGGGAACGATTAGGTGGTTATCCGAAAATCCCGAGGGAGTACACAGAAAACGTTCAAATGCATCATCTCTTAGACTTAGGTTGTTGAACCCTTGAGGATCTGGGTATAAAAGACTCAATACTCTTTCATACATTTCATGATCTAGTTTGTTTCCCGCCTTAATAAAGCGTGTGTAATAAAAATGAATTTAGACTTGATTATGATATATGCTCATGTGATACTCTCTATGATACGTATATGCTTAGATGTCCTATGTTTTCCCCGTATGGTGATTTTTCCATCCGAGCGATTATTTCTGTGCTTGTATCGAGATTTTTACGTGTAACATGTTATATTCCCCCGTATCCCCGAGATATTTTCGTGTTTGTCAAGTGTGCGGGATATTTGCGATAGTGATTGTGCGCTTTCGGACGATGTCGGTTTTCCGGTGGATGGTCCACGTCTCGCTTTCGTCGGACATTTCGGATCGATTTCGAAGCACTTCCGAATTGCCTCTTTCGACTACAATCAGCTAAGTGTTCTTTTTCTTTTTACTTTCTGCACAACTTGAGGACACGTTGTGATTTAAGTGTGGGGGAGGGAATAGTCGGTTATGTGTATCTACCATTTGCTTAATTCATTATGATTCTATGCAAAAAAATATATATATATATATCTACCATTTGCTTAATTCATTATGATTCTATGCAAAAAAAAAAAAAAAAAAAAAAAAAAAAAAGGGCTAAATTTTTCAAAATTTTTAGTTTTTTTGTTTAGTTCCGAGTAAGCAATGCATATCTTTGTTCGGTTCTTTATAGTCATTGATCTTCGTATTCCGTATGTTCGTAAGTTGGTTGTTTCACCCGATATATTTTTCACAAGCCATAGTGAATGATGAGCTAAAATATAAAGCTATACCCCTTTGGATTAGTGATAGTTGATTATCTTATAAGTCATGTGCTTAGTGCTAACGTACGTATCGTGAGAATTATGATAGTTTGTGTTTAGATCCAAAGTATGTTATATCTTGTGAATATCTTAGGTTTGAATGTGATAAGTAAAGCGTAACTATTGTAATTAAAATAAAAAAAAAGTTGAGTTAAATGGAATTAATTGTGTGTGTCGGAAGCTGGTCGATGATTTGAGTGTGGTAGGTCATATCTCGAATGTCTATACCACTATGATGACCAAAAGCTCACGACGATCGAAGAAGTTTGCCTTATGATTTGAGTAAGGTAGGGTATATCTCGAATATCCTATTCTGCTATGACGGGCAATAGCTCATTTTGATGTGCGTTTAAATGAGAAAGTTAGTTAAATCAACTTACATAAGAAAGTGGTATGCATTGAGTGAAAGACTTAGTTATCGTATACCTTATCCCCAGTATAAACTGACAGATATGTTGTAGGGATTATCCTCTGAGTGTATCAGAAAGGCCCTAGATATATTCTATCATTCTTTTCGGGATATGTCACGTTTTGTAGGGTACATCTTATAAGTATCATTTATTACTAGCTTGAAGGGGGTATTAGCTAGTTTGCTTTGAATTTTTCAAGTTTGGACTTAGTGGAAGTTTTCTATGGCTATGCACACACACTAGGGTGAACCTCTGATTTATTGAATATATGTTATATTTCTTGAGGTGTCTATCTTTTCTCGAGCCTTGATTCTTGTTTTGTTTTGCTCGGGACGAGCAAAAGCTAAGTGTGGGGGAGTTGTTAAGGGTTATTTTATACGATTTCTAATGATATATTTTATAATGATTTCCTCCACATTTATATAATTTGCATAGAAAATGAGCTTTTAATCGATTTATTGAGCAAGTGAGGTTTTAAACGGTTTAATTGCAAAAGTGGTTGATTTATGTGTTTTATCGTTGGTTTTATGTTTATTTGGATGTTGTTACACTTTGCAATGTTTTGATGTCTTGTAGATACATATTTTCGATCTAAAAGATGATTAAAAGATTATAAGGTTTGGATTTTGAACACTTATATATCATTTCGAGTCATTAATTTTAAGTTTTATCAAAATGTATAAGTAGTAGTTGTCTATCTATCCATATATATATACATATCTTCCAAGGAATAAAAATATTCCTTGGGCCCCCCAAATATTCCATTTGTCTCTTGTTTGTCCTCTTTTGTTTTTTTTCTCTCGATGATATATATATATATATATATATATATATATATATATATATATATATATATATATCTATATACCTATATATGTATGTATATATATGTATACATATATCGTACCGTTAAAAATTTGTTGTTGTCGAAATACTCGTGGTTCGTTTCTTTGTGTTCGGAGTAAAAAAGATAAGAATTCTTGCGGAGACGGAACTAAAGGCGAATCACGAGACGAGAGTTTTGCCTGACTGAAGCAAGAAAAATCTAATAGGAGACAAAGAGAATATTTGGGAGACAAAGAGAATATTTGATGAAGAAGGCACGTTTTGGAGTCCTAAAATATGGATTTTGAAGGATGGAAGAATATTCCACAAGCTTACAAGATCAACGGATCATTTTATTTTTCCTACGCGCTTCTACCGTAACCTGTTTTCGATGGAAATTTGACCCGACTTAGAGGCATTTTCAGGGGACGACGTCTTTATGAAAGTTGTAGATATTCAAACGAGCTTTCCAACGCATTTTGAATCACGTCAATCGGAGGTCTACAACTCAAGTTATGATTTTTTTACCGAATAGATGATATCCCGGGACGAACCCGAGATATTTTGGCTCAAATTGGTGCACATGGCATGTAATAATTCCTTATAACAAACTCCACATGCTAACTACTCATCACTTCCACATGCTTGTAACAAACTTTTGCATGACTCATCATCTCCACATGCTAACTACTCATCACTCCCACATGCTAGCAATTAACTACATGCATACACCCTTCTCCTATAAATACTCCCTCATATCCACCTATTTCAATTGCCCTTCTTGGCCACAAGCTTGGCCAAGCTCTCTCCATTTATCTCCCCTCTTCCATGTTCATCTAAGTCACTTTCTTCTTCATCTTTCTTTTGGGCCCATATATGTATGCATATGTCTATGTATGTATATGTATATGCTTGTATGTATAAATAAAGTTGTAATAAAACGATGATGAGAAGCTAAAGCACGTTGGAACAAGCCTTGTGAAGCCGATTCTTAGCACATCTCGATTTCGAATTTGGATTATCTTGTAAGTTTTAATAAAAGTTGTATCTTTATTATGCTTTATTCGTTTTTATGCAATTATATCGAGAGATCGTTGCATATTTGATGTTTAACGTTTGATGAGAGTCGTTGTTAAACTTAGATCACCATATTAAAGAATGGATTTTTGATCTAAAATAACGAGAGTTGTTAGGTTGAATATCTAGATTACGAAATTGAGAGATTTCACACCTTTGTTATGAAAGCGTTAATCTTTAAGATCGAAAGATAAAAGATTGATAGGCGAATTATCTACGAAAGTAGAAATTCATACCTTTGATGGGTGAATCACAATTTTCGTTAAATCACTACAAGATAATCCAGAGAAGAAATTGAGTGTTGTGGAATCGGTGGATCATTGCTTGTTCGTTGTTAAATTAATTGAAAAGAAATCGTTGTGCTGTCTTGCTTTCGTCTTCATCGTGGTAATCGTAGAAATTGTAGTTTTAGTTATAAAGTAGAAATAACTTAGTTCGTAACTATCTTTCCTGGCTTTGGATTGACAACCCTCTGTCCAGTTTATTGTTTTCGTTTTTAATTATGTTTTGTTTTATTTTCCGTGACAAACTTTCGAAAAATTAAGAACTAGACCAACCTCGATTCCCTGTGGATCGACTCCGGTTTTTAATCGCTATACTACGATCCCTGCACTTGGGGTAAACCGGATTTATTTATTACTTGTTTGTTTTGCTTTGCTATAAAATCCGAGACAAGTTTTTCATCCACTACAAGATAGAAACAACAAAAACACATTAAAATAACACTTGGTGACTCATCAAGGGGCAAGCACCAAAGAAATAAAAGGATAAACACGTATGAATTAATGAAAATTAATATTCATGTCTACAACATATTAACACCAAGGGGCAAGCACCAAAGAAAAGTCTAGCCACTCATGTCTACAAATATTAACATCTCAAAATTAATATTCATAACCATAAGAACAATTTAATGAAAATAAAGATTAAGGATTACCAAACCAAAGAGTACAATTTCGAGTTGGTGTTCTTCATCCAACTTCTAAGAGCTTCAATGAACTAACACTAGTGTGTTGAAATCCAATCAAGTAATAGAGTTAAACTAGAATCCTTAGCCTTTACAATCAAGTTCAATAGCTAATTTCTACTAAAATTCAGCTATAAGAGCCTAGGGTGGGGGGGGTATGCCTTCAAGAGGAAAAAGTTGAGGAAGATGAAGTGTATATGTTATTTTGTGTGAGTGGAAGAATAAAAGAGATCAATCCTTGTTGACTCTGCAAATTTGACACAGGTCAAAGGTAACTGGTGCGCGTCATGTGCAAATGTGGTATTGGCACAAGTCACTGATGTTTGGCGTGCTTCAAGTCTAATATGTAGTAGTTGGCTGAATGACATTCATATTAAATGCTCAACAGAGTGTGTAGCTTCACTTGGCGCGGGTCAAAGTCACATAGCGCACACCATTTGTATTTTAAATCACTATGATCAAATTTACTCTTCACTTGGCATGGATCGAACCCTCTAACGTGTGTCAATGATCCTCGTGGGTTGAAATCCTTGCCTTAATCAGCAAAAAACATCACTCAATAATCCAAGGGCACCAACAGACCAAAAATCCACGCTCCCCACCATGATATATGTGCTGCAAAATAAACACAAAGATACCACGCGTAAATTTGATAACAAAATTGGCTAATAACTAATATAATATAAGTAAAAGCATGTTTTTTCTAAAATTTTATGTATATACAAAAATGGTTCAAATCATCATAAAATTGCTCAAGTTGATGTCAAAAAATCACTAATTGCATTAGAAAAAAAGGGTGAATCATCGGGAATTGTATCATCAGGTTGACCTACATCAGACCCCAAAGGTGAGTCCCACCAAATGCATTAGCCAGTTCAAACATCAAATCCATCCCATTGTCCAGCACATTCGTATGATGATGCCTGAAAAATTCTTCACCGTCTGGGACTTCTGGAAGGCCATAGTAGCGGTTGATCCACCCCGCATCCAAACTGATGGAAACACCTCGTAGTCTTCGCGGTGTGATTGCAGTTCTCTCCCAAGTTTTCCCACTCTGAAGAATTGCATAGTACTCACGAACGATAGACCGATTCATACTCACCTTTCCATCGGGGGTGTTTGCGAAACAATACCACCCAATTTTGAGTAATCTGTCTCTCAAGCATGTAGGCGGATCCCACAATAACCTTCTCTCTGCAACTACAGCTCTAATAATCCAGTTTGTCTCGAAATAATGTGTATCAGCTTTATCAGGGAACCTAGTTAAGAGTGTCTGCTCGTCATAGGACGCATCTTTCATGCCCTCGTTATCAAACACAGGGGTATGCGGTTCCACATAAAGAGGGAATATATAATCCGAGTTAGGAATTTTGATGGAAGCAAATAAACAAATGTATTTGTAAGGAGATTTTGGGTGAACAATTTGTTTGTTATTGCATGAATATTAAGGATGTCTCATTGTACATATAAGGAGAATGGGGCGGGACTCAATATGTACAGTGTGAAGTCAATTCACCAGTCATGTCATGCATGGGGTTTAGGGCTTTTACGTCAATAGTATTGTTGTCAAATCACCTATTACGCCGATAATATTGTCGTCAAATCACCTCTTACGATGATAATATTCACGTGAACTGAGATTCCCTGCCTTGTGTGGTCGCTATCGGTGGGTCCCACACGTCAAGTGGTGGTGAGTTCTGACCGTAGGCAGGACACATGGGTACAATGACAAGTCTTGTCATCAGTCGTGCATGGGGTTTAGGGATTTTACGACGATACTATTGTCGTCAAATTAAGGCTCGTCGATAATATTGTCGTCAAATCACCTCTTACGACGATAATATTGACGTGAACTGAGATTCCTTGCCTTGTGTGGTCTCTATAGGTGGGTCCCACACATCAAGTGGTGGTGAGTTATGACCGTAGGCAGGACACATGGGTACAGTGACAAGTCTTGTCATCAGTCGTGCATGGGGCTTTGGGATTTTACGACCATAATATTGTCATCAAATTAGGGCTTTTACGCCGATAATATTGTTGTCAAATCACCTCTTACGACAATAATATTAACGTGAACTGAGATTCCCTGCCTTGTGTGCTTGCTATAGGTGGGTCCCACACGTCAAGTGGTGGTGAGTTATGACTGTAGGCAGGACACATGGGTACAGTGACAAGTCTTTTCATCAGTCGTGCATTAGGTTTAGGGCTTTTACGTCAATAGTATTATCGTCAAATCATCTTACACCGATAATATTGTCTTCAAACCACCTCTTACGATGATAATATTGACGTGAACTAAACTTCCATGTCTTGTGTGGTCGCTATCGGTGGGTCCTACATGTTAGGTGGTGGTGAGTTATGACTTCCCATTGGCAGGACACATAGGTACAGTGTCAAGTCTTGTCATCAGTCGTGCATGGGCCGGGTTTAGGGATTTTACGATGATAATGAAGTGTTTCTTCTTCTTTGTCACTTTTACTTGTTCTGAGCTCTCTATGATGTGTTTCACATAAAACCGATATCAATGGAAAATAACTTGCACGGGTAAACATAGACAACTTTTCTAGAATGACAACATTTTTATTGAAAGGAAACATAGACAGATTTGTAAAATCAGACAATTAATATGATAAAGTACATAAATAAACCTAAGGGTGCTCATTAAAGATTATAGGGGAGGTTTCCCAAGCAATGTCATCCGTGTCATACTCTGGTACGTGAAAATCTCTTGCGATAGCCATGATAAGAAATGGATAATAGATATAACCATCACCATGTTTGCCAAGCGATACATCACGAATCCTACTAACGATGTAATGTCCAAAATCAACTTCATAATGGAACTATGTACACAAGGGTGTACAAATCAAATTTCGGTTCAAGAGTGTGTATAGTACCATAGACGCTATTGGCAAACCATTCGATCATGACATGCACCCATTCGGTAGGCATTTGACAGCGAGCAATTAGACGTTGCATTGCATCAACGCTGTAATACCCGTTGAAGAAGTGACTGGATTCTTTGACTACTCGTACACCATAGTAGTTATTGATCCATGCCAACTTGCACTTTTGACGGGATCGCTCGTATCATGAGTAGTAAGGCAGTTGAGAGTAGGGGTGTACACGGATACGGATAGTCCGAAAACCGAGCCGAACCGGGGTAATTTGGTTCGGTTCGGTTGTAAGGGCTACGATTCAGTCTTCGGTTTTCAAAATGGAAAAACCGAAATTTTTTGTTCGGTTACGGTTAGTGTTGTAAATTATCCGAACCGAACCGAAATTCAAACCGTTTATATCCGAACCGAAACTGAACCAAAAACCAAATAGGAAAAGCCAAACCGTTTATAACCATATAGTGAATCAAATTGTTGTATTTGTATAATTTGGATGAAATTTGGTTATTTCGGTTTGGTTATTCGGCTAATCAACCGGTTATTTCGGTTCGGTTCGGTTTTCTTTTACAATCGGTTCGGTTTCGGTTTGGATTTTCAATTAAACAAAAATTTCAGTTAACCGACCGAACCGAGCCGGTTATTTTGGTTCGGTTCATTTCGGTTTTCTTTTGCAAATGGTTTTGTTTCGGTTCAGATTTTTAATTAACCGAAAATTTCGGTTTGGTTTCGGTTACGGCCATTAACCGATCCGAACCGAACCGTGTACACCCCTAGTAGAGAGGTCACATCGTGGCCTTGGATAAGAGGTAACCGCCTCAATAACTCCCCGTAGTTACTTGAGTATCGGTTGGCGCCCAGTAATGTTGACAATTTTTCAAAATTCAAATTTTTAAATGACTGCTTGAAACTGAACAATTGGATGCTTTGAGTTGCAGCCGTTAGATCTATTGATTCCTCACCTATATAAAGCCCTCCGCTCTATACTCCAAATACTTTCATCACTTTGATTTCTCGATATACTTCCCCTAGCTCAATAAAAGGAGAGGCTTCTCTGATATTCTCTTTCACTTGCAAATCTTGAATTTTTTGCAGTTAGGATTCCTCTACTTTTTCCTCGATCCTTTTCTTTTCCTTTTATCATGTATTTTTCCACTAATCATGATATTTATATCTTTGGACATATGGCCTCTGTCACTGCTTGGGCCAACTTTCAGAGGTATTTTCATCCGATGGATGCTCAGCAGGAAAGGCGTTTGAACGGGAAAAGTTGAAGAAAAATGAGGCTCTTTGTTCCGTATCCAATATTCTGAGTGAGGGAATTTTATTCGATGTCCCCCGGGGCAACATATAACATCCGACTGGTGCATGAGTTTTGCTCGGTCCTGGCGGAGGTTGCCCTCGACGGAAATGTCAGCTCGGTCACCCTCCGGGGTGTTTCCATCTCCTTTACCCCACCTCTTTGACCTTCCAATTTTTGATCCCGTAACCCATTATGAAACGGCATGGGCTCTCAACGATGAACGTAGCATGCGGGCCCGAGTGGCCCGTGCAACTTGCTATCTATTCCCCGGTAGATGACGTCCCCCGACTTTAGGACCTACATCCGAACTGTCTCAAAGTAATCGGGTGTGGAAGTAGTTCATCAACTTCCGCGCTATCTTTACTCAGAATTTTGAAGAAGTTACGGAGGACGAAGCCCTTCTTCTTCATGCTATCATTGTGCCAAATATGAATATTTCTCGGGGGGTTTTGATCCATCGTGCGGCTATCATATTTGATACTGCTATAGCAAGCGATGGCGGCGTCCCATTTGGTCTCCGTGTCCTTTTTGGTGGGACAATCTCCAACTTATATACCAAGACTTCCGGAATGCCGGTGTGCTTGACAGACTTACTTGATTTTGTAATGATCTGTAGTTTGTATATTCTTATCTTGGTGTTTTGAATGAAGTTTATCCTTTGCTTTGTTGCTTTACTTACTCTTGATTGATTTGACGAGCTTACCGTGACGCGTTTCATATAAAACCGAAATCGACCTTCAAATATTTAGCCGTTGCTTTTGAAGAGGTTATAGAGGATGAAGTTATTCTCCTTCATGCTATCATCGTTTCTCATGTGAACATTGAATGGGGGATTTTGATTCATCGTGAAGCTGATAGGGATGTTGCGGCTATGGGGGCTAGTCGTCGTATTCCTTTTGGTAGGACGATTTCCAACCTTTGTGTTAGCACTCCGGGGATGCCGATATGTTCGGTGGATAAGTATGAATTTGTTTGATTTCGTAATGATGCACGACTTGAATGTTTGTCTTGGTGTTTTGAATGAAGTGTTTCTTCTGCTTTGTCTCTTTTACTTGTTCTGAGCTCGCTATGATGTGTTTCACATAAAACAGACATCGACTTACGAACACTTAGCCGTTGTATTATGCTTGGTGTAGATGTATATTTATTAAAAAATCTCTGTATGTGGCCCCATTGTTTTGAGCGGGTCTGACTTGGTCTTCGTGGCGTGGTTAAGAAATAATGATTTTTTTGATCTGATGTGACCGGTCGTCTTCCTTGTCATCCAGCTAATACCTTGCTCACTCTATTCGGTCATGCACGAGGTTTAGGGATTTTACGATGATAATATTATCGTCAAATAAACTCTTACGACGATAATATGGTCGTCAAATGAACTCTTACGATGATAATCATGTCTTGTGTGGTCGCTATCGAAGGGTCCCACACGTCAAGTGGTGGTGAGTTGTGACCGTAGGAAGGACACATAGGTACAGTGTCAAGTCTTGTAATCAGTCGTGCATGGGGTTTAAGGATTTTACGACGATAATATTGTCGTCAAATGACCTCTTACGACGATTATATTGTCATGAACTGAGATTCCCTATCTTGTTTGGTCGTTATCGTGGGACCCACACGTCAAGTGGTGGCGAGCTTTGACCATAGGCAGGACACATACATACAGTGTCAAGTCTTGTCATCAGTCGTGCATGGGGTTTAAGGCTTTTACGATGATAATATTGTCGTCAAATGACCTCTTACGACGATAATCATGTCTTGTGTGGTCGCTATCGGTAGGTCCCACACGTCAAGTGGTGGTGAGTTATGACCGTAGGCAGGACACATAGGTATAGTGTCAAGTCTTGTCATCAGTCGTGCATGGGGTTTAAGGCTTTTATGATGATAATATTGTCATCAAATAACCACTTACAATGATATATTACCGTCAAATGACCTCTTTCGATGATAATCCTGTCTTGTGTGGTCGCTATCGGTGGGTCCCATAGGTCAAGTGGTGGTTAGTTATGACCGTAGGACACATAGGTATAGTGTCAAGTCTTGTCATCAGACGTGCATGGGGTTTAGGGCTTTTACGACTATAATATTGTCGTCAAATGACCTCTTACAATTATCATATTGTCGTGAACTGAGATTCCTTGTCTTGTGTGGTCTCTATCGGTGGGTCTCACACGTCAAGTGGTGGTGATTTATGACTTCCTATAGGAAAAAGTCTATATATTGACCGATCCTTTATGAAATGATTCATCCCTCTCATTTCCCGTCTAGTCTATTCAATGGCTAACCTGCATGCTCCTGTGTTCATTCCCAATGATGAAATGGATTTGTCGTTGGACGAATAGTCTCTCATAAGCCGGTAATCAGACCGTCCATAAATTATACATCCATAAATCTCATGCATTTATACGTTCCTTCTAACTTAATCAGACCATCCATAAATTACAAGGGCGATCATCCTGGTAAAAAACAAATTACTAGGTTCATTCTTTTACTCATATGATGACTTTGTTACAAATGGCTGATCAAATGCAATTCAGAGTCAAATCCAACCCCTTGTTTAAATAAACTCGCATATATAAAATGGCCAGACCAAATAGCATGGATGGATCCGTTTTTAGTCAATATTTCTCTTCCCTCTTCTTGCTGTTGTAGATGACCCACTGGTACAATGACCGATAAGATTAAGAACCTCATCAATTAGAATGACATGGAGAGAAACCACTAGTACCAGCAACCACTCGTTCAGACTGAGAGGTACGATTCCAAACACTTGAGCAAGGAAAGGCACGTAAAGAATCATGAAATGCAATCCGAATGATACTGACATTGCCACCAATAGACACGGGTTAACCCACAGAGGCATTGACAACAAGCTTCCATCTTCAGATAATGCATTCAGGGAATTGAACATTTCAATGGACACTAACACGGATAAGGATAGGGTCATGGCCTTGATTTTAAACATCAGGAAGTAGTCACATGGATTTGCATCGAATCTGAATACTTGATTCCCGACTGTGAATGGTGAAGCTGTGAAGTTTTTTCATGTGTTGCACTCGCCCCAGTTAGCAAGTTGAGAATAGCTGACGAGACTATGCCCGTAACTGCCTAGATCGATTCAAAGAAATGAACTTGTGTGTGTACAAATGATGAAAATCACCACC
Organism: Gentiana straminea; assembly: GCA_036785695.1. Taxonomy (NCBI): domain Eukaryota; kingdom Viridiplantae; phylum Streptophyta; class Magnoliopsida; order Gentianales; family Gentianaceae; genus Gentiana; species Gentiana straminea. The sequence continues at coordinate 4,636,637 of JAVUPR010000022.1, forward strand.
GTTGCTAGACCAACATATGATCGAATCACCTGCCATACCCGCAAATTTCATGTAAGCAATCAAAGCCCCGGCTCGGGCCGATTTCCTAGCAGAAGGACAGCCAACACCATTAATCAGGAGGAGCCAAGCTGTGAAAATGAGCAATGGATGCTCTATATAGATAAAGCCTCCAGTAAGAAAGGATATGGGGCAGGCCTCATGCTTATTAGCCTGAAAGGAGAAGAGTTCCCTTATGCATTGCATTTTAGCTTCCAAGACACAAACAACGAATCGGAGTACGAAGCCCTGATCGCCAAACTAAGGTTGGCAGTGAGGCTTGGAGTGAAGAACTTGCAAGTGTACAACGACTCCCAACTGATTGCGAACCACGTCAAGGGAGTGTATGAAGCAAAAGAAGAGCCCATGAAAAGATATTTGGCCGTAGGTTAAATGTTATGTAAAGATTTCGAAAGGATACAGATAGAGCAAATCCCTCGGTCTCAAAATAAACAAGCGGATGCGTTGTCAAAGCTGGCATCCAATTTCAAGTCCAACAAGAAGGTGTTGGTTGAACAATTGCAAGAAAGAAGCTACGAGGAACGAGCCGTGCAACCAATCACGTAGAAGGAAACTTGGATGGACCTTATAGTATCCTACCTGAAAAGAGGAGTCCTTCCCATGGACAGAACTCAGGCTAGAAAGATGAAGTTCCTGACAACTAGGTATACTTTGTTTAACGATGTACTTTACTGAAAGTCCTATGTTGCTCCTTGGCTCAGATGTGCTACACAGGAAGAAAGAGAATATCTCCTTCATGAAATTCACTTAGGAATATGTGGGAACCGTCCGGGGCCCGGACCCTAGCTTGGGAATGCCGTCTATTCGGCTATTACTGGCCAACTATGTAACGGGATACACAAGAGTTGGTCCAGAATGTAGATCATGTCAAATGCACTACAACGTGTCTCATCAAGCATTTAAACCAATGATACCTATTGTGTCCCCATGGCCCTTTGACCAGTGGGGGTAGATCTTATTGGGCCATTGTACCGAGCACTGGGCAACAACATGTTTCTGGTAGTGGCCGTGGATTATTTCACAAAATGGGTAGAAGCTGAACCCCTAAATACAATTACGGGCAAGACCATTCAAAAATTTTTGTGGAAAAACATTATTTGCAGGTATGGCATCCCAAAAGAACTTATCTCTGATAATGGGACACGGTTTGAAGAAAGAACGGTCCGAGAATGGTGCTCTGAACTGGGAATCATACAACATTTTACCTCGGTAGGGTACCCCCAGGCCAATGGGAAAGTCGAGCAAACAAATAGATAGATAAAGACATGATTAAGAAAGAGGCTGGAAAAAGAAAGAGGAAATTGGGTTGAACACATACCCAACATCCTTTGGGCTTATAGAACCACACCGAATTCAGCAACCAAATAAACTCTTTTATCCTAAGGATATGGATGCGAATCTGTTATCCCTATAGAGATCGGAATCCCGTCCTTGAGGTCCGAGCTATACTCTCAGACAGATCAGGAGAGTGAGCTCCTACATGTGAAGGATGATCTAGAAGAGAAGCGAGATATAGCCCTCATTAGGATGGCAAAGTACAAACATCGACTCTCTCGGTACTATAATTCCAAGGTGAAACACACCTACTTCAAGGTAGGCGATTTGGTCTTGCGAAAAAATGAGGTCAGCCGTCAAGGGCCCCAAGGGGAGCTAGACCCGAACTGGGAAAACCCCTATAAGGTGGTAAAAGTGCATTGGAAAGGCGCTTATCAACTAGCAGATACTAATGACTGAACTATTCCCAGAAGCTGGAACGCCAATAATTTGCGCAAGTAATATGCCTAAACAGGTTTTGGATTCAGTATTGATATGTTTGAAAAAATTGTACTTGATAAACGAATGATCGAATAAAAGTTTTTTTTATTTTATTTTATTTTTTATGCGTTGTGCGAAGTAGGCATGCCAAGTCTATCCAAAATTGGCGAAGGCAAAATATCAAGTCCGCAGGACGGTCAGGATGAGATCCGCAGGTCGGACTCGGTATAACCTAATCCAGTACGCAGGACGGACATGCTGAGATCTGCAGGTCGGACTCGGTGTAATCTTATCAAGTCCGCAGGACGGACAGGCTGAGGTCCGCAGGTCAGACTCAGTGTAATCTTATCAAGTCCGCAGGTGGGATGGGCTGAGATCCGCAGGTCGGACTCAGTGTAATCTTAGCAAGTCCGCAGGACGGACATGCTGAGATCCACAGGTCAGACTCAGTGTAATCTTATCAAGTCGGGACGTACATGCTGAGATCCGCAAGTCGGACTCAGTGTAATCTTATCAAGTCCGCAAGATGGACATGCTGAGATCCGCAGGTCGGACTCAGTGTAATCTTATCAAGTCCACGGGACGGACAGGCTGAGATCCACAGGTCGGACTTAGTGTAATCTTATCAATTCCGCAGGACGGATAGGCTGAGATCCGTAGGTCGGACTCAGTGTAATCTTATCAAGTCCGTAGGACGGATGAGCTGAGATCCGCAGGTCGGACTCAGAGTAATTTTATTAGGTCTGCAGGACAAACAACTCTAGATTTAAAAAACTAAAAAATCCTAAACAGTTAAATGGATGAGCTCAAAGAAAGAGCCAAGACCTAAGCCTACACTAAATGTGCCCTTCAACCTTCAAAAGTTGAAAGCCACACTGGGGGAATAAGTTAGGTCAGGAAAGGTCAAGATCATAAGATCTGAGATCGGAATCCGCATCAAAAGACCTGAGGTCGTAAGGTCAGATAGATACACCAGGTTATGTCAAAACACATTCAAAATTACAAAAACAATGCATAAAACAAGCAAGAAATTGCATAAAAATTGCCTTGAATTGCAATAGGGACAAAAGTTGGTATTACAATATTTAAGAAAGTTCAAAAAAAAGACAGCACGGTACAAGAAGTTCGGGGAGCAGGATCCTGGGCATCACCAGTAGGAGTTGGAGCAGATAAGAGGCATGAGTATCGGAGGTCGCCTTCACAAGATTGGGACGATACTTCGCCTCAACATCTTCTCCTTCTCAGAACTCTTTCAAGCGGCTCACGTACGCCTCTTTGGCCCATTGATTTTACTACTTCCTATTGGCCGGACGTCAATAGAAAGCTTTGGGAAGTGGGCTTTGGCATCATCCACCCCCATGGTGTAGCTATCTTGCACCGCAAGAGCTAACACCAAGTTCAGAGCTTGAAGGAACTCCGGGGAAGTGTTGTAGTCTTTGATGGCTTGGATGGAAGATTCTTTGAGCAGCTCAGGATAAGATTGAGCAGCGATCTCTAGCTCGGCCATTTTGGATTGGAACTTTGTAATGCTCTCTTCCAGCTAGGACTCATTTTTCTCAAACCCCTTGCGTTCGGCGGCGTGACCAGCCCTAAGTTGCCCCAACTTGGTATCCTGAGCCTTTACCTGATTATTTAGCTCCTTGATCTCCTTATCTTTAGCCTTAATGGTTTGTTTGCAGTCTAAGACCATCTTCTCCAAGTCGGAGATCTTCTCTCTTAACTGACTCACGTGAGAGCCAGATTTTGTCAGGTGAGTGTACAACTCCTGACCCACCAAAGCCCCCTACGAATCGTATAAGTCAGAGGGAGTTTCAAATCAAACGAAGAACTAGAACGGAGGATCATAGGCTTACATATTTCATGGCCCTTAGACCAGCAGCAGCTAGCTCCTGCTCGGACATTAGCTGGATCTCTCCTTGCTCATCAGCTGGAGATCCTCTCCTCCTTTCAGAGGAAATCATCAGATCCTAGGTAGACTCTACCCGGATTCTTTTACTTGACCTCCCTTCCAGATTGGATTCAAGAATGTAGGCCTCCAGAGCAGCTTTGCCTTTTAAAGTAGCAGCTTCAGAGGGTTCCAGGCTCGGGACCTAACCCAAGATCGGGTCTTGAAGAAGAACATCGTCCTCCAGGTTGGCCAGCACCTGGGCAGAAGCTGGTGTCAGTAAGGCCCCTACGGATCGGGCAGAGGAAGCGCAGGGATGATCTCCAGGCTGGGTCTCCAAGGAAATAGTGGGAACGGCCGGTTGCAAAGATCCCTTCTCATCAGTAGCACTTAGTAGATCAGCAAAATCGTCCACTGCAAAAAAGAAGGAAAGTTGTTAAACATGTCAAACACAAGAACTCTTTCACAAAAATAAACATAAGATAAGTATGGAGCCTACAAGCCGCTTGATCCGGAAGAACGTATGGGTCAGGGTCAGGGCCAGCGTCGGCAAGCCGAGCTGCCAGGATCAGTTGCTTAGGACGTCGGCAGTATCCCATGTATTTTCCCGAGTTACAAAGGGTCTGAGAGCTTAGGGATCGGAAATGTTAGGATACTTATCCTTGGGCTGGTCTTTATGATTCCACCGGCTCATCCAAGGAGCTCCCTCATGACGTATGAAAAAGAACTGATTCTTTCAACTTGTATGAGGACGGTCCCTCATCCATCAGGGGGGACGTTTCTTTTTGCCTGTTCGACGGGAAAAATAATAAAACTAGGGTTATCCTTGACCTTTTTAACCTGGTAAAAGGCTTGGAAGAGCTCTACCGTAAACCTAACCCTCGCTAATCGGCATACTATGGCAAAGCCCACTATAACCTTAATCCTATTAGGAGCTATCTCGGCAGTGCTGAGCTTGTAGTGATCGAGAACGGCCATATACGCCGGGCATAAGGGAAGACGAAGACCCCCGTCAAATTGGTCCTCATACACCGTACAACATCCAGTCGGAGGTTGGGGTGAATAAGGGTTAGTAGTAGTGGGAACTTGAGGGGTATAAAGATCTAGGTCTACCCCATACTTTCTACATAGTTGAAGAAATTCTTTTTGTTTCAGGGCAAATGTACTTTCGGCCATTACATTATAATAAACACAAGAATAAAAATAGAAAAAAAAGGAGAAAATGCGATTAGGTAATGAAAAAGCTTACTTGTAAAAAATCTAAGATTAGATAAAAGAGTCGGGGAAGATCTGATTTCGCTCCGTATGGCGGTCAGTGTTGGACTTATTTTAAGTTTTTGTGATGAGTGCCAGACTAGCTGTTATATAGATCAAATTTATAGGCTTATTAGAGTTTGATCTTTGTATAGGTTTGATCAAACTGTAAAAGGTCAGCTGACTTTCATCAGCAGACTGTCTAGGTCGATAACGGTACCCGAGTCCGTAGACTAGTTTAGGAACCTATTTCGAAGGCGAAGGCCGAGGGTTCAAACTCGGTTATTGAAGGCTAAGGGATCAAACTTAGTATTTAAAGTCAAGGATATGGAATCAGAATTTAAGGAAGTCTGTGATGACCTAAACTGATTGCATATACCTTGTGTATAAGGTCTAAGTTCCATAAGTTAAGTGGTGATTGGAACTTAGTTATGCTCAAATTGGTGTAATCTAACTTCATAATTAAAAGTTAGATATAAGATAGTCAACTGTAGTGTTTTATAAACACAACAACCTTGGAACAGCTGACTGATGTGTATCTCAACAGACTTATATACACAGGAACCTGCTGGATATATATTTCGAATTAATCAAAGGTTACATTGGAAGATTACAAGGAAAATGACAGATAACAACTTTTGATTTTGTCAACAAATCAATGGTCAAGATTAAAAGAACATTGGAAAGAAATAGAGGTTTATCCAATGGATATAAGTCAAAGGGTGGACAGTCTGAAAACTGTCAAAAAGCAAACTGACAAGTGTCAGTACTATGTACAGGGACATAATGCTAGTCTTGAAAGGGACAAATCTGAAATGGCTATGTTTGAATTTCAAACATAAGTCACAGGATTCTCACCTATAAATAGAGGACTCCTGATTCAGATACAAGTGATAAACAATAAGACAATTTGCCTGAAGAATCAACAAGTCACTGATCCAGAATGTGTTGATGTTTTGGAAAGGATAAATGATTTAAAGATTTCTGACTCTGGCCCTACTGAACACCCTGCTGGTAATACTACTGATGCAACAACTGAGGCAGTTCAAGGATCTGCTAAACCCCTTGCTGAAGCAACAGTAGACCCTACTGAAGATGATGTTCCTGAGAATCAATCTAACCAAAATCCTCAATGGTTAAGGGATCACTCTGCTGAGCAAGTTATTGGCAATATACAGCAAGGTGTGAGGACTAGAAGACAATTAGAAGCAATGTTTACTTGTTTTCTATCTCAAATGGAACCTAAAGTTGTTGAAGAAGCAATATCATATCCAGATTGGATAATTGCTATGCAAGAAGAATTGAATGAATTTGAAAGAAATCAAGTTTGGACACTAGTGGAAAGGCCTAATCATGCAAACATAATTGATACAAAATGGGTATACAAAAACAAATTGGATGAATCTGGTACCATTGTGAGGAATAAGGCCAGACTAGTACCAAAAGGCTATTCTCAAGCAGAATGAATATATTTTGATGAGACATATGCCCTTGTTGCAAGATTAGAAGCTATAAGGTTATTCTTGGCATATGCTGATTACAAAAACTTCAAAGTATACCAGATGGATGTCAAGAGTGCATTTCTGAATGGCATTCTGGAAGAGGAGGTTTATGTTCAGCAACCTCCTGGTTTTGAAGTTAAAGATCAAGAAGATAAAGTGTACAGACTCAATAAAGCACTTTATGGCTTGAAACAAGCACCAAGAGCATGGTATGAGACCCTATCTCAATTCTTGGTGGACAATGGTTTTACCAAAAGTACCATTGACAAGACTCTTTTCAGAATCAATGAAGGGACAGCACCCTGCTGGTACAGATTTATGTTGATGACATAATTTTTGGTTGTGAAAATGAATTGCTATGTGAAAAATTTGCTAATCTCATGAAAAGTAAGTTCAAATGAGTATAATGGGAGAAATGAATTATTTCTTGGGATTGCAAGTCAAACAAATGAAAGATGGAATCTTCATTCATCAAACCAAGTATACCAATGAGCTACTGAAGAAATTTGGTATGGGAAACAACACCAAGGTATCAACTCCTATGAGTACAAACATTAGATTGTATAAAGATAAAGAAGGCAAAGATGTTGATCAAACTTTATACAGAATGATGATAGGCAATCTGATGTACCTTACTGCCAGCAGACCTGATATATCCTTTGTTGTAGGTGTTTGTGCAAGATTTCAATCTAAACCAAAGGAAAGTCATTTAGCTGCAGTCAAAAGGATTCTCAAGTATCTAAAAGAGACTTTGGGAGTAGGGATATGGTATTCAAAAGATGGAAGCTTCAAGGTCATATCCTACTCAGATTCGGATTATGCTGGATGCAAGATTGATAGAAAAAGCACCACATGAACATGTCAATTGATGGGAAATAGACTGGTTTCCTGGTTTAGCAAGAAACAAAATTCTATATCAACTTCTACTGCTGAAGCTAAATATATAGCTGCTGGAAGTTGTTGTGCATAAATACTTTGGTTAAGACAACAATTAAGGGATTATGGAATTGAAGAAAGAGAAATTCCTATAATGTATGACAACACAAGTGCAATTGCAATCACAGAAAATCCTGTTTTTTCACTCAAGAACCAAACATATTGATGTGAGACATCATTTTATAAGAGATCATGTTGAAAAGAAAGATGTGGTGGTTCTCTACATACCTACTGAAGATCAACTTGCTGATATATTCACAAAACCATTGGATAGTGAAAGATTTGCTAAGTTAAGGACTGAACCTGGAATCATAAAAGTTGACTGATATACTTTAATGATCAGCAATGTACTGGAATTCACCAAGGGGATTAGTCTTTGCTATGTTGGGTGAGCTCACTTAGCAGATTAGTCATTGGTATCAACAATTCCATGTACTTATTTGTGTTTGGACAATTGAGCAAGTGAAGTTGCCAAGAGATTGGTCTTTGTCTTGTTGTGTGAGCTCACTTGACAGATCAGTCATTGGTATTAAACTTCATTTTGTATTATCAGTTGGAAAAAACAAGAGGAATTGAATATCAGCAGAGTAACTCTGTCAGGAGGCTGCTGAGGCATCTTTGTCAGCAGGCTGCTGAGCCAAGTCTACTGATGGAAAAAGCTACTAAAGCATACGTTACACAGTCAAACTTTAACAAAAGTCAAAAAGCAAAAGACAGGGATATCTATCTTATCTTTATAACCGCAGTTACACGATCGGACGGTTACAACTCTTTATGGATCAGTTATGAGACACATGGCAAGATCTCATTAATTCAAAATTTAATCGTGGTTAATGCTACATTACGTGTAGAATACATTATCCGACAGTTTCAACCACCTCTCTCTATATATACAGACATATACACATAGACTCTACTTACAACTTTCAGATCGTTATTTCTCTAAAAATACACTGTGTGAACACAGATTTAAAACCTTTCTTCTTCATCTTTTTCATTTCTAATGGTGGATAAAGGTGATGTTCATATTGGATCAAGTCAAAGTGTGAGAGGTTATGTTAATGACTGTCACACCACTGAGTTGCTGGTTTGGAAAATGTTATTAATAGAAGATTGGAAAGAATTTCATACATCAATGTTTTGGAATTCTGGAAGAACATGGTCATACACGAAGGTAGAGAAGCCTTCACTACAACGGTTAATGGCAAAGGGATTGAAATCACTTCAGATCAACGAGAGAAGTATTTCATTTTGGACCGGGAAATGGTGCTCCTACCAATCCATAAATGATGAACCTGCCAAGAATGAAGTTTGTTGATGCAATAAAGACATATGAATCCATGCCATCATCTCTAGGCATTAATGTGAGGCACATTGGATATGAATATAATCTACTTAGCAAGTTAATTGCCAAGAAAATTCTGGGATTCAGTGGGAGTGTAGATACACTTTCTGGACCTAAGATAGACCTACTGATCATAATCTATAGAAGTATGAAGTTTGATTGGGCTGGATTCTTTATACATTATATGAAGAAGGTATTTACTGATGACAGAGATGGTATAAGGAAGTCCAAAACCAAGCCCCTAGGTCTACCGATTCAGACCTTGCTGAATCATTTTTCAGATACCTGATGTTGCATCTAAGAAAATCAATAAATCCAGATACAAGCCGGAAGTTGCTACTCCTATTCCTGGGTTAGATGATGATGAAGATGTATATGATGAAGCAACAGAGAGTGACAATGATGGAGATGATGATGCTGGCGGTGAGCAGGTTAAGCAAGTTGTTAAGTCTGCTACACCTAAGAAAGTTGCTGAAAAGAGAAAGGCTGCTGATACTAGAAAGATCACCGAGATGCTTAAGCCTAGGAAAACCAGGAAGCAAACAGTAGAGACTGTTGAGTCTACTGAGGGTCCAGTTGAAGTTGAAGTTACTGACCCTGCTGAAGTTATAAGGAAGAAATCTATTGCTGAAATTTTGAAAGAACAACAGAAGGAAGACAGTAGAAAAAGGAAAGCTACTGAAGTTGAATCTGAACAGCTTTCCAAGAGGATGAAGGAAATTGCAAAGAAAAAGAAACATGGAAAAGGGAAACAACTGAGGATTCTAGAGGTTCAAAGGGAAGTAGAAGAAGAGGCCGTTGAGCTTACTACTGATGCTGGTGTTGTTGTTAAACAACACATTGAAGAACCACAACAGACTGATGTACCTGAGCCTGCTGTAGAAGTTGTTGAATCCACACCTCTAAAGGCTGCTGAGCCTATTGAAGCTTCAGAAGTTGTTGTTGAGCAACTTACTGAAGAGCCACATCAGACTACTGAATCTGCACCTGTTGTGGAAATTGATACAAAGGTACAAGACCCTGCCATTTCTGCAATAGTTCAGGAAGAAGAGCAATCTATTGCTAACCCTGCTGATGAGCATATAATTCAGGGGGAACCTAGTGTGGAACAGATGGAGGTGGTAGGTACAAATTTACAACCAGGAGAACCTACCGACCTAGCTGCATCTGTTGATGAAACATTGAATCTGCTTGTTGAGACCTTTGGAGGTCAACAAAGTGAACAAATAGCTCCCAGAAAGCCATCAATGCCCTTTGAAAGGAAGGAGAAGAAAAAGAAGGAAGGGTATGTTGATCCTAAACTCCAGCTGGTTGCTAATTACTTCCAATGGAAGTTTGGTTACTATAAGAGACAAAAATCTGCTGCTGAGCCAATGACAGACTTTGAGGAATGGGCATTTGAAAAACTAGAGGTGGAAAACCTACTTAATCTGGTTGATACTTCACTGTTGGAAATGAGGCTGATGGAACTCATTGATGAAGAAAAGAAAGAAGGAGGTATCATGTTTAAGGATCCTAGGGATGGACCAGATAGTGATGATTCATCATCATCTGATTCTGATGATGATCATCCCCCACATCAAGGAGAAGCCAGTGGAACTGCATTGATATCTGAACCAAGAGTAGAACAATCTACTGGTGTTGCCAAATCTGCTGATGGCCAGCAAACTGATCATATGGATGAAGATCTAGAAGATCTTACTATAGATGACTTGAAGGCTCTAATCAATAATGGTATAAACTTTGGAGATAACAGGTTGGTTGGTACATCTAGTACATTCTTGGTTGTAGAGTCTGATGTGAATCCTAATGATCAGCAGACTGAAAATTTGGATGAGGAGAAGGTTATTGAACATAGTGAGCCTGAGATCAGTTCTGAAGATTCAGCTCAGTATCAGGAGTGGATTGATACTCAGGACACCTTGATTCAGCTCAGTATCAGGAGTGGATTGATACTCAGGACACCTTATCTAAAACTGCTGATTCTCTACAGCAAATTACTGATGCTAGAGGATTTCTAGAGGAAAATATGGCTACTTTTCCTTTCATTTTTGTGGAAGAGAGGGTCCTAGTCACTGAGGAACAAATAGTGATAGGACAGAGATTGGACATGGTGATGGGTTTTAAAGGATCACCACTACCTATTGAGGAGGTTCGAGCCGTCGAGGATCAAACAAAGACTCGAACAAAGGTCGGAAGCTGGAGGTACAAAGTTGTCGAGGATCGACAAACACACGGACAAAGGTTGGAACTCATAATGGGTTTAGAGGAAACCCCTGCAATTGTTGTAGAACAGCACTGAAGAAGAGCCTACTGGAGTAAAGGCTACTGAAGGGAAGAATAGTTAGCAGACTACCGTTATTGATGAAGATGAACAGCTGTTGGACTATGACTTCAGTGATGAAGAGTTTCAAGTGCCTGAGGAAGAACCTATTGCTGCTGAACCACAACAGGCATTTGTACCAATTTTTGAGGAACCTGCCCAAGATCCAATTCTGGAGGAAATTTTTGGAAATGAAGTTGAGGAAGGTCCTGACCCTGCTGGAAGGGATATGAGTTGGGCTATGGTTGTCAGCAGACAGAGGAAAAATTACAATGTTGAAGAGCCTGCTGATGATGCTGCTGGACATGTGGATGGAGGTATGGTTGGTGGAGCACCAACATATGTTTTGGAAGAATTAAGAGCAGTAAGAGATGATATTACACATTTGAGAAACCTACTGAGCAGACAAGAAGAGAGATTTGAGAAGCTGGTAAATCTTGTGGACAATAACTGAAGGTCCACTGAAACAGTTGCTTCCAACTTCACATCCACTCAGTATGCTATTTCTGACTTAACAAAAGATGTGAGAGGTATCAAACAAGGCAATACACTTAAAGAAAAGTTCTTAAAAGATCGGTTTGCCTCTATTCACAAGAAGCTTGACAACCTTGCGGAAGTACACAAACCTGCTGACCCTGCTGATACACCTCAACCTGTTGTATTAGATCCTAAAGTCACTGAAAGGATCAATCTACTAGAGCAAACACTAGAAGGAAGGATCACTGCAGTTGACACTAGAACAGAAATTATGGAAGGTCAACTGAATAACTTAGTGATCACACAGGAGAGTGTTCATGGCCTGCTTTCCCGTTTTGTTGATGATGTCAATAAGGGGGAAGAGAGCCAGACAGCAGTAGCAAAAGAGGCTGCAAGGATTTTTGCACAAAAGAAATGGGAGGCTGACACCAATGCATTCATAGAACCTGCACCTTGCAGACTTCAGCTGATTGATGACCTCTTCAAAGAATACAAGAAGCTATATTACAATAAGAGGAGACCTTACCATGAACCGGGCTTTCATGAAGGGCTAAATTCCTTTTTGGGACTGAAATTCTGGGAAGCTAGAGTCAAAGCCTTAAGATCTTCACACAGAGGTGGAAGAGGTGGAAGAAGTCTACCTGCTACATCAGCAAGAGAATTATTGGAAGAATTCAAGCAGTTATACATGCATTTAGGTTTCAGAGTACACCAAATTAATCTTACTCTACCCGAGGCATGGAAATGGTGGAAAGAAGTTAATCCCCATATTGATTTTTCCCTTATTGAAAATCAATGGATGAGAGAAATGGTCAGAGACATAAGGGAATATCAAGAACATCAGGAGACAGAAACACAAGAAAGAGAAAGAAGGAACTAGTTCAGCATACTTATACATTTCTTTATCTTTTGCTGAACCTAGTTTGTAATAATTTTGAACAAACATTATTATAATGAGAAATGACTGAGTTTGTTCTGTTTTTGTTTTTACTCTTTTTGCTTTGCGGTAAGGAGGGAATTGGCATCATCACCAAAAAGGGGGAAATCGTTGGACTTATTTTAAGTTTTAGTGATGAGTGCCAGACTAGCTGTTAGATAGCAAAGACAAAAAAAAGTTGTCTAGATCAAATGTATAGGCTTATTAGAGTTTGATCTTTGTATAGGTTTGATCAAACAAGCACTGTAAAAGGTCAGCTGACTTTCATCAGCAGACCTGTCTAGGTCAGGAAGGTACCTGAGTCAGTAGACTAGTTTAAGAACCTGCTGAAGACTGAAGGCTGAGGGTTCAAACCCAGTTATTGAAGGCTAAAGGATCAAACTTAGTATTTAAAGTCAAGGTTATGGAATCAAAATTTAGGGAAGTCTGTGATGACCTAAAGTGATTGCATATACCTTGTGTACAAGGTCTAAGTTCCATAAGTTAAGTGGTGATTGGAACTTAGTTATGCTCAAATTTGTGTAATCTAACTTCACAATTAAAAGTTAGATATAAGATAGTCAGCTGCGTGTTTTATAAACACAGCAACCTTGGAACAATTGAATGATGTGTATCTCAGCAGACTTATATACACAGGAACCTGCTGGATATATATTTCAAATTAATCAAAGGTTACATTGGAAGATTACAAGGAAAAGGCCAGATAACAACTTTTGATTTTGTCAACAAATCAATGGTCAAGATTAAAAGAACGTTGGAAAGAAATAAAGGTTTATCCATTGGATATAAGTCAAAGGGTGGACCGTCTGAAAACTGTCAAAAAGCAAACTGACAAATGTCAGTACTATGTACAGGGACAGAATGCTAGTCTTGAAATGGACAAATCTGAAACGGCTATGTTTGAATTTCAAACATAAGTCACAGGATTCTCACCTATAAATAGAGGACTCCTGATTCAGATACAAGTGATGAACAACAAGACAATTTGCCTGAAGCTATCAAGTTTATTATCAAAAAAATCACCCTACTGACCCTACTGAACTAAAAACTACGGATCCAGTAAATTCTTCAAGTGTAATCAGTTATCAGGCTACATCAAGTTTACACACTTGAAGTCATCAAGCTGCTGATCATTTCATCATGATCAAGCTGCTGAAAGCTGAATCACTTACTTGATTCAAACTTTCTTTTACAAGAAACCTGCTGAAGACAGTGAAGCATCTTTGGGTGTCAAGGACTATTGTTTGTGGTGGAGCTGGTGAAGAGGCAATCCTACCCTTCAAGGACCAAAGTGAAAGACTTTGGAGCAAAGAATCCTACCGTTCCAAGTGTTCGGTTTGTGAAGCCATAGTTATTGGTGAAGGACAAACAACTTAGGGATTTTTGTAATCGCAACCTCAAAGAAGTGAATTACCTCCAACATCACAGGAGAAGAGTGGACTGACAGGATTACACCACCTGGAACCACTATAAAATCTGCCTACTTACTTTCTGCATTTAGCATATTAAGCACATCAACCTACTGAAACTAGCAACTGAATCACACACTCACACTACTGAGTATCTAATACTTGGTATCACATTTTAACAACAAGTAATAAGGCTTAACTTGAATATATTCCACTGTAACAAGTTCAAGAAAAAATCAACGATCGACTACTCGAGTGGTCGCAGGTCGTCGAACTTGCTGAGTTTGTTAACTCCAAAAGTTTTAAGTGTTAAGTTTATTCACCCCCCCCCCTAAACTTAACCAAAGCCTTTTCAAGGGACCAACAGTTTATTTAAAAGAGATATAACAACGGTTGATATGACCAGGGGTATAAGTACATGTTAAAAACCCCTCAACACGTCTTCGAAAACTGTCCCACTCATAAAAGGCGTGGGGTAAAAACGCCTCATTTTTTTGGGAAAGTCCTAACGGCATCATAACTAAGCATAGCCACCTGTCAGGGCAGGCTATTCAGATCATAGAGTTTGGGTAAATACCCGAGCAGCACCAAACTCAGATCCAACTTGACCTCAAAGATCTCAGTTGGATCTGGGGGGCTTATGACGATACCGGATTTCACCAGCCCATATGTCATACACATGACACCCAAGTGATAATGAAAAATGGACCTAATACCCTTAACGCTAAGGGCTAGGAGCCCCCATCATAGGCTTAAGGGCCAAACTTAGTCCTCAGGATGGAGATTATTACCCGACGAGATTTTGCTTCGTCAGACCGCCCATTTTTTAAGAAAAAAATCCAGCCTTGACAGCAACACAAGCCACACACCTCTAAACCCATCTTCTACATTCCTCATTCATCATCTCCATCTGTGAATCTTGTCTCCATCTGTGATTTTTTTTACATTTGTTAAGAAGATTCAAAGAAGCACTTCCAATTGCTAGACCACTAAAAGAATCGAGGACGCTTTCCAGGTCTTTTACACCCAAAAATTCGGAGATGAATGGTTTATTTTGGTGTTATGCCAGATTTATTATTAAAAAAACAATTGGGCGGTTACCGCCCATAAATTGAGTGTTGGAAGGGGGTTTGGGCGGTTGGGAGGTGGATTGTGGGTGGTACCGCCTATTTTTTAGGCGGTTGAGAAGTCATTCATGGCGTGGATGATGAGTCGTTTTTTCAAACTAAGGGTGTAAAAATCAATTTTGGTAAAACATTTGGTGTAATTTTCGAATTTTCCCCATTATTTTCGACTTTCTCGACGTTGAATGTTTCAACCTCCATCGAAGTAAATGTCTCAATGTAGTAACAATATGTTTATTATGATGTCTTTAGCAATACATTCAATGTTTTACATTTACTTTTATAAGTAGAATCGTAATGCCATAGACTAATCGTGGCGCCTACAATCTACATTAGTTGAAGTCGAATCGCTTGCAATGTGGTGATGATTGATTAAACGCACCGTGTTGTGATAATGTATATCGTTACAACAACGTCAATTTGAGTTGAAGTTAAAAGAAAATTTATTGACGGTCAAGTCTTCTTCACATTATGAATATACCATCGAAGCAAGATCATCATGATGCATCGGAAAGGCTCCGGACTCCAACCCCTCGTTAAGGAAGGGAAGTTATTGTGTGGTAAGAGATTTTGAGGTAAAATAACGGATGAAACGATCAAAACCACACAATTTAAATACAGAATAAAACTGTACGGTCTACACGATGTCTCGCACCGTGTGGAGAACTACACAATAACCTTCCACAACCATCTGTCACTCTCAGAATAAACGTACAAATTGTAACGTTAATAAAGTGACAAGGAAAAAAAGAAAAAAGAAAAAAAAGAAAAAGAAAAGAAAAAGATTCAAACTTGATATTAATTTATTACACAACTCCCAATGAGCAATAACTTTATACAAATTTCAGCAATTCGACCGTTGGAAATCTCAAGTCCTATATATACAAATCCTCCTCAATGAATCTCTGCATCTTCTTCTGTACTCAATCTCGCAGCACTCTTAAACTCTGTTTTTGCTACTCTGCTTACTCATTTTCGTCAGTGATTTCATTAAGCACAGATCTAATGGCAAAAATGGGCATCTCAAAAGCTCTAGTTTTAGCTATATTTGCAGTGGCTTTCATGGCTTCTTTTGCTGTTGCTGCACATAAAAGCAAGGTTCTTTCCCCTGCTCCTGCACCTGCACCAGCTACTGCACATGTAAGCAAGTTCTCACCGGCACCAACACCAACACCGGTTGAAAGCACCGCTTCCCTGACTTTTGCTCCGGTGCCAGCTCCAGCTCAGTTGGTGACCGGAGGCGGGTCGTCTGTTGCGCTTTCAAGTTCTTTTGTTTTGTTCAGCTTCATCTTTGTGGGAGTTCTTTTGAAGTGAGAAGAGTGAAGGAGGATATGGAAGAGATAAGGAGAAGATTAGAAGATGAATTATTATTTATTTATTTATTTATATTTACATATCTTTCTTTTTATCCTAATGTTTAGTTGGGGTTTTGAGTTTATTAAGCATTATTATTGTAAACTTGGTTTTATGATGGAATTTATTTATTTTTAGTAAAAAAAAAGTGCCTCTGACATGTTCTTTTTTGTGATTTCTGAGAAGATAAGAAAAATGTTTTATTTTGCTGGAACTGTTTTTATTTACAAAACCAAATCCCATTGAGATGACCCAAGAATTTCGCTATCTCTTAACATATATAAAGAAATGATTACAACAAATAATAATTATATAGAGGTAGAAGATATAACTTACAATTACTTTACAGGTTCGTTCATAAGGTAAAATGTCACATCAAAAAAAATCTATGTAGGAGTTTATCAACATTGTGACAAGGAGTTGAATAAACCAAACAACATTACATTTCATCGTTCCGTCGTATTTGTATGAGTGAAATAACATTTCATGGTTTTCCTTCCAAACAAAGTTGATGAAAAAAAAAAAACGGAATGAAATATTAAAACACAATTAAGAGATATAAAAATCGTGTAATACCATCTATCCACCATCACCCCCATAGGCCCGTACCACCACTTATCCGTCACATTTTGTCATCATTCACCTAGTGACTCACCTTTTGCTTTAGTTTTATCATCGTCTATCGTTGCCCACCATATCTGTTACCGATAAAATTACCACTCTAATTAAAACACGACACATGACATGTTTTATAATACTTACAATTTTTATCTTTGTTTATAAATTTGTTTGTAGAATGTATGATGTATGCTGTCACATGCCGTGTTGTGATTTGATGCAAGTAGAATCCCCTGTTAAGAGTCATTTGTAGTATAATTTCTCATACTTGTGTTAAGCTACAAAAACGATAAACGTCCGTCAAAGCCTTATCTTACGTTGGTCATACCCAACATACTTTTGAAAATAATTGAGGGAAAAAGGTCAAATGATTTTTTAAACATTTTTTACAACTTTAAGAGCCGGTTTCAATTAGACTCTTGTATGATGACTTTGAATACTACGTGCGGCGTAGATGAGGATATGTCTTTGAATCATTCAATTCGGATATCAGGTGAATGAGAAATAAGATTTGAAGTTGGTTAGTTGAACATGTTAAAGAGTAGGAAGTTGAAGAGTTTAACTTTCTTAATCCCACATTGGGAAATGTGCCAACGTTTTCTCAATATATAAGTGGGAGGAGTTTGTTAAACAATATAAGCTCCAAGAAAAGGGAGAGAGTTCAGAATGTTTTAGCTAGACGATATTCTGTTAAAATTAATACATAACTGTTGGGCCTTGGGGGAGTGGGCTTGAGTCAAGTATTAATTTTTTGGACAAAGTTACATTGAGTTTGTCAAATAATTATTCAACATTCTGATGAGCTGATTCGAGTTGAGTCCTTCATAAGTCAGAAGTTCGATTCAATTCAAGTCCTTTCACCTGCATTATTGCAGAGTTAGTGGAGTAGCTTTATTGCTTAAACTGAAACTGATGGAGTTAAAGGCCTGTTAGTGGATCGAGCTCCTTCACCTGATGCCCTTCAATACACTTCACTTCCCTTACTACCTATATAAGGATCCTCTACTGCAATGGAAATAACACAAGAAATAAAACACAAACTCATATTCCTGCATAAAAGTCGAAGAGTTTTCTGAAACACTGCAAGAGTTCGCTGTTGTTCAGGAGTTGAAGTATCTCTCTCTTGAACAGGTAATCTGAGTAATCCTGGAAGACAATTGATTAACCGTTGGTACATGACAGAGCAAATTTTGTCTTAAGGACATAGTTCATCTCGCCTCGGTTTTATATATCCTTTCATGTTTCCTTTGTTTTGCATACATTTCTTTATTGTAATAGTTTTTTTAAGATACATAAATAAAAAATTGTTCTTCATCTTTCTGTTTCTTTATTTTACTTCACATGCTATACTACGGTAACGACCCATACAAGGGACCATGTCACGTTGTATCATTACATGAATTTCATGCCCATTCATGTAACTTATACATTTTTGTTTGAACCTCGATCATACATCAAGCTCAATTAAGATGTTTAATACTGCCTCTTAAAGACTTTTATGACTTAGTTATACATGTAGCATACAAAAGCATCACGGCTCGTCATTAAGGGCCATATTCCTACCTTATCTGCTCTATATCACTCATACCGAGTCACATAAAACACGTCAAACGACTTAACAATCATTCCTATGACTCAAATACATCAGTGTATATTACGTAAGGAGGTCTAAACACATCATGTAAACAATATTCACATTTTAAATTATACACTAGATGATTAATCCAACACAACGTTTTAATGCATACACTAGTGGAAATGCTCATGCCGTACAAGGCACGGCGTGTCTGTTAAAGGCATAAATAGAAGTGGAGGATATTTTTAAATTCATAGAAATGATCAGTCATGGATTTTTATTAATATGAAGTCATATAGTTCAAAGATACATAAGTTCTGCTACAATAAGTTACAAAAGATAGTGGAATACAATCCTTGCAAGCACCCATAGTTATGTATAATACAATCATTGCAAGCTACCATAATAGTATGTAATACATTCATACATTCATCAATTAGGATATAGTCTCTTATTGTTGAGCTGCCAGAACCGTAAACGGCATTCGTACGGATCACTAATGCTTTGACAGCTGTTGTGACATTAGATATACAACAAACGAAATGAATTTAGAGTCACAATCAACAACATGATGGTTAAATATAACAGGAAAAAGTACTGTAATCCATAGGAAAAAGAACATAACAGATTGAGTATTAAATATTTTCTATGTACGCAGCTGTCTGAATAAGGAAAATGGCGTTCAGGCAATTCAGTAGAGGAAAAAACGGAGAAAGATTTTCTAAATTGTTTAATACTTAATTAATCAAGGAAGATAGATCAAGCATGATTACGTATAAGTTTATGTATATGCCGGTTACAGACCTAGGTCAAGTTAAAACATTGAAGGTTTATTGTAGATAGCATAACTTAAAAACTGATTAGGGTGAGTTACATAAAAGCAGATTCAATTTATGAGGATAAAGAAAAAAAATATACAAAGAGAAATAAGCAAAAGTGTAGAACTGATTAATTAACACAATATAAAAGTTCACTGAACAGTTTTATACAAAAATTAAAGTGTAGGTTAATGATATTACAAAGTTCAAGAAAAATTATAAGTTCAGCAAGTACAACTATTCAGCAAGAAAGTATTACATCCAAAGTCACAACAAGTGTAAGATTAGAAACACAGCAATATTTGCAAAAATACAGCAGCCTAACTTATCTAAAAGAAATAGCACACTACCAAGATTAGCAGGCTGAGCAAAAACTGTTAGGTGTGATGCCCGAAAGACAATTTTGTAATTGTTTTATTTAATAAATGAAATGATATTATTATTCATATTTATTATTCTCATATTCACCGATGTGACAATAGTATTTACACTACAGAAAACCCTAAAGTATATCGTTTATGTAATCACTTAACTCAGTGTATGGGATATACACGGGAGGATTGAGTTAGTGAAGATGTACTTAAAATACAATTAGCCCGTAGTGAAGTTAATCGAGAGTATCGGGTCTCTCCTTTAACGTCTTGTTAATGCGCCCCGAACACGTAGGTGTGATTGTCTTATCCGGACTTTCGGTTAAGAGAACCTAGTGGGGCATTTATATATGATAGATATATCATATAGGGGTGGACCGATTTGATTAGAGTTCACGATATAATTCCGTAATCGAGAAGTCTTATCGAATCAATGGATGATCATATTTATGGATATATCTTAATCCTGAGGTGATCACAGTCAACTGCTTGAATCAGTATGAGGTTTGACTTGACGGTTAAGGATTACACTGAGTCTGTGGTCTGAATTACCCCATCTTGGCATTGTACTGGATTGAGTGAGTGGTCTGTGTTATCGCAGATACGGAATCCATTCCTTCTATTTATGGAAGTAGATAGACAGTTCCCTTATTTGTTAATCCTAGAAACTGATCGATCGCGCGAGTTCATATTACACTGATTAGCTACCAGTGAGTTGTATGAATTAATTGATCACTAGGGGTTAATGGTAAATAAGGATAAGAGGTTCTAAAAAGGGTTAACGGTAACTTCCCGATTTAGAATGAACAGTCTATGGAGGATTAATCCATATTTAATGATTATATCAATGGACGCTTATTATCATTCTCGTGAGGAGATAAATATAATCTCATAATCGGAGGAGTGCAGTCACGGGATTATGGTGGCATATTCCTGTGATTGATTTATCGAGTATAATTATTCTGTTCGTAAGATAATTATTTATTTGATTTATCGGAGCCGCTGATTATTACTCCATGGTCCCCGACGTGCCTCCAAATATAGCATAGCTATTCTCGGACGTCGAATCCTAATAATATTAATTTAGTTCTTGTTGGACTTTATTAAAACGATATGTGAATTAATTGTTTAGTGAACTATTAAATTAGTTGGGCTAAATAATTAAATATGTGGAAAATACATTTTCCATAATCTTGGCCCAATTATTGTGTAATGGCAAAATTAATATTGACTAGGTCAATAAGTGAAAATTTCGCCCCCCCTTATTATTATGGAACATGAAATTATTTTCTTGTGTATTAATAAGACATATGCATAAAATATTTATTGGATAAATATTTATGGAAAGAAATAAAGATAAATATTATTCTAGATTTGTTCTAGAATATTATGGGATTATTTTTATTTATTAGATTTATTTATTTTGCATAATAAAATCATTGGAGGTTAAGTTTGACTCTCCTGTATAAAGAGAGTTCTCCCAAGCCTACTATACACATGTAAAATTCGACTTCTCCTCTTAGAGAGGAAGAAGAAAATTTTCGGCCAAGGGGAAATAAGAGGGGAAAATCTTGGAGGTTTTTCCAGGTAGCATATCGGGAGGATTTGAGACGAGAATTTCCTTTCACCGGGAGTTGCTTGGATCGCACGTACGGAAGATCGTGGTGCTCTTCACATCTTCGTTAGTTAATTCTATTGCGGCTCTTCTACTTGGATTTTGAGATCCAAGAGGTATGTTCTACAACCCCCTTGTAGAGTAGATCTAGTTATTTTATTACGTGTAATTTATAGATCTAGATCCTTAAATCGCTTCCGTTGCGGATGGTATTACTAACAGTGGTATCAGAGCCATGGTGATCTATATTTATACGTATAAAATATTAGATCTAGGAGTGGTAAAACATGTAGATTTTGTGTCCCAATTTTTTTTAAAAAGGGGCCGAATGCATGTTTATTTTTTTATGTTGCGATTGTTGTGGTTTGAAGAGATGGATTGGGTTGGTATTGTTTACCCGTAGATCTATTTTGTAGGTCTTTTGATTAGTATCAATTGAGCATAGGATTTGTAATTTAATTATGTTGAATTCAAAAATTATGTAAAAAGGTAGTACCTTTTGTTTTGCAATTTTGATCCGAGTTCGAGACAACGAAAATCATGGTGTTGAAGATCATCAAAAAGGTAAAACGGGAGGAGGCCGAATTGTTTAATTTAATTAGGTCTCGGCAAATTTTTTTTTGCGGCGGCAGCTTCTTTTTTTTTTATAACCTAATTGGCTGATAACCTAATTGGTTTAATTTATCAGCCGAGAGTTTAAAAAAAAAAAAAAAAAAAAAAAAACAGTATATACATTAATTTCCGTGACCTGTTAAAAAAAGTTTTTTTTTATATATATAAAACAATTGATAATATAGATATATTTTAAATATATTGGTATATTACGGCCTCCTCTCCTCGTCGTTCGTGGTTCGTGTCAAGATCTAAGATTCGAGATCCGGAAGTTTCAAGATCAAAATCGAAGATCGAGATTTGAAGTCTTAGAATTAGTTTTACTTTTCCTTAGAAAATAGGTTAGTCGGGGGTACCAACGATCCATCTCGGTGTTTAAATTTTCCGCAATTTATTTTTTATGTGTTTGATCATAAAATAGATATAAAATCGGAATTGCCATGACATGCATCATATCATAAATCCACTCCATGCATACATGTAGAATTTTAATTTTGGTAATTAAAATAGGCATGTATACAAACTCGCGTAATTAGTTGAAATTTAATTAATACGTGGTAATTAATTAATTTAGTAACTAATTAAAAATCCGAGGACGGGTTATGAAATCGTTAAGCCTTTCGGTGGGTGTTCTCGGTGAACCGCCGTAAAAGCCCAAACGAGGTCACGTTTTCGATTCGTAGTGTCTACGAGATTGAATGATGGTAAAAGAACAATAAATCTTGGATAAAAACGGTTCGCCTCTAGGTTGGGTGGTCAACTGAGCTAGGCTCGACCGACTTAACCCTCCTAGTGTGATGTATGCACGGGGGTCCGGCAAGACTAAGCTACACCGGCGAGCGGAGGGGTGATTCCTTCTTATCTCAATGGGGCTCTCTTGACCCGACTTCGTCCGACTGTCACATATGTTCCAACGAATAGGACGGGTAGGCTTCCCTACGTTACCGACACCATTCGGAATCCTTGATTTGATGTGCTTTTATGTTAACATCAAAAAGACGTGGTTAGTTAACCCACCACCACTTCCAAAATATTGAGTGGGAGTGGGGGAGGCGACAGCCAACCCCACGGCCTCTACTATAGATACAAGTAAGTGAGAGAAGGGTGACGCCTCGCGGCGTTTTGATTTCGTCCCCCTACGGATGGTGTTCACCCCTATCAACATTCATGGCTTGGTCTTCGAAAGGATAGGATTTCTGGGTACTCGTCGGGTCACTGACCTATCCTACGACGGCACACTCGGGGCGTACCTAAGAGATCCGATATAGTAGGTCACACTCATAAAGGATGTTTTTGGTAATATCTAGGCTAAAAAAGGAAGGTAGTCAATGAATAAAGGGATGTTCGATTCTCGTGGGATGTTTGATTCTCACAAGTTATTCATTGATGAGATTGTCTCGATTTAACCGTCATCTCTTTGACCTACCCTACGGCGGCACTGAGATGCGAGGTTAAAACCTTGGAATGGTAGAGTAGACTTACTTTTAGTTTACAATTCCTAAAATAAACTTATATAGTAGTGTTAAAACTTGAATTAATATATGTCATTTTATTTACAGCATTATATCCCTTACTAAATTGCTTAAAAAATAATTGACTAGTATTGACTTCGTTAAAAAGTGGAAAGTAACTAGGACGTTGAACTAGTTAATCGATAATGCAATTATTTTTCAAAAGAGATATTTTCTCTTAAGCCTTTTAAAAACCAGAGTGACATATAGGTATGTCACTAGTGTCATTCGTGTCAAACGGAAGATAAACTTAGTTTGATCAAAGGTGATTTCGGACTTTGAAATTCTTCTAGTGAATTTTGAGTGTGTAGTGATTACACGAGTAATTTTCTAATTGAAAAATCGGAAAATCATGAAGTGTTACTAGTTGGACGATATTTGGAATCGATGAACCAGTGGGAGCTTTATGATTTGTTGTTTTTCTAGAACATTAGAAAAGTGTAACTGACTACACACGTAACCGTTCTAATTGAAAAACCGGAAAGTCATGAAATGTTGCTAGTTGGACGATATTTGGAATCGATGAACTAGTGGGAGTTCTATGATTTGTTGTTTTTCTGGAAACATTGGAACTATGTACGAAAGATTTTCTAATCGAAAAAATCGGAAAATCATAAAAATAAAGCATTGCTCGTTAGACGGTATTTGGAATCGATAAACTAGTGGGAGCTTTAATGTTATGATTTGTTGTTTTTTCTGGTATATTAAAAAAATCCGACAAGTCCCGATGAGTAACACTCGAAATAGACATCCCACGGTTCAAGAGTAGTGTCTACTCAAACGAACCGCTGGTTCAAGACTGTTTCCATTCACGGAAAGTCAATAATGGGAGAATATGTCTAAAAGTGTTAGTCATCTAAACTGAGAAAACTTTAAGGCTGAACCGAAAATTAATTAACTGAAAATCATAAGAGCACTTGCATTAGAATCTGTAAAAAGTGCTAAATCTGTATATACAGCTCCAGATCCAACTAAAATGTGATGCATCAGAATCTGTCTACATGATCTCTATTCAACAGATTCTGGATAAAATTTGACATCATACTCTATATCTACCGCAATCTGAATTTTTTTACAGATTCAAGTTTTTGCTATTTCTAACATATATATATATATATATATATATATATATATATATATATATATATATATATATATATATATATATATATATATATATTTCGAGTCACAAAAAATGCTTTCTACAAATATTTCATTAATAAGATCTTCTATACATATTTTGAATATCCATACAAGGTAATATTTATCACTATAATAATAGACAATAAATTATTTATATGTGTATTTGTTTTTGTAAATATGTCATAATTATTTTGGTTTACAGTTACTTTATTATTGTAGTACGGTAGAGATTCTGGTACAGGTGACTATGTGTAGAGATTCTGTAAATGATGTTGGAGTCTGTAAAGTAGAGACTCTATTCAGAGACACTGATGCAAGTGCTCTAAGATAAGGACAGTGATTTTGGATCACCAACCTATGAATCCTTGGCGATTTTCTCGAGCTAAGTTCTCTGGAAGAACCAGGTAGCAGTGCATTTAACGATTAAAAGAGTAAGCAACGGGCAGTTAATTTTAGCTAGAATAGTGGGAGTGATATAAGGAAATGAATCTCGGATTCAATCCTTGAACCTCGGACTTTTGTTTGATAAAGTCAAAACCACTTACAACTGCTGAAATATGTATATAAAACACATCTTAAGAACTATTAAAAGCAATTGGTTTCTATATTTAGATAAACGCTTCTTCATATTCCATAGTTAGTGCATAGTCCCTAAAAGACAAGACCTGAAGACTGGCACAAGGTGATTCCTTTCTCCCAATCCGGTTAGATTGTCTCAAAGGTTCAATGACTAAGTTTCCTTTCAAAAGGGAAAGGATAATGGTTATAAAGAAGTAACATAGCTTGTTCATGACGACCTTCGGGGTCTGATGAAAGATACAAGCCAGTAGGAGCTTCCGAGTAGTGACTTCTTGTTTGATAACTATTCAAACACTCCGGAAAGTTTATCCAAAATATTTTGAGGTTTCTCTGTTTTCAACATAGATAGAGTATTCTATACTCGGAATAGGCCATCCATAGTCCTCGAGACTGATGCTCAGCCTGCCTCATTGTGACATGTTCTCACAAAGTGAGAAACTGTTAAATTGCCTTATATAGTTTTTTAGATGTGCTACAATACACTGGTTAACTCAATAAAGATATTGGAAGCGAAATAACGGTTTTACATTGAAATGTAAGACCGAGAAGTCTACCTAGCATATGCTTTGGAATTTACGGATAAGGTGTGGATTCGGTTCACCCCCTTCCATAAATATAAGCATTTAGCACACGGTGCTTGACGGTAAGACTGGGAATTTCGCACATACGTTCGGTCAATGACCATTCGTGCTACATCTTTTAACCTATTGAGTATAAAGGTTAGATATAGGATTCTTGAAATCGGGAAGGGACAATTATACTGTTGCATCCTTTCTGATAGAGTCCATGAACAGCAAAACCTTGAACCTTGAAGTACGTTTACTAATGGTAGTTACTAACTGATTAAAATCAGACCACATCCAACATCGGTTGTTGGTGATAACACTAAATACTACTAAACTAGATCAGAATTTCGATCCACCCAGTAAGTATTGGGAGTATGGTTTATCCATTACCCATTATGGTTTCTGCGGACTTTGTAGTCTGAGGATCGATTGATGACATATGGCTCTTTTGCGAGCAGTATAGGATTCTGATAATATAGGTTGGTTTAATAGCCATAACCCTGTGAATGGAGTTCGGTACTCCAGTTCTGTTCATACTCTTGTAGAACCACCTGAGCGTCTCAGGCCCAGTGGGAGTAATTGGATCTACACGGAAAAGAGTAGAATGAAAAGAAAAGTTTATCTTTCAGAGCAAAGCCTGAGTGGTCTAGGGGTAATTCCCTAAGAAGTAGAGAGTTAATCAGACCTTGAACTCTCTTACCACTTAGTATTGCATGATTTCGTTCAAAAACAGAAAATAGGGGTGATTCCCTGAGACTTTCTTGCCAAACAAACGGAGTCTGGATTCATTCAAAACAGATGGGTATTGCCTTATGAACTTATGACAGGATGACTGTCAAGGCTTATGTCCTTTGTGGATAAAAAGCAAACCTCTCGGTCATTGGAAGTCATATATTTCTACAATATGTGGATTTGACCAGAATATTGATAAGTCTTTTGTAGATCGGATATCAATTTTAGTACAAGTAGTGCATATATATATTAGTGTTTGTGAAGGATAACACCGCACCGGTTGGAATCAACATGGGTGTGTTATCGAAGTCACAAACGACAATACCACAATTCTCGCAATAGAGATTTGGACAACATTCTTAAGAGTTTGACTCGGTCGAATTCATTAGAATCGATCCATCGGTTTCCCATCCATCTTATTGGTTAAGATGATGCATCTGTGTATGCAACATTCAACGAGGAAGTTCTACCCTATGCCTCAGGAATGACTCTCTAAATCTTCAGATCAAGAGAAATTGGATAGATTCTCTTTCTAGTAAGAGATGGTCAGGTTATTGAACGTCAACTTTGATCGAATCTTAGATTCGGCGGTTAACAAAGCAAGTTTAGTATGTCCTTTAGTATCTTGAAGAGAACGAGGAATAATATGCGGACATATTCATGTATGAGCATGGATATGTGTGATACACTGATTTTGACTTTAAGTCAGATTGTAGATAGCATAACTTAAAAACTGATTAGGGTGAGTTACATAAAAGCAGATTCAGTTTATGAGGATAAAGAAAAAAAATATACAAAGAGAAATATGCAAAAGTGTAGAACTGATTAATTAACATAATATAAAAGTTCACTGAACAGTTTTATACAAAAATTAAAGTGTAGGTTAATGATATTACAAAGTTCAAGAAAAATTATAAGTTCAGCAAGTACAACTATTCAGTAAGAAAGTATTACATCCAAAGTCACAACAAGTGTAAGATTAGAAACACACCAATATTTGCAAAAATACAGCAGCCTAACTTATCTAAAAGAAACAGCACACTACCAAGATTAGCAGGCTGAGCAAAAACTGTTAGGTGTGATGCCCGAAAGACAATTTTGTAATTGTTTTATTTAATAAATGAAATGATATTATTATTCATATTTATTATTCTCATATTCACCGATGTGACAATAGTATTTACACTACAGAAAACCCTAAAGTATATCGTTTATGTAATCACTTAACTCAGTGTATGGGATATACACGGGAGGATTGAGTTAGTGAAGATGTACTTAAAATACAATTAGCCCATAGTGAAGTTAATCGAGAGTATCGGGTCTCTCCTTTAACGTCCGTTAATGCGCCCGAACACGTAGGTGTGATTGTCTTATCCGACTTTCGGTTAAGAGAACCTAGTGGGGCATTTATATATGATAGATATATCATATAGGGTGGACCGATTTGATTAGAGTTCACGATATAATTCCGTAATCGAGAAGTCTTATCGAATCAATGGATGATCATATTTATGGATATATCTTAATCCCGAGGTGATCACGAGTCAACCGCTTGAATCGTATGAGGTTTGACTTGACGGTTAAGGATTACACCGAGTCCGTGGTCCGAATTACCCCATCTTGGCATTGTACTTGGATTGAGTGAGTGGTCCGTGTTATCGCGGATACGGAATCCATTCCTTCTATTTATGGAAGTAGATAGACGGTTCCCTTATTTGTTAATCCTAGAAAGGCGATCGATCGCGCGAGTTCATATTACACCGATTAGCTACCGGTGAGTTGTATGAATTAATTGATCACTAGGGGTTAATGGTAAATAAGGATAAGAGGTTCTAAAAAGGGTTAACGGTAACTTCCCGATTTAGAATGAACAGTCTATGGAGGATTAATCCATATGTAATGATTATATCAATGGACGCTTATTATCATTCTCGTGAGGAGATAAATATAATCTCATAATCGGAGGAGTGCAGTCACGGGATTATGGTGGCATATTCCTATGATTGATTTATCGAATATAATTATTCTATTCGTAAGATAATTATTTATTTGATTTATCGGAGCCGCTGATTATTAGTCCATGGTCCCCGACGTGCCTCCAAATATAGCATAGCTATTCTCGGACATCGAATCCTAATAATATTAATTTAGTTCTTGTTGGACTTTATTAAAACGATATGTGAATTAATTGTTTAGTGAACTATTAAATTAGTTGGGCTAAATAATTAAATATGTGGAAAAGACATTTTCCATAATCTTGGCCCAATTATTGTGTAATGGCAAAATTAATATTGACTAGGTCAACAAGTGAAAATTTCGCCCCCCCCCCCCTTATTATTATGGAACAAGAAATTATTTTCTTGTGTATTAATAAGACATGTGCATAAAATATTTATTGGATAAATATTTATGGAAAGAAATAAAGATAAATATTATTCTAGATTTGTTCTAGAATATTATGGGATTATTTTTATATATTGGATTTATTTATTTTGCATAATAAAATCCTTGGAGGTTAAGTTTGACTCTCCTATATAACGAGAGTTCTCCCAAGCCTAATATACACATTTAAAATTCGACTTCTCCTCTTAGAGAGGAAGAAGAAAATTTTCGGCCAAGGGGAAATAAGAGGGGAAAATCTTGGAGGTTTTTCCGGGTAGCATATCGGGAGGATTTGAGACGAGAATTTCCTTCCACCGGGAGTTGCTTGGATCACACGTACGGAAGATCGTGGTGCTCTTCACATCTTCGTTAGTTAATTCTATTACGGCTCTTCTACTTGGATTTTGAGATCCAAGAGGTATGTTCTACAACCCCCTTGTAGAGTAGATCTAGTTATTTTATTACGTGTAATTTATAGATCTAGATCCTTAAATCGCTTCCGTTGCGGATGGTATTACTAACAAAAACTATACAACAGAATATGAATACATAATGAACTTATCTGTCAAGACACAAGGATGATAATCAAGGTGAAACATCAAGATTATCAGACATGTTCTTACTTATCAGACATGTTCTTACTTATCCATCACAAAGGCAGTTATTATTAATATTAATGGTAAAGTTTTAGGTTTTAGAACTTACCAACATATTCATTGCATTCAGCAAATCGGTACAATTCTGAAAACTTGGTAAATGTGAATGAGCATGGAAAAGTGTAAGGTACTTCATCATGCATTGGCTCAATCAAGTTGTTTGTGGATAAGATCCATTGGTATGCATATTCCCCGATTCTGTATTTTGGGTCTGAGTGTTTCAGTCCAGCATTAGCTATGTATTATCTCTTGAATGGAATCAGCAGTTTGTCCAAAGGCACAATATTTGCATTAAAAGTGACAACTGCAATCCTTGTTCCCTACCCAATGGAATAAGTCAAAACGCATCAAACATATCATTCATCATACATTTTATCATAGAATACAATACATTCAATGTATTTTGAATATTTACCTGCATGTCTGTTAACACGTACTTCTTGAACATTGTTGCCTTGTTTCGTGATTCATCAGTTTTATGTTTTTCAACAACTTGAACTATCACAGTCCAATCTCCAGTAAAAAATGAACTTCCAATGCATTGAAGAGTTTTCTATCTTCTGTTATCTACATCAAGAATATTACATAATTTGGATGCATTATTATACATTATACAGCAGAATATCTAGAACAAAATATATTATGTGCGACATGAAAGCAACAATAATTACAGTATTGCTACAGTCAATCAATTTTAATGAACTTATATCAGGACCTTGTTTGTTTACTTCAGCTTCATTTTGTTTGTTATTTTCGACGTTTGTTCGTTTATATCTCTTTTGCTTCCATTTGGTAATAGCCATATGTTTATTTGTCTTTCATTGTTACAGAATTATTTATCATTGAATGTGAGTCTAATGAAGATTTATCACTTAAGGAATCCATATTTTCACTAAATAGTTGAACTTCCTTTCCACACAAAAAAAAAACAATGAACAATCTACATACAGAACATACAATACTAAGCTGCTATTGCAAAAGTAGCAATGAAGGGAGAGAATAGTATTCAGAAAACAATTTTATTGATAGCATATTGTTGAAGCGCTATAGGAGCAATTCAAGATCAAAAAACGACCTCAACAAATGGTTTCTCTTCCTTGTAGAAAGGCTACGCAATACATATGAAAAAAAAAAACAAAGGTAAACAGAACGGTTAGGGAAAATAAATAAGAAATCCACAAAGAAACAGAATAGAAACAAAAGATGGAAGATGTTTTAAATCATCCAATACTCTAATATAAACTACAGGTAACTTGTATTGTAGTATATTTTTTAGATAGACTAATGAACTAAATTACTTGTGATCTTGTTTTCTTCCTACCAGAATGCATGAATAAGTTCAACTTATCTCACCCTCAACTTACTAACTGACTGGAATAAAGACCATGACTGTATTTGGTCCTAGTGAATCTTTTAGCTGCTCAACATTGAATAGACCACCTGTTCTGATTGATATGCCTATAACTGATTTGTTTAAATAAATAGTCCATATGGGATCTAACTAAATGATTAGGAATAGCATGTGACAACTAATTGCTCTAATCATACATATGTACAACTATAATGCTGCTAATGATGATACCACATGTGGAATAATGAAAATGTCTAAATCATTGCATAATTATTATTACATAAACGACCACACTTAAAAAAAATCTGATTCCAACTAAATTAACTTCTCTGCCAACTGATTCATTGCTTTTGTTCAAAAGTTAGTAACGTGAAACACTTTAATCATTCCTTAATTGGCCTACATAAATATAGTTTTGAAGTCACACCTCATTAGTTATATCTAAAGGTTACTTTAGCTTCAAAAATAAACCAACTTTCGAGTCATGTGGCTCTTTTTCTTAATCAAAAGGTCATAACAAATCCTGGACTTGGAGTGATCTAAAATCATACTAATAAGTAATTTAAGTTCTTGGAGATGTATTAAACCTACCCTAGAGTTGTCTTCCACTATATAGCATATCATAGATTCTATTCCTAAAGGCCGCTTTAAGCAAAACATGAGAACAAAGTGATGTACTTTACATAATGAACATGAGGAGAAAGTAGAATAAAGTAGTCTATATTTTCTTCATATGCATCTTAAGGTTAAGTAAAGACCCGAAGTCCATGAATACATGTATATAAACCCTATTCACTTCACAGTAATTTAATTTTCCCATGTTTATTTTACTTTTTTCTACAGATTTCTTGACCTTCTTATAATAATAGATGTAAGCCAGCAACTAACAAAAGCAAGACATTAATGGTACCAAGAATATATTCATTCATAAGAGTAATTATCCTAAAAATCAGACCTTGTCATACATAATAACTATACAGAACAATACTCAACAGGAATAAATGTCAAGCCTGTTACATGCATTCAATACTAATAAGAACACATGCACTTTCGGTTGAATGCAATGAATGAAATGTAATAAAAGCTGAAGGATACACCTGCAAACGGGGGGAAAGACACTAAATACATCATTTATTATGAAAGGCGAAGAGGAATAGAAACTTACCAGCAAATGAAGAGCAGATGTTTTTTTCCCTAGTGTTCAAGAGAAGAACAGAACGGTTGGATACAAAATTTCTATGAAATTGCTCTATATAATCAGAGAATTGTAGATATAAAAGAAAAAGGAGAAGCCTTTACCCGGATTTAACAAATTTACATTTCTTGATCTGGTGTGTAATTATTGACCCCAAAGCAAAACATTACTTGGACTTGTCCTCCAAAATTGCTTTCCAATGCTCACAATTTATTGAACTTTATTTACAACTTTATTTTGAATTTTTTTTTTTTTTGCATTTTTTTTTTGAACTTCAAAGAAACATATATACACCAATGGGCTCCGAACTTGATAAGATACCATCTCAACTTTTGTGCCAATAATGTCATCCAACTCTTAACACAACTTCCAATGTCGTCACCACAATAATACTTAGAAACTTGCTAAACTTGCGGGACATCACGGGAATGTAGAGCAAAATTAGGCTAAGGGTCGGATATAATGAGGCTAATCACGAATGGCTAGTTTCGAGTGGGGTCTCACCACTCTACAAAGGCTGAGATGGGGACATGTGGAAAATATGTTCGGGAAGGCCATTTGGCTATGGTTGAGTCAAAGAAATGCCATGACCGTCATCCCTAACTCCGACTCCAAACACCTTTCTATTTCGCCTCAAAAGGATATCAAGCCTAAGTTCTAGTTGCTATGGAAGCATGCTTACATGATTGCACAAAAGTTTGCATGTTATCAAAAGATCGGAATATACGTACTCAAAATTCACACTACAATCAAAGATTCACGATTAAAATGCACTTACATGTCACCAAGGTTACTCACTTCATTCAGGTGCTCACTCTATCAATTGTAAAACCAAATCTTTTCACAAAAGGTGGTTTGTTCAACTTTAAATTGCTCGAAAATTTACAAAACTAAGTGTTTCTCAAACATTTAATGACATTACCTTTTGTTGGACTAACTACGTTCCCACTCCCCACTTACGAACTTGCATTGTCCTCAATGTAAAGTGAGTAGTAAGAAAGTAGTTAGGGAAACAAAAGGGAATCAAAACTAGTCAAACCAAGTACCGGGATGCTATAAAATGGAGGGTGGGTGGGCATGAACATGAAAGACAAGAAATGAAATGAAACGCAATCCCAAGTACTAGCAAAGTATCAACCACAATGTAGACACAAAAGGATCATTGGCCACACCGGACCTCACAAAAGAGCAAAAATATTATACTTAACTTTTACGGGCTGCCTCCCGGTAGCGCTTTTGTTTAACGTCGTTTGCTCGACGAGATTATACGGTAGAAGTGATGGAAATTATACAGATTATCGTGAGAGATACCACTAACAATTACTCACATAAGCATGCAATTTCAAGCACAAAAGCCAACCGGAAGATAATGCTTAAGGAATAATAAGAAAGATAGTACCCGTGATTTGCTAAATTTATAGTCTATAGCTAGACTATGCATGGCACATTTCTTTAATGCATGGTTGGTGGGTCATCCTCGCGCACCGTATCTATCTTTTTTATCAATACCGGTCTCCAACATAATGTAGACGAATGCCACCAATCCCAACGATTCTTGAACTTTTCCTTTGATTTTCGAGCTTTTGGTTTGCGAGCCTTCGCTTTATTGCTCACGTATTCTTCAACTACCTAAGAGTTAGTACAATCCACAACAAGGGGACACGATGTGTCCACAAAAGAACATGATTCTAGTGTAGTGTGTGGATATTTCCATGAAGTGTAGATGTTGAAGACAACACGCTCATCATTAACTCCCAAACTAAGCTCTCCCTTACGAACATCGATCGCAGCTCCCACCGTTGCTAAAAATGGTCTACCGAGGATAAGGGGTGTAGTGTACCCTACCTCCATATCCATGACAACAAAATCTATGGGGAAGTAAAATTTATCAACTTTCACTAGTACATCCTCAATGACTCCCTTTGGACGTTTTATGGATCTATCCGCAAGTTGGAGAGTCATCTCCGTACACTTAAGCTTGCCTATGCCAAGTTTCATGAAATCATTGTAGGACATGAGGTTTATGCTCGCACCGAGATCACAAATCACCCTCTTAAACAAAAATCCCCCAATCTCACATGGGATTGTAAATCTCCCGGGGTCCTTAAGTTTAGGAGGAATCTTATGTTGAAGCACGGCGGAGCACTCCTCACTTAGACAAACCATCTCATACTCTTCCAATCGTTTCTTTTTGGATAGTATGTCCTTAAGAAACTTGCCATACGCCGGCATATTAGTGAGTGCTTCGATGAAAGGGATATTAATGGTTATGTGCCGAAAAGTGTCAAGAAAACGTGCATATTTCTTATCAACCTTCATCTTTTTGATTTCCTCTCGAGGGGGATAGGGAAGTGATTCAAGATCAATTAAAGTAGGGTTAGAATGTATACCTCCCTTACCTTTGTCGTTTGATGAATATGGTGAAGCTTCCATGAAAGTTTGTGCATTGGTTGGGCGCCAATTTGGGTCATTTTGCTTTTCTTTCCTTGACTTTTTTATTGGTTTCCTTTGAGCTTGTTGGGTATGAACCGGTGAAGGCTCCTTAGAAACCGTGTTCTCTTCAACATGATCTTTTCTTACATGTTCATTGAATAGAGTTCTTAGATCACTAGCCCTTGGATTCTTCAATATTCTTGGCACCTTCACTTTTTCTTCTTCTTTCTCCACCTCAACATAGTCATCATTTCTCAAGAAACCATCAACAATCTCTTTCTCTTCTTCACTCAACTCTTGTTCCTCAAATTCCTTGTCCAATTTATCTTCAACTTCATTGTTTCCATGAATTTCCACCCCATTACTTCCACAAACTCTCCCACTTCGAGTGTTAATGGTATTGACTTCTCTTGGGTTTCTCTCGGTGTTGCTTGGTAATCCACCCGGTGGTCTACTACTATGTCTCTCGCCTTCCCTAGTCAAAAGGTCTTCAATAACTCTTAATGATGCCTCCATCGTTCTCATCCTCATTTCGTGCCCACTCATAGATGTTTTCAAAGTACCAACCTCTTGGGACATCATACCAATAGAAGTCATCATTGTTTGCATATTGGTGGCTTGAGTAGACACAACTCCCATCAATTTTTCCATCGAAATTTTCAAATGGGAGACATCCTCTGTGGATTGAGAACTTTGTTGAACATGGGCTTGTTGAGTAGGAACTTGTTGGTAAAAAGGATGTGGTTCAAGAACATTGGTGTAAGTGTTGTTCAAATCCCGACGTTGTCTCAATAAACTCATTTCTTCTTGTGTAGGTACATCGGAGTTTGATAATTCTTCGATATGGAAAACACCAAA
The DNA here is from genome assembly GCA_036785695.1 of Gentiana straminea. Lineage (NCBI taxonomy): Eukaryota > Viridiplantae > Streptophyta > Magnoliopsida > Gentianales > Gentianaceae > Gentiana > Gentiana straminea. The sequence goes on from JAVUPR010000022.1 coordinate 4,672,010, forward strand.
TGTCACATCATCGCATTTTTTACGCTTCAACTCTCTCTTTCCCCGCTTGTAATTCATCCATCTTCTTATTCATCACGGCCATTTATTTCAAAATTTCTTCCTCATTCGAAATCTTCACATCCCCAATGGCAACTTCCATTTCACTTGGACCGGGATCCCACAATTTCTCCTTTCTTGTCACTCTTTCAATAGCCTTATAAACATCTTGGGCCGTGCTCATCATAAGTGATCCATGGCATGCCAAATCAATTTGTGCCCTTGACAATTCATGCAAGCCTCTACAAAATAATTGCACTTGCATTTCCAAAGTATATTCATGATTTGGACACGCCCTCAAAAGCTTTTTAAAACGGTCCCAAGCATTGTCCAAAGATTCAATTAAATCTTGCTTGAAATTAGCAACTCTTGCCTTCAACTCCAAATATCTACCCGGTGGAAAGTATTGCTTCAAAAACTCGGTTTGTATATCATCCCATGATTGCAAGTGATGGTGGGGAAGTGACATAAGCCATTCCTTTGCTTGACCCTTCAAAGAAAAGGGAAATAATGCAAGACGGGTAAATTCTTGACAAGCACTATTTTGGAATCCCGTATTGCATATTTCATCAAAGTTATAAAGATGTGAATGCGGGTCATCATGGGTCTTTCCATGGAATTGAGCTCTACTCTCCATTAGACCGAACATATGTGACTTGATTGAAAAGTTTTTAGCATCAATGTGAGGTAGCCGAATAGGATTATGAACTTGATTTTTTCTTTGAGTGGCTTGCTCACAAAGCGGTCTATATTGGTTGGGTGGATTTGGGGGTGGATCGTATGGATATGGTTCATGGGGTGGTGGAGGAATTGGTGGTGGTGGAATTTGTGGATATGGTTCTTGTGGTGGTGGTGGTGGATTTGGATTTTCGGGATTTTGGGCATGGCCTTGGGCACGATTGAGCCCTTGCTCTTCTTGTGCGTCTACAAAGTCCTCATCCATCTCTACTTCTTGATTAGATGACTCTTGTGAAGAACTTTCACCTCGATTAGGCTCTTGGCTTGCTTGACTACCTTTATTTTCGGCTCTCAAACTTCGAATGTAAGTGTTGATATCCGAAAAATATGGAGTGAGAGGTGTCTTGCCTTGTCAAGAATGGGTCATCACCTACAAGATAGAAACAACAATAAAACACACTTGGTGACTTACCAAAGAGGTAAGCACCAAAAACAAAATAGAAATGAGACTAGAAAAAGATTGACTTATTCCCAAGAATTTTCTAGCTAATATGAGTATCAACCGTTACACAATCCCCGGCAACGGAGCCAAAAAGCTTGATCGGTACTTTCTAGGTGTCCAATCTAACCGGCAGTGTACCGGGTCAGTTGTAGCCTAGTAAGGTGAGTCAAGGTCGTATCCACGAGGATTGTGAGGTTGAACACCGAAAAGCTATCATTATCTTGATCTAAGTCGCAAATTTACATGAAAGTAATGTTTTTAGAAATCTACTACTAAAAAGGGTGATAAAATATAAAAAGCCTAGCCAAGACAATGCATTGATCAAGCAAACCTCTATTAGCATCATGGGAATGAACTACCTACCAACCTTCCATTAGTGTTCAAGTGTGTGTAACCGGTGCACTCCTAAGCTAGCAATTTCCCCTCATACGAGTGTATGAAACTACTATATACCTCCTCCTTGGTCTAGGTGTCCTAAACCTAATGAATTGGTATGATAAACACTTGAATGCAATGACAATGTCAATACTCCCCGGATAAGAAATCGAATGCCTCTAGAGGTCGATTTTACCTTCCGGTTCTCCTATTCCTTCTCCCACACCTAATATCTCCTTTCGGTCTCAACTAAGTGTGTGTGTGTTAGTGCTAAGTGATCAATCCAACACCAACAAGCAATTCAACGAAAATAGGAAAAGATATATAACCACAACACATGAAGCTATGAAACATGAACAAACATTCCCAATCAACCAATAGAGATTAAACTATCACAACTACATAATCTTGGCTAGTGTAGAACTAGCCACTCATAACTAAGAACACCAACATGTCAAAATTAACATTCATAGTTACAAGAACACTTAAATCAAAGTAAAAGTAAGAATTTTACCAATCTCAAGCACTGAACTCGAAGATGGTGACCTTCATTCGACTCAAGAAGCTTTAAAGGAGTTGGACACAAAACTGACAATCTTGCCCCAATCAAAGTAATCTAGAAATCAAACTAAGAATCCTTAATATTACAATGATAATAAGAGCTAAATTTGTGTTAAATTTCGGCTAGGAGAGCCCCTTGGGGCGTGGGGTGCCACCAAGAGAGGAAGATAGTGGAGAAGATGAAGTTGGGGTGGAATGAATTGGGGAAATTCGATCTAAAAATGATATTTTATGCTGAAAATCTGCTTTTTCCGACGCTTGGCGTGCGCCACAAAAGGTCTGGCGCGCGCCAAACGTCACTGTAGCTATTCAGAGAGTTTCACTCCAAATTGCCAATTTCACAGTAGCTCAGAAAAATCGCCATAACTTGAGTTTAGAGCTCCAATTGTTGCCATTCAAATTGCGTTGGAAAGTTCATTTCATCATCTACAACTCTCATTCAGAAGTATTCTCTAGAAAATGCCTCTAAGATGGGTCAAATGTCTGTTGAATGTATGTTACGGTAAAAACGCAAAAGACAAATGACCCGTTTGAACCCATAAGCTTCCGGTACACTCTTCTACCCATCAAAATCAACACGTGGAGTCACTTGGGGTCTTGGTTAACCTATAATTCTTCAATACAACACCAAAATACCAAGAGTAAACCCGACACGATGCTCCGGTTACTATAACCGGTACAAAACTATCAAAACATGATATTTTATATAATAATTACTATCTACACATTTGGATGAAACTAAGCAAATAATGACTTGAATTGATACAAGAACATCAATAAATACATGAGAAATAGGGATAAAACATCGTGAAATGCATCAACTAGTTGACTCACATCAGGATGCGTGGACGTATTTCATGCTTCAAGTGAAAATGGTAATCGGGGAACGTGATAACTTGGTGTTCGTATCAGACAGAGGGGCTGGCATCATTGGAGCTGTTAGAGATGTATTTCCAAATGCTCACCATGGTTTTTTCTACCACCACATTGTCATGAACCTCAATAAAAAATTTGGAACCACGGGATATTGTCCATACACTTTCTGGGAAGCCGCGTATACATTTTCAAAAACGTGATTCGCAATAACGTTTCAGCAGTTAAAAGAGCAGGATAAAGATCTAAACAATAGAGTATCTAGTTATTTGGAGGCTATTGGATTTCCTTACTGGGCACGACCGCATTTTCCGGGGACACGTTACGCAATAATGACAAGCAACAATGCTGAAAGTTTTAACAACGTGATCAAGGATGCACGTAAGTTGAGTATCATGAATCTGTTTGACCACATTAGGGGAACGTTGCAAGATTTGCATTGTAAGATGAGAGAAACTGCATTGGCGTGTCGCACAGTGTTAGCCCCTGAAGCCGAAAAATTCTTGACTGAAGTTCCGTATGCCAGAAGAACCTTCACACTGAAGGCAATCGACCGGGACGAGTTCCAAGTTAGAGACAATGATACTAGCGTGAAGGTAAATATGGATAAATGGACGTGTTACCGCGGAGAGTTTCAGGGACTCCAGATGCCTTGCGTACATGCTTGCACTGCTATAAGTGAGCATTGCGAGAGTCCGTACGATTAATGTTCTAGGTACTACAAAGCTGAATGTTTCCAACGTATTTATGAAGGATGCGTATACCCCGTTCCAGTCGAGGATGATTGGATTGTTCCCGATTCAATTAGAAATCAGCGTATTCTGCCTCCTGAGCCTAGAATGAGCGAAGGAGGGGAAACACAAAGAACGGGAGCGAGGCGGGGCCGACCCAGGATCCTCAAGATTGCTTCTCAAGGTGAGCCTCTTGGCGGTAGGACCAGTAGGTTGCCTAATGACAGGATAGTCCCAGGTTCCGGTATGCGTTGCTCGCTGTGCGGGAACACCGTACACAGAAAGCCTAAATGTCCATTTCATATAGTGGTTGGTCCTAATTTATACCGTCATTATGTTCGTCTTTTATTCATGTTTTTTTAGTATTATCTAAACTTATTGCGGTGTAATAGCTATTTTATATTATTTAGTATTATCTCAAGTCGTGTAAGTTTTTATAATATTTTGAATATTATCGTGAAAATCTTATATGTTTTTTTTTCTTTTTATTATCATCTTATATGTAAGTTTTTATAATTATTTTGTATTTCTTTAACGAATCTAATGGAAAGATTCTAAAATGCATTGTCTTGTCTAGTCTACTCTCTCTAGTCCATAGCTCTATGTGATCACATTATTTTTCTTTAAGATGGAATAAAGTTACGGGCTTTGTTGAAGTTGCATATTTTGGTTTATGATTTCGGTTTTTGTTTCTTCTTAAAATTGAAGATAATGGATGATCTTCCAAGAACACATGGGGTGGTTTTCCCATCTCTGGTAGAAGGGACTATCACATTGATATGCAGAGAAAGAAATCAAGAACCTCCAAATCAAGAAGTAAGGCAAATGTTAGCAGCATTGGGCGAAAAAGAAGCTTATGCAATGGTCGAAGTAAGAAGTAAAAACAAACAATTATTGTGTAATTGTCGAAGAAAACGTAGTGGATAGGAAATGATAAGTAGTAAAAGCAAACCTAATTTACAACATAAAAAGAAAGAGTAATGATACATTGGCTTACTCACGGGGCTTACAAACATAAAAAGAAAGATTAATGATACATTGAGATAACATTAAGATGACGCTTAAATAAACCAAGGAAACACTTTTATTGAAAGGAAACATAGACATGTATGTAACTCGACAACTCATATATGTAACTCAAATAAACCATGGGTGCGTATTAAAGATGATAGGGGAGGTTTCGCAAACAATGTCATCCTCGTCATACTCCGGTACGTGAAAATCTCTTACGAGAGCCGTGATAAGAAATGGATAATAGATGTAACCATCACCATGTGTGCTAAGCGATATCTGACGAATCCTACCAATGATAACGTCCAAAGTCAACTTCATGATTGAGAACCGCGTACACAAAAGCATACAAATCACTGCTTGGTTCAACAGTGTGTATAGTACCATAGATGCTATTGGCGAACCATTAGATCATAACACGCACCCATTCGGCAGGCATTTGACGGCGAATATTTCGACGTCGCATTGTATCAACGTTGTTGATGTCGAGCATTTCGACTTCACGTACACCATAGTAGTTATTGATCCATCTCGGTTCAAAATGGACATCTACTCCACGCAATGTGTGCACCCCTGATGCTATGGGAGTTCTTTCCACAGTTACGTTTGACCTTACAACTGTGTAGAATTCACGAACAATTGATCGATTCATAGTCGATATCGGTGCGGGGATAGTTGCGAGCCGCTCCAATGACAATCTACGTAAGAGACCCGACTTCTTGGTCAGTAGACTCTCCCATACAATTCTCCTCTCAGTGACAACAGCTCTACCTTCAAAGACCAAAACCCAATTTATGTTCTTGATATGTTGTGAACCGAGTTAACATTGTCTGCTCGTCATAGTTGTGCCCTCCACCCATCAAAAAACACAGGTTGATGCAGAGGATCATCAAAAATAGGTTCAATTTCATGCCACTGCGAATGAGGAGAATACACAAGGGAATTCGGTTCAGACATTGTGATTAAGGTGAAGTAACATTGAGGGTTATACATGGGTAGTGTAAAAGGTCATGGTATATATAGAGTTGTCGTTAGGGTGTAGGTTGTGTTGACATCGAGTAAGAGGCAAAAAATCATTTCATGTGAGTCATCAATTAGGTCATTGAAAATTTCCACAGCATCATCCCAAATTGCACGGGATCGTAGAATTCACACCGACCTTCTCAATCAATGCTTGTTTTGACTAGTCATGATGTTCAGTCGATGTCGTACGTCGTAAGGGTCATAGGGTGCAGAGTTAGTATTGTCATTGATTCAGTGACACGTCTTTTCATGTGAGTCATAAATGGTTAGGTCGTGCTAAATTAGGAACTGTCCAAAATTTACACGGGATCGTTGGAATTCACACGAGTCATAATGCACACCGACCTTCTCAATCAATGCTTGTTTTGACTAGTCATGTTGTCCCGTCGATATCGTACGTCGAATGAGTCATTAGGGTGGAGAGGTAGTATTGTCATTGATTTAATGACACGTCTTTTCACGTGAGTCATCAATGATTATGTCGTACTAAATTAGCACGGAACTGTCCAAAATTTACACGGGCTCGTTGGAATTTGCACGAGTCATAATTCACTCCGACCTTCTCAATCAATACTTGCTTTGAATAGTCATGATGTCCAGTCGTTCATCGTATGGGTCATTAGGGTGCAGAGGTAGTATTGTCATTGATTCAGTGACACGTCTTTTCACGTGAGTCATCAATGGTTAGGTCGTGCAAAATTAGCACGGAACCGTCCAAAATTTACACGGGATCGTTGGAATTCGTACGAGTCATAATGCATACCGACCTTCTCAATCAATGCTTGTTTTGACTAGTCATGTTGTCTAGTCGATGTCGTACGTCGTAGAGGTCATTAGGGTGTAGAGGTAGTATTTTCATTGATTCAGTGACACGTCTTTTCATGTGAGTCATCAATGGTTAGGTCGTGCTAAATTAGCACGGAACCATCAAAAATTTACACGGGATCGTTGGAATTCGCACGAGTCATAATTCACATAGACCTTCTCAATCAATGCTTGTTTTGACTAGTCATGATGTCCAGTCGATGTCGTATGTCGTAGGGGTCATTAGGGTGCATAGGTAGTATTGTCATTGATTCAGTGACACATCTTTTCACGTGAGTCATCAATGGTTAGGTCGTGCTAAATTAGCATGGAATCGTTCAAAATTTACACGGGATCATTGGAATTCACACGAGTCATAATGCACACCGTCCTTCTCAATCAATGCTTGTTTTGACTAGTCATATTGTCCAGTCGTACGTCGTAAGGGTCATTACGGTGCAGAGGTAGTATTGTCATTGATTCAGTGACACGTCTTTTCACGTGAGTCATCAATGGTAAGGTCATGCTAAATTAGCATGGAATCGTTCAAAATTTACACAGGATCGTTGGAATTCGCACGAGTCATAATTCACACCGACCTTCTCAATCAATGCTTGTTTTGACAAAAAAAAGTTTATATATTGACCAATTCTTTACCAAACCATTCATCTCTCTCATTTCTCGTTTATCTTTCTCAAATAATCTCTTTTTAGTGTTCCTTTCAATGGCTAACCCGCATGCTCCTGTGTTCATTCCCAATGAAAAAATTGATTTGTTGTTGGACGAGCAGTCTCTCATAAGCCGTTTCACAACAGAGGAGGAGAGGCATGAGTACGTGACTAACTGGATGGCAAGAGTTGTTGTTCTAGAGAGACGATTGAATATGGAGATTCTACCTAGTTTGATCAGCAACTTGTTCCGAGGTAACAGGTGGCATGGTGTCCCCTAAAGCCCATTAAGCTTTCATCACATTAATCGGTCTATTGTGCGTGAATTCTACACTTGTGTAGCCACGACAGAGCTCAATGAACGGTGCGCCACAGTGCGAGGCGTTCACGTCATTTTGAATAATATGCCATTCCAGAATATCCTCAGGGTTTGGATTTATTTCTATTTCTGGATGTTCCTGAACTACTACAGCGTGACATGCCTGTTTTATTGGGGGAGACGCATCTGTGGGAACGTGTGATGCCTCAGCGGCTGCTGGTCCCAGAGAAGGGTAGAACTATAGTCAGAGGGGGGGTGAATGACTATAGTGAAGTTTCAAAAACTTTTCTTGTGATTAAAAGATTTTGGGCAGCGGATAAGTCCCTTCTTTCTAGACTGTTTCAAAGCAGTTTATACATTCACAGATATAGGGTATAACGTAGGCAATTAAATGAGTGCAGTAAAGTAAATTGCAGAAAGTAAATTGACACAAGGCTTATAGTGGTTCAGGGTGGTGTAATCCCTTAATCCACTCTTCTCCTGTGATGATTGGAGGAATTCACTATTGTTTTCACAGATACAATAGTAAGATTGTCCTTGACTTCCCAAGCTTCACAATCTACAAGACTATCACTCATTGGCTGCAACAGCTTCAGTGATTCAGTCTCTTTCACAACTCCTTGAGATCAAATCCTTCAGCATCTATCACAAACACAACTCCTTCTCAGATGACTTCTGATTCAGTTGCTTCAGTTTATTGTGAATGAGACTCACAAGCTTGATTGATCAATCTCAGTGCTAAATATAAAATTGTAGTTCTGATGTCTGAGTTGATCTCTAGATGAATCCTTGTAAGTTCAGAGAGAAGGCTTTTCAAATTGACAGAGTTTCTGCTTGGTTTTCTTTTTCTTGATCGTTATTTTTATCTATCTGTCAATGCCTTCTATTTATAGCCTTGAGTATCCTTGATTTGAAATTCCGTCCGTTGGCTATATTAATGAGGGGAATAATCCTTGATTTTATTCTTGATTCCCCCTTAATTACATTCTCCTTGATTTCAGTGATCTGATTTTTCTTCAAATGTATAGCCAGAAAATCCGTCCTTGATTGATCCTCTATTGATTGTGCATTAAATGCATGATCCTCTCGAATCTTCATCGTATTTCAATTCGTTCGATAAGGATTACTTCACCGTTCTGCGAACGGTCGAGTGATCCATCGACTTTGCCGTTTAGATCTTCCTTCTTGTTTTTGCCTTCACTTAGCCGAAAGTCGGTTTACTCTGCCGATTCATTGTTTCCTTCATTACTTTAGTTTAAGGAGAATCTTTGTACTTCACTGATCATTGGTTTGGGTGAGATCAGTGTACACCATATTTGAACATTAAGTTTCATCACTTGAACCATAACTTAGACTTATCCAAGGTCATCACAGACTTCCTTGGTTATAAGTCATACCATTAAGTCTTCATTGCTTCTCTGCATGTACTTGGCTGGCTTCACTCTGCCGAATGTATGTTTTACTTTGCCGTCCTACCAACTAGTACAATACTTGTCTGACTTAACTTATACAATATGTCAGACTCTAAGTAAAGACTTATACAGAGAATTCTAACTTATTTCAGGCTTGCTATAACAGCTAGTATGGCCATCATCAAAACATAATAAATGTTCCTAACAATTTCCCTTTTTTTGATGATGCTAAAACCCTCATAAGCCTGAACATAAGTAAGCCAAATTTTTCATAATAATTCACAGAATAAAACTCAACAATTTTATTCATCCATTCAAGGGCCGTAAGTTCAAAATTTATTCAAGTGTTACAACTACATTTTGCTTACATTTTGCTTAATTCAGCCTTGTACCTTTTGAACTTTGTGGTTTGGACTTCTTCCATATCTTTCCAGTCAATCTCAGGGAACTTCCACTTCCAGTATGCCATAGCAGTATATTCAGATATCCCCTTGAATACTTTCTTGGCAAAGAGTCTGTTGAAATCTGGCATAGTCTCATTTGCCCTAGGTTCTCCAAAGTGCTTCTCAAGTCTCTCCCTAGCTTCAGCAATTTGTGAGTCAGCAAACTTGAGACTTTTGTAGAGACTCCACTACTCCTGTTTGTCCATTCTTCCCATAGGATTGAAGAATTTTACCATATAGTTGAAGTCTTCTTGCTGTTCAATTGGCAAGTCTTCTGGTCCTTTTGCAGAAAGTGGTATGGCTGAACTAGGTTTGCTGTTGGTTTGTTTTAGAAGTGCAAATTCTTTCTTGACATTATTGTAGAGTTTGGCCATATCAGTTCTCATCCTTTCATCCTGATAGCTTAGCCAATCAGCCCATGCTTCATCTTGTGAAAAATGAGGATAAAGTCCTTCATGTACTCTGAAAAATTCTCTTACATGGTCCAGTACATCTGCTTCATATTCTGGTTTGCTTTTGTGACCGGTGTACGTTACGTGCCCACGGTGTAAGCTTGGAGGCTGCTTCTGCCTCTCTTTGGTGTTACCTCTGGTGCTAAGTCTGTGTTGACTTGCTGATCCTCTTTGTTGGCTAGATCCAAGTATTTGCTGATTACCGGATCTGTCTCTGTCATCATCTCTTCTTTGCATAGGATGAGGAAATCCAATGCAGGGTTCATTGAGGGCTTTTTCTCTTTCTTCTCTAGCCCTCATTTGTTGTTCCTCTACTTTATTTCTGATTCTGATTTCTCTGTCCCTTGCTCTCATTTGTTCTTCAGTGAAGTTTGGGGGTCTAATAGTTGATCCTTCAGGCTTATCCTGATTTCCCCCCTTTTTGGCAGCATCATCCCTCTGCTGGAGTAAAATGCTATTTGTGGCCTCTGCCGTCCCAATCAGAGAGTCCAGCTTTGATTCAATGGAAGTGAACCTATTGTCATGACTGATCAGTTTCTCAGTGACACTGTGGAATCTTGTGCCAAATGCCACTGCCATAGAGTCATTTTCCTGAGAAATGTGTTGCCTGAGACCTGCAAGATTGTTTGTGATGTTAATATTGAGTTGTCTCATCAGATCTCATTGGCGTTGCACAACAATGTTCTGTGACTCAATGTATTCAGCAATTGCCTCAAATTTTCGCTCAATGGAGTAGCTTTTGTCATTGAATGCCGAAGTCATGGATCTGAGGTGCATGGCTTGCTGCTCTAATTCTTCTGCCAGCAGATCAGCTGCTTTTTCAAAGGTTTCATTTGAGATACCAGTGGCCAGCTGAGAGAGTCTGTGCCGGATGTCAGCTGGTTCTGGGTCTGTTTGCTGTCCTCTGTCTTGATGCTGAGTCACATCTACATTGACATCCAAATCGTCAAGAATTTGGGTAGATGTGTATCTTTGGTGTAGCTTGAGCTGCTATTCCTCCTTGCTCTGTGCTGGGGATTGCCTTGACTGGAGTGGCAGCGGCTGAGCCGGTGTCCACTATGTTTGTGCCGTCAGCCGGAGTTGCAGCAGATAGTGGTTGTCTTCGCTGGTGTTGTGGACTTGTTAGATGCATGTGACTGTAGAAAAGTTTTTAGAGGAATGTTATCATCAATTGCATCCGGTGTAGAAGTAACCTCTTCTCCTTGTTTGCCATGATCATCAGCATGATGATCATCATTATCATTGTCATCCTGATCATCTCCATCATCTTAATCAGTATTGTCATCACCATCTCCACCATCTTTCGAGTCATCACTGTGTCCGTCAGATATATGGGGCAGTTTTGCCTTTGCTGCATCAACCATGTCCCAGAGAGGAGATTCATCAAGTACACCAACCAGAGTGGTGATTCCCAGAAAGTTAAAGAGCCATGCCTCCTCAGCAAGCATGCGTTCCGAATCTAGAAGCTGATTTCTGGAATCACCTTCTTTCCATTCAAGATATTCGCAATTCGATCATCAATATCGTTTGCAGACATATGTGCGGGTTCTTCTGGAGATTCCTCATCATCTCCAGTCTCTCCTGTAACTTCCTCATTTGGAGGTTGTTGATCCTCACTTTCATTTTCTTCTTCTTGTTGTTCTGCCTCAACATCAGAATCTTCTTCTTCTTCTTCATCGATTAATTTTCCAAAGGCCGTCTTTTCCAGATTGCGGTGAACCTTTTGCTTCTTTCTTTGACTGGAGGGATGAGTTGTGGTTTTCTTTCTCTTCCCTCCTCCGACTTGCTTTTGCTGTTTAACATAGGTAAACATGACCTTGGACTCATGCAATTTGTGAAGTTGTACAACAGGGACTTTGAGGCATTTCATCAGATAGTGTAACTGAATCCCATACGACTTTTTCACCCAGAATTGTCCTTTCTTTGTCTTTCCTTCTGTTGTCCCATTTTCGGCCGCTTTTACTTCACTTTGGATTTGTTCTTTGATTCTTAAAAAGAAGTATTTTGCCCAATTGAACTCCAGATTGTTGTAGATGATTCCTATTAGCCGCATTCTGATTTCTGTCATAGCATTATTTGCTCCCAACTTTCCTTCAATGCTTTTGCCAATTAGGGCACTGAACTCACTGAATGGTTTCTTTAAAGCGAATCTAAGACAATTGACCTTCTTAGACCCTGGGTTTGCCGTTTTGGCGATTGTCGGCCAGAAATCATCCAAGTTTTGTGGTACCAAGGTCACTTTTGCTTGACCCTTATTTGAAAGTTTAAGATGTTTTCGAATTACCTTTTCTATAATGACCACTTCTTTGCCATTGACGGATGCAACAATCTTGTCTTCTTCCCACTCGTCACCTTCTTCAGCAAGGAGCCCATATACGTATTTTACAGATTTCCAGAAGGAGGTGAGATTTTCATAGCAAACTTCGGTTATTGGAGGATTTAGAAAGATTGATAATTTTAGGTTTTTGCATCCTGCTGCCAATCGTTTTGCTTCTTCATCATTTCCGCATAGTTTTAAGTAGTGTTCTTCTTGGAAGAATGATCCAGTGGCAATCGATTTTTCATACCCTGCTTGGGTGTTTGAGGAGGATGAAGCCATTGTTATGGATTGATGTTTAGAGAGGAATACTTCGAGTTTTCAGAGAGAATCAAAAGTAGGGCTTGTAATTTTGCAAAATAGTGTAAAGATTTCTGAAAATTTCTAACTGTAGTTTATATAGGATGATTTGGGTAGTGTGAACGTGGTTTGAATATGGAAGGATTTTATGACATAATGGCGTGATTTTGTGTATGTAAATCGCGATATTCGAGTGAAGTGGGGGAGTGGATTGAGGTAAGTAATGATAGGGCCCAGAAATCGAGGCGTTTGTAATTCGACAGATAATATGGTTACCTCTATGATTATATGTTGATCTCCACGTATGTAATCATCCACAGAATAATATTCCATAATTCCTTTATTCTACACGTGTATAAAGGTTGATTATGTTCACACTTTAATTTACCCATGATTCCAATCTTTATTTCGGTGAAGTGCCTTGGCTGGCCATTTAGCCGGTGTGGTGACTCTTTCACTGAGCCGCTTTATTTGACTGTTCCTGTTGGAAATAAAATTTTATGTTTTGATGATAATTCATCTTATTTATTATAATGTTATCTTAACCCCATTGATGAAGTCGAAGCAAAATTTGTTATAGTGGAAAGCTAAAAGATGTCTAGAAGCGAATGTATAAGATTTATTAGAGTCGATCTTTGTATAAGTTACATCGGACAAGCACGTAATTGATAGTGTCGTAAAGCGAAAACTCGGGAATCAATTAGAAAAGCCGGAAATCATCAAGACAAACAACCGACTCGAATACATCTACCGAAGAAGGTAAGTTCGCCGAGAGTTACGGACTCGGTTGGCTTATCTTGAAGAATGAAGAACTGAGGGACACAGACTCAGTTATTGAAGAATGAAAAACTGAGGGCACAAACTCAGTTATGAAGATTACAAGTCAAGACTATAAAGTTAGACTACAAGCAAGATTGTGGTGACCTGAACTGACTTTATGGATCTTGTATGAAGACCTAAGAATCATAAGGACAATGAATTCTTAGATGATAAATATATCATGGTGTACTCTGATTAAGTCAATTATAATCAGATGAAAACTGGAGTACTGATTTTTGAAGAAGAATAAAATCTCAGTTAATGCTCCAAGTCAGTTAGGAAACTAACAGATGAAAAACTGACAAGGAAACTCAGTTTTATAAGTCAGCCATCCAACAAACTGAAAGTACAATCGAACGTTGTAAAGAAAGAAAATTCATTGGATGAATCACTGACACAGCAGGAACGGTCAGAAAATATAACCGTTGCAAGATATACGTTGATACAATTCAAATCAAAGTCAGATGAACGTTGGACTTCACACTATAAATAGAAGACTTTGCACAAACAAAATATACAACATATACAAGAATCAACAAGCAATTTGTGCACACTATTTGAATTGTCATCATCACTGAACTATAACAAGATCATATCTAGTATTTCTTCAAGTGTTCAAAGCTACAAAGAATTTATCAAGAATTCAACACTCTGAAGAACCACAAACAAGAATCAATTTATTTATTCTCAGCCCAACTTTGATTCTATTTCAAAGGTTTAGGCGTGAAGCAAACCGGGAAGGTTTTGTCAAGGACAGTTGTGACAAGCAGTCGGGTAGACTGTGTTTGTGGTGGTTGCTGGTGAAGAGGCAATCCTACCCTCTAAGGACCAGTGGTTCAAACAATTAAAGAGCAGCAATCCTACCTGTTCTACAAGTGTTTAGATAGTGAAGCTAGGGATTAGCCAAGGACTATTGTTTAGGACTTTTTGTAACAGTTCACCTCAAGAAGTTCTAGTGGAATTTTCCTCCGCACCACAGGGGAAGAGAGGACGTACAGGATTACACCACCTGGAACCTCTATAACATCCGCCTTACTTACTTTACGCATTTACTTACTTATTTAGTATTTACTTACGAGCATTGTGATACTTGATTGTTATACATCTCACGAGTCACAACCGACATTCACCGAATTCGAGTTCACAACACTCGTTTTCATAACGAGAACAACAAGATCAATTTAAAGGCTAAAATTATATCCGCTGCCGGTTGACTCGGTTTCAGCTTAAGTCAGTTTGATTTAATCTCAGCTTAGTCAGCTCAACTCCACACAAGTTTTATCTGAATCCTAATTTGTTTAAAATCAAGTTTTTGGTGACAAGTTTATTCACCCCCCCCCCCCCCCCTCTAAACTTGTGTCAGCCTTTCCAAGGGACCAACAATTGGTATTAGAGCAAGGTTTCTTTAACCAAATATCATTTGCTCGTTATCCTCTAGTTGTTCTTATTTGAAAGCTAAAATTTTAAATTAGTCTACAGTCAATCTTCACTCACTCACAATGGATAACAATCAATATGCAAGACAAATGCTTATGTGCAACATGGACAGATTTGACGAATACAAACGTCGTATGCAGGCATTCCTAGCGGCTACTCATGATGAAATGATGGATGTACTCACCGATGGACCAATCCGGATCACCTACATGCAAGCGAAGGTGACGGACAAGTTCGAGTTCCAAAACCCAAATCTGAATGGACCAGTGATGATCGCAAGCGAAACAATCTCAACAATGTTGCCATGGACTTTATCCTCAGAACCCTTGACAGCAACATGTACTTAAAGGTGAAAGAGTGCACAACTGCCAAAGAAATGTGAGACAAACTTCAGTTAGTTTGTGAAGGAACAGATTCAATCAAGGAAAATAAAATTTCCGTTGCAAAGCAAAAGTTCGAGAATTTCAAGATGAAATGCGGAGAAACCATTGATCAAATGGAGACAAGATTCGGTGCTATTATGGATGAACTAGATCTACTCAAGATTGAATACTCAAAGAAAATCATCAACACCGAATATTGAAGGCATTGCCAATGTCTTTGGAAAATGAAGGTCAACTGCTATGGAAGAATCCGAGAAGACTTGATGTAGAAGATTCATTCAAGATCTTTTCAGATCTGAAAGCTTATGAATTCAGTGAAGATTTCACAACCACAGCGGCAATAATCAAAGCTCTGGAAGAACCAAAGACCACAGCACTTTCAGCAGCATCAAATGAGATTCAAGAAAACTCATCTAACAATATTCATGAATTGGATGAAATGGAAGAACAAATGGCTCTAATGATGAATAGAATTCGAAGAATGAAGAGTGGACATCCAAATCACTCAAAAGTTCATCAAAAGGACTCTCGAGAAAAGAAAAGATGATGAATACCTCTGTTTCAGTTTGCAAGAAACCAGGACACTATAAAGCCGAATGTCCAGAATCGATCAAGAAGACACCACCAAGGAGAGTTGGTAGAAGAGCACTTCTTCTTTGGAGATGAATTAGATTATGAAGCCGGTACCGAAAGATTATCGGATGATACGGCTTTAATGGCACACATGGAAGATCCAAATGAGGTATGTGAATCAAACTCTAAATATTCCTCGGCTCGATTTCCATGATGAATGCATGTTCTTCGACTGCTGACTCCAATCCAAAAAATCTAGAATTAGAAGAAACTCTTGATGAATTGATGAATCAGCTGGTAACCATACAAGCTGGTTATGAATCAATCAAAGCTGAGAAAGAAAGTCTAATTCTTGAAGTTGAAAGATTGAAGTCTGAACTAAAAATGTTGAAACTGACTAAAAATGATAAATGAAAGATTCAACATCGATCTCATCGCATCGACGAGCAAAGAATCGAATCGTTTGCTCAATCAAGTTCAATTACTGGATTCAAATCAGGAAAACCATATGGAGACAAAACTGGGTTAGGATTTGATACACAGCAATCTTCGAAGAATGGAACTAGCAAAGCCATCTGGTGAGTACCAAAACTGGTATTAGGTTTGTAGTTGAGCAAGTTCCACAAACTGAGAAAATTTCTGAACCAGTAAAGCCAGTATCACACAGGATAAATCAGTTTTCTAAGAAGACAACGGTATCTACCTACAAAACTAAATCAAATGGTAGACCAGCTGTATTCAATAGAAACCGACACGGCAAATCAACTGCCAGATCCACAAAAACCAATGAAGTCAGGAACTAGAAAAATTACAATCAAAACAAATCCAAGAATGTCAATCATTCAAAGATTCACACATTCAGGGGGAAAGGAAGGTTGTATCCCTCTGATGATGATTGGAATTTTACTGAATTTGTTATTAAAACTAATAATGACAATCATTCCAGACCGAAACTTATCACAAGTTTCAGTCCAAAACTCAGCAGAGGACTAATCTCAGTTCTCAGCATAAGTCACAGTACAAAGGTCAGTATAGACCTCTGTACAGAAGGAATGATGGTTACCACTCCAGCTTTAATAACAAAAATCAACATGGAAACAAATTACAGTCAGAAGATCGAGAAATCATATAAATAAGACACAGTCCAAACATAGATGCTATGGGAGTGTGGCTTACATATATGAAAACAAGTGCAACAATATCCGAAGAATTCCAAAAGGATATATTCCCAGAGTTGTACTGACAACTGACCCTCATGGACCCAAACTGAGTTGGGTACCTAAAAATTTTTAATTCTCACTGCAGGATATATGGTACTTTGACAGTGGTTGCTCTAGACACATGACAAAGAGCAAAGACTGTCTCAGTAATTTCGTTGAAAAGAATGGACCAAAAGTTAATTTTGGAAGTAAAGATAAACCAGGTTACACCAGAGGTTTTGGCACCTTAATCAGAAATGGACTTACAATCAAGAATGTATCCTATGTAGAAGGACTACACTACAATCTACTCAGTACAAGTCAATTTTGTGATATGGGATACAAAGTTACTTTTGATAAAGATTTCTGCGTTGTCATCAGCGAATCAGCTTATCAAGTTGTCCTAGCCGGAAGAAGGAAGGAAAATATGTATGTGGTAGACTGGACAACAGCCGTCGTTGAAACTTGTTTGCTTGTGCACACCAAATCAGAAATCAGTTGGCTGTGGCACAAGAAACTGAGTCATCTCAACTTTGATGACATCAATACACTTGTTAAGAAGCAGCTAGTCATTGGATTACCGAGAGATATCATATAAGAAGGACAACTTATGTGATGCATGTCAACGGGGAAAACAAACAAAGGCAAGTTTCAGACCAAGTCTCGGCATTCAACAACCGGACATCTAAAATTGCTACATATGGACTTATTTGGACCTATTACACCAATCAGTATCAGTGGAAAGAAGTATACATTGGTGGTAGTAGATGATTTTTCAAGATACACACGGGTCATCTTTCTAACCAAGAAAAGTGAAACCAAGCAAAAACTCACGAGAACTTCTTAAGAGACTTCGAATCGAAAGGAGTTTCGGTTGTAAAGATAAGATCCGATAAAGGAACCGAATTCCTCAACAAGTGTGATTATTGAATATTGTGAAGAAAATGGTGTTTTACACCAACCGTCGCCACAGAACACCTCAACAAAATGGTGTAGGCCGAAAGAAGAAACGAACGCTCAAAGAAGTTTGGAAGAACTATGATCTGTGAAGCTAAACTACCTGAAAGATATTGGGCAGAAGCAGTAAACACAGCTTGTTACACTCAGAACAGAGCTCTCATGAACAAGAGACATGAAAAGACTCCTTATGAAATTTGGAATGGAAGAAAACCAAATGTTTCATACTTTCATGCGTTTGGAAGCAAATGTTTCATACACAATAATGGAAAAGATCAACTTCACGTTTTTCAACCCAAAGCTGATGAAGGAATTTTCCTAGGATATTCAAGTGTCAGCAAAGCATTCAGAGTATTGAATAAAAGGACACTCAAGCATGAAGAGTCAATACATGTAGTATTTGATGAACCAAATTTTCCTGGTGAAACAACTGAAGACCGACCAGAACCAGTTCCTCAGTCTCAGTTACCAATCACACCAGAACCTGTTTTAGTTGATGTTGGAAGACTACAAATTTCAGAATGTTCAGATCAAGATCACCTCGGTTTCCAACTACTCAACCACTTGAACAACATCAATCGACTCAATTGAACAAACTCAAGAACCAGTTTTTGAAGAATCAGTTGAACAAAGTACAAATCAACCAATACAAACTCACACACATCAATGGATGAGAGACCATCCTGAAGAACAAGTTATTGGTGACACTCAAACTGGAGTTCGAACAAGACATCAACTGGATGCGATGATAGCATGCTTTCTATCTCAATCGGAACCTAAAGAACTTGAAGAAGCCTTGAAAGATCCAGACTGGATATTGGCTATGCAAGAAGAACTAAATGAATTTGAGAGAAATCAAGTATGGGAAGCTGGTAGATAAACCAGTTCATGTCAATATCATTGGAACCAAATGGGTTTTCAGAAATAAACTTGATGAAGATGGAAATGTCATAAGAAACAAAGCCAGACTTGTAGCCAAAGGATACTCTCAAGCAGAAGGCATAGATTTTGATGAAACTTACGCACCAGTCGTAAGACTAGAAGCAATCAGACTTTTTCTTGCTTATGCAGCTCACAAGAAATTCAAAGTCTATCAAATGGATGTTAAAAGTGCGTTTTTGAATGGAGTTCTTGAAGAAGAAGTGTATGTTCAACAACCACCTAGATTTGAAATCAAGGATCAAACCGATAAAGTTTTCAGACTAAGGAAAGCTCTTTATGGACTTAAACAAGCACCAAGAGCTTGGTACGAAACTCTGTCTCATTTTTTAGTAGATAACGGATTTATCAAAGGAACAATCGACAAAACATTATTCAGGATGAAGAATGGAGAAGATACTCTACTTTTTCAAATTTATGTTGACGATATCATCTTTGGATCAGAAAATGAACAGCTATGTGAAAATTTTGCAAGTTTAATGAAAAGCAAATTTCAAATGAGTATGATGGGAGAATTAAATTATTTCCTAGGATTGCAAGTTAAACAGCTAGCTGATGGAATCTTCATTCATCAAACCAAATATACAAGAGAACTTATCAAAAAGTTTGGTATGGAGAAATCTACTGGAATCTCTACACCAATGGGAACCAACATCAGACTAGATGAAGATAAAGAAGGTAAAGATGTTGATCAAACACTCTACAGAAGGATGATTGGAAGCTTACTCTATCTTACAGCAAGTAGGCCAGACATATCTTTTACTGTCGGTGTTTGTGCAAGATTTCGATCAAGACCAAAGGAAAGCCATCTCACAAGTTGTGAAGAGAACCTTAAAATATCTAAAAGACACGGATGGAGTTGGTATTTGGTATTCGAAAGAAGGAGAATTCAAGCTAATCTCTTACTCAGATTCAAATTATGCTGGATGCAAAGTGGACAGAAAAAGCACATCAGGCACATGTCAGTTATTAGGAAATAGACTTGTGTCATGGTTTAGCAAGAAGCAAAACTCGATCTCAACTTCAATAGCAGAAGCTGAATATATAGCAGCTGGAAGTTGTTGTGCTCAAGTTTTATGGATCAGACAACAATTAAGAGACTATGGGATAGAAGAAGGAACAATTCCCATAATGTGTGATAACACAAGTGCAATTGCAATTACTGATAATCCAGTTTTACACTCAAGAACAAAACACATTGATGTTCGTCACCACTTTATAAGAGATCATGCAGAGAAAAAGGATATAACGAGTTCTTTATGTACCTACGAAGATCAGTTGGCAGACATATTTACTAAGCCACTGGACAAAGAAAGATTTGCAAAATTAAGAACTGAGTTGGGAATAATCAAAGTCAGTTAAGCCAGAGATTCGTCAAGGGGATTAATCTTTGTTATGTTGGGTGCGCTCACTTAACAGATTAGTCATTGATATCAACAATCTCAAACTGACACATTGGAAGAATCTGACAGAACTGAACAATTTGATAGGAACTGAATTATTCCTAAAACCGACCTCAGCATCAGTTTTCACTTTATTCAAAATTGGTCAAAGGTTGATAAGATAAAATCAACAGCGGTTATATCGCATTAAATTGCCACAGTTCTTTTTGTCAGGACTTCGTGTGTACACCCCACGATTGTCAGAAAACAGTACCTGTATCGGTTATCAAAACCATCATGGAATTTGAAAAGTTGTACCATCCAACCGCCAGAATATCCTACATATTTATTTAATCTCTGTTCACACTATTTTTCTTATTAAGAAAAATAGACTCTTTTCAAACCTACCCTTCAAATCAAATTTCTTTGTGTTCACACTCAAACATGGCCACTGCAATTGATTCAAAAGACAGACGATTAATCACAGAGCTGGATGAACTGACACTCGAAATGTATGAAGCTATGTGTCAAAACACTCTATTAGCCAGCTGTATACGAGACAAAATCGAAAAGCAACCAGGATTAAACAACATCCTCGAAGTTCTCTTCAAAGAAAAACGAGATGTGGAAGGCATTTTGCAGTTTTGGCAAAATATGCGATTAATCAGGGACTCCTTGATTACAACTGTTCGAGGAGATCGCATTGTGTTCAATGAAAGAGTTATGAGATCACTCTTTGGGTTCGCAAATACAACAAACAACTTCAATAGAGTTAGCAACCCTACCATTGGAGAAAGAAGATTTTCTCGCTATGATCACTTCATCTACGGAACCAATCGTACCGGTGTTCATGTCGACAAAATCAAGCCGGAATTTGGACATCTCAGCAGATGGCTCAGCAAACACGTCATTGGAAAATCCAAAGGGATTAATATACTTTCAGAAGAAAATATTTTGCTGATGAATATAATATGGGACAACATAGAATTTAATTGGGCAGGTTATATTGTCAATCAATTCAAGAAGCAATATTTAGCTGAATTAGAAAGTATGGCAAAAGCTCAAGCTGAAGGACAAGTAACTGATGGCAGATTCCGACTGAAGAAAACTCTTAGTGGAATCATTCAGTTTTATTTGGAAAGAATTAAGGAAGGAAGCAAGCAAGAGAAAGCGTGACATCAAAGGAAATCACGAAACAACTTTCCAACATGAAGTAAAGCGATCAAGCGTGTCTCAAGAAAGGCGAACAAAGAGGGGACCAAGCGAAAATCGAATCCACGAGAAGAAAGATCGGTTGTAAGATGCTTGTACCACGAAATCTCAAGTGAGATAGCACCAAGGCGAGGGGAACAACAATTGACAACTGAAGATATTCAAGACAATGTCAATGCTATTCTTACTTCTCAAACACAACAGCAGTCAGTTCAACAAACGGCACCAGTCTTCGAAGCTGACAAAGTCATAAGGCTGATGAAAGTGAAACTTCAACCAGAAGATTTTCGTGATTCCAGTTTACAAACTGAAGAAAAATCACTCTTGGAGAAATTGTAAGTAAGAGATCTTTACTCTCTGTTTCCTATTAAGGAATTTCTTGACAACTGTTTCAAAAGATTTACTGAGTCAGCAAAAAGAAGAGAATCAGGCACATCATCTAAAGACAGTTTCCAGAAAAAGGATGATGATGATCATGATAGGCCAAGAAAAGAAGCTGATGATACTACAGTTTTGCAAACAATCACTCAACCACAACAACCAGTGACACAAACTGTACCACAGCAAGAAGCATTGTCAGATGAAAACCAGACAACTGTCAATCAGCAAGCAAATGATGAAATCAGACAACTGATGGTCATTAATACTCAGGACAATGATCAAGTGGAAACTACATATGATCCCTCTGATTTTCTATCTAAGGAGGAATTGGCCAAAGTTCATGAAAACTTGAAAATTGTACTCAGTCAACGAGATACACAGAATGGTCTTTTATCAAACATCTCTGGATATCTTGATTATAGAACTAGAACTGATGTTTCGGTTCATGCAAGACTAGAGATGATTCACAAATCAAGTTCAAGTTCTGCTTCATAGATTGTCTTACTCAAACAACAACTTGAAGATTCAACCGCAGTAGATAGAGAAACTCATGCTCAAGCTCATTGGCATATTAATCAGCATATCTACGGGTTAGAAGCTCAACTTAAGGAAGTACTTGATTCTCAACGACAAATTTCAGAAGATCAAAAAGCAACCCATGCCCTGGTAGATCAGTTATATGATGCCAAAAAGGGGGAAGTTGAAGAAGAAAAGCTGAAATTACTCGAGAAATGAAGCGACTTGAAGAAGAACTACAAAGATACGAGATCGGATCCTAAATTTTTGAAGAAAGAGTTAAGCGATGATCAACTTATTGCAAAATACAATCAACTGGAGACGAGAAGAGTTACTCTTACAAAGGATCGTGGACGCAGTTTATCAAAGACTACAATCTTATTAAAGCCAAATACAAGGACGAACATTTGAGGAATCCTTGAACTACTTTTTGTCCGATATTTACTCAAAGCAAAAAATTGCACAACATAAGAAGGATCGAAGGATCGAAGATAAAGGCGAAGATCAAAGACAAGGTTGAACAAATGAAAACCGATCTAACGAGAATTTGAAAAATACTATCGGAAGACTCAAGCTTACCCAAGCTAATTCAATGGAGAAGATGGAAAGAAAGTAGTCAAGTTGACTACAACAAGACCTTTTCAAAGGAAGACTCCAAACTTGAAGAAGATTTTCGTTTATATGACAAGGCAAAAAGATATGACTTAGTCATGCAAAAAGCTAAGAAGAAGCTCAGTCTTTAATCATAGATATTTGAACAAAATGCATGTATCCAGTTTTTGCTCGTTCTATTGAAAACCAGTTTTTCAGTTTTACATTGTTTCTTATTGTTTTGATCTTTAAGCTTTTCTTTTAGGGAGAGTTTTGACATCATCAAAAAGGGGGAAATTGTTGGAAATAAAATTTTATGTTTTGATGATAATTCATCTTATTTATTATAATGTTATCTTAACCCCATTGATGAAGTCTTTTGAAGCCAATTTGTTATAGTGGAAAGCTAAAAGATGTCTAGAAGCGAATGTATAAGATTTATTAGAGTCGATCTTTGTATAAGTTACATCGGACAAGCACCGTAATTGATAGTGTCGTAAAACCGAAAAGCGGGAATCAATTAGAAAAGCGGAAATCATCAAGACAAACAAACCGACTCGAATACATCTACCGAAGAAGGTAAGTTCGCCGAGAGCTACGGACTCGGTTGGCTTATCTTGAAGAATGAAGAAGCGAGGGACACAGACTCGGTTATTGAAGAATGAAAAGCGAGGGCACAAACTCGGTTATGAAGATTACAAGTCGAGGCTTGTAAAGTTAGACTTCAGGCAAGATTGTGGTGACCTGAACTGACTTTATGGATCTTGTATGAAGACCTAAGAATCATAAGGACAATGAATTCTTAGATGATAAATATATCATGGTGTACTCGATTAAGTCAATTATAATCAGATGAAAACTGGAGTACTGATTTTTGAAGAAGAATAAAATCTCAGTTAATGCTCCAAGTCAGTTAGGAAACTAACAGATGAAAAACTGACAAGGAAACTCAGTTTTATAAGTCAGCCATCCAACAAACTGAAAGTACAATCGAACGTTGTAAAGAAAGAAAATTCATTGGATGAATCACTGACACAGCAGGAACGGTCAGAAAATATAACCGTTGCAAGATATACGTTGATATAATTCAAATCAAAGTCAGATGAACGTTGGACTTCACACTATAAATAGAAGACTTTGCACAAACAAAATATACAACATATACAAGAATCAACAAGCAATTTGTGCACACTATTTGAATTGTCATCATCACTGAACTATAACAAGATCATATCTAGTATTTCTTCAAGTGTTCAAAGCTACAAAGAATTTATCAAGAATTCAACACTCTGAAGAACCACAAACAAGAATCAATTTATTGATTCTCAGACCAACTTTGATTCTATTTCAAAGGTTTAGACTGTGAAGCAAACCGGGAAGGTTTTGTCAAGGACAGTTGTGACAAGCAGTCGGGTAGACTGTGTTTGTGGTGGTAGCTGGTGAAGAGGCAATCCTACCCTCTAAGGACCAGTGGTTCAAACAATTGAAGAGCAGCAATCCTACCTGTTCTACAAGTGTTTAGATAGTGAAGCTAGGGATTAGCCAAGGACTATTGTTTAGGACTTTTTGTAACAGTTCACCTCAAGAAGTTCTAGTTGAATTTTCCTCCGCACCACAGGGGAAGAGAGGACGTACATGATTACACCACCTGGAACCTCTATAACATCTACCTTATTTACTTTACGCACTTACTTAGTATTTACTTACAGCATTGTGATACTTGATTGTTATACATCTCACAGTCACAACTGACATTCACCAGAATTCAGTTCACAACACTCAGTTTTCATAACAGAACAACAAGATCAATTTAAAGGCTAAAATTATATCCGCTGCCGGTTGACTCAGTTTCAGCTTAAGTCAGTTTGATTTAATCTCAGCTTAGTCAGCTCAACTCCACACAAGTTTTATCTGAATCCTAATTTGTTTAAAATCAAGTTTTTGGTGACAAGTTTATTCACCCCCCCTCTAAACTTGTGTCAGCCTTTCCAAGGGACCAACAGTTCCTAACAATCAGTGAAGTTAACTTCGCCGAGTACCAGTGCCTTACCTGTTACATCTCCTGTAATGGAAAAGGTTTAAACAGCTGATGTAGTCACTTAGCCGATTACTCCAGTTAGCCGCTCTTTGGTATTTAGTCGATTTCAATCATCCCTAACTCCGTTCTCAACATGTTAAATCTTTCATGAGTGAGTGGTTTGTGAAGATGTCAGCCAATTGATCTTCAGTGGATATGTATTTCAGAATGATATCCCCTTTTTCAACATGATCTCTGATAAAATGATGTCTCACATCAATGTGCTTTGTTCTTGAATGCAACACTGGATTTTCAGTAATAGATATTGCACTTGTGTTATCACACATGATTGGAATTGTTTTCTCCTCCAATCTATAATCCCTTAGCTGTTGTCTAATCCAAAGTACTTGTGCACAACAACTGCCTGCTGCTATATATTCTGCTTCAGCTGTTGATGTAGATATGGAGTTTTGCTTTTTGCTAAACCATGAAACTAGTCTGCTGCCTAGCATTTGACAAGTTCCATAGGTGCTTTTTCTATCTATTTTGCATCCAGCATAGTCAGATTCTGAATATGATATCAACTTGAATCCTCCATCTTTTGGATACCAAATTCCAACATTAACAGTGTTTTTCAAGTAATTGATTATTCTTTTGGCTGCTAGAAGATGTGATTCTTTTGGTTGAGCTTGGAATCTTGCACATACTCGTACTGCAAATGCTATATCAGGTCTGCTTGCAGTTAAGTATAGTAGGGATCCAATGATTCCTCTATACATTTTCTGATCAACATCCTTTCCAGTTTCATCTTTTCCAAGAATGACTCTTGCACACATTGGTGTATCTGCTGTGCCACTTGTGTCCATACCATACTTGTGTATCAAGTCTTTTGTATACTTGGCTTGATTAATGAAAATTCCATCCTTCATTTGCTTTACTTGAAGGCCAAGAAAATAATTCAGTTCTCCCATCATGCTCATCTGAAATTTGCTCTTCATCAGGTTTGCAAATTTCTCACACAGCTTTTCATCCACTGATCCAAAGATGATGTCATCAACATAGATCTGTACTAGCAATGTGCTTGTTCCTTCCTCTAATTTGAATAAAGTCTTATCTATAGTTCCCTTATTGAATCCATTCTTGATCAAAAATTGAGATAATGTTTCATACCAGGCTCTGGGTGCCTGTTTAAGTCCATAAAGAGCTTTCTTTAGTTTGTATACTTTGTCTTCTTTTCCTTTGAGTTGGAAACCAGGGCGTTGTTCCACATATACTTCTTCTTCCAAAAGTCCATTCAGAAATGCACTCTTGACATCCATTTGATAGACTTTGAAGTCTTTGTGTGCAGCAAAGGCTAGTAAGAGTCTGATTGCTTCCAGTCTTTCTACAGGTGCAAATGTTTCATCATAATCTATTCCTTCTGCTTGAGAGTAGCCTTTTGCAACTAGCCTTGCTTTGTTTCTGACAACTGTTCCTTGCTCATCCATCTTGTTTCGGAATACCCATTTTGTTCCAATGATGTTGGCCATATCTGGTCTGTCAACAAGTTCCCAGACTTCATTTCTTTCAAATTCATTTAGTTCTTCTTGCATGGCTGTGATCCAGTCTGCATCTTGAATTGCATCATCTATTGTCTTGGGTTCCACTTGTGATAGAAAACATGTTAACATATGCTCCAGTTGTCTTCTGGTTCTCACTCCTGTATGAATGTCTCCAATAACTTGTTCTTCAGGATGATCTCTTAGCCAATTTAGGTCAGGTTGAAGTTGTTCTTCACTTGGTGCTTCTGCAGCTTCAGGTTTTGCATGTGCTTCCAGTTCTGGTGCTTCTTCAGTTGTAGTGACTTGTGGTTCATCTTGATTTCCAAAATTGTGATGCAGAATAGTTTTGGTCTTGTTGTATTCATATACACTTGTCTTTGTGCTGCTTCTTCTTCTTGTTCTTGAAGACTTTCACCATTTGTATTTGGTTCATCAAAGACTACATGTATTGATTCTTCAATCACCAATGTTCTTTTGTTGAGTACTCTGAATGCTTTGCTGGTGTCTGAGTATCCTATAAAGATTGCTTCATCAGCCTTTTCATCAAATGCATGCAGATGATTCCTGTTCAAAACAAAACATTTTGATCCAAACATATGCAAATATGAGATATTAGGTTTTCTACCATTCCATATTTCATATGGAGTCTTTCCATGATGTTTGTTGATAATTGATCTGTTTTGTGTATGGCATGCTGTGTTTCTTTCTTGACCCAAAATCTCTTTGGCGGGCATGCTTCGCAATCATTGTTCGATCGCTTCTTTGAGAGTTCTGTTTCTTCTTTCTGCTACACCATTTTCTTTGTGGGGTTCCGCTTTGAGATAATTGATGCAATATTCCATTTTCTTCACAATAGGTTCTGATAATTTCATTAAGAAATTCAGTGCATCTATCTGATCTGATCTTGATAATTTTCAGTTCTTTCTCGTTTTGAAGTCTTCTCAGCAAATCTGGTAGCTTTTTGAGTGTCTCTTTCTTCTTGTTCATAAAAATGGTCCAGGTGTATTTTGATTAGTCATCCACCACTACTAGGGTGTATTTCTTACCACTTACACTTACTGGTGTGACTGGTCCAAACAGGTCCATATGCAACAAATGTAGAATTCTTGTTGTTGATTGATAGGGTTTTGACTTGAAGGAACTTTTGATTTGTTTCCCTTTATGACATGCATCACATAGATTTTCTTTCTTGAATGTGATCTCAGGCAGGCCTTCGATTAATTTGTTCTTTGATAATTTGTTGATGGTCTTGAAATTTAGGTGGTTTAGTCTTCTATGCCAGATCCAGCTGGTTGATTTTTTGTTTTTGACAAACAAACATGTTTCTGCTTTGGCTGCTTTCCAATCCACCACATACATGTTATCTTTTCTTCTTCTTGCAAGTACTACTGTGTTGGTTTGGCTATGAATGACTTTGCATCCTTCCTTGTTGAAGTGCACATTGTAGCCTTTGTCACAAAATTGACTGATGCTCATCATATTGAAATTAAGTCCCTTGACATATGCCACATTTTGAATCTTCAAATTGTTATTGTGCCTTCCCCCTTAATCTTGCCAGGGTTTTCTTTGCCTTCAAATGTGACTTTTGGTCCATCAAAAGCTTTGAAGTCAGTGAGCCATCTCTTGTTTCTTGTCATGTGTCTGGAACATCCACTGTCTATGTACCAGACATCCTACAAAACAAATTAATTTAGTTTAGGTACCCAACACTGTTTGGGTCCATACCTGTTAGCAGTCATGCCTCCTACTCCAAGTGTATATCCAAATGATCTTCTTTTTGGGTAGTTAAAGTCATCAACTTCATATATATAAGGCATGGCAGAATAACTTCTAATATTTCTACTGAAGTTATTCTGATACTTTTCTCTACTTTTTGGTGCATTTGCATCCTTCTTCACTTTCTAATATACAGTGGGAAACTTATGTTGCTTCATGTGTCTAGGAACATAGTTCGATTGATTTTTCTTGAACACATGATGCATATCATGGAATGGTTTCTTCTTGTATTTTGGAGGTGCAACATTCCAATCATCCTCTGAAGGATAAAGTCTTCATTTACCTTTCAGAAAGTCCTTGCTTTTGGTTGACTGGATTGATGATTTAGTCTTTCGTCGTTTTGCATTGGGTTTTGACTTCACCGGTACGGGATGAGTGGTTGAAACCATGGTCCGTCCCTTTCGAATTTTGGTTCAATGTTAATCCTGGATTCGAATTGTGTTGACCATTGTTTCTATTCTCATCCCGATCGTTGTAGCCAATACCGATCCGGATCCAAACCTTTTTGAGGGTTTGTAAACCGGTTCATTTGTGATCTTAACTGGTAGGGGGATTTTCTCAACTGATCTGTCAACAACAGATGTATGAACCTCTGTTGTTTGTTGATCATTTGAGTAGATCTCCTTACTAGTTAGTTTAGCTTTTGCTTTATCCAGTTCTTTCTTTAATCTTTTATTTTCCTTTCTTAGATCCTTGCATTCTTTTTCCAGAATTTCATGATTCATCTCAATTTCATCAAATTTAGTCATGAGATTTTGGACTAAATCTGCTGGATCTAATGGGAGAATAGAAGATTGTGCAGTTTCAGATATGGATGTATTTGATGAAGAGTAAGAGCTAGATGTTACCTCAGTTTCATCTGATTCTTTGGCCATTAGACATAGGCTTGATTTCTCAATGTCTGGGCTATCACCTTCATCTTCATCTAATTCTTTGGTCATACGGCATAGACATGCTTTTTCATTGTCTGAGTTGTCTTCTTCATCACTGTCATCTGAGTCATTACCAGATGATTCCTCATTCTTTTCACTGCTAGATTCAGCCTTGAGTGCCTTCTTGCCTTTCCTCTTTTCAGATGCTTTGTATTTCTTCTTTTCATCATCTTTATCATTTTCTTCAGGACAATCAGCCTTGAAGTGACCTTTCTTGTTGCAGTTGAAGCATCTGTATTCATCATCTTTCTTCTTCATGTCTTTGGTTGAGCTTGACCTCTTGTTTGATAATGAGCTTCCTTTGAATGGCTTATTATTGCTAAACCTGTCAAAATGTTTAACTAATAAAGCTACATGTTCTTTAAGTTCATGTGTCTCTTTGCTGATACAATCAGCAAAGTTACTTTGTTGGGGTGCTATCAGTGCACTGGCTTTTTGTGTCTCTGCCAGAGCACCGTCTTCACCGTTCAGTTCGAATTCATGAGCTTTGAGTTGGGACATCAGAGTCAGAGTGTCATTGTTTGCAAGGTTTGTGGTTCATCTGATTACCGATGTTATGATCTTCCATCTTTCAGGTAAGCCTCTCAAGATCTTTAAGCATACTTCTTTCTGGGGATATGTGTGTCCAAGCTGTTGCAGTTCACTGATGATGTTTGAGAATCTGTTGTCCATTTGATCAATGGATTCACCAGCCTTCATTTTAAAATTTTCAAATTTCTGTTTTGCAACAGATAATTTGTTTTCTTTGACTGCTTCAGATCCTTCATTTATCAGTGCTAGCTTGTCCCACGTCTCCTTTGCTGTTTTACAATCTTTGATTCTCATGAAAATGTTGCTATCTAGAGTCTTCAAAATCATATCTTTTGCAACAAAGTCTAGATTTGCTCTTCTTCTGTCGTCCTTGGTCCAATCTTTCTTGGGTTTGTCTACTTCCTTCCCTTGATCTGCTCCTGTGGATACCACAGTCATGATTTTGATTGGGCCATCATTAATTACATCCAGCATCTCCTCATGAGTTGCTGCAAGATGAGACATCATTCTTATTTTATATTCATCAAAATTGTTAACATTGAAAACATGTACTTTTGACATAAAGTTTGAAGAATCCATGAGTACAAATAAGAGATCTATATGTGTATGAATAGAAAACTCAGATTTGAAAATATGTGATCTCCTTGTTACCCGAAATTAGATCTGAACAAGTTCTGATACTATGAACACTGCTCCGATACCAATTGTTGGTCCCAGAGAAGGGTAGAACTATAGTCAGAGGGGGGTGAATGACTATGGTGGAGTTTCAAAAACTTTTCTTGTGATTAAAAGCCTTTGGGCAGCGGATAAGTCCCTTCTTACTAGATTGTTTCAAAGCGTTTATACATTCACAGATATAGGGTATAACGTAGGCAATTAAATGAGTGCAGTAAAGTAAATTGCAGAAAGTAAATTGACACAAGGCTTATAGTGGTTCAGGGTGGTGTAATCCCTTAATCCACTCTTCTCATGTGATGATTGGAGGAATTCACTATTGTTTTCATAGATACAATAGTAAGATTGTCCTTGACTTCCCAAGCTTCACAATCTACAAGACTATCACTCATTGGCTGCAACAGCTTCAGTGATTCAGTCTCTTTCACTGCTCCTTGAGATCAAATCCTTCAGCAGCTATCACAAACACAACTCCTTCTCAGATGACTTCTGATTCAGTTGCTTCAGTTTATTGTGAATGAGATTCACAAGCTTGATTGATCAATCTCAGTGCTAAATATAAAATTGTAGTTCTGATGTCCGAGTTGATCTCTAGATGAATCCTTGTAAGTTCAGAGAGAAGGCTTTTCAAATTGTGAGTTTCGCTTGGTTTTCTTTTTCTTGATCGTTATTTTTATCTGTCTGTCAATGCCTTCTATTTATAGCCTTGAGTATCCTTGATTTGAAATTCCGTCCGTTGGCTATATTAATGAGGGGAATAATCCTTGATTTTATTCTTGATTCCCCCTTAATTACATTCTCCTTGATTTCAGTGATCTGATTTTTCTTCAAATGTATAGCAGAAAATCCGTCCTTGATTGATCCTCTATTGATTGTGCATTAAATGCATGATCCTCGGAATCTTCATCGTATTTCAATTCTGTTCTGATAAGGATTACTTCGCCGTTCTCTGAACGGTCGAGTGATTCATCTGACTTTTCCGTTTAGATCTTCCTTCACTGTTTTTGCCTTCACTTAGCCGAAAGTCAGTTTACTCTGCCGATTCACTGTTTCCTTCATTACTTCAGTTTAAGGAGAATCTTTGTACTTCACTGATCATTGGTTTAGGTGAGATCAGTGTACACCATATTTGAACATTAAGTTTCATCACTTGAACCATAACTTAGACTTATCCAAGGTCATCACAGACTTCCTTGGTTATAAGTCATACCATTAAGTCTTCATTGCTTCTCTCGCATGTACTTGGTGGCTTCACTCTGCCGAATGTCCGTTTTACTTTGCCATCCTACCAACTAGTACAATACTTGTCTGACTTAACTTATACAATATGTCAGACTCTAAATAAAGACTTATACAGAGAATTCTAACTTATTTCAGGCTTGCTATAACAGCTAGTATGGCCATCATCAAAACATAATAAAATGTTCCTAACAGCGGCCTACCCACCCTTCACCCTGGTCCTGGTACGGTCCATTCCTTCCTTTCCTGATTATGTTTCTTGCCACCAATATGTATGGTACGGTGAACTACACCGCACCGATATTTGATTTGTACGCCTTTGCGTACGCATCTATTACTTCCTACTTCGATGTCGGAGAGTATATTCTGTCTAGGATTCTACAGATAGCAAAGGGCAATGCAGGCGATGGATATATATTTTTCCCGTATCTGATCACAGCTATATGCGGCAGGTCTACCGGGGTGCCGGAATATGTTGAAGAAGATGTGACATACGGTCATGATGACGTTATCACCTTCGAAACTTGTAATGAAGATGAATTTTAAATATGGTCATTGTGTTCGTCTTTTATTCATGTTTTTTTAGTATTATCTGAACTTATTGCGGCGTAATATCTATATTATATTATTTAGTATTATCTCAAGTCGTGTCAGTTTTTATAATTATTTCGATTATTATTGTGACTATCTTATATGTTGTGTTTCTTTTTTATTATCATCATGACTATTTTGTTTTAATATAAAGGGAAATATGCATTATAAAGGAAAATCTCCAATAACTTGCAACCATATCTGATAAAGGCTATATGCGTGAGGTTTTCCGGGGTGATTATCTTGTTTTAATATAAAAAATTAAAACAAGATATTTCACATTCGGTCATGATGACGTTATCACCTATGAAACTTTTAATGAAGATGACTTTTAAATACAGTCGTCGTGTTCATATTTTATTCATGTTTTTAGTATTATCTCAACTTCCTGATGGTCTTTCTTTGCAAATCAATGTGATAGTCCCCTCTACTATAGATGTTATTTTTATGTCCCCTCGACTAGAGATGTTTTTTTTGTTATTATGTGTTCTCGTTGGTGCCCAAAAAGCTGTGGCCGCATTCAAAAGTGCCAGGTGAATACATTGCATATGGCGCATAATTAAAAATCAAACCATACAAATCAGTTAATAATCTTAGAGACTAGTTAAATCTAGTTAATTCATACAAACACTATGCATTTTACAAAATAGGTGATAGTTATACAATAACGACAGTGCAGTATAATACAAAATTTCTAAACTAGTAGCAATCAAAAAAGTTATACAATCTGATGAAATATGTCTACACACATTTGCAGCCAAAATTGTTCAATCCGCTCTTGCGTCACGTCATTCAGGTTGCCGCTCTTGAGTGCACTGAACTCAATGTGCTTCAACATGAACACCCCGCAATTGCCACTGCAAAAACAAATTAATTTACGCCAGTGTTTAAATATATATATGTAATTTAAAAAAAAAGTAATGAAATGCTAATTTATATAGAATGGTAACTTACACGTCTTGCATCTTTGGAACGGCCTTCTGATCCTTCTGATCGACATCAAATGGAGGTGTATGTGTAAGAGTCAACATTGGGTGGGACCGACAACCAGGGACCGTCTTCAACAACACCGGCATGTACATTGCCCAGTGCCTAAAAATGGCCATCAACTCATCCTCTAGCCCAAACCCGAAATGACAATCCACAATTGACATATTCAATTTCTGAATGTCCAACTTAATCATAACCCAATGATTTACCCCGGAAATGTGATGGGGACAAATTACCGTTGTATCATTTGTCCAAGCTTGGGAAAAACGTACAAGATCTTCGCTCACTTCCGGTATACGATCCGGATCTTTTCTCCATTTAGCTATAACTTGTTGAAAGCCCCAAATGAGACGAGTGAAGCCCAAATCCACATTCTGATAATACGATTCCGGATATTCCTTAATACGCCGCCTCAGTAGATCAATGTATGCATCCACATGCTGCATGTGACAATATATAAATTTATCAGAAATGATTGATATACAAACAATATGTTGTAATTTAGTGAGTGATATGTAAAATTTTAGTCACTTACATCTAAGTAGAGTGAACATTTAAGCTTCAACAGAACATTGAAATACTTTACGTCAGCTAGGAAGTCCGGAGTTGGCTCTAAAGAGAAATCATCCACTCCACATGGGATTTTTATAGATTGCAACAATGACACCCTAGGCTCCCCCTTTTTGGGCCCTCCTTTTTTCTTCTCCGCTTCGAGGAGTGGAACTTTGACCCTCTCTATACGGAGCCACTCATCCAGTGTCTTAAGATGATCCTTGTCAATTCTCATCGGAGTATGCCTTGATTCTTGTAGCTATTTTAATTTCTCAGGGCCAACCCATTATCTACCCTCATTTCTCATCAAAACAGAAGGGTATGCAACAAACCGAAGCCTTGGTCGCTTTGGCTTTTTTGTTTCCCCGCCTATAGGAGTGATCGTGCTAGTGATTTTGATCAGCGGCTGCAAATCTACCTTTAAGGGCTGCCTACCAGCATCATCATTACCGGCATCATCATTACCATCATAATCCTTGATATTGAATTCTCGACCTGGTAGTTACAGGTCAGAAAACGACATCTACAAATCCTGGGAGCATTGTGATTGTGATTACGGCTGAACCGGAGTAACCTGGGACGGTGACGCTAGATGTACATTCCTAAGAGGTGTATGGTCCGTGTTTGTATCACAACCTCGAGGTGTCTCAGTCTCAGGCTCACGGCTGTCTTGTGTAGCTGAAGACGGCCCAACTTCGGTGGCTGGTGTGCTTTGGGTCCTGTCGAGATGTAGATGTGAGTCACTGCCCTGGGATCCTTGTGATACGGATGTCCCACCTCGGGGCCTAAGTGTACCCTGTAAATTAAAGGAAATGGTGTGAATTTAAATTTATGTTAACAAGATAAATGCAATTATATTTGTATTTAGGAGTTAATTCGAACCTGTCGCACCGCCGCCCTTTGTATAGAGTTGAGGAAATATGCATGTCGTTCGTCCACTATTCTGGTAGTTGTTACATGGGCCTCTCTTAGACGTGCCATTTCAGCCTGCACTTCACTCAGCTTAGAATTCGTTTCAGCATACTTAGCCTTCGTTTCAATCAACTCAGCCTTCGTTTCCATCAGCTTGGTCTTGACTTCTCTTAACGCATTGTCTACTATACGCGTGATTTCAGGCACCAGTGATTCCAACGGCACAACGCCCCTGATAATAGGTATACTACCACGGCCTATATCGAATTGTTGAGCATACGATGTTGTACCCGAGGGTTTGCGGATGTAGATGGGGCACTTGTGTGTTCGTCATGATGGGCTTGGCGAGATGGTCACTCGTCATGTGCATCAACTCCTGGATGCTCACGGACCATGCCAGTCACATTGGACATTGGGGGAACATGTATTTGACCAGAGACAGGATCCAGGACAATGACGAGGGGAACAGGTAATTCATGAGGTGGAGCTGTAACCTCCGCCTCAGGCAACCCCATTGTAATTACGAACTGCCTATCTTTCGGTGGTTGTCAAAATATCAGCGACCGTGTCAACCTGCATAAAGGAAAAAAACAACTGATTTTAGATACAATGTTTTAAAAATATTGCTGACAGTGTAGATTGATAACAATGATAATATAATACATACCCATGGAGTAACATTTGATGTAGGATTGACCAAGGTTTTGTAATACACCCCGCCGTCAGTGAATTTCCTGTTAGGAAATCTACGCGGAAACGCAGCGGAATTCAAAAATTTATTTCCTATCGACCCAAGATCGACTTCGTTTAAGCAATAAACAAATAAGCTAAAGACGGTGGTTACCTTGGTTGATCTAAAAGATCGACACTTTGACCGTCTAAGGAGAGTAGTTCTGCATAGAGCCGCCCAAGTGTTCGGCCTCTACCGCTAGTCTACACGAACAGCCCGCCGGAATCCTATCATGGATTGCTATTGGAAAACTCCGGTTGTTAGACCGGCCCTTTTCCCTCTCTCCAACTCTCTATAGGATGCACTCTATTTTACACAAGAACTATTAGTCCTTGGAATTGTGTTGTACAAAAGAGCTTGACACCCACTTCCTTTTTATAATGGATGTGGCTCCCCAGATAGAGTAGAGGAGAAGAAAATATTTTCCCAATAAAATAAGGAAAATATATTTGATTGATTTATCTCATTTAATATAATATCTTATATTAAATAAATCTAGGATATTGTCAATATCTTACATTGAATATTTCCAAGATATTGTCAATATCTAATATTGACTATCTTTATTTTATTACCATAAATCAATTTACACATATGTATATATATCATATATATATATTACACAAATAAATCTATATATATAAATATATATAATATGTACTACTAAACATATCCATTTCCTAGACACGTGAGTGGATGCATATCACATATATGATCCACGCCACATATATATATTTATACATATATATTAATATCTAATATTAATATAAGGTAGGTCCTTTTAGAAATTGATGATCTGGTCCCTCGATGGGAGGCCATATTTATTACCTTCTTATAGGTTTCACTCACCATGGTGGCTTAGTCTTTTTTTATAATATGGTTGTCTTTGTCTTTGTACCAAAAGGTGGAATAATGGGCTTGCAAATGAAAAAGAGCTAATTAAAGGCGAGGACCAAAGCTTTCGGCCTTGTTTTTGGGTATTTGGCTATTTGTGCACGATCACAATATATTCTCATCGGTTGTGGTTAAGCGTGTATCTTACACACACAAATTACGCGACCCTATATATTAGCCAATAAATTGGCATCCGGAATATTATTTAATTAATATAATACTATTAATATCTTGTATTTAATTTATTCATAATAAATAAATACCACCATATTAATTTACCACTATAACCTTTATAGTCTCGAGATAAACTTTCCTTATATGGTCATCAACTATAACCACATTTTAATCTGGCTAGATGTTCATATGTGTGTGACCCGATAGGCTTCCGAATATGTTGGCCGTAGACACAAAGAGCAAATTACGAAAATGCCCTCCATGCCCAACGATCACGGGATAGCGTCTAGCATCACACCGTGACCCCCAATCATCGGAAGAGTCAAATGCAATGACTACTACCTTTTATGTGAAACAGTTACCGTGTAACTTACAATCCTATCGCTGTAATAATATCCATACGGTCGTACGTCGAGTGTCAAACATTAACGACCGTATCTTATAATCTGGATATCATGCTCTCTCGAAGTAACTCGTTTACTCCCACTTTGCAAATATTCACGAGAGCTAGTCATTCCTTATAAGAAGGCCATTTCGGATATTCGATCCCAATCATAGGATACGCGATTCCCGTACGACCAATCATGTATACTCCACATGCTTCAGTATCACACCCAATCACTACCGCATGATCGCCCCATGGCTAGGGGAAACCTCAATAGTGTCAAAGCATGACAATCCACACCGTGATGCCATGAAGACTCCGGTCTTAAGGATAATTACACAACCGCCACATAGTGTGACACTTATCCGTGTAAGTGGGTCGCCTAACGTACGCGTTCTCTAATACACGTCCACGTACGGTCAAGTGTCTCTACACTTCGATAGACGAGATCTATCCCTGCCCTAAAGACAGAAGACATCTAATACGTGCTAGCATGTTCATACTATCAATGCCCTGTTTGATAGTACATCAGCCTAGAGACATTTAAGTATCAAACTTATTAAAGTGATTAGAGATCTCATCAACCATTTTCGCCTATCATGGTTTCTCTATCATAGTTTAATACTAAGGACGTTATCATATAACAATTCACAATTGGTTCTCTAAAAGAACATATATATGACAACAGAAAAAGCCATTTTATATATGTATAAACATAAAGAAATAGTAGAAATGATCCGACCCGGTCGGATCCGGTCCAACCCGATTGGGTTTAGGACACTATTTCAACATTTCCATCTCAAAAAACTTGGAAGATCATTAGCTCGTCCTGCTACCACTGTTGCAAATCTCCCATACTGTATAAGTCTAGGCATGGCATGAAAACACCACACCTTAACGCGTATAAACAACCGGAGACCAGTGGTTTATGCGGTTTCCCACCTTATTTAGGTACAAGATCCTTACACTCAAGTACTATTTTACGCCAATTCAACATTAAATTGTTAAATAAATACTCCCCCCATGAAAATGTCTCGACCAATTGTAGGTTCTCGACAATATAAAAAATCTGGCTCGGTATTACCACTCTAGAGTCGTTTCCGATTATTAAGCCATAAATAACATACACTAAAGCCATCCGGTATATAGTTTCAATGTCATTCGATGCCTGAATCGCTAATTCAATTATTTCCAACGTGACATTCTTGATGTACTTATGGAGACTACAAGTAACATCAAAACACCTTGACTGATCAGGCAATTCAACATCCAAATTTCCAAATATGTACCCTATATCATTCCAAACTCTTTTCTTCCAAACTTCACTCTATTATCGCCAACCCTAAAATGAAGCTCGTCGTCGGTCTGGATAAACCATATTGAAATACAGGAATGCTATGAGCCGCTCCTTGAATTCCAAGTCGTTACATATAAAACCAAGAAACGGACCAAACACTGACTACTCCACAAGGCATTGTTTGGTGTAGCATTGTTCAATAACACTTGTAGTCTTGTAAGAGTAGCATTTTCCACATGGAACCTCAATTCGGCATTAAAAACTTTTTCGGCAGATGAATCAATGTTCCACGTGGTGTCTCATAACTAGTAAGCTGCGAGTGATTCAAAATGTGTAAATAAATAATATATATATATATATATATATATATATATATATATATATATATATATATGCTAATAAAAACTTCAGAATATATATAATTTTATATATTATATATGTACCGTGTATAATTTCTCCCCTTGTATGCGTATATGTGTATGTGTGTGTGTATATATATGTGTGTGTGTGTGTGTGTGTGTTTGTTTAGTCTGTGCATAAATATACAATGATCTGAATGTATAATTTCACATATATATAAACTTATATATACAATTATCTTAATGTATAATTTCTTTCACTCGATAATATATATATATATATATATATACACACACACACACACACACACAATGTTTTACGTATATATATATATATATATATATATATATATATATATATATATATATATATATATATATATATATATATATATATATATATATATATATATATATATATATATATATATATATATATATAGACACATATATATGCTAATATAAACGTGATAAAATAAGTGTACACATTTTTTATTTTTTAACGGGCACCCGTGTTGTTATACGTTAAACAATCATTTATTTACATTAATATAAGATATAAATAAATAAGAATAAACAATAATATTTAGACAGCACAACACAACAAACAATATTCGGAAAAACATGATGTTTTTCCGAATATTGTTTGTTGTGTTATTATCTAAATATTATTGTAAACACATGTTTATGTTTATTTTACACATCACAACGCAAGAAATCAATATTCGAAAAAAAAACTAACCATTTGTCTCTTTATATATATATATATATATATATATATATATATATATATATATATATATATATATATATATATATATATAGACAAATGATTATATTTTTAGGAATATTGTAGTGTTTTTGCTGTCTAGCTATATTCACTTATATACAAGTAAATATATGTGTATAAAAACGAGAAATTAATATACACACATATATAATACTTACATATATTCATACACACACACGCACACACGGTTAGGTTAGGTTAATTTTTCAAGTTTCGTTGTGTTGTGTTGTGTTGTAACAGTAGACGGGGGTAATAGAAGAGAAGATTGTTTTTACCAGCGTCATAGAATATTTGATGATGACGAGGGAGATCAGATGCTGGACAAAGCCAACAGAACAGAGCTTAGACTTTCGATCTAACAGATGCCTCACTTCCGGCGGAGGCTTTACCAAGCTGCTGAGAAAGGAAAAGATGTTCTATTGAGTAGACCTAATGAAATTTTCTACGAGCTACGCTATATAAGGAGCCCCAATACAATGCATGGAGATTAGGCCGACACAGCGGATCAGAAGGATTCGAAAACACCCTAAGGATGCATGCATTTCTAAGAACCTCATCAGGTCGAGGCGTACCATAAATTATATCGAAATTTATTTTTTTTGGAAATTTCAAACAACATTTATTTGTCGTTTGTTTCGCGTTTTTAAATTCAAAATTTATTCCTCGTAAAACTAGGGCATTTTCATTGTGATTGCCCGTAACAATTAATTTATTCGAGTGTTATTTCAAAATTAAAGTTGTATCGTACTACACAGAAATTCATAATTAACCAATGCATGGAACGGGCAAGAGATTTATACTACTCAATTTCAAAACAACCTATAACATACATACAATATCATATAATCGAAATATGTACAATATCAAAACTTCTACAATATCATTTCTAAAAATAACACTGTCACTATAATATCATTCATAACAATGGTTTTCAATATACAAAAAATTTCCAATAGAAATTTCCCAATATACATAAATCGAAATTTTCAATATCTTATAATCAAAAATTCTACAATATCAAAATTTTTCAATATCATTAATACAAAATTTGTAAAATTAACTCACAATTTCGATTTTTTTGGGTAAGAAATAAACATAATTTCAAATAAATTACAATATCACAATTTCACAATATCACAATTTCAAATAAAAACAAATTCATGAAGATTTGGGGAAAAATTCATCGAAATTAAACCTAATAAACTGTAAATTACTTACTAAAGGATATTCTTCTAAATTAATAACGACCATTGTATGGAGTTTCAATCAGCTTCCCGTTCCAATTCCACGCAATGAAATGAAACCCGTTCCAAACACCTTATTCCCTGTGAAATGTAATCCCTTCCCCGTGAAATGATTCAACCGATTTGGGGATGTGCGTTTTTTTTTTGTATTGTGGGGCTTTGCGATTTTTTTCAGATGGAAAATGACGAAGTGAGGAGGCCGAAAGAGAACATACTCTGTATATGTTTTTTCAGATTCCACGGGCCCATTGTAATTCCACGCCGCGTTTCGATTTTTCACGGGGCGTTTCTTTATTTTCCACGAGACCACGTGGAAGTTCAACTTCTAAACCCTCTTCAACTTCCAATGGACCCATTTAAATTCCCACGTGACCTGGTGGAATTTTTCACAATCCCGTTGAATCAGGCACGTGAGACTAGCCTGAACAGACCTGACACGAAATAAAGGGTGCTACAGTGACCTGATTGTATAATTTATCTCAATTGTTTCGGTGTAATATCACTATAAAACACCGTGTATCAAAAGACCCAACTAGGAAAAAATAAATATATATGTATAAAAAAACACCAAAGGGGAAAACAAGAAATACTCCAACTGCAGAACAATCTCCATTTCATTAACTGAGAAACCTGTGTGAGCTAGGGCTTTCTTAAGCATTTAGGTGAAATTCAGTAATCCTCGCATGTAGATTCATCCCAATTTTCTCTATCCACAGCTTTTGTGATCAGGTAAGCTCAGTTCTCTGGCAAAATTTGTTCTCCGTTTAGCAAAATGACCTGCCTTCTCATGCTTTAGCTCGAATTCTCTTTCCTTGTTCATTGCTTGGCATCAGCATCAGCTACCACTCTCATAATAATCGACAAGTTAGAATCTTGTAGCTAGTGATCACCTTGGGTATGCTGAAGTAATCACGATTTGCATTTGTGAGGTTGATGATTTTTCATTGAAAATTAGCTTTTTTTTTTGACTCATGTAAGAAGCTAATACAAGTTTTGTTTTTTTCGTTTATCCTTTAATTTTTACCTTTTATTCTCATGGCTTTTGTTTGGGATAATTTGCTTTTTTATGATTGTTTTGTTTAGCTGAAGGAAGATGGGGAATCCGACGGATGTGGAGATGGAAGCAGCAAAGTTCCTACAAAAGCTGATTCAAGAGTCCACTGATGAACCCACTAAGCTAGCTGTGAAGCTTCATGTGGTTTGTGCATTTTTCTTTCTTCAGCTCGTTCTCTTTAGTTTGCAAGATTTGTCATGCAATGTGATGTCGTGTATAATAATACTTTTAATGCATGGCGTTTTAGATCCTGCAACACATGAAAACAAGCGGAAAGGAGAATTCAATGCCGTACCAAGTGATATCAAGGTTAAGTGTCTCTAATTGGTATTAATGGATAATGTGCACTATACTTTTAAGCGGAGATTCTTGGGTATACGCATTTCCTTCTCTGCTCTCACCACAAAATGCATTGGTAACTATGCATCAGTTCTTTTATGCCTATATTCACAGTGTTTTGTTTTGTTTCTATCTGGCAGTAAACCTTAAACGTCATATACTTCACACGTGTACAATTCCTAGAATAGAAACGACGGCCATAATTTGCTTATAGCGACTGAGATTTTGAAATAAAACGGGGACCTTGCTACTTGATTTTGACGTTATACAACTTCCGATTGATTGCTAATAGTTTCCTTTTACAGGGCCATGGAAACCGTGATTAATGATCATGGCCTTGATATTGAAGCGTTGGCATCATCACGGGTCACCCCTGCTTCTGGAACACAGCTAGGAGGCCCTGGATCTTCACAAGGAGCAGGTTAATACATACCTTGAAAATATATATCTGGGCATAAATAGGTAAATGATGTTGAATGATAGGGTCATACTGCTGCAGGTCCTTCAGAAAGGACTGGAACCACTGCCGATCCTAGGTCATTTGGAGGTGAAATGAGTAAAGTTGATGCATATTCCTCAGGCAGACCACTTGTAGGAACAAGCAGCAGTGGTC
This sequence comes from Gentiana straminea, assembly GCA_036785695.1. Lineage (NCBI taxonomy): Eukaryota > Viridiplantae > Streptophyta > Magnoliopsida > Gentianales > Gentianaceae > Gentiana > Gentiana straminea. The sequence goes on from JAVUPR010000022.1 coordinate 4,714,539, forward strand.
TTGATATTTATCAAGGTTCTTCCTCTAATTTAAGCGGTACGTAACTGCTTTTCATAACCTTACGATGCCTCATAGCGGTAGTGCAGAACTTACATTTTCCGTGCTTCATGTTAACATTTCAATCTATACTTATTTCTTCATTTTTAGAAAGTTCCTTTGCAGTTTTGGAATCCAAAAATTATTTTCAAGTCCTTTTCAAATGTGGAAAAAAAAGTGAGATAGCCCTGTGAAGTAGGTGTAGTGGTAGGACTAATGATGGTGGTCCTTTTCTTTTGAAATCTCAAAATAAATTCTTATGTAAACATAATCAGCCATTCTGATATTTATGAACTCTCACCATTTTCTTCTTCTTTTAATGTTTTAGTTTCAAAAGAAGTGGAAAAAGCTAAGATAGTCCAGTGAAATCCTTGAAGTAGTGAGTGTCTACCATTTATTAATCTTGTGACGCATGTCATCAACTAGTTTAAGGAAAGTATTGAAGGTTATTAAATGCAAGAAACCTTGTAGTAACTAAATGCAAGAAACCTTGTAGTAACTAAATGGAGTCGGAAGTAATTTTAAAGTAGTAAATATGAACATGAGCAAGCATATAATTTGTACTACCCCCGGCCCGCAATATGATACATCCCCCCCCCCCCCCCCCCCCCCCCCAATAATTTAAGTCTTTTTAGAATACCGATAGATTATTTATTACTCTTTTCTTCATCTTACCCTCAATTTATTGCATTAATAATTGTCAAAACGGTATTTTATACATTTTGAGTCAAAATGAATGACCTTTAGCTACTTACCCTGCTTGAAAATCTTTAAAAAAACTTAAATTACAGGATGGAGGTTGTAACAGGGCAGATGTAGTAAATGGATTGAATCGGGTTTTCTTGATTGTGCACGGATGGGTGCGTTGTCTACCGAAAATGACTTGTAGCATATTATTTAAGAATGAATCGGTTGATCTTATTTAATTTGATCTTGTGGGGCTACAAAATTCCAGATCAATTACTTTCTACCCGTAACGCTGCCTTCTTGCTGAGTAAAGCAGAAATATTAAGGATATAAAAAAGAAAAAATTTGAACCCCAGTCTCTGTTCACCATGACGATGTACAAATTCGTATTTAATGTTGAGTCCTAGATCTTCTGTAGAAGGGCTTCTGGGGGTGAGTCATCTGTTTAAGTTCTTGGGTACTCGAGGATATCTGTAGGTTTTGTATGTCATTTCAGGGCTTTATGTTGCACCTAGTAGATTAAATCTCTTCTTCCGTTAATTCCGCCACTTAGAGAAATTATAAAACACTGATTATGGAATTCCAGGTGCAGCTATGGCTCGGGGAGTATCGGCTGGCGCTTCTTTGCACCAGCCAGTTGATACAGGGGTGTCTGTGCCGATGCAATATGCCAATTCCGTGTATGATAACCCAAACTTTGCTGCAAACATGCATAAGGATGGCATGGGATCATGTTCTGCTGCATCACTTCCTGCGGATTTCTCTACTAACAAGACAATAGGTGGGAAAGAATTGGATAATGATGGAGGTGTCAATTTGTTATCTAAGGCAAATAAGTCAATTCAGGTATCTGCTTGAACTTACTAATATCCACTTGTTTATGCCATTTTTGGAGAAAAATTCACCTAATTATTTGTGGTTTCTTGACGTAAAAAATAAACTTAATAAGTTGTTGTCACAGGGTGAGTTTTCTGTTGAGGGCGAGTGGACTAACATTTGTATATTAATTTAATTCCAAGCTGTGTTTGATATGGTTGTCTAGCGCAAAGGAGCTTAGGCAGGACGGAGTTTCTGAATGAGTGTCCGAAAATGAGAAAGGAATATCCGCTTTTTTGCTAGATTGGATGTATTTAAATCACAGTTTTTCTGGATAATTACCTTTTCCCTGCTTAAATTTTACCTTGTCTACCCATAAAATACTTGGATGTTTGAAAAAGTAACTTTTGCCAATTTAATGTTTGGAGTAAAGGTAAAGTAAATACAAACCATCTATGTTAACAGAACTTGTAGCACACGCGCTCTTGATGCAACTGTAATAGATTTTTCCTTAAAAGTTTAATTGGTCGATTTTGCCCATGAAATCAAAGTGTATATAAACATAAGATTATCAGAATCTAAGGCATTCTCAAAGTCGTGTTTTTCCCCAAATCTTCTCCTAATTGCTGCCGTTTAGGGGTTTTCAGATTCTTCATTCAGCTTATGTGTAATCCATTCGGTGCGTGATTTCTGCCCGTTCTCTATTTTCTTCTTTAAGAAACTCACCTATTCAACACCTATCCAGCTTGTACGCAGCATCCTCAATTTTGTAGGAACGTTAAGAAAAAGGGTTTTCTTTTTTCCGAGATTTACGCATGTCGGTGTTTTTAGGTGCTTTAATCACTGCGACAAAAGCTCGCTGTTATGGAGCACACTTGATTTTACTCCCCCCCTCCTCCTGCCCCTGCCCCTCCTTTTGGTCGATGGATGCCCTTTTTTATTAACATACATTTTTGTTTAAAAAAAATTTCTCAATTTAGTTAGTTCTTAATTGCGGCAGATGATTTCTAAGTAATGATAACAAGGAGCCTTTTCAGAAAAAGGATATCCACTTGAACTTGATCCCCTTGTTTGTCCCCAACCTCTGCATTCTGATTTTCCCATCTTGTATTACCCTGATGCAGTGAATTGATGCATTATAATTATTATTATGGTTGATCCCTTGTGTTCTGTAGTAGAGCTCGAGCATCTTGTTTCAGCATTCTTGTTTGCTATTTAGTCTCTTCTTTCTCATGACTACATTGATCTGGGTGACAAAATTTTATTTTGAAGAAAGAAGACAAAATTGAATCCAGGTTTGATCAATTTTACATGTCTTAATTTGAAGAAACGAGAAGGATAAGGGTACAGGGATGGATGAGATTGAAAATCTTCTGTTTGTGCTTGTTATTCCTAGGAGTTTTGACCTTTGTTTGGGAGAGGGGTGGGGGTGAGGAGCAGGAGGAAGATGTACTTCTGAGCTGGAATATAGGGCGAGGGTAGTCTTGTCATTTCATTCTACAATATTTGTTGGTCGAAAAATAAGGCAGCAAAAGATATTACTTTAGTTATGAATGTAATGATGGGTAAATCATAACATCTTTACAGAAAAAATGAAGCGAAACAATATGAGAGGTGTAGTTATTTAGATATCCTTGATTCTTTGCATATTATTTTTTTACTAATGTTCTTGAAGTGTTTAAATATTTAAATTTTATGGTGAGACGGCAGTTCAAGATGGTAGTAGAGCAGGAGATCCTGTGCAAATCTCATTGCTTTGAACATTACCTTATTCCTGTCGTCCATGTGTTTTGCCTCCTTACTTATGTTGTCCACGTGTTGCCCTGTTATCGAATATTGCCCCACGTTAAACTGTGTTAGGCCCAAACATGTGAGAGAGTGTTTAAATATTTTAGTTACACATCCCCATCCACTTAACCTTACATATATGATGATAATTCAAGAAATGTCAACTAAGTGGTGTGGTCACATTCGCTGTGGTCCAATCATTTGATCACTACAGTTGCCCATTGATAATTTACCAGATTCATTCGGGGTTCATAGAATCTGCTCAATCTCTTTAACTTTGAGCTAGATATCTGTGTATACTTGTTGTTTTGGTAATTACCTTGGGAGTTTTATTAATTTATTATTATTTTTATTTTTATTTTCAATGCCTTTTTGATAAAGTTAACTTGGATGATAACACCATGCGTCAACAGGGGGACATTCCAAGTAATGCTTCAGAATCAAGTGTGCTAAGAAGTGCAGCTTTACGTGATACTGGGAAATCTCCATCTGTCCAGGCACCAATTCATTCCATGCCTTTTAAAGAACATCAGCTGAAGCAGCTCAGAGCCCAGTGCCTCGTGTTTTTGGCTTTCAGGTAACAAATGTTGTGTATACCTTTCACACAGGCGCGCGCGCGCGCACACACACACACATATATACATATTTGGGCCTGAGTCTTTCTCCCTACTCGTGTGGAGATGATGCACCTTAACATTGGGTAATAAATGTCTAGTGAAAAGCAAGAGAGAGTAGTGCAAGGTAATTTACACGAGCAATTACTATTATTTTGTGGCACAAGTGGGTAGTTTCATATTAGTTTGAAGTGTTCATTATTGAGATCACTGTGGTGCTTAGCCAGTCTTTTCATTTGCAGGAATGGTGTAACTCCAAGAAAGCCTCATCTTGATATTGCACTTGGGAACTTTTTCCTTAAAGAAGGTTGGTATTAAATGCCGTCTTTTCTCATTATGTTGTGATAATAACCTTCTCCTCTTTAGATGTGCCTCACAGAGATCTGGTTGATCACAAAGGGAAGGAGCAAACTATTAAAGATCCAAGCAATGTTCTTGAAAGCTCGAGGCCATCTGGAATGTTGGATAACTCTAGCAGTACTGATAAATTTTTTGCACGGCAACCGATTGGAAATCATTTAGAAGCTACCTTGCTGCAAAATGCGGAGAACTGTGCAAGTGTCCAAGAAGAGAAGTCTACTCAGCAGGTTATGCTTTCTGAACATGGCAAAGATAGGAGACATCCTTCGGTCTTAATGAGAAATTCAGAGGCTGATATTATGACACGCCACACCCTGGAATCACAGGGATCTCCATTCAGAGGAATGCAAAGTGATTGTAATGCTAGAAATATTTCTGCTAGTAGTCGGGAAGATAATTTAAGTAGCATTCAGCAACGGGGTGGTGTGCCAAACCAAGCTCACTTTGTCATGGGGCAAGCTAAGCATGTGAGACCCGATTTGGGCAATTGGAGTGGCAATAGTTGGCAAATAGAGCCTTCAAAAGCATCATTATCTGCGTCTGCTATGACATATGAATCGCAGCTTCAGAAAAAAGAAAATGCTGTGGATCTTTGCAGTCCTGCTGATTTTCACAACCAATGGAGACCTATCTCGGTAACTGACGGCCAAAATAACCAAGGAGCACCGTGTAGGGATTCTGATGTAATATTTAGAAATATTACACCAGGTGATAATCATTCATGTTTTTACTGCGACAATGTTCATAGATAAACCTTTGTCTATACCTTTTGTCAAACATGTTTTTCCCTAAATAAGTTAAGGTTAACAAAAGACAAAAAATTGGCTCTCTAAAATAGCTCCTGAAAGAAGAAGTCTTTGTTTGCAGCACAAGACATGGATATGGAAGATGAAGATGCTTCTGCAACAGCTGATAAGCCTCCTTCTCCCAAGTATACTACCTATGAGAAATGGATCTTTGAGCGTCAAAAAAGGAAACGTCTCACCGACCAAGCTTGGGCAGTAAAACAGCAGAAAACAGAGCAAAAGATTGCTGCTAGTTTTGAAAAGTTAAAGGTGGGTTACATGTATAAGTTGATACTTATTCCTGCTTCTTACTTTCCTGCTGGAAATCTACATGGGAAGTTTCTTTGAAATTCGTTGCACTTGCTGTTTGATGCGCATCAAGAGAAATCATTCTCAATGTGAAAATTTCAGATGTTATTTTATCCTTTGTTATTTTACAGGAGAATGTGAGCTCTTCAGAGGATATTTCTGCAAAAACAAAAAGTGTGATAGAATTGAAAAAGCTCCAATTGTTAGATTTGCAACGTCGTCTACGGAGGTAAAGAATATTTAATGATGTGGTTCAAAGTCCTGTTTCTGTTGCCACATGTTTCCTTTTAATCTTCTTATTGTTGTTTACATATTGTCTGAACTGTGCTCACTTGTATTTTAGTTCCTTAAATTTGTCGTGCTCTATCTGAATCGTTTTCCTTTTGGGTACAGTCAAATTCTGGATGATTTTTTCAATCCAGCAGCTCCTGCCATTGACCGCGTTAAATCCATAAAGAAAACTAGAATAGGTAGGAGGTCAAAACAACTTGAGAGGTATGAACAGAAAATGAAGGAAGAGCGGATGAAGAGAACTCGTGAGAGGCAGAAAGACTTCTTCAGTGAAGTAGAAGTTCATAGGTTTGTATTGTCGTTTGAATAGTGTTTTAGTATTCTACCATTTCACTTTTGGCCTAGAGTGTTATTCATTCGGGTTCTTCAAAACTGCTCTTCAGGGAAAGACTGGAAGATGCATTCAAAATGAAGAGGGAACGCTGGAAAGTTTTCAATAAATATGTTAGGGAGTTTCACAAGAGGAAGGAAAGGATACATCGTGAGAAGATCGACAGGATTCAGCGCGAAAAGATTAACCTGTTAAAAATTAATGACGTAGAGGGGTATCTTAGAATGGTCCAGGTGCTGTAATGCTGCCTTTTGTCTCTTATCTTTCCAATGTTTCATCATCTCATGGCTAATTTTTCCTTGTTTTAACAGGATGCAAAATCAGATCGTGTGAAGCAGCTCCTGAAAGAGACCGAAAAGTATCTATCAAAGCTAAGTTCAAAGCTGCAGGAAGCAAAGTCCGTGGCGAGAAGATTTGAGAGTGATCTGGATGAGACTCGAATGCCTAACTTTCTGGAGAATAATGAGACGACTTTGGACAATGAAGATGAAGCTGACCAAGCAAAAGTTATTACCCTTTGCGTCCTTCATGAAATATCAGTGGTTAGCAGTATATTTTTCTTGTTCCTTTCTTATTTTTTTTAAAATCTGTTTTGCAGCATTATTTGGAAAGCAATGAGAAGTACTATAAGATGGCTCACAGGTAAAAGCCTAGGTCTTTCTTGCTAGAATATTTGTTAACATTTCAATTAGTGAATATAGCTTGGATCCTGATAGGAATATATCACCTTTTGTTCAGTTTTATATTTGTTTCAGCATTAGTATAATCGATTTCTTGTGCTTTGATCCAGTGTAAAGGAGCATGTTGCTGACCAACCATCTATTCTTGTGGGTGGGAAATTAAGGGAGTAAGTCTGATACTGAATCATATTTAATCCATTTTAAGTTGTGTTACTTTGTCTTATTATTTTACCTTGTCTGTCTGTGGATATGAGGTTTTATTTTGTGGACTTGGATGTTCCTGTTTTCTTCCCAGGTACCAAATGAATGGTTTAAGATGGTTGGTTTCACTCTACAACAATAATTTGAATGGGATTCTTGCTGATGAAATGGGCCTTGGCAAAACAGTCCAGGTATAGTTTAGTGTATTTTGGGTTGCTCCTGATATACGTTATTGCAACTTTCTGAGTTACTTTCTTCAGAAGCAGGTGCTTCTCTAAGCTCACTGAAAATAAATCAATCATATTTTTTGAGATTCAATGGCTTCTTATTTCATTATAGAATACCTTTTTCTCTGTGTCCGTTTTTCTCATTTAAAAAATGTTTGACTTATTGAGATCTTGGTGAATCTGCTTTTGCAGGTCATTTCTCTCATGTGTTATCTCATGGAGACGAAGAATGATAGGGGGCCTTTTCTAGTAGTCGTTCCTTCTTCAGTATTACCTGGTTGGGAGTCTGAAATTAACTTTTGGGCTCCTAGCATGCACAAAATCATCTATTCCGGAACACCAGAAGAGAGGCGCAAGCTTTTTAAGTATGGCATTGCTGTGAAGCTTTTTTCTTCGTTTGCACTGATTTTTTTATTACTGGAAAGACGTAATGGTGCTACAGTTGAGATATGACCTGTGATGATGCCCTTGTAGGGAACAAATCATTCATCAGAAATTCAACGTTCTTTTAACTACTTATGAGTACCTGATGAACAAGCACGACAGACCAAAACTAAGCAAAATATTATGGCATTACATCATCATTGATGAGGGCCATCGTATCAAGAATGCTTCCTGCAAACTGAATGCTGATTTGAAGCTTTATCGGAGTAGTCACCGTCTGTTGTTAACTGGAACCCCACTCCAGGTTTTAGCTTTTTTTCCCTTTTCCCTTTTTCGTTGGTACAAGTTATACTCCCTCCATTCCTATATAACTGTTGTAGTTGCCAAACTCAGACATATTAAGAAGGTGAGTTAATACTTTTTGACTTTAACAACAAAATGGCTGACAAGTCCTTGGATATAATTAATGCGGTTTTCTTTTTAATCTCTCACCTTGTAATAAATACGGGTAGAATGGGGAAAACACAATAAATGTTGTTTTGGAAATGAAACTACATCAGATATAAATGAACAAATAGTTTTGTCAACTACATCAGTCAATAATGTATGGATGAATTATTAAACAATGTTCTCTTCCGGACGTCCGATGTTTAAGGAGCTGAGGCTGTGTAGAATGCCTTTTCTTTCTTTTACTCTGCTGTTTTTGGGGTTTTCAGTACATATTTTTGTATATTAATATAATACCTTTGTTTTTTAGCTGATCTTACATCTTCATTTTACACAGAACAATCTTGAGGAGCTGTGGGCACTTCTTAACTTCTTGCTGCCGAACATTTTCAACTCATCGGAAGATTTTTCTCATTGGTTTAACAAACCCTTTCAGAGTGGTGACAGCTCACCTGATGAGGTGATTTCTTTTGTTGACTCAATATGTCTCCCTTCTCCTATCGTCTTCCCCCTCCCCCCTTTCCCCCCTTTCTCCCCTCTTTTGGGAACAAGTTGCTCCTATTGTCGACAAAAAATGTTTTCTCCAGGCAGGAGATCTAAAGGAAGATGCATTTTTTGTGTGGGAAATAACAGGGGCGACATTTTTAGATGTTTTGTCCCTGCTATCATTGAGCTTTATGTTTTGAATTTAATGAGATGAGGGGCTAATTTGGTTTGACAGCCTGATATTAGCATTTCTTTATGTCTCTCTGTCTCTCTTGTGATACATCTTACTGTTGTATATACTAAATCTATTCTCAATATAAGCAGGCCCTTCTATCTGAGGAAGAAAATCTTTTGATAATAAACCGGCTTCATCAAGTACTGAGGCCATTCGTACTTAGGAGATTAAAGCACAAGGTAAATCTACTTTTGTTTGAATTTCTGTTCAGTTTGTTAAGTTGCCATTACTTCCACTTGCTTGAGCACTACATAGACAGGCATCCTGCCCCCAATTCTCTGTGATAATCTGTTGTATACTTTCTTTTCATCCTTCGAATCTAAAGCTAGATACACATTTTGTCGTATTTGTAATTATTGATGGGCATCGGCTTGCTTTTTGCTGTTGCATTGTTCCTCACATTTTGAACCCAACATGTCTTCTGACCTATAATAGATTTCAATGTTGATAATAGGTGTTTAATGCTGCGGCACGGTAAAAAGTATCATCTTGAGTCGTTCTCTCATTTTCTTCCAACTGATGCCTCAATGTAATTTTCGCACTTTCAATTCTTTTGGTAGGTGGAGAATGAGTTGCCTGAGAAGATCGAGAGGCTAGTAAGGTGTGAAGCTTCTGCATATCAAAAGCTTTTGATGAAAAGGGTAGAAGAGAATCTTGGAGCAATTGGAACTTCCAAGGTGTATTTCACTTGCAGTTTTGTAGCGATTACCTTTATTGACCAGCATTTCGTTTGCATACTCATTATAGTTAGGGTATTTACCAAGAGCCAGGTTTCATTTAGATAATTGTTGTTTTTGTTGAAAATATGCATGAAGAAGCCTTAAAATAATGTACTAGAAAATTGAAAATAGGTTGCATACATGTTGTTACCTCTGGATTCGTAGCAACTGTTCAGTGCATAAGCAATCCTCAGTTGTTCCAGCAGTCATTAGCTGAAATTTTGATAGAACGTTTAAAATTTTGTAGATAAGTCCCGTCTCTTTTAGGCTCAAATGTGAAACTTATTATATTGTCCTCATCCTTAGACATCATGGTTGTCCCCTCTCCTAACTTTAATCCAGCATATAATTTACCATTTCCCAAAAGCTTAAGCCATTAAAAAGAAGTTTAATTTTATACATGTGTTTAACACGCCTCCTCACGTTTGGGCTTTTGCCAACATGACACAAGAGTAGACTTTTCTTTCAAATAAACAGGGTAGTGATGTTTCCCATGACATCGTGCTCTGATACCTTGATACTGATAAATCGCCATATTCAAATACTTATATTTAGGAAGAAATGTAACTTTCTACGTATATTGAACACAAATACTTTTGTGGAGAGTGTTACTTACACAACTAAGACACAATGCGGCGTTGTGAGCCATAGATGACAAATGACCCATATCAGCAAATTCCATTAATTCAATGAGTCGTTAGACACTTATGACTGTCATCTCTATTAAATTGAGCTTTTGCTTTCACTATCTTGATAGGCACGATCAGTGCACAACTCTGTTATGGAGCTGCGTAACATCTGCAATCATCCGTACCTTAGCCAGCTCCACGTAGACGAGGTATTTCTATTCTTTTTATGATTTAATTCTTTTGTTTCTTTCATTAGTGTTGTCGATTTTTTGCAATTTAGGTGGCCTGAATACATAGCAAGTAAATATACATATGATGTATGTGTAGGTGATTATTTTTTCTGTCTTTTATTTTATTTGGAACGGGTTCTGTGGAAGAGGTATTGCATTGCACTAGCTCCCTGTCGTTCTTGACCTTGAAGTAGTTATCGTATTCGTCTATAACCTTGAAGTAGTTATCATATTCATCTATATGAAACAGTATTTTCAGTAACCTGAAATTCATTCATTTGCCCTTGATCATGCTTTGATTTCCTTAGGTTCATGACTATATACCTAAGCATTATCTACCAACTGTTATAAGACTTTGTGGGAAGCTTGAAATGCTAGACCGGCTACTGCCCAAATTGAAGGCGACTGATCATCGGGTATGTTTGTGTTTAAACTTGATACAGAACATCTTCCCTAAATGTTGATTTGTGTGATGCATTCATTTTTCTTTCGAATGTCCTTGCCCCTGATGTCTTGCTTTTTTGGTAGTAGTAGTTTCAGCAATGGGTTTTACAAGTCAACGTTGACATGTTTTAGACTGTTAATGCTAAAGTTAGCATACTTAAGCGCAAGACCTGTTTATTAACATTATTGTTTACTCTTCCTTCGTTTTGTATGTGTAGTTTGCTACGAAATGGGTGTGCAGAGTAGGAATTTCGTTTTTTAAATGATTAGCATATTTAAATGTAGAAGCCACAAGACAATTAAAAAGGAAGAACCTGAAAAAAAGTTTTCTTCAAGAGGAGTGTATGTTTCACACATTTTACATAATCATCTTGGCTACCAAAGCCTCTGCAAATATGTTATTTTGAATCGTTTTGTAGCTGTTGATAAATTACCTACTCGCCTAGAAGCTTAAGTTGTGGAGGATAATCTAATTTATAGTTATATTTTTTAACACGCCCCCTCACGTGTGTTATCGCACAAGAGTAGATATGCCACAGAGTAAAAATGCCTAGCGGAAGTAGTAGGTTTTGTTTTTAGTAGAGTAGAAGCAATAATAATGCGTTGCCTAATGAGTAGGATGAGGAACTTGGTTCATCTACTTAGGTTCTGTTGGTTATTTTGTTACATTTTCCTCTTTGCCTCAGCCTTGTGTTCCTGTCATGCTTAGACCTGTCAACGTTTCCCCTTGATTCTTTCTACACTGTTGGATAACATGATTTCTTGTATATTTTCGGGCAAGTTGGTCACTTGATTTTGTGCCTAACATCGCCAATTTTGTACAGGTTCTTCTCTTTTCAACAATGACGAGGCTCCTTGATGTCATGGAGGAGTATCTTTGCTGGAAGCAGTATAAGTACTTGCGGTTAGATGGACACACGTCGGGAGGTGACCGTGGAGCATTAATTGATAATTTCAATCAAGCCAATTCTCCGTTTTTCATATTTTTGCTCAGGTAATTTCTTTTCCCAGCTCGACAGCGGGTTTTGCAATTTATATGTTTCTGGAGTTCAAGTATTTTTCGACACATTTGATTAGGCTTCTGTGTTGTTTTTGGTTAAAATAATGCAAATTGAGCATGTATGGCTCTCTGTTGTTTGTGCTATTCTTCAAATCATTTGAAGGGTTGTTTGAGAATCCGATAAATGTCAGTTGCTTAATGCGTGTGCACGTACCTATCTATAACATTATATATTTGTATAATATACACTTATATGTACATAATTTATACATACATATTGAGAGAGATTTGAGAGTGCCTTACACACCTGGTCACTAAATACGGATAGCAATTTACAGCCAACACTACTGGCTTGAGCATACACTTTTTTGGAGATAAGGTTGGACTATACGTAAAAATTCCTGGCTTGTTGCATAATGTGTCAATAGGTGTTTCACTGATATCTATTCTGTATCCATATGATTATTGAGTGACTTGTAAGCAAGCTGTTGTAAACTGAGGAATTGGTGATTGAAAATAATTCTCTACCTCGAACATGTATTTGTGTAATGATTTAATACCTATTATTTTCGGTACCAGTATACGAGCCGGAGGTGTTGGTGTAAATCTCCAAGCTGCTGATACGGTGATCATCTTTGACACGGATTGGAATCCACAGGTAACACATAAGTCCTACTTTCAAGTTTTTGTTACTCGAGTTTAACACGCCTTTGATCATGCCTTTTCATCTTTGTTTTCTCACAGGTTGATTTGCAAGCACAGGCAAGGGCCCATAGGATTGGTCAAAAGAAAGATGTTCTCGTTCTTCGACTTGAAACGGTGACTAGATCTGAGATTTCACTAAGTGCAGTTTTTACCAGTGTCGGCATGATCAGCATCTATTTTGAAATTAGTTTTTGTTTTGAAACAATTAGATATGCCGGAAGCTTTGACCCTAAAGGATATGGTGCTTGTGTATCTATATTTCATTTTGATGAATATCTTGGTTCTTAGCAAATTGCATTGAACATCTTTTGGTCACTGTTTCTGCTCCTATAAGGAAGGGCACCTTAAGCACCGGTCCAGTGAAATCGAGTATTGGATTCATCCATAAACAGTCGGTGGACATCTAGCTTCCACGAGGACATTGTATGGTCGGGCATGTCTGTTACAGTCTATGAAGCATGGAAGGAAAGAAACAACAACGTATACTCCCACTAGTTGAACTGAGTGTCTCACGAAATCATTTATAATCTGTCCATCTGTGTAACTTCCTAGAAAGGAAACAGGAAGAATATATTTAATTGGGAATTTGCATGATCTGTATTATAGGCCACAAGATTTTTCCATTGTCCATATGCTTTTGGCATGGTCTATTGGATGGAATACCAGTATATGGTCCATGAGATACATTTTGTCACTTTATTCTATCTCTGTCACATATCTATGTTTCGTCCAATGATTTGTCCATATATTTCCTAATTTTGTCTTCTTACTCTAGTTTTTTTAGTGAAAATATTATATCTGTCTGATTGTGTTTGAAATACATAACTTTAAGGTCCAAACGGTGGAGGAACAAGTAAGAGCGTCAGCTGAGCATAAACTCGGAGTTGCTAATCAAAGCATCACTGCTGGGTTTTTTGACAACAATACCAGGTTAGTTGAAGTTTGCAATTGAATCAAATATGTAGAAGCTCATCTTTCAGAGTTACCTTCTTCTAACTATTCGTCAATGAATCAGTGCTGAAGATAGAAGGGAATATCTGGAATCTCTGCTTCGGGAGTGCAAGAAGGAAGAAGCGGCTCCTGTATTAGACGATGATGCTTTAAATTACCTTATAGCCCGCAGGTCATTCTCCTCCTCTTTATACTTTACTCATCCATGTCCTTCCTCTTTATGTACGTTTGCTATATGATTTGTGCCCTTTCGTACTGCTGCTTCATTTAGTATTGTTGCTGACATTTGTCTTGGCTCCCTAGTTTTCTTCGTCGTTTCTAATAGAACTTTTTTTGCTCCAGTGAGTCTGAAATTGACGTATTTGAATCCATTGACAAACAGAGGAAGGAGGAAGAGACGGTAATTTCAGAATCTGTCCCTTTTTTTCCTTCAATAAAAAGAATGTGACAGGTTCTGTTAACTCACTTTAAATGTGGGACATATATCTTATGTAGGCCTTATGGTTGAAGTTGGTTGGAGGAGACACGGCTGGAGACATTGAACAGTTTCCATCTTTGCCATCTCGCCTTTTGACATATGACGAGTTAAAGCCATTCTATGAGGCAATGAACATATCTGAAGCACCAAGACCGGTAGTTGTACAGACTGCTGGGATGAAACGTAAAGGAAATAGTCTTGCAAACCTAGATAATCAGAATTATGGAAGAGGAAAGCGAGCAAGAGAGGTTAGTTGATCCCTTAATAACCTTATAGCAGTAACCTGTGGATTCATTGTTTGGTTCTGTACAACTTTTTCATTTGTTCGTTCTCCTTACAGAGAGGTGGGAGTAACTATATCTTTTGTAAAGCGAATTTCTGTTTTCCTCTTGTATAACTTGTTTTTCCTTTCATCAGGTACGATCCTACGAAGAGCAATGGACTGAAGAAGAATTCGATAAAATATGTCTGGCTGAGGGTCCTGATTCTCCTCGTACGAAGGAAGAAAGTGGTGACAAGAATTTGGCAATTGACATGTCAAGCTCGGTTATGCCAAGTAGTTCCACACATTCCCAACCACCTCAGCAACTGCTAAACCAATCATATCAGTCCCCACTTGGGACACCACCTGTTAAACGAGGACGTGGAAGGCCTAGAAAAATAGTAACGAATACGTATATGTCATCATCACCTGGTGCTCCATTATCTTCTAGTGGACTATCATCTTCTGGAGCATCATTTTTTTCCAGGCCACCGGTATCTTCTGGATCACCATTATCTTCCATGACGCCAGTATCTTCTGGTGGACCATTATTTCCCACGGCACCAGTGTCTTCCGGAGCTCCATCTTCTTCTGGAGCACCGGTGTCATCTGCAGCTCCATCTTCTTCTGGAGAACCATTGTCTTCCGGAGCCCCATCTTCTTCTGGAGCACCAGTGTCTTCCGGAGTACCGGTGGCTTCTGCAGGGCCAAAGACTTCCGAAGCACCAGTGTCGTCCGATGCACCATTGTCTTCTGCAGAACCTTCTTCCGGAGCACCGGTGTCTTCGGAAACACCATCATTATCTGGAGCAGAGCAAACAACTGCAGCAGCGAAGGTGGAAGTTGTTCCAGATTTTAAAGTAACTTCCGGTCCTGATAGTTTATCTGCTTCAATTCCTGGGAAAATCGCATCTGTAGCAGTCCTGCATTCTGGTTTATCTGCTGTTGACAGCATTGGGCAGCCTGTTGTTGCTAGTCAGCCTACTGCTCTTCCTGACCCCATTATGCCCGTGCAAGGACAGGGACGAGGAAGGGGACGAGGACGGGGAAGAGGACGGGGTCGAGGACGAGGTCGAGGTCGAGGTGCTAAGGTGGAGTCTACAGGGGAAGATCCCATGCCTATAGTGAGGGGAGAGAATGCGTTCGTGCCAGTTTCAGTTCTTCCACCAGGAGCACTTGTAACAAGCAAGATTGACTTAGAAACACAGGGAGAATCAACATTGGAGCCATCCACTTCTCATCCTGTTTCTAAATCTCCCGACATGGCAGAAACTACGGTTGCAGGGCCTTCAGTTTCACTACTTCCTTCATTAGCCTCCACTAAAGGACCTTCAATTTCACCACTTCCTTCATTAGCCTCCACTACGGGACCTTCAGTTTCACCTATTCCTTCGTCAGCCGCCTCCACAGGACCTTCAGTTTCACCTCTTCCTTCATTAGCCTCCACTACGGGACCTTCAGCTTCACCTCTTCCTTCATTAGCCGCCTCCACGGAGCCTTCAGTTTCACCTCTTCCTTCATTGACCTCCACTACAGGACCTTCTGTTTCACCTCGTCCTTCATTAGCTTCCACCACGGCAAATTTGGTACCTGATCCCAGTTTTTCACATGGTCCAGCAGCTGTGACTGGTCTGTTGCCACCTTCAGGAGATGGCTCGAGACGTAGGGGGAGGAGAAAGACAACTGTGTTATCAACTGCACCACCTGCTCCCGTATCACCGGCTACTAGCTTGATGAACATGGAAACAAAGGGAGAAGCAGACTCCATCTCTGTGAGATCTCCTGATCTTGTTTCTCAATCCCTCATTTCTCCCGAGGCTTCCAAAACTGCTTTAGATGTTTCGTCATCTTCACCACAGGACAAGTCAGATATAAGGTCGCAACAAGGAGTCGATGGCAACATGCTATCATCCCCCGCTACCATTTCATCGCCTGGTTCCCTGCTTGTGACTACTGCTGATAAACAGGATTTGGTTGTAAGAAATGTTCCTTCTAATCCTATTTCAGATCTTCCATCGGGTTCTGTTGTTTCTTCGTCAGAGCCTGCTACTCCAAGTGCTGGTACAAAGTCCGGTAGAGGACGTGGTCGGAAAACTCAAAGTGGAGTTCAGGCATCTCGAGGCAGAGGAAAGAGGCAGAGTTCAGTAACCCCCGGAATTCCTGAAGTTTTAACTGATCAGAATCTACAGTCCACTGTCACCCCACCGAATCTACAGTCTCCTGTCACCCCACCGAATCTGCAGTCCACTGTCACCCCACCGAATCTACAGTCCACTGTCACCCCACAGAATCTAGAGTCTACTGTCACCCCACAGAATATACAGTCTACTGTCACCCCACAGAAAAGAGTCAGGGTATCATCAATTGGGAGGAGGCCTGCCACTAGGAGTAAACCGGATAACACAGAAACACCAACAATTGTTGTCCAACCAACTGCTTCTCAAAGCCCGCATTCTGTGATTCGAGAAGTCTCTGAGGATAAGCAGGAAGCCCAAGCCCAAAAGTCAATTGATATTATTCAGCCCAAAGTATCTTACATTTCGGTAGATTCTCTGGTTCAGACAACCCCTAACGCCAAGCAGGTGGATAAAACACATGATGTAGAAGCTCCTGCGGAGCGCTTGTCAGATCCAACGGTTACGGTCACACAAACCGTTGATAAGAAACATGAAGATGTGCTTTCAGTACCAGTTATTCATGACCAGTCTAATTCACTGGATGATTCTGAAGGTGCCATTAATAGTAAATCGGTGGGTGGTGATGAAGATCAGAAAAGAAAACAGTTGTCATCGCAAAGTTCTGTAGATTCTTCGGTCGCTCAAACTGCCATGAGTGAGCACAGAGCTGAAGTTGAAAATGTCGTTTCTGTTCAAGTAAATGAAGGTGAATTGACGACGGATACCCCAAAATCAGCATCGTTTGTCGAGTCAGATTCTGTTAAGATTGTTGCTGAGGATATATCCCATGTGACCAAAGTTGCTGATGTACAAGAACATGAAGGTAGGGAGGATAATGAGGGTGATAGATTAACAACTGTAGTTGACTCAGACATGGATAGGAGTGTCATAGATCCTCTAGCCGTACAAGTCAGCGTAGAGGTGCAGGAAAAAGGTGTTAAGGAACCGCATAACATCGATAAGCTGAATCAATCTGAAAGCAATTCCTATCCACAAGTTGAAGAGGCCGGAAATTCTAAGGTTGATGAAATTCAGAAACAAACTGAAGGTGGTTTATCTGAGACAGTTCAAACGACCGCAGATCCTATTGTTAGTGATGTACAAAGTGTTGCTATTGTAGAGCATGTAGACGAAGGCCGTGAATGTAAAACTGGAGAGGGAGGTGGAACTGAAGCGGGAGGAAAACCGTCTCTACATTTGGACTCAGCTTTGTCTACTTCAGTGAACCCGGTTTCTGTTGTTTCACTGGCTGGACCGAACAACGAGTCAGAGAATCTGGTGGAAGAACAGCTTAATAATGTTTCTGTTTCTCAGGATGTTTTAGTTTTGACCGGTGAGACCATTGCAATGGGAGCTGTATCATGCTCTACTGTTGACCCTTCAGGGCAGCCCGCTGTTTTGGATCGGAATCCTATTTTGTCTGTGGATGAAGACGCGGCTTCTTCACCTGTTTTCAGCCATACCAGCTTAACACAGATCACTGCTTCTATGACGGTTGAATGTACTCTTCCCCCAGAGGCTTCTAATGATAATCTGAATCCCAAAATAGAGGAAGCTTCTGAAAAAATCTCGGAAATGAAAAACGATGGATCCATAAATTACAGCAGGCTACATGACACACCAGCTCATGCCGTCAAGCCTCTGGAGGAAATGGTGGATTGTGAGAACATAGTTGCAGGACAGCATAGTGGGGAAGAATGCTCCCAGAGCCGTGATTCTCTGGAAGTCTTACCTATTCCAGGAAATGTGACGTCTATTAATGACCTGGTGGAGAGATCTGAGGCTCAGTCAAGTTTTGCTGGAGAGGTTGATGAAAAAGAATGTAGCGCAGGTTCTGTGATAGCATTATTTGCATCTGCTGACGCACCTTCTGCAAGTAGCGACCTTGCTTTGTTCAAATCCGAGGATTCATGCCGTGAGGAAGATAGAGAGGTAACGGATGTTAAAGTTTCTGCTTTTGATGAATTTGTAGGGACAAATCCTGTGTTGATTCTGACTCAGACCTTGCAGGAAGTGCCATCTTCTTCGAAAACTGTGGAGCAAGTAGAACTCGAATCTGTTGCTGTGAACTTGGTTTCTTGTCAGGCTCGGGAGGAGGCTTCATATGTACAAGAAAAAATAGATACTTCTGTAAAAGGGTCCCCTGGTCCAACGAACGATTTAGCTGTAGAATTAGAATCGGGACAAACCGGAAAAGGTTCAAATCCTACTGATGCTTCAACACTTGCACCTGATGCTTGCAATAATGACATTACATCTTCTGGTGAGGTTCTGGCATCTATTGACGTATTGCAGCAGGATCCCGGTGAAAATCCATCACTTTTACAATCCACAGAGACTTGCGTTGTATGCACTGCCGAGAAACTTGAGACGCAGGTCCTAGAATCTGTGGACATATCGTGCCAGGAACATGAAGCCAAGGCATCCTCTCCGGAAGAACAGGACATTAGTAACTCGGTGGTTCCAATTGTTGAACATGTACTTGAAGTGCCCACAAATGTAGATGAAGGTGTTGTCCCAGTTGCTGGAGAATCGGAAACCATGCGTGCCACCGTTGATGAGACACATGATGACGAAGCTGATAAAAAGCCTGTCGATGAAAGCTCAGTCCTTGAAACCGGCGGTGGTCTAGTGGAACCAGAGAGGCCAGTTGCTGTTACAGGTAAGCATTGTCAAGAATACTGCTTTTCAATATGAAAAAAAAAAGAAAGAAAAAAAAACGAGTTCTTTCAGGGAAAGTTAGTTAACTAGTTCAACGATTATCTATTAGTCATCATTGCGCATGAAGTTGTTCATATAGTTTACTAAGAAGTAGCAAGGGCATGGTAGATTACAATAATAAGGTAAAACAATTAGTAAATTTTCTCTTTCTTCCCATTTTTTATTTTCTTCACTTTGACAAAGTTTAGAATGTTCAAGACTTAAGGGGTGTCAATTGACCCCCCAACGATCCCCGTAAATATGTATGCCTCCAACAATGCAATGCATGCAAGGTTCTGTAATTTAGCTTGGACGTTGATGCTATCCATCAGCTGATTGAAGTCTTTTGTTTCTTCAGACAATCTGACAGGTACTTCAACTTCCGAAGAAGTGATAAAGAATCCTGAAATTCAAACACGTGAAGATTCTGCGGACGAAGTACATACGAAAGGAAGTGAATTAGACGGAGCCGTGTCAGTCCCTGACACTACTAATGATCCTACAACTTCTGGAAATGGTGCAGATTCGGAGCAGCTTATTGCTAAATCAGAGATCCCTGTGAATGCTTCAGACAAGAATGGTCTAACATCTTCACCAGACGATACAAAAGCTTCCGAAAATATTGATAGTTCGTTGGAACTTAATCCAAAAGGGGTTGAAGAGACAGACAGGCAACCAAAATAGATGGAGGTTAAATTCAATTGTTGCATTGATAACTAGTTGAATTAATTCTGACTGTTTTATATACTTAACGTTAACGGCGATCGTTTATTTGCAGAAATGAAGGAGCAAAAAGCATAGCTGGAGTTTCAAATTTGCTAGTGTCTAATGGCTGTCTAGATGATAGCTTAGGTAGTAGATACTATAAACAATACCCACAAAAAACAAAAAAAAAGTTGAATTTCTAACGCATTTGGCGCCGCTGCTGATCTATTCAAAGATTTAGTTTGTAACTGGAGATTATATGTTGTATTATTATTGATCCTAATGTTATATAAGGACCGGAATAATTCAAATTCAGCTTTACTTTCGTTTCTGTTATTATTATTTTTTTTTTTTCCAGAAATGATAGAATATCAATCAATGCGTACCAGTACTAGTACTAGTACTACCTCATAAAATGGACAACAATCTTGAGATTATTAACCTATTTATTTATTTGTATGTCGGCAACAAATTCTGAGCTTTAATTACTAACGACTGACAATAACGAAAAAAGAAAAACATGAATCGTATGCTGAGACATCAATTTTACGTGGTTTGATACTTTGATGAATATGATCAATAACAAGAGCGAAATGGAGCAAATGTCATTCTAATGGAGAATGTATATAAAATAACACTTTTGAAGTCCAAAACAACAAATGTGTATATAGTAATTCACAATCATAAATCTGTGTTCACATATAAAATGCATACAAGGAAATTTAAAGAAACAACAATTGTCCTTACTTTCCTCAAGTCTTCGTTTACCGTAATATTCCGACTTTTCGAAAAATAACAGACGTGTCTTTTTACGGAAAACACAATATTATGTTTAATGATTTACGGATTAAAGTATTTTATGTATATATATTTTGGATAAATATATATATTTAAGGGTAATTAAAAGAAATTTAGTTATCACCAATCACCAACTATTATAAAAGAGCCAATGTGTTTCTCCCTTCAAGTGTTTCCCCTCAAAAGTGTTTCTCCATAATATAATAATAATATTAATTAATATTAATATTAATAATAATGAGGATAAACAAAAAATAATAATGAGCATAAACAAAAACTAACGAAAAATTTAAAATAACAATCAGAAAAGGTAACGGAAAAATAAAAAACCAATCATCCATATCCACTCCTTTAGTGATTAATGATCATATTAATTATAACGAGGATAAACAAAAAATAATAATGAGCATAAAAAAACTAACGAAAAAATTAAAAATAACAATCAGAAATAGTGTTTGCAAAAAAAAAAAAAAAAAAAAAAAAAAAAAAAAAAAAAAAAAAAAAACAACCACCATCCATATCCACTCCTTTTATTTTATAATTTAAATCTTTTTTTTGACGAAAACAAATCTTATTATTGTATTTTTAATACCATTTAATTTCTAATTGGTCTATAACTTGCTAAAAAAATGGTCTATAATTTCTAAAATAAAATTGATCTATAACTATTGCAATCATAATTCACTAATTTTCAAAATTCATCGTCGAAATTCACTAATTTTCGGGATTCACCGTAGAAATTCACCGTCGAAATTCACTGATTTCGGGATTCACTGGGGAGATTCACTGATTTTTGGGATTCACTGTTTGTCCTTCTTGCTATAAAAATTATGTAGTTGTCCTTCTCCCTATAAAAAATATGTAGCTGTCCTATTACTTAAAAATATTTCAGATTGTGTCCTTATCCCTAATTTTCCATTATAATTATTATTAACTAAAAATTAAAAAATATGATTTTATCAAATGATAGAATAATAAAAATATGATTCTATCAAATAATAGCATTAAAACATTCATTTAATATTGCTTTTTTCATGATGTGTCTTTATGATTTTAAAAACTATATATATATCTATGCAATTTTTTATAACACAATATCTATGCAATTTACAATAGAACCATCCCACATTGAAAATATACAAGATTAATCTAAAACCATGTAATTTTATACAATTTCTAATTAGTCTATAACTATTGCAATCATATTATAATTATTATTAACTAAAAAAATATCATTCTATTAAATGATAGCATAATAAAAATATGATTCTATCATATGATAGCATTGAAACATTTAATATTGCTTTTTTCATGATGTGTCTATATGCTTTTAAAAACTCTATATTTGTGCAATTTACAATAGAACCATCCCACATTAAAAATCAAGTATATGGAATTAATCTAAATCCCGAAATCGAATGTATAATATATATAATTGATCAAGTATGCGAACATTACATTGATTAAAGTTAAAAAAAATAAAATATAACGAGAACGGATAACATTTCACGATATATATATATATATATATATATATATATATATATATATATATATATATATATATATATATATATATATATATATATATATATATATATATATATATATATATAAGATAATAATTTAGTAAATTGAATCATACAAAAACATAAATAGTCATCACAATTGATCGAGCTTGTAAACATTACATTGATTAAAGTTAGAAAAAATAAATAATGAGAACGGATAAAAAATTATTAATATTAATATATATACAAGATAATGGTTTAGTACATTTAATCATACAACAACATAAAGAGTCTCACTTAAAAACGACATAAAGAGTCACCGTTTTTTAAGTCATACTCCTATCGCTTAAAATTGGTTAAATGAATTCAGATGCACTTAATAAATTAACGATTATCTTAAAACCACCAAAGGAATGTGTACGGCGTAGTGAATGATACTTCCAAATGCATGACATTTCAGATGATCAGAGAGTAGGCTTAACAGAAATACATTTTTGAGGAATAACATATGTGTGGTTTGGCAATCTGAGATTGAGTTTTCCAACAATTAATTGGGCATTACTGAGGAAAGAAGTTATGAAACGATTATGAGGTAGACCATTAGAATTGACAATAGATGAATTCATCAACTCGACAAAAGACCATAGTAGAGAAATATATATCGAGTTTGAGAAATTAAGAAGCTTGGTGCAATTACAAAATCTCATGTTGACGAGAGACTTACTTAATCAAATGTTTTATAAGAGGCTTTAAGACTGAAATTAAGTCTATGGTGAGATTGATGAAGCCTGAGGACATTGATATTGGCATATGCCCGGAATCTATTATAATGGAATTGAATGACATCCATGTACATAAAAATAACTCTAACCCTAGTCGCCTAGGTTCTCCATTCACCACTAAGGTGAATGATAAACTACCCGACACTATTAATAAAGCAATGGTACATAAGGCAAATACTCCTAAATAGTTGTAGGAAAGAGGGCTATTGGGTTATGTTTCAGGTGTAATGAAAAATACACCTGTGGCCAAGTGTGCAAGCACAAACACATACATTTTGGGTACTTGAGGATGATAGAGTTTGAGGAGAGATTGCAGTGTGATAGAACCAAATCATGCTATGTTAATCACTGAAGTAGATGTAAACAAAATGTTGAGTGAATTCAAGTGTCGTAAATAATGTGCGATTGATCAAGTTGAGAGGTTGAGACATTGTATTAGAGATGGATTGGATGAAAAGGTACATTCCTATGGTCTTTGACTAAAAGGAAAATGAGGTGGTTTTCACCAACAAGGAGAACATATTAAGGTGAGAAGTTACACAGAAGAAGCTCAACTTAAGACGACCAGTTGCAAAAGCTTTAATAAGAAATTGAGAGATAGGGCCTATAGACTCTTAGGGAGCCTTAATTTGATACATGAACATGCTCTGAATCATGTGCTTGGTGAACTAACTCATGTCCTAGAAGAGTGCCACGAGGTTAATGCAAATTCCCAAGGATTGCCACCAATGATGGGCTATGAGCATACCATAACTTTATATGAAGGTGTTAAACCTATGAAACTGAAACCTTATAGGTATGTTCACTGTCAGAATGATGAAATAGAGCAGTTGGTGGATCAAATGCTACAACGAGGATTATACACCACAATAATAGTCCATTTTCATTACCCTTGCTCCTTGTGAAAAATAAAACCTAAAGATGTATGTGGATTACAAAAGGTTGAATGAATTGGTTGTCAATGATATATACCATATTCCTTTAATTGATGAATTGTTGGATGAGTTTGAGAGTACTGTGGTATTTTGTAAAATAGATTTAAGGTTTGGATTCCATCGATTCGATGAATGGGGATGTTGTCCGTAAGATCGTCGTTGTGACACATCATGACCAATTTGATTTTAAAGTGATGTCATAGAAGTATGAATGAGATCCGAGACCTTACTTGAGGAAGTTTGTACCGATATTTTTTTGATGACATCTTAATCTTCAACCCTGACATGGAATCCCATATACAACATCTTAAACAGCATGCTTAATTGTCCAAATGATCTTTTGGACAAACCAGGATAGAATACTTGGTTCATATTATACATGAGGGTGAAGTGCATGCTGACCCAAGCTAGATTCGAGCCATGTCAAATTGGCAAAAACCCTATAATGTGACCATACCGAAAGGGTTTTTGGGCCAAATTAAAATGTTTCTACGGGAGATTTATGCCTCATTATAGGATTATTGTTAAACACTCGAATGACCATAACTCAAGAAAGATGGATTTTCTTTGGTCACGAGTGCCGTAGAAGCATAATATAAACTCAAGGAGGCCCCATTTTGCATTGAAACATATGCACGTGGCAAAGGATTAGGGGCTATTTTACAACAAAACATGAAACATGTGCTTATCAAAGCTGGACCTTCATCTCTAAGGAGATGGGATTGTTCCTCAATGAGAAGGAACTCCTAGCACTCCTCAAGGCAATAACCAAATGGAAGCTATATATTCAAGGCCGGGCCCTTTGTCATTGAAACTGATCAACAGAGTCTGAAGTTCATTCTGGATCCGAGGTCCCCTACTACACTACAACAAAAAAAAAAAGGTGACCAAGTTACTTGGGTTGGATATCACTATTGAGTATAAAAAGAGAAGTGAAATTGTGGCGGTTGATGCCTTGTCCATGTAAAGTTATGTTGAGGGACGATTGCGTGTTGTGATCCACTTCTTGGATGCAACAACTTCCAGCTACAAGGGTGACCTAGGCTGAGGAAACATTTAAGGCATTGAACCAAATCACGCTATGTTAATCACTGAAGTAGATGTAAACAAAATGTTGAGTGAATTCAAGTGTCGTAAATAATGTGAGATTTTTCAAGTTGAGAGGTTGAGACATTGTATTAGAGATGGATTGGATGAAAAGGTACATTCCTATGGTCTTTGACTAAAAGAAAAATGAGGTGGTTTTCACTAACAAGGAGAACAAATTAAGGTGAGAAGTTACACAGAAGAAGCTCAACTTAAGACGACCAGTTGCAAAAGCTTTAATAAGAAATTGAGAGATAGGGCCTATAGACTCTTAGGGAGCCTTAATTTGATACATGAACATGCTCTGAATCATGTGCTTAGTGAACTAACTCATGTCCTAGAAGAGTGCCACGAGGTTAATGCAAATTCCCAAGGATTGCCACCAATGATGGGCTATGAGCATACCATAACTTTATATGAAGGTGTTAAACCTATGAAACTGAAACCTTATAGGTATGTTCACCGTCGAAGGATGAAATAGAGCGAGTTGGTGGATCAAATGCTACAACAAGGATTATACACCACAATAATAGTCCATTTTCATTACCCTTGCTCCTTGTGAAAAATAAAGATGGAACCTAAAGATGTATGTGGATTAAAAAAGGTTGAATGAATTGGTTGTCAAGGATATATACCATATTCCCTTAATTGATGAATTGTTGGATGAGTTTGAGAGTCGTGGTATTTTGTAAAATAGATTTAAGGTTTGGATTCCATCGGATTCGATGAATGGGGATGTTGTCCAAGACTCGTCGTTGTGACACATCATGACCAATTTGATTTTAAAGTGATGTCATAGAAGTATGAATGAGATGCTGAGACCTTACTTGAGGAAGTTTGTACTGATATTTTTTTGATGACATCTTAATCTTCAACCCTGACATGGAATCCCATATACAACATCTTAAACAACATGCTTAATTGTCCAAATGATCTTTTGGACAAACCATGATAGAATACTTGGTTCATATTATACATGAGGGTGAAGTGCATGCTGACCCAAGCTAGATTCGAGCCATGTCAAATTGGCAAAAACCCTATAATGTGACCATACCGAAAGGGTTTTTGGGCCAAATTAAAATGTTTCTACAGGAGATTTATGCCTCATTATAGGATTATTGTTAAACACTCGAATGACCATAACTCAAGAAAGATGGATTTTGCTGGTCACAGAGTGCCGTAGAAGCATAATATAAACTCAAGGAGGCCCCATTTTGCATTGAAACATATGCACGTGGCAAAGGATTAGGGGCTATTTTACAACAAAACATGAAACATGTGCTTATCTAAGCTGGACCTTCATCTCTAAGGAGATGGGATTGTTCCTCAATGAGAAGGAACTCCTAGCACTCCTCAAGGCAATAACCAAATGGAAGCCATATATTCAAGGCCGGGCCCTTTGTCATCGAAACTGATCAACAGAGTCTGAAGTTCATTCTGGATCCGAGGTCCCCTACTACACTACAACAAAAAAAAGATGACCAAGTTACTTGGGTTGGATATCACTATTGAGTATAAAAAGAGAAGTGAAATTGTTGCGGTTGATGCCTTGTCCATGTAAAGTCATGTTGAGGGACGATTGTGTGTTGTGATCCACTTCTTGGATGCAACAACTTCCAGCTACAAGGGTGACCTAGGCTGAGGAAAAATTTAAGGCATTGATGATTAATATAGCCATAGATCCCCATTACACTATGCACCAAGGGATTCTTAAATACAAATAAAGAGATGATATATGTAGACCATTGAGTTTTTGAGATCCAACCGATAGAGCGATTGCACTCAAGTCCAATATAGGGTCATTCAAGGGTTAGGATATGTTATAGCATGGTTAAGAGACCGTTGTATAGGCCGCGAGTCAAGGAGGATGTTCAAGAAATGAAACAAAAGTGTATTACTTGTCATCAGTACAAGAGTGTACATGATAAACCTCAAGGACTACTTCAGCCATTACCAATCCCACACAAGCATGGTCCCAACTCAACATGGATTTTACAGATGGATGCTTAAGTCTGAAGGGAAGGAAGTCATCATAGTAGTGGTGGACATGCAAATCAAGTTCAACCCTTTATTTTTATTATTTTTTTTTATTTTTTTGCCCCTAACAGGTTTCGAACACTGGTCTCCATGCTATGTTATAGTCTAACTCATCACTAGACCGATGCACCTTATGCAGTTCAACCCTTTATTCCACTTGAGAAGAAAAGGAAGATAACATCACAAAAGCATGGAATAAAGCATTAATGATACATAAACGATCAAAATAAATATCCTTTAAATTAATTTGTATGATATTTTTCTTGTATGGTTAGTATTATCTAAGAATACTTATAACTCAAGAATACTCATGTAGCACAATTAATGATTATTAGTCTTTATGATTATTAAATTTGACTGACACTAAATTATTTAACAAAGTATTTGCAGTTGTAATTGAATGTTAGTATAAAAATATACATAATTGAAACATTACACAATTTTTTGGACACATACTATTTTGATAATGTTTTTTAGGTTACAAGAAACTTAGAGAATATCTAAAGATATACCACATACTTATACAAATCTTTATTTGATACCAATAAAGTACGTTATTTTATAACTAAAAAAGCTTTTCATATTTAAAAGAATGAAAACATAACATGCGAGTTTGATTCAATGCGTATGAGTAAGAGAACGAAGTTAATTCTACCAAGCATAAAATCAATCTATAACAATTGTCATTATTTAACATATAGTTTTGTTTATGTATTTTTTGTTGGATAATATATATTTATTTTATAATTAAACGAATAATCAAGAATATACATGTAGTATTAAAAAAATAGTCTAACACGTGCGAAGCACGTGCATTTTGCTAGTTTAATTAAAAGGATTTTAATTAATAGCTATAAAAGGAAAATATCCCCTAATTCCTCATAACACACACGACGCAAAATGTGATGAAATACGCAGAAGAGCAACGCATGTTGGGAGGAAGTGAAGGAATGGAATCTTTAATCATGCGGCTAATCCGTCATGATTTTGTGTAGACGGCAGTAGAAGAAATCGATCACCGGGAGAAGATAATCGTTTCCATACTCTTTGTTTTCTAAACATTAAGTTTCTAGAAAAGCCCTAGTTTTGGTTTTCGTCGAGTTTGACCCCTCAAATCGTAGTTTCAATCGTTTACAAACACTTGATCGCAATTAATCCTAAATTTTTTGTTCTAATGCAATTGATGAATTTTTCAAGGTATTTGAAATATGTGTAGCATGCATAAAATTGAGTATATAATTGTCTGTTAAAGTAAGTGCCGTAGCCACCAGTTCCGTATTTGTTAACGCCAAGAAATAATGATATTTGACGTTTCATTGAGTTGTGGGTGTTTTGAAGGTTTTGTTTATTCTTTCCTTTCTTTTTGTTTTTAAAATATTTTATTTGCCTTATGTTAGTACATGTGCAGGGGTGGGCTTGAGTAATTGATTAGTAATAGCTTCTCATATTCAAACAGGTAAAAAAAAATAGAATCATTACCTTTCTGGAAAAAAAATACGCACAGGTAGTAAAAAAAAAAAAAAAACTAATAATTACACATCTAATTATTTACGTTGTGGTATTATCTTAGAGCTGTTTGCTTCCCTTCCGGTTTGACAATGTAACCTCTTTCAAATGAAAAGGTTGATTTAATAAATACATATTATATAGTTGTTTGGTGTTATCGTGTTGTGTTAGTTTCTTTTTCGGAAATTATGAATATGCTTTTTGGTAGACAATGGATTTTGTGGCTAATATTATTTTGATGCTTAATTTGAATTGTAATTTTTCTAATAAGCTTAAATAAGACGAAACAATGTGACAAAGCCAAGAACAAGTTTCTGATGCGTTTAGTTCCGGCACCGAATGGATTCTTTTAAAAGTTGAAGTTCGGGACCGTTGGAAGCTAAGTTTGGCCTTGTGCTTTGACGAGTTAGTATTCGTCAATGTATGTGTATGTGCTAGGGTTTGTCTGTGTCTAGTGGTCTAAGTAAGAGAGTAGTTACTTGAAAATACTTAGGTGCCTAGTTAACAATTAATAATAAACGTATTTGTGTAGTTAAAAGACTAAACATCAATCCACTCTTGGTAAGGCACAAGTATATATCGTGATGTGTGGACGGTCGGATAAGTGATTGATTCCGTAAGTCTACCAGAATAGACTCCAGGTGCGGAAGGACTTCGCGAATGAACAACTCCCTAAGTCTACCAGAATAGACTCTAGGTGCGGATAGACATCACCGAACGTGTGCACTATCGGAGTCTACCAGAATAGACCTCCGTGGTTATTGGTGTGATCCACCAATATGTTGCACCCAGTTACTTCGTGGTGAGTAGCACCATGCGTAGTGCCCTTGAATGCTAGTGTAACAAAGATAAGCTAAGCTAGAAACCAATAGTCACAACATGTTGATGAGCATGAAGTGAACCCTAGAGTTGTGTCGGTCACATAAAGACAACATAATTAATTATATGAACCTTTTCGTTGTAAAGTTTAATTATTCATTAGCTTCCCACTCTTGCTAAGTACGTATGTACTAACCTCATTTGCATTTTCTTTTGTATACATTGTGGGGTGAGAAGATGAACATGTTGTCCATGAATTCGATGACGAGGATATGTGATTAAGATGATGCTTGATGATGTGTTTCCTTTATTTCATGTTGCACTAGACGTTGTTGTTTTCCCTTCTTTAGACAAATGTTGTCTTTTATTTCTAGACTTTTGTAAGGAAGTTTGTACTTCTTTTAAGACAAGTTTATGTTTTTTTGGACATCGTACTTGTAAGACGTTCGTTGTTTGAGGACACATTTCTATCATTAGTATGTTGAGTTTTTATTCTAGTAGCATTTATGACCTTTACCCGAGTCTCTTGGGCTTCTGTTTGCTTTTAATTGATACGACGACGTAGAGGCTTGCGTATAATATTAGATTTATTTAATGCTATACGCACCGATCGTTCTCTTCCGGATAAGGACTCGGTATCCAGGAGCGGCGCGTTACAGTTGGTATCAGAGAGAAGTGTCCTTGTTGTTTAAGGCTTCCTTTCATCAAAGATAAGATTTCCTTAAACCTTGTTGAACCTTTCTGATCTCTCTTGAACGTGGTGGTAAATCTTCATAAGACTAGGAATCCTTAAACCGTGGTTAAGTTTCACTAGGAGTCTAGGACCAAGTGAAGAGTCTCCTTAAGTGAAGGTTAGATTGAGTTCTAAGCACACATCTCTTACGTGATCCCCTCGAGTTCGTTCCTCTAGGATCCTTAATAGAATCCCTCTCTTCTTTTGGAACTTTCAGACTTTTCTCTCATGTTCTTTCTCTTGGATAATATTTTTTTATTGTTACGTTTGGTCATAATCATTTCTTTTTGTAACTTGGTGTTATGCAAAATGAGTAAACGATTTTGTTCACATTTCTCTATGCCTTGTAATATCATTTCTGAAATACCAAAAATTCTGTAAATTTTCAGCCACTTCGAAAGTTGTCTTGTCTACAACTTCTCTCTTTTCATCAACTCAGTTTTCAAATTGGATTGTTCATAAATTTCATGACAAGGATGAGCACTCTGTTCAGAAAATTCTGCAGCGGTACTCTTACATATCAATCTGTTTTGAATAAGCTAAACACTTTCAAATGACTTGGATTTTTGATAAGTTGTAGAAAACATCTTGCACTAAAATTTTTGTTTTGGAACCAAGTGCAAATTCATTTTTGTTTGAGCACAATCTGCAATAAAAGTCAGTTTGTGAAGTCCTGAAATCTTTTGACAGCTTATAGCAGTAGATGAAAAGAATTCTTTTGACCGACCTATGGATTTCCAATTTTTTTGATTTTTAAGCATCATATGTAAAACTTATATACTTTCAGATTTTCTCTTTGCCTCATGTTCAAAATCAGTTCGGTTTGTTTTGTGCAAATCAATATTTCATGGCTTATGTATGCAGCTGAATTTCTCAAAACCATTTAAGTCCTTGGGTCAAGAAAGTTAGATGCCTTTCTTTCACCCTGGAAGTTATGGTGTGGTAGGTTATTGGAGATGGGAATGCTTTGTTTTATACGATTCTTAAGCTAGTTGTTACCCAGAATAAGAATTTTGGTAGATAGAGACTATGTGTTGTTGTTCTATGGCTCAACAAGAAACGAGTGGTTTGGTTGAAGACAGTTGAGAGTCAGTTGGAACATGTTGATCGGTTTCAGAATCAGGTACCCCAACTCAGATTTAGTAAGAACATCCTAAGGATTCTTTTGGTTATAACAAGGCCTTTTGGATAGATGAATCAAGGTTTCTAAGTTACTACAAGTTGTTGGTTGTGTTGGAATCTACCGTTCAGAAAGGGACCCTATAGTTTTGGTGTGATTCTTGGTATAGGTCGGCTATTCAAGAATTTTATCTACTTGGATTACAGACATAAGAAAGTATCTTCCGGTGATGGGTGCACCGAGTAGAAGAGTGGTCGATCAGTTTGGGTTTTGTGTACAAGGGTTTAAACGGTTTGGGGAATCGGTAGAGTTTTGGTTCATGGTTAGCAAGATCAGAATCGGTTAGTTGTTGTCCGGGGGAAAACAAGTGAAGCTCCGGTTTTGTGTTGCGTTGAAGAAGGAATTGCTAAGGAAGGTCAATGGATTGAGTACGTTCAAGTTTCGAGGACGAAACTCCTTTTGAGGGGGGGGGGAGGTAATATTCTGACTTTGTGAAAAGGACAGACGTGTTTTTTTTGCGGAAAACGAAATATTATGTTTAATGATTTACGGATTAAAATATTTTATGTATACATATTTCGGATAAATATATATATTTAAGGGTAATTAAAAGAAATTTAGTTATTTAATTAATAGCCATAAAAGGAAAATATCCCCTAATTCCTCACAACACACACGACGCAAAATCTGATGAAATACGCAGAAGAGCAACGCATGTTGCGAGGAAGTGAAGGAATGGAATCTTCAATCGCGCGGCTAATCCGTCAGGATTTTGTGCAGATGGTAGTAGAAAAAAATCGATCACCGGGAGAAGACGATCGTTTCCATACTCTTCATTTTCTAAAGAGTAAGTTTCCAGAAAAGCCCCAGTTTTGGTTTTCGTCAAGTTTGACCCCTCAAATCGTAGTTTTAATCGTTTACAAACACTTGATCGCAATTAATCCTTGATTGATTGTTGATCAATTAGGTTTCGAGTTGAAGGCTTAGAAAGATCTGCAGTCCCTTGGTGTTTTGCTTCGGTTTTGCTTGCTAATAAGGTAATAGACTCTTCCTAATGAGTAATTACGGTTTTACAATGTTAAAGCTAAGTTATAGTATTGAATTGTAGTAAGAGGGTTTTCATATTGAATAGTTGGTGTTTTATGATGTTAAGATGAAGTAAACCGAAAAGATTAATTTCAATTACGCTTTTGTGTTGATTACTAAATTTTTTGTTCTAATGAAATTGATGAATTTTTCAAGGTGATTGAAATTTGTGTAGCATGCATAAAATTGAGTATATAATTGTCTGTTAAAGTAAGAGCCGTAGCCACCTAGTTCCGTATTTGTTAACGCAAGAAATAATGATATTTGATGTTTCATTGAGTTCAGGGTGTTTTGAAGGTTTTGTTTATTCTTTTCTTTCTTTCTGTTTTTATTTTATTTTATTTGCCTTATGTTAGTACATGTGCAGGGGTGGGCTTGAGTAATTGATTAGTAATAGCTTCTCATATTCAAACAGGTAAAATAAATAGAATCATTACCTTTCTGGAAAAAAAAATACGCACAGGTAGTAAAAAAAAAATACTAATAATTACACATCTAATTATTTACGTAGTGTGGCATTATCTTAGAGATGTTTGCTTCCCGATCAAGAAGTTCAACTGCTTAGTTGCAAGGTTGACAAACTTGAGAAATATCTCAAAATAATACTAGGTCAATAACATGGCAAGTATGATAACCATTAATGAGACTGTTAATCTTCTTCACGAAGAAATAAAAGTCATCATAAAACAGTTAAAAGATATCCAAGATAAGAACTTTTCTAATATAGATTCTGATTGGGGATGACCCGAACAGGTCCACGTGTACAGATCCACATGTCAAGTGTATACGGAATGGATCAGCAG
The DNA here is from genome assembly GCA_036785695.1 of Gentiana straminea. Taxonomy (NCBI): domain Eukaryota; kingdom Viridiplantae; phylum Streptophyta; class Magnoliopsida; order Gentianales; family Gentianaceae; genus Gentiana; species Gentiana straminea. Next base: position 4,747,432 of record JAVUPR010000022.1, read on the forward strand.
GACATGATAGAGCTTTACCTGACCTGGAGGTCAGTACGACCAGAGGGTCCAACCAACTGGACAGGATCCCTGATCAGGCCAGGGCAGGTCCCAGACCAGAGGAAGTAGACAGACCAGACCAGGGCAGGACCCTGATAAGAAGACGCAGGTCGGGAACATATGCATCTGGGATGTAAAGCAGTCGTTTGTAGACGTGAAGACGTGGGGGGGGGACTACATAACCGCCCACTAACCCCAGTATCACGAATAACCGCCTAAACTACGGTTGGACTTGATTCCAAATAGATATATTTGGATACGTAGGCAGCTTATTCATTAAGTTCAGTCCATTCAAATAACAACAACTACTCTCTGTACAATCCTAGACCAAGAAAGACCCGATTGTTTATCCGTTTCATTCAGAGTTCAATCATTGGAGCTAGAAGGAGGGTGTTTTTTGTTTCTAATGGCAGATTACAGAGTAAAGAACATGAAATCTAAGAAAAATCAACAAGGGAAGGATCTAGCAGGTTCCTCGCATAATCCAGAAAATACGGATCAAGATCCAGAAAAAAAATCCAGAAAAACAACCAGACGATCAACCAAATCCTAAGGAAATGGCGAAGCAACTCCTAGTGGATGCTTTAAAGACAATGGGAGATCAAGATTTTCAGGTTCTTTTCGAAAGTGTGAGGAAAGGGAAGGAAGGTAGAAACTTTTGGAGAAGAAAGGCAGTTATCACCGGACAACAGGGGTGGTCATAGGGAAGCTGCGGAATCCAGTTGTCGAGTTGTTAAGAGCAAAACTTGTCAAGCGGAAGAGGCTGCAAGGGCCGAATTGGACGCAATGCTAGAAGATGAGGAGGATGAGTTCCATCTGGTTTCTTTGCAGAGCATATTGAAGCCTACCCCTGTCCTAGAGGATTCAAGATACCCAAAATCAGTCCATATGATGGAACAAAAGACCCGTATGATCATATGCATCAGTATATAGCGCATATGCAGTTGTACAACGCCCCAGACGAAATGAAATGCAAAGCTTTTCCCGCACTCCTATCTGGAAGGGCTAGGGACTGGTTCAACAAGTTGCCATCCAGATCTATCACCAGCTTTACAGTTTTAACAAAGAAATTCATGAGTATGTTTATCGCTGCAAGACCATTTCAAAGGAACAGTACTCATCTGCTTACCATTAAGCAAAAATCCGACGAAACGGTTCTACAATTCATCAAGAGGTTTAATGCAGAATCAACCCATGTGGCTGATGTGGATGATCGATTTCTGGTAGCCTCATTCGTAGCAAGGCTACGAGAGGGGAGGTTAAATGCTAAGTTAAACGGGAAAAATCCCAAAACTATGGAAGAATGCTTGGCAATCGCTTTCAAGCACTGTCAGGGTGAAGAGGCTAATCGTGCCAAGCACGAGTTGGAAAAAGGAGATCACAGAAAGGGAAAAGCAGAAGAGAAATCTGATAAAAAGCGTAAGTCGGTTTGGGATAGGGTGCAGGCACCTATAACCGATAGATTGGGCAAAAGAGGGGCCCTGTAGGACAGAGACTTAATCCCGTTGAACATGTCACGAGAACAATTTCCGGCCATCATGGAACGTAAAGGCATAGCGAGAGCTCCATTTCCCATGAAAGGACCCAGGGAAAAGCGAGATCAGACCAAATTCTGTAAGTTCCACTAGGATGTTGGTCATGATACAGAGTTTTGTAGGGAGTTGATCAGGGACATTGATGCAGCCGCTATGGAAGGAAGACTTGATGAAGTAATTGACCGATCTCGTAACGTAGAGCCCAGGGGGCGCAGAGAGTTCAGGAGAGGAACACATCAGAATGACAGAAACAGGAACAATGAACAGAGAAGACCAAGGAATCCATCCCCAGATCAGGACGGTCAGATCGATAACCGTCCAGTAAATACAATCAATATAATTATGGGAGGTCCAAGGCGGACAGATCAGGAAAAGAAAGTAGAGACAACAGGCCAGACGAGTCAGACGAGTCAGGATCAGAATTCTGGTAAGCGTAAAAAAATATCAGGTGAGGTGAAGTACGGACCAAAGGATCCACTACCATTGGTCATCAACAATGAAGGGCTGGTCATTGAGTCCGTAATCAACAAGAACTGGGTAAAAAGAATTTGTGTCGATACAGGAAGTGCTGTTAACATCTTGTATTACAGGGCCTTCCAGGCCATGAAGTTGAAGGACTCCAGTTTAACACCAAGTATCCACACCTCTCGTTCGGATTTGCGGTGCCCGCCTATCCATCCTATGGGCATGATCACGTTACCTACAACTTATGGTAAATTACCTGGGGGCAGGACCCTCATGGTAAATTACATTGTGGTTAAAGCACCCTCAGCTTATAATGTCATCATGGGACGACCAACAATCATCGATCTGCGAGCTGTTATCTCCCCAGCCCATAACAGTATGAAGTTTTCAGCCAATTCTGGACCGGTTGAGATTAAAGGAGATGTAGAAGTACCCAGGAGATGCTACACCTCTGTAGTTGGTGAAAAACAACTAGTTCAACAGGTAACTCTTGAGGAATTATTACCAGAGGAAGAAAAAACTTGGGTATCAGTAGATCAGACTGAGGCTGTTCAGATCGGGAAACAAGGAGCAGAGTCGGCAGTCAGTATAGGTTCTTGGATTCCAGGCCCCTATAAAAAGGCGTTAACAGATGTGCTCAGAGAGTACGGAGACGTTTTTGCATGGAAAACAGATGATATGCCAGGTTTATCACCAGAATTTATTGTCTATAGTTTAAACGTGGATCAGAGCAGGCCTCCAGTTCGTCAAAAGAAGAGACATTTTGCACCAGAACTGATCTCAGTCATTGAACAGGAAGTTGCAAAGTTAAAGCAAGAAGGAATTGTCAATGAGGTGGTTTACCCAGAGTGGTTATCCAATCCGGTCTTAGTGAAGAAGTCAGATGGATCTTGGAGAATGTGTGTGGATTTTACAGACTTGAACAAAGCTTTCCCTAAGGACAGTTATACTTCACCCAGAATCGACATGCTGGTGGATTCGATTGTGGGTTTTGAGATTTTTGGGTTCCTGGAAGCGTATAAAGGATACCACCAAATTTTTATGGACCCAAAAGATGCAGAAAAAACAGCCTTCATAACTGAGTCCGGGACATATTATTATGTAACCATGCCGTTTGGGTTGAAGAATGCAGGTGCTACCTACCAGATGGCAGTTAATCGAATTTTCCATGATCAGATAGGCAAGTCCATGGAAGTCTATGTTGATGACTTACTGATCAAAAGCAGGTCTTTAGATCAATATTTTCAAGATGTCAAAGAAGTCTGTGAGGTACTTCGAAATGCCAAAATGAAGCTGAATCCCAAGAAATGCACCTTTGGTGTTAGGTCTGGAAAATTTCTGGGTTACATGATTTCTAAGGATGGAATCAGGGCCAATCCAGACAAGTTGGATGCTCTGAAGATGATGCCACCACCCACAAATATTAGAGAGGTTCAAAGATTAACTGGAAGATTAGCAGCATTGAACAGATTTCTTTCACGTTCAGCACAGCGTGCACTGCCTTTCTTTAAGATTTTAAGGAAAGCAACACCATTTCATTGGGGGGCAGATTGTCAAGAAGCTTTCGATGAATTGAAGAAATATTTGTTGGAATTACCAACTCTGACATCTCCATAAGAAGGAGAGGTGTTATACCTCTATCTATCAGTCTGTGATGAGGCCATTAGCGCTGTCTTGGTTAGGCAACATGATACACTCCAGAAGCCAGTTTATTTCATGAGTAAATCCTTACATGGACCTGAAGTGCGGTACTCAGATGCGGAGAAATTGGTACTAGCACTGGTACATGCGTCCAGGAAATTGAGATCTTATTTTCAGAGTCACCCGGTGGTCGTCTTGGATCAGCCATTAAAGCAAATATTGAGCAGGCCAGATACTTCAGGTCACTTAGCCAAATGGGTCGTCGAATTGGCAGGTTACGATCTGGAATACAAACCAAGAACCGCTGTGAAATCTCAGGCTCTAGCAGATTTCATGGCCGAAGAGAAATCTATTTCTATCGATCAGCAAGCGCGTCCAAAAGAATCAGGCCAGTGGAAGTTGTTCGTTGATGGAACATCTAGCAAGAGCGGGTCAGGAGCATGTCTCCTCCTCATAAGTCCAAAGGGTGAAGAGTTCCCTTACGCTTTGCACTTTAACTTCAACGCAACCAACAACGAAGCAGAATACGAAGCACTGATTACAGGTTTGAACTTAGCTCTAAAATTGGGAGTTAGGCAACTCAAGGTGTACAGTGACTCTCAACTGGTAGTAAACCACATCAGGGGAGAGTATGTAGCAAAGGAGGAGCCTATGAAAACGTATTTAGCTCTGGCCCAATCAAAGATAAACCAGTTTCAAGAAGTGCAAATGGAGCAGGTCTCTAGATCACAGAATACCAGAGCAGATGCCTTGTCCAAGTTAGCATCAAATTTCTTGTCTGACAAGAAGGTCCTGATCGATCAATTAAACCAACGTAGCTATGAAGTATCTGAAGTACAACCGATCACACAGAGGGAAACATGGATGGATTCCATTGTATCATATTTAAAAGACGGCCAGTTACCAGGGGACAAAATGCAAGCTCGTAAAATCCAATGCTTATCTGATAGGTATGCCTTAGTCAAAGATATCCTGTATAGAAAATCATTCATATCCCCTTGGTTACGTTGTGTTACTATAGAAGAAGGCAATTACCTGTTGAGAGAGGTCCACCTGGGAATATGTGGAAACCATATGGGATCAAGGGCTTTAGCTAGGAAATGCAGGTTGTTTGGTTATTATTGGCCTAAAATGCAGCAGGATGCAGAGGAGTTAGTCTTGGCATGCAGGTCATGTCAGGTTCATGGTAATCTATCCCATCATCCACCTGAAAAATTAACTCCAATTATCTCGGCCTGGCCCTTTGATCAATGGGGTGTCGACCTGGTTGGGCCACTGCCAACAGCACCAGGAAGTTTTAAATTCCTAGTGGTAGCCGTTGATTATTTCACTAAATGGGTGGAGGCTGAGCCATTAACCACTATCACAGCTAAACAGATCCAACAATTCTTGTGGAAGAACTTGATATGCATGTATGGGATACCAAAGACCATAATTTCAGACAATGGTACCCAATTCGAGGATAGTGGAGTTCAAGAATGGTGTGCAGATTTGGGCATAACGCAACACTTCACCTCTGTTGGTCATCCGCAAGCAAATGGACAGGTGGAGCAAACTAACAGGTAGATCAAGCTTGGCTTAAAGAAAAGATTGGAGCAGGAAGGCAAGCATTGGGTGGAACACCTCCCAAACATTCTATGGGCCAACATGACAACCCCAAATACGTCAACACGTGAAACTCCATTCTCACTGGCCTATGGATGTGAAGCTGTCATTCCAGCAGAAATTGGATTGCCATCCCCCAGAGCAACACTGTATGATCAGGTCCAAGAAGAGGAAATTAGGCATGCTATAGATGAGCTGGAGGAGAAAAGAGATATTGCTCTGATCCGAATGGCTAAATATAAGCAGCAGGTGTCCCAGTATTATAATTCCAAAGTGAAACAGTGCTACTTTAAGGTTGGTGACCTGGTCTTGCGCAAAAACGAAGTCAGCATGCAAGAATCAAGTGGAAGCTTGAGTCCTAACTGGGAAGGACCTTACCAGATCATCAAAGTACATGGAAAGGGAGCATATCAATTGGCGGATAGCCAAGGGAAAACTGTTCCCAGAAGCTGGAATGCGGTTAATCTGAAGAAATTTTATATTTAAGGCAATTGATTGTCGTTTTTATTTTTGCAAGTCTATTATGCATTATGACTTTATCTTGAACTTTTGAATTATGTCATGGCTGTAATATATTTCCATTGTGAAACTCTTCAAAAGAAAAGGTTCTTAAATCTAAAAAATCAGATCATTTTTTTACCTCAGGTCAGGTCGTTTATCTTTAGACCTCAGGTCTGGTCGAAAAACTCTTAAAAAGAGAATATTCATTAAATCTGAAAAATCAGATCGTTTTTGACCTCAGGTCAGGTCATTTATCTTTTAGACCTCAGGTCAGGTCGAAAAACTCTTAAAAAGAGAATATTCATTAAATCTGAAAAATCAGATCGTTTTTGACCTCAGGTCAGGTCGATTATCTTTTAGACCTCAGGTCAGGTCGACACACTCTTAAAAAGAGAATATTCATTAAGTGTGAAAAATCAGATCGCATTTTACCTCAGGTCTGGTCGTTTATCTTTTAGACCTCATGTCAGATCGACAAACTCTTAAAAAGAGAAAAATTCATTAAGTCTGAAAAGTCAGACGTCTAAGACTTCAGGTCAGGTCATAACTTTCATGCCTCAGGTCAGGTCAATAATCTTGGATATAACTAAGCTGCTATAACCACAGTATGACATATGCTGCACAGGACAATCACATGTCATACTGGGGGGGAAGGGGGAAGGATAAGGAGATATGAGGCACAAAGCAAACATATTTCATAAGAAAGGCACAAAGCAAACATACTTCATAAAAATTCAAGAAATTCCCATATGAAGACAAGGCAAAATAACAGAGTTGGAGACAACCACAACAAAATTATAATGTTTGGAATCAAATTGAAATAGAGAACAGGCTAAATGTTTTCATTTCGAGTTGGGGGGAACATGAGATTGTGAAGATGAGCCAGCTTGAGTAGGTGGAGGCTTCCTGCCATACTTGGAGACCAAGTCCACACCCTCCCTAAACTCCTTGAATCTGGCTTCATAAATTTGAGATCCATCCTTTCTGTTCCAGCCCGCATGAGAAAGCTTGGTAGCATCAACATCAAGGCCTGCAACTTTCATATCTTCAATGGCCGAGGAGTACCCAAACCAGATAATTGGGGCAAACAACATCTTGATACTATCAGCTAGCTCATCAGACCTCCTATAATTAGCAAGGGCTTCAGCAATGTGCTCAGGCAGCTTGCTTTTCAAAGTATCCCTCTCTTTTTCAAGGGTAGCTACCATTTCTTCCAGGTTGGATTTGATTTGATTTGATTAGCAGTAGCTAGTTGGGTCTGGAACTCATTGTTTTTGGTTTTCAATTCATCGGACAAAGCCATTTTTTCAGCAGCAGAAGTATTCAACAGATCCTCATATTTTGCTTTCCATTCTAATAAGGAGTTGGCCAGATCTTCCTCAACTTTGACAGAACTTCTCAGTCTGGACAGGATCTCCTTACCCAGTTTAGCCCCCTAACAGAGAAGACAGGGTGCAAAATCAGTATATATTCTCCAAAAAAGACAAGTTATTACCTATGAAATAAAACACTTACAAATGTTGACAGATCTTGATTGGTCCACTCTCTCAAATTGTATCTTTCTCCCTGATGTCGTTCTGAGGTCTCAGCATCTCAATCAGCTTGATCCTGAGATCTAATACGCTTTGAAGTACGCCTATTCTCAGTTGAAATCTCTACCAAAGCAGTGCGAGGAGCTATCCGATAATCATTGGTCTCCTCAGAGTCACCATCAACTTGATCAGTCTCGATTGAGGGCTCAGTTGGATGGCTGTCAACAGGTTTGGTAGTCTGATCTGGCACACCTGAGTTGATAACGGGATCGGGTGCATCCTGGCCTCTGGGAGGTGAAGCCTCATCATCAATCTGGATGATATCGGTGAAGCTTGCCACTGCAAATGCCAATAAGAAGTTAAAAACATGTCTCAGACAAAAATAAATATTCAAAAGAAAAAAGTGGAATCCTACTTATATTATATCTCTCCTCAGATAGTTCAACATAAGGTTCTGGACCGGCAGTTTCTAGATGAGCAGCATCGATTAAATTAGAACTGTAATGCCTCAGACCCAGGTATATAGGAGATGCCATGATGTCGTTTATCAACTTCTTGTCCGTTTTGCTCTCCAACACATCGCTATTCTTAGTGGAAGTGTTCCACTTGCCTAAATCTCTAGCGGTATTGTGCCCAATGAAGAAGAAGTGCTTCTTCCAATCAGAGAAAGACTGATCTGTTTTCTTAATCAAACGGACACTACCCAAATTATCAGTTCTCCTACAAAAGCAGTACCAGCCAGGACTCTTCTTAACCTGTTTGCATTGGTAGAAAGTTCTAAAAAGTACTAGAGTGAAGGGGATGACAGATAACCTACACCAGATCAGGAAACCTGTTATAGCTCTTATGCTATTGGGAACTATCTGACCAAGTCCTAGATCGTAATAGCGAAGTATCTCCAGAAAGGCGGGAGGAAGAGGAAACCTAAGACCGCATTCAAACTGTTCTTTATAAACAGTGCAATACCCATCAGGAGGAGCAGCAACACTTTTTCCAGACACAGGTCGGATAGGGGCATAAGTGTTCCTATTTATCCCAAACCTATCGCAGATGTCTGTGATATCCGAATCCTTCAATTTGGAGTCGATTGCGTGGAAAGCCATCATTTTCTTGGTTTCGTAGGTCCTCCTCAATGCTCGTATGGGCGCAGATAAGCCGGAAATACTATACTCAGTCGGAGGCGATTCGACATGGGTAGGGACAATAGAAGCAATCAGATGAGGGGGAAGAATAGAGAAAAGAGGGTTTTCGCCGGGGTTGGATACTTCAGGCTGGTTTGGATTCATATGGAGTAAAAGAAAATTACACAAAGGGAAGAAATACTTACTTGCAAATCGAAGAGCAAATCCACCAAATCTGACTTCTGCGTCTATAAATAATGATGGGTGTTTACAGAGTTTAATAGATGTAATAATTTTTAACCAGATGATGGGACGCTTGGGCTACACATTTATTGGAAAGAAAAGCGTGTGCATTTATGGTGGCGTTTGAGATAACCAAGGCAAAGGTAGACATGCCATCTGGACGGTACACGTGGCATAACCTTGAATCTCAGATCTTAATCCATCAGAAGTATAAAACTATATCGATTAAGATCTGAGGGGCTTTGATTGGGGCTGACCCGAACAGGTCCACGTGTACAGATCCACGTGTCAAGTGTATACGGAATGGATCAGCAGGACAGGATAGAGCTTTACCTGACCTGGAGGTCAGTACGACCAGAGGGTCCAACCAACTGGACATGATCCCTGATCAGGCCAAGGTAGGTCCCAGACCAGAGGAAGTAGACAGACCAGACCAGGGCAGGACCCTGATCAGAAGACGCAGGTCGGGAACATATGCATATGGGATGTAAAGCAGTCGTTTGTAGACGTGAAGACGTGGGGGGGACTACATAACCGCCCACTAACCCCAGTATCACGGATAACCGCCTGAACTACGGTTGGACTTGATTCCAAATAGATATATTTGGATACGTAGGCAGCTTATTCATTAAGTTCAATCCATTCAAATAACAACAACTACTCTCTGTACAATCCTAGACCAAGAATGACCCGATTGTTTATCCGTTTCATTCAGAGTTCAATCAGATTCCAACAATGACTCTTGGGCAATAGATATGTCTAAAGGGAAATCAATATTATTAAATTAGCATTAATCGACAATAGGATTTGTTGGTCCCAGAGAAGGGTGAAACTATAGTCGGGGGGGGGGGGTGAATGACTATAGTGGAGTTTCAAAAACTTTTCTTTTGTTTAAAAGCTTTTGGGCAGCGGATAAGTCCCTTCTTACTAAGTAGTTTTCAAATCAATTTAGACAATCACAGATATAAGTTATGATCTAGGCAATTTAAATAAATGCTGTAAATTAGTAAATTGCAGAAAGTAAATTGACACAAGGCTTATAGTGGTTCAGGGTGGTGTAATCCCTTAATCCACTCTTCTCCTGTGATGATTGGAGGAATTCACTATTGTTTTCACAGATACAATAGTATGATTGTCCTTGGCTTCCCAAGCTTCACAATCTACAAGACTATCACTCCTTGACCGCAATGACTTCGGTGATTCGGTCTCTTTTGTCGCTCCTTGAGATCAAAATCCTTCAACAGCTATCACAGGTTCAACTCTTCTCGGATTGCCTCTGATTCAGTTGCTTCAGTTTGATGTGAATGTGATTCACACACTAGCTTGATCAATCTCAGTACTGAAATGACTTTTTAGCTTTTATATCTGAGCTGATCACTGGATGTATCCTTGTAAGTTCAGAGAGAAGATTTTTCAAATTGATAGAGTTTCTGCTTGATTTTTCTTTTTCAGATCGTTGGTTTCTTTGTCTGTCAACGCCTTCTATTTATAGCCTTGAATAACCTTGATTTTGAAATTCCGTCCGTTGGCTATATTAATGAGGGAATAATCCTTGATTGTATTTTTGATTCCCCTTTAATTGCATTCTCCTTGATTTTAGTGATCGGATTTTTCTTTCAAACATATAGCAGAAAATCCGTCCTTGATTGATCCTCTATTGATTGTGCATTTAATGCATGATCTTATGTATCTTCAACATATATCAAATCTGATCTGGAAAGTGTTACTTCGCCGTTTTCTGAACGGTTGAGTGATCCTTTTGACTTAGCTATTATAGATCTTCCTTCACCGTTTTGTCTTCACTCATCCGAAATTCAGTTTACTTTGCCGATTCATTGTTTTCTTCTTTGCTTCAGTTTAAAGAGAATCTTTGTACTTCACTGATCCTTGATTGGGGTGGGATCAGTGTACACCATATTTGAATATTAAGTTTCATCACTTAAAGTGTAACTTGGACTTATCCAAGGTCATCACAGACTTCCTTGGTTATAAGTCAGACCATTAATGTCTTCATTGCTTCTCTGCTGGTGCTTGGCTGGCTTCACTCTGCCGAATGTCTGTTTTTACATTGCCGTCCTACCAACTAGTACAATACTTGTCTGACTCAACTTATACAACATGTCAGACTCTAAGTAAAGACTTATACAGAGAGTTCTAACTTATTTCAGGCTTGCTATTACAGCTAGTATGACCATCATCAAAACTTAATAAAATGTTCCTAACAATTTCCCTCTTTTTGATGATGCCAAAACCCTCATAAGCCTGAACATAAGTAATCCAAATTTTTCATAAATAACAGAACAGAAACTCAAAATTTTTTTATTCATCCATCATAGGGAAATAAGATATTGCATCTTTTTATTTAAAGGTGAATAGAAGCAAATAGAAGTAATCTAGAAGTAATTCAAATTGGGTGTAAGGTCTACTTCTTCACATCTTCAAACCTGATGCCTTTGCCTTTGCCTTTCCCTTTGCCTTTGCTGCCCTTGCCCTTTTCTGTTGGGCTTGCCTTCTTTTCACCGGAGCTTTCAGGCTTAGAACCTTCTTTCCCCTTTTTGGCAGCACCAAAAAGTGCTTCAAGATTTGTCGTTTCTGCATCAGAATCAGGGAGAGGACCATACCTTCTTTCCAGTATCTTGTTGTTGGTCTCACCAACGTTGATTAGAAGGTCCAGTTGTTTGCCAGAGTGCTCCATTATCTCATCCAGATGCTGAATTTGTTGAGTGTGAGCATTGAGAGTGTCCACCGGGGCTTAAGATTGTTGTCAATTGTCTCAGCATGGAATTCAAGATTGGTTTGGACATGGTGAGGGATGAGTTGTTGTAGATTGCAAAGCAGGTTTCCTTGTCTCTCCATGACCTCATCTTGGATCTTAATATGATTGATAAGGGCCTCAATCTTGTGGCTGAAGGAGGTTGCTTCACTCCTTAAGGCATTATTCAGGTTTTGCCTGCTGTAATATTGCCTTTCCATGTCCACAATGAGGGGTTGAATGTCCAGATTGAAGACTCTCCCTGGATCAATTTCTTATATTGCCACATGGACATCCTCTTCATCCCCATCAGTTTCATTTTCAGCATCTTCATCTTGCTTGTTCTCATTTTCCACTTCAATTTCTCTTTCATCCTTTTCCTCTTCTGCCTCTTCCTGTTCATCTTGTGCTTCTTCGTCTCTTTCTTCCATCTGTTCTTGTTTTTTCCTCATTTGACACATGGTCATTTAGAGGTTGTTGTTGAGTGTGAACCTCTTCATCTGTTACTGTTCCCCCTTGTGCAATTGTGGGGGAGTTGACAAGTTCGGTTGAGTGAGCTTTATCAGCTGGCTCCCTGAGCTGTTTGTCAACTTTACCAATGCTTTTGAAAAGCACTTCTTGAAGAGTCAGTTCATCATCAGAAATTCCCAAATATTCTTGATTTGCTTCAAGATTTCCACCTTCTGATTGTTCATCCTCTGACTCATCTTCTTCCTCATCTCTCTCCTTTTCTTCAGATGAAGTGATTCTATATCCTTCCTCACCTTCCTCCAGGTAGGTGATTTCCTCTTGTTGCTTTTCTTCTTCTGTTGCTGTGTCATCACTGATTGTCACAGGTTCAATCAAGTTCTTTGGTTCCGAGCGAGAGAGATGTTTTCATGTCGTCCGGGATCTGGTTCTTCGTCCCACTCCTGATCTACTGCCTTCAGGCTGTTTTCTTTTGTTCCCAGCAATGGGTTTGGGCTTCATGGAAGCCTTAATGTAAGTGAACATCGTCTTTGACTTGTGTGGGGATTGCAAATTGGTGGGTTGTACTTTCAATTCGTTGAACAGGTGTTCAAGAGGAAACCCATATAATTTCCTCTCCCAGAAATCGCCCTTTTTCTGTAAACCCTTGCTTGGTGCCGTTATTGATAAATCAATTTCCTTTTGAATTTGATCCTTCAGTCGATTGAAAACAAATGTTGCCCAGTCGAATTTGGTACGTTCGTAGATTATGGCCATCAGTTTGATTCGTACCTCAGTTAGGTTTTCCATTGATCCCTTTCTGCCTTCAATATTCTTGGTGATGACCGGTGCAAATTCAGCAAACGGAAGTTTGAGCTTTGATCTAGGTAGATTGTACGTTTTGCTGTTTTTCTTGGGACTTTTGGCTATCTCCGCCCAGAATTTTGTGATGTCTGTCGTCACAAGCTTGACATTTGCAGGACCAATTAAGGGGAGGTGAAGGTATCTGTTGAGTGTACCAGGTGTGATGACTATTTCTCTTCCAAAGATTGAGCTTGTTATGCGATCGACTTCAGTCTTCTTTGTGCTGGTCACAAACTTGGCATTTTTCCAAAATGCTATCAGGTTTTCATAGCAGATTCCAGTTATTGGGGGGTTTAGGAAGGTCATCATCCCCAAGTTTGTACAGCAATCGACCAAGCGTTGTGCTTGTGCATCGTTATCACAAAAAGAGAGGTAGTATGCTGGTTTGAAAAACGAACCAGTGATGATTGATTTTTCGTAGTATTTTTATGTTGGAGAGATTGTGGAGGATGAAGCCATTGATAAAATTAGAACAGAATACTTCGATTTTTCAGAGAGAATCAAAAGTAGGGTTTGTAATCTGCAAGAGAGTGTAAAGATTTCTGAAAATCTCTAAGTATCGTTTATATTGGGTGATTTTGAGTAGTGTGAACGTGGTTTGAATGTGGAAGGATTTTATGACATAATAGCGTGATTTTGTGTATGTAAATCGCGATATTCGAGCGTAATGAGGGGAGTGGTTTGAGGTAAGTAATGATAGGGCCCGGGAATCGAGGCGTTTATAATTTAAAAAGAATATGGTTATCTCCATGATCACAGGTTGATCTCCACGTGTGTAATCTTTCACAGAATAATCCTTCATAATTTCCTTATTCTCCATAAGTAGTAAGAGTTGATTTGTTCACACTTTAATTTGTCCAAGTCTTTAATTCGGTGAAGTGCCTTGGCTGGTCACTTAGCCGATGTAGAGAATTCTTCTACGAGTCGCTCCATTTAACTGTTCCTAACAATCAGTTAAGTTAACCCATTTGGATACCAGTGCCTTACCCGCTACATCTCCCGTAACGGCAAAGGTTGAACCAGTTGATGGAGTTACTTAGCCAATTACTCCAGTTAGCCGCTCTTTGGTACTTAGTCAATTTCAATCATTCCTAACTCAGTTCTCAGCATGCTAAATCTTTCATAACTGAGTGGTTTAGTGAAGATGTCAGCCAATTGATCTTCAGTGGGTATGTATTTTAGAATGACATCTCCCTTTTCAACTTGATCTCTGATAAAATGATGTCTTACATCAATGTGCTTTATTCTTGAATGCAAGACTGGATTTTCAGTAATAGATATTGCACTTGTGTTATCACACATGATTGGAATTGTTTTCTCCTCTACTTCATAGTCCCTTAGCTGTTGTCTGATCCAAAGTACTTGTGCACAACAACTGCCTGCTGCTATATATTCTTCTTCAGCTGTTGATGTGGATATGGAGTTTTGCTTTTTACTGAACCATGAGACTAGTCTGTTGCCTAGCATTTGACAAGTTCCAGATGTACTTTTTTCCGTCTATTTTGCATCCAGCATAGTCAGAGTCTGAATATGATATCAGCTTAAATCCTCTATCTTTTGGATACCAAATACCTACATTGATAGTGTTTTTCAGGTATTTGATTATTCTTTTGGCTGCCAGAAGATGTGATTCCTTTGGTTGAGCTTGAAACCTTGCACATACTGCAACTGCAAATGCTATATGAGGTCTACTTGCAGTTAAGTATAGTAGGGATCCAATTATTCCTCTATACATTTTCTGATCAACATCCTTCCCTGTTTCATCTTTTCCAAGAATTACTCTTGCACACATTGGTGTATCAGCTGTGCCACTTGTATCCATCCCATACTTGTGTATTAAATCTCTTGTGTACTTGGCTTGACTAATGAAAATACCATCCTTCATCTGCTTTATTTGAAGGACAAGGAAATAAATCCCATCATACTCATCTGAAATTTTCTCTTCATCAAATTTGCAAATTTCTCACATAGCTTTTCATCCTCTAATCCAAAGATGATATCATCAACATAGATTTGTACTAGCAATGTGCTTGTTCCTTCCTTTAGTTTGAATAGAGTGTTGTCTATAGTTCCCTTGTTGAATCCATTCTTGATCAGAAATTGTGATAGTGTTTCATACCAGGCTCTAGGTGCCTGTTTGAGTCCATAGAGGGCCTTTTTGAGTTTGTATACTTTGTCTTCTTTTTCCTTTGATTTGAAATCCAGGAGGTTGTTCTACATATACTTCTTCTTCCAAAAGTCCATTTAGGAATGCACTATTGACATCCATTTGATAGACTTTGAAGTCTTTGAATGCTGCAAATGCTAGAAAGAGTCTGATTGCCTCCAATCTTGCTACTGGTGCAAATGTTTCATCATAATCTATTCCTTCTGCTTGAGAGTATCCTTTTGCAACCAGCCTTGCTTTGTTTCTGACAACAGTTCCTTGCTCATCCATCTTGTTCCTGAATACCCATTTTGCTCCAATGATGTTGGCCATATCTGGTCTATCAACAAGTTCCCAGACTTCATTTCTTTCAAATTCATTTAGTTATTCTTGCATGGCTGTAATCCAATCTGCATCTTGAATTGGATCATCTATTGTCTTAGGCTCCACTTGTGATAGAAAACATGTTTGCATATTTTCCAGTTGTCTTCTGGTTCTGACTCCTGTGTGAATGTCTCCAATGACTTGTTCTTCAGGATGATCTCTTAGTCAGCTTAGGTCAGGTTGGAGTTGATCTTCACTTGGTGCTTCCATAGCTTCAGTATGTGTATGGTCTTCAGGTTCTGGAGCTCGTTCTGTTGTGTTGATATGTGACTCTTCTTGATTTTCAAAATGATGATTCAAGATAGAAGCTGGAATTGTTGTATTTGTATAGATTTCCCTTTGTGTTGCTTCTTCTTCTTGATCTTGAAGATCTTCACCATTTGTATTTGGTTCATCAAAAACTACATGTATTGATTCTTCAATCACCAATGTTCTTTTGTTGAGTACTCTGAATGCTTTACTGGTGTTTGAGTATCCCATAAAGATTGCTTCATCAGCCTTTTCATCAAAGGTATGCAGCTGACTCCTGTTCAAAATAAAACATTTTGATCCAAACATATGAAAATATGAGATATTTGGTTTTCTACCATTCCATATTTCATATGGAGTCTTTCCATGATGTTTGTTGATGATTGATCTGTTTTGTGTATGACATGCTGTGTTTGCTGCTTCAGCCCAAAATCTCTTTGGTAAGCATGCTTCGCAATCATTGTTCGATCGCTTCTTTGAGAGTTCGTTTCTTCTTTTCGCTACACCATTTTGTTGTGGAGTTCCTGCTGTAGATAGTTGATGTAGTTCTCCATTTTCTTCACAATAGGTTCTGATAATTTCATTTAGAAATTCAGTGCCTCTGTCTGATCTGATCTTGATAATTTTCAGTTCTTTCTCATTTTGGAGTCTTCTCAGTAAATCTGGCAACTTTTTGAGTGTCTCTTTCTTCTTGTTCATGAAGATGGTCCATGTGTATTTTGAGTAGTCATCCACCACTACTAGAGTGTATTTCTTACCACTTACACTTACTGGTGTGACTGGTCCAAACAGGTCCATGTGTAACAGATGTAGAATTCTTGTTGTAGATTGATAGGGCTTTGACTTGAATGAACTTTTGATTTGTTTTCCTTTCTGACATGCATCACACAAACTTTCTTTCTTGAATATGATCTCTGGCAGGCCTTCAACTAACTTGTTCTTTGATAGTTTGTTGATGGTCTTGAAATTCAGGTGATTTAATCTTCTGTGCCAAATCCAGCTTGTTGATTGTTTATTTTTGACAAGCAGACATGTTTCTGCCTTGGCTGTTCTCCAATCCACCACATACATGTTGTCTTGTCTTCTACCTGCAAGAACTGTTGTGTTGGTTTGGCTGTGAATCACTTTGCATCCTTCTTTGTTGAAGTGCACATTATAGCCTTTGTCACAGAATTGACTGATGCTCATCAGATTGAAATTAAGTCCCTTAACATATGCCACGTTTTGAATCTTCAGATTGTTCTTGAGTATTATGCCTTCCCCCTTAATCTTGCCAGGGTTTTCTTTGCCTCCAAATGTGACTTTGGGTCCATCAAAGGCTTTGAAATCAGTGAGCCATTTCTTGTTTCCTGTCATGTGTCTGGAACATCCACTGTCTATGTACCAGACATCCTACAAAACAAATTAATTAAGTTTAGGTACCCAACACTGTTTGGGTCCATACCCTTTAGCAGTCATGCCTCCCATACCAAGTGTATATCCAAAGGTTCTTCTTTTTGGATAATTAAAGTCATCAACTTCATATGTATAGGGCATGGCAGAATAGCTTCTAATATTTTTACTGAAGGTATTCTGATACTCTTCTCCACCTTTTGGTGCATTTACATCCTTTTTTACTTTCCAATATGCAGTAGGAAACCTTTCTTGCTTCATGTGTCTAGGAACATATATAGATTGGTTTTTCTTAAACACATGATGCATTTTATGGAATGGTCTCCTCTTGTATTTTGGAGGTGCAGCATTCCAATCATCCTCTGAAGGATAAAGTCTGCCTTTACCTTTCAGAAGAATAATGTTCTTGGTTGGCTGAAATGGAGATTTGGTCTGCTGTTTTACTAGACTAGGTTTTGACTTCACCGGAGCAGGATGATTTGTTGGAACTATGGCTGTCCCTTTCTAAATTTTGGTCCAATGTTGGTCCTGGATTTAGAATTGTCTTGACCATTATTCCTACTCTCATCCTGACTGTTGTAGCCAAGACCAGATCTGGATCCAAACCTTTTTGAGGGTTTGTAAGCTGGTGCATTTAGTGGTGCAGTGGTTACCTTTGCCGGTGAGGAGATTTTCTTAATTGATCTGTCATTAACAGATGTATGATCATCTGCCTTTTGTTGATCATTTAAGTGGATCTCCTTACCGGTTAATTCAGCTTTTGCTTTATCCAGTTCTTTCTTTAGTCTTTTATTCTCCTTTCTTAGATCCTTGCATTCCTTTTCCAGAATTTCATGATTCATTTCAATTTCATCAAAATTAGTCATGAGATTTTGGACTAGGTCTGCTGTATCCAATAGGAGACTAGAAGATTGTGCAGTGTTAGATGTGGATGCATTTGATGAGGAGCAGGAACTAGATGTTACCTCAGTTTCATCTGATTCTTTAGCCATTAGATATAGGCTTGTTTCCTCAGAGTCTGAACTATCACCTTCATCTTCATCTGATTCTTTGGTCATGAGGCATAGACATGCTTTTTCATTGTTTGTGCTATCTTCTTCATCACTGTCATCTGTGTCATTATCAGATGATTCTTCATTCTTTTCACTGCTGGATTCAGCCTTGAGTGCCTTCTTGCTTCTCCTCTTTTCAGATGCTTTGAATCTCTTCTTTTCATCATCTTTGTCATTTTCTTCAGGACAGTCAGCCTTGAAGTGACCCTTCTTGTTGCAGTTGAAGCATCTGTATTCATCATCTTTCTTTTTCATTTCTTTATTTGAGCTTGACCTCTTGTTTGATGATGAATTTCCTTTGAAAGGCTTCTTTTTGCTGAACCTGTCAAAGCGTTTAACTAATAAAGCTACCTGTTCTTTAAGTTCATGTGTCTCTTTGCTGATGCAATCGGCAAAGTTACTTTGCTGGGGTGCAACCAGTTCAGTGATTTTGTGTGTCTCTGCCGGAGCATTATCTTCACCGTTCAATTCGAATTCATGAGCCTTTAATTGGGACATCAGTGTCAGAGTGTCAGTGCTTGCAAGATTTGTTGTTCCTCTGATTACTGATGTTATGATCTTCCATCTTTCAGGTAATCCTCTCAAGATCTTCAAGCATACTTCTTTCTGGGGATATGTGTGTCCAAACTGTTGCAGTTCACTGATAATGCTTAAGAATCTGTTGTCCATTTGGTCAATGGATTTACCAGCCTTCATTTTGAAGTTCTCAAATTTCTGTTTTGCAACAGATAATTTGTTTTCTTTAACTGCTTCAGATCCTTCATTTATCAATGATAGCTTGTCCCACATCTCCTTTGCTGTTTTGCAGTCTTTGATTCTCATGAACATGTTGCTATCTAGGGTCTTCAAGATCATGTCTTTTGCAACAAAGTCCAGATTTGCTCTTCTCTTGTCATCCTTGGTCCAATCCTTTTTAGGTTTATCAATTTCCTTCCCTTGATCTGCTCCTGTGCCTACCACAGTAGTGATTATGATTGGTCCATCGTTGATTACATCCAGCATCTCTTCATGAGTTGCTGCAAGATGAGATAGCATTCTTATTTTATATTCATCAAAATTATTAACATTAAAAACAGGTACTTTTGACAAGAAGTTTGAGGAATCCATAAGTGCAAATGAAGATATAAATGTAAATGTATAGAAAAATCAGATTTGAAAACTGCTTTGAAAATATGTGATCTCCTTGTTACCAGAAATTAGATCTGAACAGGTTCTCATACTAGGAACACTGCTCCGATACCAATTGTTGGTCCCAGAGAAGGGTGAAACTATAGTCAGAGGGGGGGGGGGGGGTGAATGACTATAGTGGAGTTTCAAAAACTTTTCTTTTGTTTAAAAGCTTTTGGGCAGCGGATAAGTCCCTTCTTACTAAGTAGTTTTCAAATCAATTTAGACAATCACAGATATAAGTTATGATCTAGGCAATTTAAATAAATGTTGTAAAGTAAATTGCAGAAAGTAAATTGACACAAGGCTTATAGTGGTTCAGGGTGGTGTAATCCCTTAATCCACTCTTCTCCTGCGATGATTGGAGGAATTCACTATTGTTTTCACAGATACAATAGTATGATTGTCCTTGGCTTCCCAAGCTTCACAATCTACAAGACTATCACTCCTTGACTGCAATAGCTTCAGTGATTCAGTCTCTTTTGCTGCTCCTTGAGATCAAAATCCTTCAACAAGCCTATCACAGTTCAACTCCTTCTCGCATTGCCCTCGATTCAGTTGCTTCAGTTTGATGTGAATGTGATTCACACACTAGCTTGATCAATCTCAGTACCGAATATGACTTTTTAGCTTTTATATCTGAGCTGATCACTGGATGTATCCTTGTAAGTTCAGAGAGAAGATTTTTCAAATTGACAGAGTTTCTGCTTGATTTTTCTTTTTCAGATCGTTGGTTTCTTTGTCTGTCAACGCCTTCTATTTATAGCCTTGAATAACCTTGATTTTGAAATTCCGTCCATTGGCTATATTAATAAGGGAATAATCCTTGATTGTATTTTTGATTCCCCTTTAATTGCATTCTCCTTGATTTTTGTGATCGGATTTTTCTTTCAAACATATAGCAGAAAATCCATCCTTGATTGAACCTCTATTGATTGTGCATTTAATGCATGATCTTCTGTATCTTCAACATATATCAAATCTGATCTGGAAAGTGTTACTTCGCCATTTTCTGAACGGTTGAGTGATCCTTCTGACTTAGTTGTTATAGATCTTCCTTCACCGTTTTATCTTCACTCTGCCGAAAGTCAGTTTACTTTGCCGATTCACTGTTTTCTTCTTTGCTTCAGTTTAAAGAGAATCTTTGTACTTCACTGATCCTTGATTGGGGTGGGATCAGTGTACACCATATTTGAATATTAAGTTTCATCACTTAAAGTGTAACTTGGACTTATCCAAGGTCATCACAGACTTCCTTGGTTATAAGTCGACCATTAATGTCTTCATTGCTTCTCTCCGCCGGTGCTTGGTCGGCTTCACTCGCCGAATGTCTGTTTTTACTTTGCCGTCCTACCAACTAGTACAATACTTGTCTGACTCAACTTATACAACATGTCAGACTCTAAGTAAAGACTTATACAGAGAGTTCTAACTTATTTCAGGCTTGCTATTACAGCTAGTATGACCATCATCAAAACTTAATAAAATGTTCCTAACAGGATTAATGATAGAAAAGATTGTGTACTAGGTGCAGCAAAAGGCAACCTAGCTTACAATAAGTTTATGTTTGCAGTATATCCTAAGTTTGGACTTAGTATAGAAAGTAAAAACTTAGATAAAGTATTATCACTCATACATCACTTCGAACGGGAAGATTTGATGAATGAAGGTGATAAACCTTTGGGTGTAACTTATTTAATAAGTTATGCATTAACTAATAGTCATCATAGCATTGACTATATAAAAACAGAATACATCGAGTTAGATGATGTTTTCTCACACCTAGCAATGAGGCGTGTTGTATAGCTTTTGTGGGATCAATGCAAGATAGAGCGGCGTCATGGGTTCGCAGTCTTCCTCCAGGTTCGATCCTATCTTGGGACGATTTAATAAACAAATTTATAGCCGAGTTTAAATCAGTGGGTGGGCCCAAAATGACCAACATTGACCTTCATGAGGTCCGACAGGGTTAAACAAATCCACCTGCGGTTATTTCGAGCGATTTTACAAGGTGTATGAGTTGACCAGGGGCCTAGCGGACAACGTTGTGATGAGCAACTTTGAAACGGGGCTGAATCCAGGTTATTTGAAATCATATTTTGCTCTCACGCCGCTGAACCTCCGAGAAATGCTGGGTTCGACGAGGAAATACATCGCGACCGCGGGGAACGAAGGATCGTCGATGTCCAACCGGGGTAAACAGAGGGCTAAGCGTAGCCCGCCCAGGGATAGTCGCAGGAATCGGGATCGGGATATCAAAAAGCCTGAGAGATTTAGGGAAAAGACCTTCACTCCTCTCAAAATCTCGTACACTCAGATGTTAAATGAAGTGAGATATGAACTCCCTGAGCCATGCCCTACGATTCCAGACCCATGCCGCGATACTACTAAGTATTGCGGATATCACATGGACAAATGTCATACCACCAATGAATGCATGCAATTCAAAAGAGCAATGAGAAACTACTGGCACGCGGAAATCATGATCATTACAAAAGAGATGCCGTGGGGTCGGACATAAAGAATCAACAAGCCCGTCAGTTCGATAGGCAAATTCGAATGATCACAGAAAATCCCCTTAGCAACAACCAAATCAAAAGCCGCATTGGCTCTATTAACAAACATGTGGAGAAGCCAACTTTCCTGCGTGGGAATGAGCAACCCCTTTCTTTTACCCGAAGTGAGCAGGTGACTTCCGTCAACGTGGAGGACATGTGTCTTTGTGTTTCGGTGGTAGTCAATCGGGCATGCGTCAACAGGGTTATGATCGATACGGGAGCATGTCGAGATATTTTGTACTATAATTGCTTCAAACAACTGGGGTTCAGTGACTCTAACTTGAGGCCACACAATGGCACCCTTGAGGGCTTCACAACCATAGAATACAGGTCAATGGGGCCATCAATCTAGATGTGCAAGTGGGAGATTATGCACCTTTCCGTACCGAAAAGGTAACATTTCTCGTGGTTGACCTTCAATCAAATTATAACATGATAATTGGAACGCCATCCTTGAATCAGTTTCAGATGGTAACTTCCATTCCGCATCAGCGGGCAAAGTTTTATGTCGGAGATAAAATTGGGGTATCAATCAGCGAACCCGCAGCCGTCCTCACCTTTATTCATGAAATGAGGACTGGGAACAAGAAAGCTCACATCGAATAGCCTGTGGACATGGGGAACATCAACAAGATCAGAGCGGTAGGATAACCCCTACCTGTCAAAGTAGAATGTGAAACTTTGCAAGTCAGGGATGAGCCCGACTTCACAGCAGAGGATGAGTTGATCAAAGTAATCGTTAACGATGAGTATCCCGATCAAAAGATCAAGATAGGGGCTCGCCTAAGCCTCTCTGAGAAAGAGATACTGATTAATCTACTCAAAGAAAACCTGGATGCATTTGCTTGGGTGGTTACAGATATGAGAGGAGTTGAGGCCGACATCACCCTCCATCATCTCAACGTCGACTCTACAACAGTGAGCTCGACAGTTCACCGCCGAAAAGGAGGCCACGGTTAAGGTAGAGGTAGGAAAGCTTCTTTAAGCGGGAATTATCAAAGAACTAGCCTATCCTACTTGGCTAGCAAACGTAGTGATGGTGAAAAAGCACAATGGCAAGTGAAGAATATGTGTCGATTTCACAGACATCAACAAGGCTTGTCCTAAAGATCCTTATCAACTCCCTCGAATTGATTGATTAGTGGACTCCATCAACGGTTTTGAGGTCCTCAGTTTTCTGTACGCATATTCGGGGTATCATCAGGTACAGATGGCTGAGTCCGACAAAGAAAAGATGGCCTTCAGAGCTGCTTGGGGCCTATACTATTACGAAATGATGCCCTTCGGGTTGAAGAATGTGGGTTCGACTTACCAGAGGATGGTCAACAAGGTTTTTAGTTCGCAGATCGGGAAAAACACAGAGGCTTAAATAGACGATATTATTGTCAAGTCCATGGGAGATGGTCACGCCGGCGACCTCCATGAAAGCTTCCACAATGTCCGAAAACACTCCATGAAACTTAATCCGGCCAAATGTACATTTGGTGTCTAGGCAGGCAAGTTTCTGGGGTTCATGGTTAGTCGCCGAGGGATCGAGGCTAATCCAGAGAAAATTCAAGATTTGCTCGATATGCAAGAACCTACCACAATCAAGGAAGTTCAGAGGCTCAATGGCAGAATCATCGCTTTGGGTCGTTTTATCTCAAAATCAGTAGAAAAATGTCTCCCTTTCTTCAAAATACTCAAAGGTGACAAATCTTTTTCGTGGAATGAGGAATGCTCTCAAGCTTTTCAAGCCTTGAAGGAATATCTAGGGAAACCACCTCTTTTGGTTAGCCATGTAGAAGAAGATGTTTTGTTTTTGTACTTGGCGGCCTCGGACAGGGCTGTTGCCGCTGTACTTTTCAATGAGGCCGGATCCTCCAAAATTCCGTTTATTATGTAAGCAAGGCTCTCAGTCCGGTGGAGAGTCGTTGTTTAATGTTTAAAAGTTAGCCTACTCGATTGTTATCGCTGCCCACAAACTCAGGGGCTATTTTACTTCACACACTATAATTGTCTTAACAGACAACCCGATGCATCAAATTCTACACAGACTGGACCTTTCAGGTCGTCTGGTTCGATGGAATATCGAAATTACCGAGTTCGATATTCGATATCAACCAAGGAAAGCTATCAAGGCTCATATTGAAAGATTTCATTGTTGAGACAAGTTTCAGCTCGACTCAACCGAGTTTTCCTATACCAATTGAGCCCTCTATGGCCTCGAACAAACCCGATCAATGCTGGCAATTATATGTTGACGGAGCGTCTAGTCGAAATGGATGGCGGGCCAGAGTTATTTTGATGGAGCCGGGGACAATAGAAGAAATCAAAAAAGCTCTAAGGTTTGAGTTCCCGGCCACGAACAATCAAGCTGAGTATGAGGCAGTTATAGCCGGACTTAAGCTTGCAAAGGAATTAAAAGTGGAAAATGTTGAGGTATACTGTGATTCTCAGCTCATCGTCAACCAAATCTCAGGGGACTATGGGACGCATTGCGGCATCCTCGAAAAATACGGTGAGATTGTCAGACGACTGAGATCCAACTTCAACTATTGCAAATTCATCAGAGTTTGAAGAGAGGATAACAAGGGGGTAGATTATCTCTCTAATCTATCTCTTGAGGAAGAGATCGTGGATCCCTCAATAATGATAGAATATCTGGCTATACCTACAATTGAGGCAACGGAAATTAAGAAGATCGATGCACCAACACCGATTCTATGTTGGATTGATGAAATACAAGCTTATATAGAATCAGGCACCTTGCCCGCTGACACGGATAAATCTCGCACCCTCAGAAAAAGAGCAGTCAGGTACGTTGTACACGGCGGAACGCTTTACCGAAGATCCACCACTAAGCCTTTACTGAGATATGTCTGAAAAGAGGAAAGCGATTAAATACTCATGGAGCTTCACCAAGGAGTGTGTGGGATCCATCTTGCTAGCCGCTCCCTGGCCCAAAAGGTTATAACAGTGGGGTATTACTGGCCGACAATCCTTAAGGACTCGGAGAAATTAGTCAGAGAATGTCCGGAATGCCAGACATGCGGACATCCCAAGACTACCATCGGTTGAACAAAGCATTGTGGTCGCACCTTGGCCTTTCGACATATGGGGACTCGACCTCATCAGACCCTTCCTTTCGGGAAGGGGTGGATGAAAAGTTATCATAGTGGCTGTGGATTATTTCACAAAGTGGATCGAGGCCAAGCCTTTTGTTAAGATAGGTGCAAAGGATGCGGTTTACTTTCTACACGATCATATATGGTCTCGCTTCAGCATCCCGTGGGCAGTGGTGACAGACCATGGCCCACAATTCATGGACAAATTTTCAGATTTTTGCAAAGAGTACATAGTCAAACACTGGAAATCATCCGTGGCCTATCCCCAGGGCAATAGCCAAGCTGAGGCCGGAAATAAACAAATAATCAAGATGCTAAAAAAGAACATAAGTGAGAAGGCAAAATTAGGCGGCTGGGTCGATGAGCTGCCTGCCATATTGTGGGCACTCCGCACCACAATCAAAACACCCACCGGAGAAACACCGTTTGCTCTAACATACGGATCGGAGGCCACGACTCTTATTGAAATGGCGCTCCCAAGCATCAAGGTCGCTATGTACGATCTAGCGGACAATCTACTCAACAGGCAGATCGACCTAGACCTAGCGGAATAGAAGAGGTTAGCGACGTATCATCGGCTAGTGAATTACATACAGACCGCTAAGCAACATCACGACAAACGAATCCGCGACCACTCCTTCAAGGTCGGTGACTTCGTTCTTCGAAACAGGAAGGCCAATGGTCTTCAACTGGCTGGGGCAAACTTACGGCAAACTGGGAAGGTCCATATCAGGTCGCCAGTGAAATAAAAAAAGGGACTTTCATTCTCAAGAACCAACATGGCTTCAAGCTTAATAGACCGTGGCATGCGGACAACCTCAAAAGGTACTACATGTAATAATCGGCTAGGGTTATGGCTATCCTCTCGTTTACAACGTGAGTGGTTAGGCTTTCTTGCTTGTAAATTTCACTTACCTAGCGGGGTGAGGCGAACTTAATAAAGCCCGATTTTATATTTATCTTTTAAATACACGTTATCACATCCTTCAAGTGTGTCCGCTGTGCATATTGGTATGATTTTCAATGGAATTTTCAATAAGGACCTTGGATTCGTCTTAGACTTTGTTAAAAATAGGGGTCATACTCTGGAAAAATTTCAAACACGTTATCGGGCAAGTTATTCCAGATACGCCCCTATGTTTACAACTCCGAACCTTATCTGAAACAAGGGGGCCATACTCGGGAAAAAATTTCATGTTACAAGTGGACATTTATTTCAGATAAGTACGTCCGTTTTCAACTCCGAATCGTATCTAAAACAAAGGGGGCCGGATACACACAAAGGACCGAACTCGATATATGCAATAAATTCGAGCAAAGTACAACATACATGCGAGCACAAAAGAAACTTCATATATTCATAAAATGAAGAAAATATCATTACAAGTGAAACAAAGGGGAGTGAAGAAAAGTTTATACAAAATCAAGGAAAAAGTTATAGAAAGCGGAATCAATAAATTTAAGAATCGTCAGGCCGCATGTCATCATCGCCGACGGTCTCTGTGCTAAGGAAAGGATGCAGCATCTTATCAGCGTTTACATTGGACTATGTTTGCTCAGCCTGTGCTTGATTCCCAGCATCTCCCTGAGTAGCTTGAAGCACTAACTCCCAAAAATTTTCAACTTCGATGGGAGGCACCTCCAACCGTCAGCATAAGTTTCCAGCTCAATCTGGCTGAAGGGGATGGAAGGGTGGAAAACCCTCAAATGGTCGGAGAAAGGAGGGGTAAGGATCCAATCCCGCAAAGTCCCAAGGTCGGGAACGTAGCCGCCCTAATCCCACAAACATCTTGCGATGTGATAGAAACCTTGGTCGTATCCCATCAAGAAATTCTCACCAGCGGCATCCTTTCTCACAGCCTCTATCTGGGCTTCAACTCCGGAACTCAGATCGGAAAGCCTCTGCTTCCGATCAGCATTCACCTTCTGCTCGGTTTCCCATCAGTTTTGGGCCTGGTCAATCCGCGTCTTCATATCTTTCATGGTTTGGACGGCCTCCTTATCTTTTTGCTCTAACTCACGAGCGAGAACTTCAAGGTGCTCAGAGTTCGCCTGAGCCTTAAGCTGCATCCTTTTTGCTTTAGCGAGCTGCATTCTCAGTTCAACATTCTCAATAAGTTTTCTCTTTAGCTCGACATTCTCGGCCTAAGAGACATCAAGCCGCACTTTTAGGTCCGCCGCTACCATTTTAGCGGCATTCAACTCCTTGACAGCATCGGAGCTTGACGATATAGTGTCTCTATAATCATTTATAAACTGTTGGAGACCGGTGCCAACCTGAAAAATCAAAGGTTTAAGCAGGCGGATTGGAAAACAAAAATATATAAGGGAAAAAACAAAGAATGAAAGGGTGTTTACCATGCTCACCGTGGCCCCGTACAAGCCCCAAATATCCTTGATATTCTGAAGGAAAGTCTGGTGGGGGTCGGTCTGGTCTTCTAATACAATCCTATCCGCGATAGCGTGGCCGATATCCAGTTGAACCGGATTAGGAAGGCTCCACCTTAAATGCCTCAGCGGGGCTACATCAGCAATTGCTCGGGAGATCGTGGTCGCCCTAGGCAATTCAATGGGAAGCTGGCGCATAAACTCCCTATCTAGCCAGACAGTAGGACGACCCCGAGGCCCGACGGGCACACCAAAAAAGGGACCATCGCGGTCATGCCCGCCAAAGACGATTTATCGGCCACATATTTACCTTGGCCAGCAGCATCTTTGGATGTGCCCTGAGGAGGGGCGACGGACTTCAGCTGAGCATCGCTTACCTTGGATTTTTTGGGTTGACGAGCCTCCTCCTCGCCACCCCCAACGGGGTCGATCTCATCAACAACAACTCTCTTCTTCTTTTTGACAACCAGAGTATTGGTCAGGACTGTCTGCTTCAAAGCCTTGTTCGTCGCAGCTTTCCCCACTGCATGCTTCACTGGTGGTTAGGCCGACTTCACAGCCTTAGATCCAGAGACCCCGCCGAGTCAACCCGGACGTCGACCATAGGGAGGGTGGTCTTAATCCCCTTTAGCTCTGCGCCTCTTTTCACCTCACCAGAAGCCTTCCTAGCGGCTAGCAAATTGCGCTGATTCAAATCGTCCATGGTACCTGCAAAAGACAATGTTTATCAGAAGGTAATCAAAATAGTAGAAAGAACAAAAATGAAAGAAATACAAGTAAAAATCATACTCGGGGCCCGTATTGAAGGATTTCCTAAACAGACTGTACATAGGGAAGGCATACATCTTCCGAAGTGGCACTCCCCAAACCAATCGGAATCAGTAGGCAACAGTTTGACCACCACCAGGGGATCCCCGACACTTGCTCCGGATAGTCCGGCCCTCCTAAGGAAGGGTTGACTGACATCTGAGAGAAGCCTCCTGTTAAAGGCCCGATCTTGACCCTGTCCCTTTCGGGTATACCCGAGCAACTCTTTGAGCTCGGCTATAAACCCATCATCGGCTTCCTAAGTTCTAATCGTCTTCAACTGGTCAGTCCTACCCGAGTTTGCAGGGATCCTTTCGAATGGCCAGCCTATTCGTGACTCCACTTTCATGCATCTCTTATCCCAGTCCGACACTTTGTCGGGAAGATCGAATAGAAGTCGAGGTCTACCACTGCTCGATCTGCTCTGTGGTTGGATCTGGCCGTCTTCTCCCTTTTTGTTAAATCCATAAAAATAAAGTAGCTCGTGACAACGAAGCCGACTTATTATTATAAAAGCCATCACCACCCGAACAGCCCTCAGGGTAAGATCACACGGCATAACCCGCAGCTCCTCCATGAATCTAATAAATAATGGGTCAAAGGGTGGCCAAAGTCCGGCAACTAGGTGGTCATAATGCAACTACAGGTAATCCTCGGCCTCTCGACC
Organism: Gentiana straminea; assembly: GCA_036785695.1. NCBI lineage: Eukaryota > Viridiplantae > Streptophyta > Magnoliopsida > Gentianales > Gentianaceae > Gentiana > Gentiana straminea. The sequence continues at coordinate 4,776,094 of JAVUPR010000022.1, forward strand.
ACAAGTCCATGACACGTTCGTCGCACCCGTGCTGGCAAACCGATAATCTTCCCGAATATCAAAGGCCGTTAGCGCCGAGGTATAATGCACCGAGGTATAGCCAGCAGCAGCACGGACCTTTTCGTCTGATTGTGTATTTTTCGAGGACATCCTGAAAACACAAGGCGAGGTGGAATAGTTAATCACCTAGACATTGAAGTCGGGCCGAGGTGAGAAAGATCACACCCCGACACCTCGCCCTTCCATTCTCCCTAAACCCAAAACAAACAAAAACCCAAAAAACCCAGAAAAAACATAAACAATCCCTGACATCATCCGGGCCCTGATTTTTTGGGAAAGGACACATGCACATTGAAACAAAAAGGGTGTGAATCTCCGATTCACACCCAACGGATCCTAAAAATTCATAAAGCGTTTCTATCAAGCACTAGTATCAAAGGGGAAGGAAAAAACGTGATTGAAATCATACCTAAAGAAATATAAAGTGTGAAAAGGGTTGAAAAGTGTTGACTTTCACCGGAAATTGTTTGATCTCGCCGGAATCCTCTTGCTTTTCTCGCCGGAAAATATATCAGAAGAGGAGAAGTGTATAACTGAGGGATGGAGCCCTTATTTATAGATGAGAAAGTGGGGGGAAGCATCGTTTCAGATTCAAAATTCAAAAGTAATTGTTGCTAAGAGTGGTTTCGATACCCCTCAGCCAATCAGAATACACGGCGGTTCATGTCAAACGTCATGTCATAAATTCAACCGAAGTGACGTTTCACGAACCGATGCAACTTTTACAGGCTCAACTGCTCTGGCCTACGGCCTCAACTCAACACGGCTTACTGCCTTAATTGTTCAGGCTTACGGCCTCAACTCAACATGGCTTACGGCCTCAATTGTTCAGGCTTACGGCCTCGACTCAAAATTGGCTTACAGCCACGACCTACGGTCATTTAAACATGTTTGCTCCATAGCACGGTATCTAAGCCTGTCCGCTACCATGCACAACATTTATCAGTAATTCACAACGCGATATCAACACTGATTCTAGCCCAACGACGGTTATCGGCATCTAAACCTGTTCACTCCATAGCACGGTATCCGAGCCTTTCCGCTACAATGCGCAGAATTCATCAGTGATTTGCACCGCAATGTCAACACTGATTCAAGCCCGATAACCACTATCGTCATCACACGGTCACAAACGATAACATTAGGGTGCGGTTCTCTACTGCTTCTCTGAGTTCTACTCTCTACCTCGATGGACACGCAAGGCATAGAGTAGGGGGCCATTGATATACCTGAACCGGATTGGAACCCGAGCATCTAGATTGGGCCTATTTCCTAGCCCAATAACAGATCGTGGAGCCTCCAGCCCGTAAGTCCGCAGTTCATAAGCCGGACCCCTATCCACTCCGAGACCTCGGACACAGTGGAACCTACCCATATCAGGCTGGCATCATGACAGATATGAGTCCGACCAACTAATGAGTCCGCTGTCCGCTGAACTTATCCTGACAGCTGTCCGGTCACCTTATATATTTATATATGATTATCTTTAATTATATCCTTTTAATGTCTTTTCATGAATAGGCTAAACCGACTTAGCCTTTGCCTATATATATGGGATCACAATGTAATAGAAAAGATCCAAGAACTATAATATACAGAGCTACTCTGTCAATTTTTCGGCTCACTTGTGTCCTCTTTCATACGCATTGGTCCGACAATATTGTTCTTGATAAACACCCCCTTCTCACTTGAGAAATCATACTTAAACAGCCTTATATCCTTATTATATCATTGTTACCGCAAACCTGATATATCACGCAATATCAGTTTGAGTACTTAATAGGCATTTAGGACACTAAGGAATCTTATTTGTTTATAAGGACACAAAATGAGTAACTAGACAAAACTATCTTCTTCTTTTTTTTCTGTTCTGGACGGGAAATTTTTTTTCCTGGCCGCGTTTTATTTTCCTCTCTCAGGGAGACCCTGATTTACAGAAAGGGATTCTTGCATCTGTGCAAGAAAAAGAAACAAAGGAAGATGTTAATGAAGAAGATCTATCAGAAGACATCTCTGATGGAAGTGAAGAAACAGAAACTGACTCAGTTAATCAGTCTGAAGACCTAGAGAATGATGGATATCAATCTCCGTCTAACAAAAGTATTCTGGATATAGCAAAATCTGAGGCTGACCAAGCTAATACTAATCTAATTAGAGAAGAAAATAAAGCAAAGGAAGCTGTTTCAGAAGAAGAAAGAAAGAAAACTGAAAATTTCAAAGATAAACTGGAACGTGTTGAACCTGTCAAAGCACCTAGAGCTGACAAAAGTAAACCTGAAGATAATAAGACTGAGAATAAAGTGCCTACACAAGCTGACACTATTAGATTCTACTTCAATGAGCTTGTGAGAATTCATAAAGATGATCTAAGTGTGTTTGGAAAAGTATTGAATTCAATGGAAGGTAGCAGAACTGAAAGAGAGAACACGGAGAAGAAACTGAATAGTGTCAAGGAATATTGTCATGACACTCTAATCGCCATCAGAAAAAGAACCATTGAATCTGACGCAAGAAAAACTGAGACTCAAGGAAGATTGGAAGGCATTCTCAACAATGTGGTTGATAGACTGATCTTACTGGAGAATGCAATGAAAGACTCAGTTGTTGCACAAACCATATTGGCATCAAATCAGCAGCATCGAAATTCCTACATCAGGAGCTTGATCAACAAAGATGATGTCAATAAGGGGGAAAGTTTGGACATGTTAAAAGTCAATGCAATTGATATGCCTCAAGTTCTTGGATGTATTGATGAAAAACTGACGGAACTGAAGAAAGCTAGAGGTGAGTTCACTGATGAAGAAATGGAACTGATTGCAAAGTTCTCAGAAACAACTGAGAAAAGACTCGCTCTAGACTCACAGCTGTACAGTGTTTTCAAAGGACTACCTACTCAAGAAGGCGTATCAAGGGAACAAGCCTTATAGACATTTCTGAACATGCAAAAAGTGCTGGTTCACTATTGGAACAAACTGAGTAAATGGGAAAGAAATGGTACTCTAGATAAGGCCTCAGATCAGGTTGAAAAGACTGAACCTGAGTTTGTTCAGAATTTACTGAAGACAGCCACAAGTGAAATATTAAGGAGAGCTGTTTTCGTTTTTGCTATGTTATTTAAAAGCAAGTTTTTCAGCAAGCGCCGTATGACAGATTCATGGAACATTTGGGCAAATATCCATGGAATCGAGAGCACAGAAACTAACTTGGCTATGAAAGAAGCTGCTGAATCTTTGACATCAAGTCAAGTGAAGCTGGTCAAGAGATAGGAAAAGAAGCTGGAATTTAGTTTTTTTTTTTGTAATTTTTTTTAACAAAATCAATCATTTTTATTAAGAACAAACAAAGAGCTACAAAGTTCATTGCCATATCCCAGCCTGCCTCAAGTTTACGTGATAGAGTGCATAGCATGGACTCCTTAAACCCTATGTATGGCAAACCCAGAGTAGGAAAATCCATCACATAGGGAAGAGTACTCGCTCTATGCACTCCCAATAAAATCCTTGCCCCATAAATAATTACATCAGTGGAAATCAAAGTGAAATAAATCATGTAACTCTGTCTTCTGCCTTGTGTATAAGATCTATGCAAATAAAGCCGAAGATCTCTTTGCACCCTCGTCTGAACTTGCTTGAGCAACATAGAATTGTGGTCCTTCCTGATGAAATTTTGACATGACCGGTCCGTAAAGTGAGCAGCTACACCCATCTAAGAAGTTGTACCAAGTGTATAAAGGGGTATATCAAATACTAGAAAAAAGTATGTGCACATCGTTTGACAGCAAAAGCAACAAAAACACCTGGATTGCACCCCTAGCAATGCGGCAGGGGTGCGTCCAAAGGTAGGCACGATCCTGTAGGCCATGTCCATGATTAAACGTCAGGCAAACTACACGGTTATAATCTGTCCGCAACACTACACAAGAAATATGATAAACAACATACAAACTCCAGGCAACGGGAAAGGAAAGGAGCAAAAACACCTGAATTGCACCTCAACCAAAAATGGAGGGGTGCGTCCAGCCGATATGAGTTTGTTTGAGAAACACAATCTGAGCAACTGGATTCCTCCCATCCACACCTTTAGTGAGCTTCATCGGTCTGCACAAAGTGTGATACGCAGTATATGGATACGGCTTGGTGAAAATGAAAAAGTAGGTTAAATGAACAATAAAATATCAGTTTAATACCTGTATTTTAATACCGTGTAACTCAACTATCAATAAAATCTCAGTTTCTCAATTCTTTGTGTTCTTTACTTTATTTTGTCCTTATCTTTTTGTATTGCTTTTAAGGAGGGTATTGACATCATCAAAAAGTGGGAAATTGTTGGAAATAAAATTTATGTTTTGATGATGATTCATCAGTTATCTTAATTAATATATTCAACCCCATTGATGAAGTGTCATAACTAACTGTTATAATGCAAATCAAAAAGATGTTTAGAACTGAATGTATAGGATTTAATAGAGTCTGATATTTGTATAAGTTAAATCAGACAAGAACTGTAATAGATCTAGGATCAGAACTGAGAAAATGAGAAACTGATTTGTTGAGCTGAGTTCATAGCTGAAGATTAATCAGCTTTGAGAACTGACTAAGAGCACACCCACTGAACTGAAGAAGGTAAGTTTGCTGAGGGACACAAACTCGGTTGACTTATCTAGAACTGAAGAACTGAGGATTCAGACTCAGTTATTGAAGATTGAAGAATTGAGGGTTCAAACTCAGTTTTGAAGACTAAAGCCGAGACTGTAAAGTTAGAATTCAGGAAAGTCTGTGATGACCTGAACTGACTTTATGGATCTTGACAGGAGGACTAAGTATCATAAGGACAATGATATCTTAGCTGAGTTATGAGTTATGGTGTACTCTGATTAAGTCAATAATAATCAGATGAGAAATGGAGTACTGAGTTTTTGAAGATGAGTAAAAACTCAGTTAACGCTCTTGAACTGAAAACTGACTAAGACAAGATTTCATGCTGAGGTCAAGGAAAGCTAAAAGAAAATCTGAGTGTTATAAAGATATCAACTTTATTGAACACACAGAAATGTCAGAAAGGACACTGACATATATTAGGACAAGCAGGACTACTCACGGATACAAGAATTCAATTTCTAACATTCGATTTCATCTAACCATTGGTGAAACCCCTATAAATAGGTTACTTCTATCACAATTGGAGGAGTGGAATTCTAAGATTTAATCTAGTCAAGAAAGATTGTCTAAAGGGGGAAAGTAAAACAAAAGAATTCCTGCTAAGTGCTTTATTGCAAGATCAAGAAATCTTCAAGTGTTCATAAGCATTCAAGGAAAGATCAAGAACAACACTAGAAGAGAAACAACGAGCCTGAGCATATTTTATATCTAGAAGAAGAAGCTCGAAACACAATTTGAATCATAGTTATTGATTCAAGTCTTAACTTTGATTTTATCAAAGGTTCAGACTGTGAAGCACCAAGAAGGTGTGAAGGACAGTTGAGTGCAGACAGGAAGACTGTGTTTGTGTAGAGCTGGTGAAGAGGCAATTCTACCCTTTAAGGACCCGTGTAGGAAGCTTAGTTCAAACAGCAATTCTACATGTTGAAGACTGAAACTGGGAAATTGTGAAGCTAGGGATTAGTGAAGGACAATCAAGCATTTAGAATTTACTTTGTGTCTAATAATTGTAAACCTCAAGAACATAGTGGATTTGGCCTCCTACATCAAAAGAGAAGATAGGACTGGCAGGATTACACCACCTGGAACCACTATAATCTCTGTCTTATTTACTTACTTACTTTACGCATTTATTTACTGCATCTAAGATTATATTGCACCTGATCACAGACTCAGCAAACATAAGAAACTAAGTCAGCACAGCATTACACTGCATTATATTTAGACGAACTGATAAACTCTAGTTTTACTTAAAGGCTTAACTTTATCCACTGCCGGTTAACTCGGTTAAGGATAAGTCAGTTCTGACTTATACTCAGCTAAGTTAGCTTAACTCCACACAAGTTTTAAGCTGAACTCAATCTGCACAAGATTCAGTTTTCAGTTAGGTTTTTGGGGACAAGTTTATTCACCCCCCTCTAAACTTGTGTTAGCCTTTCCAAGGGACCAACGATTGGTATCTGAGCATTGCTTCTATTTCAAATCCATAGCTGAATCTCTATATCAAGTTGTTTGCTCGAGATAAATGAGCATCAATTTTTTCAGATACCAAAAATTGGTATCGGTGAAAATCTTCTACCTTGAAGAGTTCTCCGACTGAGTTCCTTCAGTTATTGCATCATGGAATCACATAATCATTTTAGAAATATACTCAGTTGTTTCTTTCTGAGATTTGATGAATACAAAAGTAAATTTCAGGCTCTGGTGGCTGATACTCAAGAAAAGTTGATTGAAACATTCATTGAAGATCCACTCATTACAAACCATGAAGATAATGTTGAAACTCTACCCATAAGCTTTGGAGGAATGATCATGGTGAAAGTGATGAAGAAATCATACTCTTTGGGACTGACCTGACAAGCAACAATGTTGGATTAGATAAAGGAAAACTGATAATAGAAGATGAAGAAGCTAGGACTGAAAATTTATCTATCAAACATCATGAGGTAAGTGCTTCTACATCCAACTGTCACACTGCCATGAACAATCATCGAAATGAAGATTTCAACAAAGACTTGGACATACTCAAAAAGGAATTAGAGGAAATTCAAAAGAATTATGAGAACGTTAAAAAGAAAAAATATTTGTTGAAAGCTGAAGTTCATTGAATGCTGAGGTTAATCGTTTCAAGGCTAACAATGGAATCAATGAGAATTGCACAACTGATGAACTAACATAAGTTATTAATATTACAGAATCATCAGTTGACCTAATTCCAAGTATTCAGTTCAAACCAGGTAAACCTTTTGGAGACAAAACCGGTTTAGGGTTTGACAGTCAGCAGAATTCTAAGTTCGGACCTAGTACAGTTGCACCTGACAAAATTGATAGAACTGACAATTGCTCAGCACAGCCTCAACATAAAACTGACAAAACTGTAAAATCAGTTCGTGGCAATCCACAAACTGACAGATTCCACAGAAAAACTCAGAGGGCTGAAAAAGGCAGAAGTGATCAGAAATCAGTTAAAAGAACATTCAAGTCTCATCCATCAAGGAATGAAAATCATTCATGGAATACCAAATTCAGGGGGAAAGGAAGACCTTTTCCCACTGATGAAGACTGAAATGGACCTATGATTACTCAGTTTCACAAAATCCTCAATAAAAAGACGTTAGAGTCAAAAAGGCAGAATTTTTTGAAAACTGACCATACTCAGTCAAAACATCAAAAAAGGTATAAGGATAAAACTGATAAGTCATCTAAGATTTAAAGAAATACAAAAACTAATAAAAAAAGGACCCAAACAGATATGGGTACCAAAGACTTGTTAATTTGTTTTGCAGGAGGAAGTTAATTGAATTTTGAAACTGACTAAAGGACAGCTGATTCAAATTTTGGATAAAATCAAAGCTAGACCTTTACAGCTGGAGATACACCGTATCTACCATATTTATAGATACAAGCCACGGATGACAGAGAAGCTGTAACCTACATTCATCTCAACCGTCCATCCTCTCCACTCTTCATCCTTTTCGCGATCTCAATGCCAGATAGAATTTATGACAAGACAACCCACTCAAAACTTTCTAACTACCCTTTCTACCACTTATAAATACCTTCTTATTTTCTTTTCCAAAATTTCTTTACACTCAGTTTCTACACAATTCCTCTATTAAATCTTATTCCTTCAAGAAATCATGTCTTTTACCGAGTTGAACCCGGAATGATCATCTCACTCGATTAATTTGTTGCAAGATACGTAGATCAAACCTTAGCCAAAGATATTGCAGATAAAATCAAAAAAATGAAAGGGTTGGAGCAAGTGTTCAACATCAATCTGAAGAACGTATGTCTGGACGACATTGGCGACTTCTATGAGTTCGGAAGCAAAACCATAGAAAATGATGTAATCACTTATATCACTCGAGTCAATGGAAAGGATATTAAGGTTACAGAGACCCTAATTACAGAAATATTTGGTTTTGAGAAATGTGGACATACTTCTGTTCTCAAAATATCAAAAGAATAGAGAGAGAAACTTTGGAAAGATATCGCAATCTCTGGAGAATGATGCAAACTTCCTAGGGTTCCAATCTCACCGGCAGTGTACCGGGTCAATTGTAGTCTAGTACGGTGGTCAAGGTCGTATCCCAAGGGAATTGTGAGGTTAAACACTAATTAGTTGTTATTATCTTGATCCGAATCTCAGTTTTTGTTTTAATGAACTAATAACTAGCTACAAAGTTGTTCAAATGATAAAAGAAATCAACTAAGATGATCTATAGTTCAAGTTATTTCCCTTAGATTGCTTGGACTCAATCAACCTACCGCCTTCCATTAATGTTCTATTGCGTGAATGGTGCATTCCTAAACTTGCAATTTTCCCTCAAACGAGTGCATAAAATCACACTATGCCTTATCCTTGGTTTAAGCACCTTAAACCTAATTACTTGACACGATGAACACTTGAATGCAATAACTCCACGGATAAGGAACCGAATTCCGTTAAGGTCGATTCTACCTTCCGCCCCTCTTGCCCTCATCTCACAACTAACATCTCCGTGCGGTGTCTACTAGTTGTGTAGGTACATACATTGGTTAATTACTCCAATATACATACTATCAATCAAAGCAAGAAAGAGGATTTTCAACACAATAAAAGCTAGCAACAAAAATGATCGATTACAAACAACAAAAGGATTAACTATCATTTCTATATCATCTTAGCCAATACAAAGAACTAGCCACACATGATTATAACTACTAACAAGTTAAAGCTAGCATTCATAATGATAAGAACAATTAGATCAAAGTAAAAATTCAAAAGAATACCAAATTGGATGATGAACTCGAAGTGAGTTTCATCCACTCTAGTTTTTGATGAAAATAAAACACAAGCTAGTTGCCTTCTACATCCATTGAAAGACTTGAGTTCCAAAATGATGATTCTAAAATGTTTCCAATAGATTTTAATGTTAAAATTGTTGGATTTTTGGCTAAAGAGAGCCTTGGAATGTGGTTGCCTGCAAGTCTCCCCCAACTAACTTTAAAACTCCAGCCCCTTTTTCTTCTCTGTTGTGCAATAGTTAAATTGCAAAATTTATATTTTTGAGTAATTCGGCGTGCGCCATGGTGTCCTCGGTGTGCGCCGAGCATGACAATAGTTGTTGAGATTTGACATTCATTTAATGCATCTGCTGTCAAGCTCCATGGTGTCTCGGCCTGCGCCACCTTATGTCTCGGCCTGCGCCGAGACATCACCAAATCTGAAATTTGCATGAAATGAGCCGAGAACTCCCCATTTTCCTTTTCCAATTTCCTTCTTCTACTAGGTGGTTTGTTCGGTTTCGATCTTTTATAATTCACACTCCCGCTATCACTGCAAAGTATTAAAACAAACGTAGCACGAGTAATTCTGATAATAAATTATAATAGATAACTCTAAAAGATTGACAAAACGTCAGAAATTGATTGTGCCTACATGAATTAAAAACGATTCAATTTATTACTAAATTCACTATAATTGATGTGAATTATCACTTTATACTAGAGAAAATTGGGATAAAACGTTGTGGAAATTTATCATCCGGTTGACATACATCAACCACTCCCCACTTAGCTTTCGCTCGCCCTCGAGCAAACAAGCGATAAAATAACTAGAGTTACAGCTAAGATAATGCAATGTCGGGAATTGAATGTCAACTAGGTGATGTACCTAATCAAATATTATAAATGTACGTTTACCGTGATCCAAGACAATAGCGGAGTGTGTGTGTGACTATTTCTCAGATTGTTATCAGGCAATCGAAATATGAAAATCATGCATGCAAACTCGTAAAATGCAATCCATAGGCTTAGAAATGATACCAATCTCCACTAATCGAGGCATTCAGAGTCAAGGAGATAGATCGGGCAGGACTTGCAAGCTTGTAACGTTAGGCTCGGGAATTGGCTTAACGAAGGGATAAAAAGGATATATCAAAAGAAAATGAGCAAGATAGTAAGCATTCTACACCTTCGACTCCAATGAAATATGAACCGGTACTTCTACTCTCATATACCTACTAAAGACGTTTCCCTCATAACCAACACGAGAATAAATGTACCCCAACAAATTAACTAACTCCCAGCCCATATTACTTGATCTTGATAATCTATCCTTCCGCATTTTTCTTTGAACTACAACCATTATTTGATCATATTTACACTATAAATGAAGACATGTTTATTTTTTTTTTTTTTATAGAAATAAAAGGATTAGATATATATACAATGGCTCCAAACTCGATAAAATAACATCTCAACAACGTGCCACGAGTGTCATCCAACACTCAACTCTCTGAATCGTTACCGCACAATCCATAGAAACTTACTATACTTACGGGATAAGAAGGGAACGTAGACCAGAATTCGGTTAAGGGTCGGGTAATAATGAGGTTAATCACAATGGCTGTTTCGAGTGGGGTCTCGCCACTCTACAAGGCTGAGATGGGGACAGGTGGAATTTTATGTTCAGATAGGCCATTTGGCTCTAGCTAAATCAAAGAAATTCCAGGACAGTCGTCCCTAGCTCCGACTCTAAATACCTCTCTATTTCACCTCGAAAGGATATGAAGCCTAAGTTCTAGTTGCTAAGGGAGTATGCTTGCATGATCACATAAAAGTTTACTTGTTAACAAAAATTGAAATATACGTACTTTAAGAGTTCACACTATAATCCCGGAATCACGATAGAATGCATTTATAATTTATTAAAGTTACGTACTTTGTTAAAACATATATTCTCTTAATCACATATCTTGATTTGTACCAAAATTTATTTTATCCACTTAAGTGTTCGAGTTCGACTAAAGTTAAGTGTTTCTTAGATATATAGTGAATTAATTCTGTGGTTTCCCGACTACGGCTCCACTCCCCACTTACGATCTAGCAGTGTCCTCAATGACTAGTGAGGATAGAAGTAGTAGGAGAGAAAAACGTAAAATCGATTATAGTAACGTGAAATAAATTGAATCGCGAGAAGGCAAAAAGAATAGGTTAAATGAAAAGGCATGGTGTACGCCAGAAGGTATTTCGGCGCAAGCCGAACGTAAATGCATGCATGCAGGGAAGAAATTGGATGATCAGAAATGTAAAACTAGAAGGAAACAAACGTACTATATTGTACAATAATGAAAGGAAACTAACAACAAAAGAAAAAGGTGCCTTGCACCAAATTATGAAAAGGAAACTGAAGAGAAAAACAGTAAATACAACAACTTTATTCAAACGGATAGCGGGTAGGACTGAAAACTGAGAAAACCAACCAACAACACAACCAACAAGACAAAAACATCATCATCATTCATTATCAGAACTTAAGTTGGGCGGGGTGGAAGAGTGGCCGAGTGGGTCAACAGGCAAAAGACCAATTCGAGTCACATGGATGGGAAAGAACTCATCACCAGGACGAAAGGGTAATTCAGCAACCTGAGTGCAAAGATGAGAGAAAAGCCAAGCAAACGGGAGGGGGGACACGGATGCTCCTGAGAACTGGCAAACTGCATCGCAGCACGATGAATCAAAACACCCCAATTAATGACCGCGCCGATTTTTAGGGCATATAGCAGAAGAAGCTCTTCCTCCAAGACCTCACAAAAACAAAGGGTCGGGAACACTCGAGAGTTGATAAAGTGTTTCCACATGCGGGAGTCACGGTCAAGGTCGGCGGCGGTGAAGTAGTAGTTCGGGGCGGTTGCTGGGTAGAAGAGTGTGGGTAACCTCCTGGATATAGTAAGTGAAATGAGAACTGCTATCAAGGTTCCACAACTCCTCATAATGAGCCTGGGTTGGGGGAAAGTCCTGGGTGAGTCCAAAGACAGTTTTGATGACATTTGCATGAAATGGAACCGGTCGTGCACGCATAGAGACAACGTGGGTATCACTAGCGGAATTGGCTTCCGAGAGAACATAGTAGAATTCACGGACCATTGTGATATTTATGCGACCCGAGGGAGCCTGAATGAAGCGAGACCAGCCCCCATAGTTAGCTCTGACCCTTGAAAACTGAGATAGCTTGCTAATGTTTAGCCCCTTTTCATGTTGAATAGGAGCCTCACGGAAACGGCTGACATAGAGAGCGATAGCCTCCTCGGAGCCATAGGAGAAGATGGATAGGTGATTGTAGTTAGGAGTACTTGGAACAACAGTGATGGGAGATTGTGGTGGAGAGTCGGGACTAGGGGAGTCCGGTGGAGCCAGTGAAGGCGAAGGCGGTAGAGTTAGCTCGTTGTTGGAGGACATGATGAGAGGGGTGTGTAAAAAACTAAGGGGATGGAAAGTTTATGGTGAATATAGTAAATAAGATGGAATGATATTTATATAGAATATGGGAAAAGAAATGTTGCAAAGAGTGCAAAACTCTCTGATGAGCAATAGTAAACTTCGGCGCACGCCATACCGAAGTAGGGCACACGCCGAGTGACAGATAGGTGTCAAATTGACTACATATTGGACATGCTGATCAGAGGGAAAATCTAGATATTTCGGCACACGCTGAAACATTACAGGGCGCACGCCACAACCTCCAAAACTTGGCCAAAATTGAAAACGATGCATGCAGGGGTAAAATACAACAAAATATATAAAATCACCAGATATATCAAAGCAAAATAAGACTGCAAATATGCATTCAATTTGACCCCAAAATATTAAAGTTCTGACAAATTTAAAATTGGAAAGAAACACAAGCATAATAGTTTGAAATTACAGCTAGAAATGAAATAAAGCAAGCAAAATAGTCAAATAACAGATGATTTGAATGTTTGAAATGATACTGATAAAACCAATAATTCAGGATTCATCCTCGTCTTCGTTACGCTCACGAGAAGTACCCTCGAAATCTATGCCACGCCAGCCCACAGTGCTGGTTGGAGCGAAACTCATCTGGCTGAGAAGACCGGTTCCTTGAAAAGCCGCCGCGTGAGGGTTATTGAGCATCTCTATCGGCTCAGATGAAGCATAATCAGCGGCGAACTGTCCAAAACTTGCACCGAAGGTAGTCATCATGACCGAGCTCTCCAATCCCAACGTACTAAGGCCTGAGCAATGAAACTCCACCGAAGAAGGTAGGCTCACAGCAGCCTGCGAAAGAGTCTCTGAACATGTACCTGTGAAAACTGACTCAGACATACCACCACTAGTTGTAGACGGGTATGGTGGATAAGAAGTGAAAACGGGAATGGCAGGCAGCCAGTCAGGAACAGTGTAAGCAGTTTCAGAACAGGTGGGAAACCGATTGGCATTCTGGGCAAGGGTCGGGTTTAGGGAGGCGAAATAGTCACGCTGGCCTCGGACACCGACTCGGATGTCGTTAGCCCACTCGCAGAATCTGTCAAATCCTAAGGTCATATTAGCACTCATAGCATCCTGAAAGTCTAGACGGGCAGACAGAGCTGGGTCTTGAGTGGATGGCCCTGACCGAGGGGCAGACCGACTCGAAGAAGGGGCATACGAAGGTGGAATGCCAGATGACTGAGACTAAGACTGAGATTGGGATTGAGATTGAGATCTCGGAGGGACTGGTGGACAACGAGGAGGGGTCTTAGGCAAATTCGGGCCATTAAGGACTGAGGCTGGAGAAACCATTGTATCACTAGGAAGTGGTGTGACACAGTGAAGCGTACAAAGGCCGGAGATAAGACTGGGAAAAGGTATGTTGCCGTCCTTTCTACACTGCTCAGCAAATAACAGGGCTTTGGCATGAATAATGTGGCCTACGTCAACTGGGAGACCCTCTAAGATAACGGAGGTAGTGCATGCCTCCTCAAAAGTGAAGCTAGAAAGGTGACGAGAGGGGCAGACGTTGTGACTTAAAAAGTTCTTAAGGGCTCTGATTTCATGTGTAGTATTCCCAAAAGGGAATCTGCCATGAACCCACTCGGCAGTCGGGTCAACTTTCTTCCTAAAAGCTTCTGCTCATTCCCACAGCTTAGACGGATTATCTAGTTCCCAAACAGAATTGTATTCAGCACTGGTGGGAATATGAGGGATACAAAAATACTCATTGATGATTTTAGGAGAAAAAGGGACTGTGGTGGTGCGGATGGTGACCGAACGAACATCACCAGGAGCAAGACTAGATACTATCGAGTAAAACTCGGCAACCATTGTGAAATTAATAGGCTCAACACGTTCGGCTGCCAAAGCGCCCCAGTGGCGATCAACAATGGATTTTTTCAGTCTGGCAGTGATAAGCCTAAAGCTAAAAACTGCGCTCTAAGAGAGAGGAGGGCTGACTAAAGACATTGGCAAAGTTTGCACGGGCTACGGTAGAGGCAGTCCTTGTCGAATAGCACATCCTGCTCGGCTTGGGTTAGGGCTCGTGATTGAGGTGCAGACACAAGTAATGTTTTACGCTTTTTGGTCGATGGATTTTTTTTACTACGAGATGGTTGGTCAGACATCTATGTTTTAGGTGGTGGTGACAACAACAACAACACAGCAATAAGAACAAAATTCATCCAAACAAAATTTAATCCCATCCTCCGGATGTTATATATAAAAAAATACAAAGAGGGTAGAAATTATTGAAAGAAATTCTGTAAATTATTACCGTGTTGAAAGAGTGTAGCCACCGGAAATTATGGTTTAGACGTTGGAAATTGATGGTGGCCGTCGGAAACAATGGCGTTCACCTCCTAAAGCACCAAATTTTTGCCTTGTGTGAGCACCGAGCACCGTCCCTTGCTAAGAGATGGTTGAGAGAGATGGATGATTATGGTGGTTGAACTGGTTAGGAGAGGGGGGAAAAAGAAAAGGGGTGTTTTTGGTGTAGAGGTTTGATAAAATAAAATTCTGATAATGGAGAGGAAGGAGGCGTAAAGAAGATTGATGTGGTGTAATGGAGGAGAGAGGGAAACTGAATCAGTTTTCAAAACTGATGAATTCGGCGCAGGCCATGGCATGTCATGGCGCAGGCCTAAATTAAATTAAATCGAAACTAGGGATTTAAATCGGCGCAGACCGAGACTTCTCACGGTGTGCGCCACGATTCATTTAAACCAAAATTATGGAATATAATTCGGCGCGCGCCATGACATCGTCATGGTGCACGCCGATACTTCAGCTAACAATCGAATTCTACTATTCACATTCAGAGAGCAAAACACACATTTCCAAACTTAGATAAAATTTCTAACACACAAAAACACATCAAACATATCAAGGAAAGTGCTAAACTCGAAATTGCAAATTTCTACGGTTTTACGGGTTGCCTCCCGGGAGCGCTTTTATTTAACGTCGTTGGCTCGACGAGATTATACGGTAGAGCTTATGGACATACACAGATTAATCGTAAGGATTACTACAAACTAATAACACTTAAACAAATAGCACATAAGCACATAAACCTACCAAAGTGATGCATAAGCGGTAAAAAGATAGATAGTACCCGGGGTTGCTAGGTTTATAGTCTATAGCTAGACTATGCCTCTTTATTAGTCAGAAGGGGGGTCGGTGAGGAACATCACCTCCTCAGTTTGAGGGATTCCTTCCTCCTTGACGAACAATTTCACTTGGTGTCCATTGGCTTAGAATGTGATTTTCCCATCAGTGAGTTCCACTGCTCCGGATGCATACACCTTGGTTACCTTAAAGGCACCTGTCCACCTCGATTTCAACTTACCTGGAAACAACTTCAAACGTGAATTATACAAAAGCACCTCGTCACCTACATGGAACTCACCACGAAAAATCTTTTTATCGTGAAAGGACTTCGTGCGTTCCTTGTAGATACGGCCGTTTTTATAAGCATCTAAACGAAACTCTTCAAGTTCCGTGAGTTGGAGCAACTTATGGTCACCTACGGCCTGGGGATCAAAGTTAAGAAACTTGATAGCCCAAAATGCGCGGTGCTCTAACTCAACCGGAAGATGACAAGATTTCCCAAAGACTAGCTTATATGGAGAGCAGCCAATGGGTGTTTTAAAAGCCGTTGTATATGCCCATAATGCATCATCAAGTTTCGCCGACCAATTTTTACGGTTAGCATCTACCGTTTTTTCAATGATCCGTTTCACTTCTCGGTTAGACACTTCCACTTATACGGTGTACCGATCTTGTGCTTCACACCATAATTTTCAAGCAATTTTGTGAATGGTTGATTACAAAAATGAGATCATCTATCACTAATGATGGCCCGAGGAGTGCCAAAGCGTGTAAAGATGTTCTTTTTAAGGAACTTCATCACTACTCTGGCATCATTGGTGGGAAGAGCTTGTGCTTCAACCCACTTGGATACATAATCAACCATTACCAAAATAAACTTATTACCAAACGATGGAGGAAATGGGCCCATAAAATTGATGCCCCAAACATCAAACAACTCACACTCTAGAATAGGGTGGAGAGCCATTTCATGTTTCTTGGATACATTTCCCCATTTCTGGTATGACTCACAAGATTTAGCATAATGATGTGCATCTCTATATATCGTAGGCCAATAAAAACCAGATTGTAAAACCTTATAAGTGGTTTTCCATCCACCGTGGTGGACTCCAACTCCACGTCCATGACAAAAGATTCGAAATTTCATTATTAGGAATGCATCTCCTAATGATGCCATCCGAACACCTCCGGAAAAGGTCCGGTTTCTCCCAATAATAGAATTTCAAATCATGGAAAAATTTCTTTTTCTTTTGCCATGTCCAATGAGGTGGAATATAACCATGCGTAAAATATTTAACAATGTTACCAAACCATGGTGAATCTCCCTTTTGCATCCGGTTGTTTCTAATAAAAAAATGGTAAACCCTACCATTAAGGGTCCCCTCACCCCCGATCCCACAGGAAAGTGAGGAGAGGTTAATCAAGTAACCTAGTAGCTCCAACATGGGCTGCCTTTGAAACCTCTGCACTGAAGGGTGTTATCAATCGGAAATCAACCCTATTACGGGAATCGAACTGCTGACCTCCAGCTTAGGTTAGAGGCTGCACTACGCACCCATGCCTTCACCACTAGGCCATATCCAGGGGATATCCGGTTGTTTCTAATAAGTTGCATGGATGGAGGTGCATCAATCACCATAAGTTGTTCATCCGGAAACGAATCTTGTATCTCTTTTCTTTTTCCTTCCTATTCAACAATCTCTAGTCTACTCAAATGATCCGCCACCACATAGTCTTTACCTTTCTTATCCTTGATCTCCACATCGAATTCTTGAAGAAGTAGTATCCATCGTAAAAGTCTTGGCTTTGCATCTTTCTTGTTTAATAGATGTCGTAGTGCCGCATGGTCGGTGTGGGCAATAAGCTTGGTGCCAATAAAATATGAACGCAATTTATCCAAAGCGAAGATAACCGCCAAAAGTTCCTTCTCGGTTGTGGCATAGTTGATTTGTGCCGCATTCAAGGTATGAGATATTGCTTTTAGAACCTTATAGTGCCCTTGGCCCAACACGGCCCCAACTGCTAGATCACTTGCATCACACATCAATTCAAATGGTAAAGTCCAATCCAGGGCTACTAAGACAGGTGCACTTACCAATCTCTTCTTCAAAGTTTCAAATGCTTCGATACACTTGTCATCAAAATTGAAAGGTACTTCTTTCTCGAGTAGGTGGCTTAATGGTTTAGCAATTTTTGAGAAATCCGCAATAAAACGATGATAAAAGCCGGCATGTCCCAGAAATTCTCTTAAGGTCTTCAAGTTCACCGGTGGTGGCAACTTTTCGGTTACCTCAATCTTTGCTTTGTCAACTTCGATACCATCTTCTGAAATTCTATGGCCTAGACCAATATCATCGGATACCATTTTCCCAATTTAGAACCAAATTCGTATCTTCACAACGTTGTAGGACACGTTCCAAATGAGATAAGCATTGATCAAAGGAATCTCCAAAGATACTAAAGTCGTCCATAAATATCTCCAAAAATTTCTCATCCATATCAGAAAATATTGCCATCATACATCTTTGAAATGTGGCTGGAGCGTTGCATAAACCGAAAGGCATTATTTTATAAGCAAATGTTCCATAAGGGCAAGTAAATGTTGTCTTTTCTCGATCACCGGCCGCAATGACTAGCCATCAAGGAAACAATAGAATTTGTGTCCACATAACCGCTCCAACATTTGGAAAATGTATGGTAATGGATAGTGATCCTTCCTTGTATGTTCATTCAGTTTTCGAAAGTCAATACACATGCGATAACCGGTTACTTCCCTTGTAGGGATCCATTCATGTTTCTCATTTTCTTTAACTGTGAAACCGCCTTTTCTTTGGTACCACTTGAGTAGGACTAACCCATTCACTATCCGAGATGGGAAAAATTATGCCCATTTCTAACAATTTGATAACCTCTTTCTTCACTACTTCTTGCATTTGTGGATTAAGACAACGTTTTGGTTGTGCACACGTCTTGGCATTGTCATTCCAGATAATTTTGTGCACACAAATTTCCAGACTAATTCCATGAATGTCTGCTACCGTCCAACCGAATGCCTTTTTATGGTTCCTAAGCATTCTCAACAATTGGTCTTCCTGCAAGTCGGTTAGTGACGAAGAAATAATAACAGGAAGCAAATTATCATTTGCAAGAAAAGTATATTTAAGATTAGAAGGGAGAGGTTTCAACTCCAAGTTTCTTGGTGGCTCTTCCACCGAAGGCTTTAAAACTGGTCCACTCAAATCTAGCTCCAAATATCGGTGCCATGGTTGTCTCTTAAATGGACCGCCGACATCTAAGTGGAAAATCACTTCCTTCATTTCCTTGTCATTCTCTTCTTCCTTATAAATTGATAAAGCCAAACATTCTTCGAGTTTATCTTCAAAGGCCTGCAAGTTAGTATGATCCACACAAACAGAAGATATAGCATGTATAAAAGAACACGACTCTCGTGAGTTGTATGGATGTTTCATTGCCTTGAAAATATTAAAAGTGACTTTATCTTCATTAACTCTTAAAATTACCTCACCTCTTTGAACATCAATAAGAGTTCTTCCCGTGGCTAGGAAAGGGCGACCAAGAATTAGGGGCGTTGAATACTCTTCCTCCATTTCAATTACCACAAAATCAACCGGGAAGTAAAACTTATCAACCTTAACTAGAACATATTCGATGACTCCCTTAGGGTATTTAATCGATCTATCCTCCATTTGGAGAGTCATCTCCGTGTTTTTGAGTTCTCCTATTCCAAGTTTTTTATAATCCGCATAAGACATAAGATTTATGCTTGCACCGAGGTCACAAAGCACTCTCTTAAACAAAAATCCCCCGATTTCACACGGAATGGTGAAGCTTCCGGGATCCTTAAGTTTAGGAGGAAGTTTATGTTGTAAAACCGCGGAGCATTCCTCATTAAGACAAATTTTCTCATATTCTTCTAAACGCTTTTTGTTTGACAAAATATCCTTAAGGAATTTCCCATACGTAGGCATGTTAATTAAAGCTTCAATTACGGGGATGTTAACATTCAAATGGCGGAAAGTATCAAGGAAGTGAGCATACTTTTTATCCATCTTCAACTTTTTAATTTGTTCTTTTGAGGGGTAGAGGAGTGATTCAAGTTCAATTAAAGTGGGATTAGAATTCATACCTCCCTTACCTTTTTCGTTTGGTTGATGGAGAAGCTTCCTCAAAAGTTTGTGCATTCGGTGGCCGCCAATCAATGTCCTTTTGCTTTTCCTTCTTCGAAATTTGCCTTGGTTCCCTTTGAGATTTTTGAGTGTGAACCAGTGGAGGATCTTTAGAAATTGTGCTCTCTTCAACGTGATCCTCTCTCACATGCTTGTTAAATAGTGTCCTTAGATCACTTGCTCTAGGGTTCTTCAATATTCAAGGTACTTTCACCCATTCTTCGTTATCGCTTTCCGCTTCAACATATCTATCCTTTCTCAAAATATTGTTAACAACCTCTTCCTCCTCTTCACTCAATTCCTCTTTTTCAAACTTGTCATCTAAATCATCTTCCACCTCGTTATTTCCGGGATTTTCCACACCGTTGCTTCCACAAACTTTTCCACTACGAGTAACAATAACATTAACCTCCCTTGGATTTCTCTCGGTATTACTAGGAAGTCCACCAGGTGGTCTACTATTATTCCTTTCTCCTTCCCTACTCATATGCTCTTCTACATTCCGCATTGATGCTTCTATGGTCTTCATTCTTGTATCATGACCACTCATCATAGTCTTCAAAGTGCTAAGGTCTATAGTAACCGTACTCATTGAAGTCATCATGGATTCCATGTTCTTAGCTTGAGTAGATACAACACCCATACGATTATCCATCAATCCTCCCCATTTGTCAATATTTTCATTTGATTGAGGCGTATTTTGGGTAATGGGAATGCTTTGAGTGGTGTGTTGTTGGTAAGATCGAGTTGGTGGTTGTTGTGGATAGTTGGAAGAATTTCCTTGGAAATTTTGAGTTTGGGAGTTTGGATTGTATGAGGTTCTTTGTTGTAGAGGGAATGGTGGTTGGTTTTGTTTGGTTGCATTTTCGGACCAACGGTAAATAGGATGATCTCGTCTTATAGCATTAAAGGAATTTGAATAAGCATTGTTCAGATTCTGATGTTGTTGCATAAAACTAACCTCCTCATTTGTAGGTTCTCTTGACTCATCCGTTGCAAAGGTTGTATCATCATCGTACCTTATTTCCTCAATCGGTCATTCACCTTGTGCATAAGTATCCGAATTCTTGCTAGCTTGCATACCATCGAATTTTTTGTTGAGAGAGGCTAATTGTGCTAACACTTCCGACTGGGATGTAGCTTCTCCTACAAAAGCGACTTTTCTTGTACTCGATCTGGGTTCCCACATTCTATTGTTTTTCGAGATTTTTCAATAGCATCATACACCTCTTGTGCATCACGCATCATCAAACAACTGCCACATGCATGATCAACATCTGCACGGGACTCATGTCTCAACTGTCTACAAAAGAGTTGGATTTACATTCAAGAGTATAACCGTGATCGGACAAGCTCTCAACAATTTCTTAAATCTTTCCCATGCACTCCCAAGAGATTCTTCAAATCCTTGCTTGAAGTTAGAAATTTCAAATTTTAGTTTCAAGTTCCTCCCGGGTGTGAAATATTGCTTCAGAAATTCATCTTGGATTTCTTCCCAACTAGTCAACGAGTGATGAGGAAGCGATGAAAACCAATCTTTAGCCTTTCCGGTCAATGAAAAAGGAAACATTGACATCATTGTCAACTCCTTGTGAACACCATGGCTCTTAGCCGTGTTGCAAAATTGCTCAAATAGATGAAGATGTTGATGTGGATCTTCGTGATCATCACCAAAGAATTGCCAACGAGTATCAATCAATCCAAAGAGATGACCTTTCACCTCAAAGTTGTTAGCTCCTTCATTAGGTAAACGGATAGGATCATTAGGCACATTCCTCCTAACTGTTTGATCACAAAGGGGTCGAAATGGAGGATTGTTGTTTTGGTTGTTTCGGTTATTTTGATTCCGGTTTTGGTTTCTGTTTTGGTTTTGATTTTGATTTTGATTTTGCCGGTCATTGGGATTTTGATTGTTTGGATTTGGGTGAAGTGGATGAATGGGTGGTGGATTTAGATTGGATTGGTTTTAACCATGTACTTGAGCATGATTCAATCCTTGTTCGGGTGGTGTCTCATCACTGATCTCGGCCATATCTATTTCTTGATTTGATGGTCCTTAGGAAGTTTCTTCACCAAGTTGTCCTTGGCTAGTTTGACCTCACTTGTTTTCAACTCGTAAAATTATTGGATTTTTGGCTAAAGAGAGCCTTGGAATGTGGTTGCCTGCAAGTCTCCCCCAACTAACTTTAAAACTCCAGCCCCCTTTTTCTTCTCTGTTGTGCAATAGTTAAATTGTAAAATTCGCATTTTTAATAATTCGGCGCACGCCATGGTGTACTCGGTGCGCGACGAGCGTGACAATAGTTGTTGAGATTTGAAATTCATTTAATGCATCTGCTATCAAGCTCCTTGGTGTCTCGGCCTACGCCACCTTATGTCTCGGCCTACGCCGAGACATCACCAAATCTGAAATTTGCACGAAATGAGCCGAGAACTCCCCATTTTCCTTTTCCAATTTCCTTCTTCTACTAGATGGTTTGTTCTGGTTTCGATCTTTTATAATTCACACTCCCGCTATAACAGCAAAGTATTAAAACAAACGTAGCACAAGTAATTCTGATAATAAATTATAATAGATAACTCTAAAAGATTGACAAAATGTTAGAAATTGGTTGTGCCTCACTCGATCAATTTGTTGTGACAAAACGTTAGAAATTGGTTGTGACAAAATATTAGAAATTGGTTCCTTCAAGAAATCATGTCTTTTACCCGAGTTGAACCCAGAATGATCATCTCACTCAATCAATTTGTTGCAAGATACACAGATCAAACCTTAGCCAAAGATATTGCAGATAAAATCAGAAAAATCAAAAGGTTGGAACAAGTGTTCAACATCAATCTGAAGAACGTATGTCTAGACGACATTGGCGACTTCTATGAGTTCGGAAGCAAAACCCTTGAAAATGATGTAATCACTTATATCACTCGAGTCAATGTAAATGAGATTAAGGTTACAGAGACCCTAATTACAGATATATTTGATTTTCAGATATGTGGACATACTTCTGTTCTCAAAATATCAAAAGAAGAGAGAGAGAAACTTTGGAAAGATATTGAAATCTCTGGAGAATCAAATGTATCATTGTCTGGATCAACAGGGCTACTCAAGCTAGAATTCAACTCCTTGACCAAAATGCTAGCTAATTGCGTAATTGGAAACGCATGCAACTTCAGTAATCTCTCCGGCACAAAATTAGACCGGCCTTATGCAATTTGGTTCGGAGAAGATTTCAATTGGCATAGATATATTTTTTATCAGCTGGTAGCACAATCTTGTGATGTGCCCAAAAATTAAAATGCAGAGATTAATCGTTTCAAGGATAACAATGGAATCAATGAGAATTACACAACTGATGAACTAACAAAAGTGATAAATATAACAGAATCATCAGTTGACCCAATTCCAAGTATTCAGTTCAAACCATGTAAACCTTTTTGAGACCAAACCGGTTTAAGGTTTGAAAGTCAGCAGAATTCTAAGTTCGGACCTAGTACAGTTGCACCGAAGTTTGTAGTTGCACAAAAGTCAAGAACTCATAAACCTGACAAAATTGATAGAACTGACAATTGCTCAGCACAGCCTCAACCTAAAATTGACAAAACTGTAAAATCAGTTAGTGGCAATCCACAAACTGAGAGATTCTACAGAAAAACTCAGAAGGCTGAAAAAGGCAGAAATGATTAAAGATCAGTTAAAAGAACATTCAAGTCTCATCCATCAAGGAATGAAAATCATTCATGGAATACCAAATTCAGCGGGAAATGAAGACTTTTTCCCACTGATGAAGACTGGAATGGACCTATGATTACTCAGTTTCACAAAATCCTCAATAAAAAGACGTTCGAGTCAAAAAGGCAAAATTTTGTGAAAATTGACCATACTCAGTCAAAACATCAAAAAAAGGTATAAGGATAAAACTGATAAGTCATCTAAGACTTACAGAAATACAAAAACTAATAAAAAAAGGACCCAAACAGATATGGGTACCAAAGACTTGTTAATTTGTTTTGTAGGAGGAAGTTAATTGAATTTTGAAACTGACTAGAGAACAGCTGATTCAAATTTTGGATAAAATCAAAGCTAGACCTTTACAGCTGGAGATACACCGTATCTACCATATTTATTGATACAAGCCATGGATTATAGAGAAGTTGTGACCTACATTCATCTCAACTGTCCATCCTCTCCACTCTCCATCCATTTCACGATCTCAACGCCAGATAGAACTTATGACAAGACAACCCACTCAAAACTTTCTAACTACCCTTTCTACCACTTATAAATACCTTCTTATTTTCTTTTCCAAAATTTCTTTACACTCATTTTCTGCACAATTCCTCTATTAAATCTTATTCCTTCAAGAAATCATGTCTTTTACCCGAGTTGAACCCGGAATGATCATCTCACTCGATCAATTTGTTGCAAGATACACAGATCAAACCTTAGCCAAAGATATTGCAGATAAAATCAGAAAAAATCCAAAGGTTGGAGCAAGTGTTCAACATCAATCTAAAGAACTTATGTCTGGATGACATTGGCGACTTCTATGAGTTCGGAAGCAAAACCCTAGAAAATGAGGTAATCACTTATATCACTCGAGACAATGGAAATGAGATTAAGGTTACAGAGACCCTAATTACAGATGTATTTGGTTTTGAGAAATGTGGACATACTTCTGTTCTCAAAATATCAAAAGAATAGAGAGAGAAACTTTGCAAAGATATTGCAATCTGTGGAGAATCAAATGTATCATTGTCTGGATCAATAGGGCTACTCAAGCCAGAATTCAACTTCTTGACCAAGACGCTAGCTAATTGCGTAATTGGAAACGCAGGCAACTTCAGTAATCTCTCCGGCACAAAATTAGACCTGCTTTATGCAATTTGGTTCGGAGAAGATTTCAATTGGCATAGATATATTTTTTTATCAGCTGGAAGCACAATCTTCTGATGTGCCTAAGAAGAAAAATGCAAAGATTAATCGTTTCAAGGCTAACAATGGAATCAATGAGAATTGCACAACTGATGAACTAACAAAAGTGATAAATATAACAGAATCATCAGTTGACCCAATTCCAAGTATTCAGTTCAAACCCGGTAAACCTTTTGGAGACAAAACCGGTTTAAGGTTTGACAATCAGCCGAATTCTAAGTTCGGACCTAGTACAGTTGCACCTAAGTTTGTAGTTGCACAAAAGTCAAGAACTCAGAAAACTGACAAAATTGATAGAACTGACAATTGCTCAGCACAACCTCAACCTAAAATTGACAAAACTGTAAAATCAGTTAGTGGCAATCCACAAACTAAGAGATTTTATAGAAAAACTCAGAGGGCTGAAAAAGGCAAAACTGATCAGAGATCAGTTAAAAGAACATTCAAGTCTCATCCATCAAGGAATGAAAATCATTCATGGAATACCAAATTCAGGGGGAAAGGAAGACTTTTTCCCACTGATGAAGACTGGAATGGACCTATGATTACTCAGTTTCACAAAATCCTCAATAAAAAGACGTTCGAGTCAAAAAGGTAGAATTTTGTGAAAACTGACCATACTCAGTCAAAACATCAAAAAAGGTATAAGGATAAAACTGATAAGTCATCTAAGATACAAAAACTAATAAAAAGGACCCAAACAGATATGGGTACCAAAGACTTGTTAATTTGTTTTGCAGGAGGAAGTTAATTGAATTTTGAAACTGACTAAAGGACAGCTGATTCAAATTTTGGATGAAATCAAAGCTAGACCTTTACAGCTTGTTGGTCCCAGAGAAGGGTGAAACTATAGTCGAGGGGGGGGGGGGGTGAATGACTATAGTGGAGTTTCAAAAACTTTTCTTCTATTTAAAAGCTTTTAGGCAGCGGATAAGTCCCTTCTTACTATGTTGTTTTCAAATCAGTGTAGACAGTCACAGATATAAGTTATGATGTAGGCTAATTAAATAAATCGTAAAGTAAATTGCGAATTTAAATTGACACAAGGCTTATAGTGGTTCGGGGTGGTGTAATCCCTTAATCCACTCTTCTCCCGTGATGATTGGAGGAATTCACTATTGTTTTCACGAGATACAATAGTATGATTGTCCTTGGCTTCCCGAGCTTCACAATCTACAAGACTATCACTCATTGACGCGCAATGCCTTCGGTGATTCGGTCTTCCTTTTGTTGTTCCTTAAGATTAAGATCCTTCAACACCTATCACAGATTCAACTCCATCTCGATTGCCTCTGATTCAATTGCTTCAGTTTGATGTGAATGTGATTCACACACTTGCTTGATCAATCTCAATTCTGAGTATGACTTTGTAGTTCTGATACTTGAGTTGATCACTAGATATGTCTTTGTAAGTTCAGAGAGAAGGCTTTTCAAATTGACAGAGTTTCTGCTTGATTTTTCTTTCTTAATCGTTATATTCTTTTCCTGTCAATGCCTTCTATTTATAGCCTTGAATAACCTTCGTTTTTGAAATTCCGTCCGTTGGCTATATTAATGAGGGAATAACCCTTGATTTTATTCTTGATTCCCCCTTAATTGTATTCTCCTTGATTTCAGTGATCGGATTCTTTCTTCAAACGTATAGCAGAAAATCCGTCCTTGATTGATCCTTTAATGATTTGTGCATTTAATGCATGATCTTCTGAATCTTCATCGTATATCAAATTTGATCTTGTAAATGTCTCTTCGCCGTTTTTAGAACGGTCGAGTGAGCCTTCTGACTTAGCCGTTAGTTCTTTCTTTGCTGTTTTGTTTTCTCTTTGCCGAAAGTCGGTTTACTCGGCGATTCACTCGTTTCCTTCTTTGTTCTAGTTTTTGGAGAGTCTTTGTACTTCACTCGATCCTTGATTTGGGTGAGACCGGTGTACACCATATTTGAACATTGAGTTTCATCACTTAAAACACAACTTAGACTTATCCAAGGTCATCACGGACTTCCTTGGTTATAGGTCGACCATAATGTCTTCATACTTCTCTCGCTCGGTGCTTTCTTTGGCTTCACTTTGCCGAATATCTCGTTTTTGCTTTGCCGTCCTACCAACTAGTACAATACTTGTCCGACTCAACTTATACAACATGTCAGACTCTAAGTAAAGACTTATACAGAGAATTCTAACTTATTTCAGGCTTGCTATAACAGCTAGTATGGCCATCATCAAAACATAATAAAATGTTCCTAACAATTTCCCCCTTTTTGATGATGCCAAAACCCTCATAAGCCTGAACATAAGTAATCAAAAATTTTCATAATAAACAACTGAATAAAAAGTTCAACCATTTTATTCATCCATCATAGGGTAATAAGTTCTAAGACTTTATTCAAGTGTTACAAACTACATTTTGCTCAATTCAGCCTTGTACCTCTTGAATTTTGTAGTCTGAACCTCTTCCATGTCTTTCAAGTCAATTTCTAGAAACTTCCACTTCCAGTAAGCCAAAGCTGTGTATTCAGATACACCCTGGAAAACTCTTTTGGCAAAGAGTCTGTTGAAATCAGGCATGGTCTCATTTGCCTTAGGTTCTCCAAAATATTTTTCAAGTCTTTCCCGGCCTCGGCAATATGTGAATCCGCAAACTTGAGGCTTTTGTAGAGACTCCACTCGCTCCCGTTTTTCCATTCTCCCCATAGGATTGAAGAATTTTGCCATATATTTGAATTCTTCTTGTTGTTCAGCTGGCATGTCTTCTAGTCCTTTTGCAGATAGTGGTATGGCTGAGCTTGGTTTGTTGTTGGCTTGTTTGAGAAGTGAAAATTCTCTTTTGACTTCATTGTAAAGTTTGGCCATATCAGTTCTCATCCTTTCATCCTGATAGCTTAGCCAGTCAGCCCAGGCTTCATCTTGTGAGGAGTGAGGATAAAGTCCTTCCTTTACTCTAAAAAATTCTCTTACATGGTCCAGTACATCTGCATCATATTCTGCTTTGCTTTGGTGACCAGTGTACGTCCTGTGCTCCTCAGTATATCCGGAGCTACCGCTACCTCTTGCTGGTTTTTCCTCTGGTGCTGAGTCTGTGTTGACTGGCTGATCCTCTTTGCTGACTAGATCCAGGCCTTTGCCGTCTGCCGGACCTGTCTCTATCATCATCTCTTCTTTGCATAGGGTGGGGAAATCCAATGCAGGGTTCCTTTAGGGCCTTTTCCCTTTTTTTCTCTGACCCTTCTTTACTGTTCTTCTGCTTCATTTCTGATTCTTATTTCTCTGTCTCTTGCCCTCGTTGTTCTTCGGTGAAGTTTGGGGGTCCGATTGTTGATCCTTCGGGCTTATCCCGGTTTTCCCCCTTTTGGCGCATCATCCCTTTTCGGAGTAGGATGCTATTGGTGGCTTCTGCCATTCCAATCAGAGAGTCAAGTTTTGATTCAATGGAAGTGAACCTTTTGTTGTGATCATTCAATTTCTCATTGACATTCCGAAGTCTAGTCCCAAAAGCTACTGCCAGTGATTCGTTTTCTTAGGAAATGTGTTGCCTGAGGCCTGCAAGACTGTTAGTGATATTGATGTTGAGTTGCTTCATCAGTTCTCCTTGTTGTTGAACAACAATATTTTGTGCATCAATGTATTCTGCAATGGCTTGAAACTTGTTTTCAATGGAGGAGCTTTTGTCATTAAAAGTGAAGTCATGGATCCGAGATACATTGCTTGTCGTTCCAATTCTTCGACCGAAAGTCCGCCGCCTTCTCAAAAGTTTCATGTGTAATGCCGTGTTCACCGAGAGAGTTTCGCCTTGTTTCAAACTCGGTTTCGGATCCGTTTGATGTCCCTTGTCTTGATGTTGAGTGACATCCGCATGTACATCTAGATCTTCAAGTATTTGGGTAGATGTGTATCTTTGGTGTGGTTTGAGCCGCCGTTCCCCCTATCTCTATGCCGGGGGTTGTCCGGACCGGAGTGGCGGCACCGAGCCGTTGTCCATAATGTTACCTTCGTTAGCCGGAACGTTGACGACAACGGTTGAGTGGATGTCTTTGCTTGTAGTTGTAGACTTGCGGGAGGCTTGTGGTTTCAAAAATGTACGGAGAAGAGTAGTGTCATCAATTGCATCCGGTGCGGGAGAGTTCTCTTCTTTATTTTGACCAAGATCATCATCATCATCTTGATCATGATCATTATCATCATTGTCATCATGATCATCACCATCATCCTGATCATGATCATCTCCATCATCTTCTGAGTCATCACTTTGTTTCCCAGAGATCTGGGGCAGTTTTGCCTTGGCTGCATCAACCATTTCCCATAGAGGTGATTCATCAAGTACACCTACCAGAGTTGTGATTCCCAGAAAATCAAATAGCCATGCTTCTTCAGCAAGCATGTGATCTGAGTCTTGAAGCTGTTGTTTTGAATCGCCTTCCTTCCACTCAAGATATTTTGCAATTCGATCATCTATATCGTTTGCAGATAATTGTACAGCTTCTTCTGGAGATGATTCCTCATCCTCTCCAGTGTTTTCGTTATTAGGGTGCTGTTCATCCCTACTGATTTCTTCTTCTTGCTGTTCTGCTTCAATGTCAGAACCTTCTTCCTTTTCTTCTTCATCAATCAATTGTCCAAAGTCTGTCGTTTCCAGACTTCGCTGAATCTTTTGTTTCTTTCTTTGACCGGTGGTGCTGCGTGTGGATTTCTTCCTCTTCCCTTCTCTTACCTTCTGTTGTTGTTTAACATAAGTAAACATGACTTTGGATTCATGCAGTTTGTGGAGTTGTACTGTGGGGACTTTAAGACATTGCAACAAGTAGTGTAACTGAATGCCATATGACTTTTTCACCCAGAATTGTCCTTTCTTAGTCTTTCCTTCTTTTGTCCCCTTGTTTGCTGCTTTTACTTCACCTTGGATTTGCTCTTTGAGTCTTAGAAAGAAGTATTTTGCCCAGTTGAATTGCAGATTATTGTAGATGATTCCCATCAGCCTCATCCTGATTTCAGTCATTGCATTATTTGCTCCCAATTTTCCTTCAATGGTCTTGCCAATTAGGGCACTGAACTCATTGAATGGTTTCTTTAAAGCAGATCTCAAACAATTGACCTTTGTTGATCCTGGGTTTGCCGTTTTGGCAATGGTTGCCCAGAAATCATCCAAGTTTTGTGATACAAGTGTCACTTTTGCTTGACCGTTATTTGAAAGTTTAAGATGGTTGTGTATTACCTTTTCTGTAATCGCCACTTCCTTTCCGTTGACAGATGCTACAATCTTGTCTTCTTCCCATTCGTCACCTTCTTCAAACGGGGAGCCCAGCACGTATTGAGCGATTTCCGAAGGAAATCGACTTTCATAGCAAACTTCGGTTATAGGAGGATTGAGAAAGGTTGATAGTTTTAGGATTTTGCAACCCGTCGCTAATCGTTTGGCATCTTCGTCATTTCCACACAGTTTCAAGTAGTGTTCTTCTTGAAAGAAGGATCCTGTGGCAATCAATTTTTCATATCCAGCTTGGGTGTTTGTGGAGGATGATGCCATTTTTGAAAAGTAGAGAAGTTTTGAAAATGGATTTGAGTAGGGTTTGTAATTGACAAGAAAGCGTAAAGATTTCTGAAAATCTCTAAGTCTTGTTTTTATAGTGTGATTTGGGTAGTGTGAACGTGGTTTTGAATATGGAAGGATTTTGTGGCATAATGGCGTGATTTTGTGTATGAAAATCGCGATATTCGAGTGGAATGGGGGTGAGGTTTGAGGCAAGTAATGATAGAGCCCGGGAATCGAGGAGTTTATAATTCGAAAAATAATATAATTACCTCCATGATCATAAGTTGATCGCCACGTGTGTATAGAATAATCCTCCATAATTTCCTTATTCTCCACGTGTAATCAGAATTGATTTTGTTCACATTTTTAATTTGTCCAAGTCTTTATTTCGGTGAAGTGCCTTCGCTGGTCACTTAGCCGTCCCAATAGGTTCTTCACTTAGCTGCGTCATTTGACTGTTCCTAACAATCAGTTAAGTTACCTTCGCTGGATACCAGTGCCTTACTTGCAGCATCTCCTGTAACGGCAAAGGTCGTACCAGTTAATGAAGTCACTTATTCAATTTCAATCATTCCTAACTCAGTTCTTAGCTTACTGAATCTTTCATAACTGAGTGGTTTAGTGAAGATGTCAGCCAATTGATCTTCAGTGGGTATGTGTTTTAGGATGACATCCCCCTTTTCAACATGGTCTCTGATAAAATGATGTCTTACATCAATATGCTTTGTTCTTGAGTGCAATACTGGATTTTCTCGTAATAGATATTGCACTTGTGTTATCACACATGATTGGAATTGTTTTCTCTTCTACTCCATAGTCCCTTAGCCGTTGTCTTATCCACAAGTACTTGTGCACACAACAACTACCGTCGCTATATATTCTGCTTCAGCTGTTGATGTAGATATGGAGTTTTGCTTTTTACTGAACCAAGAGACTAGTCTGGTTCCTAGCATTTGGCAAGTTCCAGAGGTGCTTTTTCTATCTATTTTGCATCCAGCATAGTCAGAGTCTGAATATGATATCAATGTAAATCTGATAGCAAACTGATTGTAGGATCTAGATCAAAGCTTCCACTTTTATTGATTCAGCAATTGACTAAAGTTTATACGAATTCGAGCTAGGGTTTTTCGATCTGATTGTATAAAACGTGGACTATTTGGAAATAAAACGAAAGTAACAACAATAATCAATCTCTGATTATTGCCTCGTGATAATCCTATCTCAGGAAAACCACCCAACTATTCTATCTCAGAATAATTGAAAGAAACTCCAATCTCTGAAAAGTTTCTCGATTTAAAAACTAAGGTTTAATCTCCAAAATAATCTCCATAATACGTTCATGTTTGGCAACTATAAATAGAAAAAATAGAAAACCTAATTCCTAAGGAAATAAGGCGCCACTTTATCAGTTGGGCCGGAACATTACTTCCTAATAAAAAGGCCTAATTAAAAATAGCATAATTAAAAGTCCATAAAAATATTCAGCAAACACGATGCATAAAACGCCCCATACTTGGGCCTTTTGCACATTAAGCCCAATCCGCAATGAATAGGCTTAGAGTCGTTGGGTCATCAATCCTCGAAGCCTCATTCTCCTTTCCAACGTCATGGACCGCTTTGCATAAGCTTCTCGAGCCTTCTTCTCTTGAAAACGTGTAATAGGTCCATCTCGAACAATAATAGGATCCTTGGGCTTGTGAATGCGTGGCTGATCATCTTGGAGTGCATCATTCCCTCCCGGTTCGGAAGCATCTGACCTCAGATCATAATGAGGATCATCAAACGGGGACAAGTCCTTGACGTTGATTGTGGAAGACATAGTCCAATCCGGTGGCAAATCTATGACATAGGCGTTGTCCTTCACCTTTCGTAGCACTTGAAATGGTCCATCACCTCGGTAATTCAGCTTGCTCTTGCGTTGATGTGGAAAACGCTCCTTGCGTAGGTATAGCATACCCAATCTCCCGGTTTGAAGATCATTTCTTTGCGCCCTTTATTAGACTGCTTGAGATACCGCTCCGTAGCTTTTTCAACCTCCAAACGAGCTTTAGTATGTAATTCACGAACAAGTGCAGCTTTATCTTCTCGCATCCAAGCTCACGTGTGTACACCGTAGGAAGAGGAACAAACTCGAAAGGAGCGAGAGGGTAAAAAACCATAAACAACTTCAAACGGTGCAGCCTTAGTAGGCTGAGTGAGGGCACGATTATAAGCAAATTCAACAAATGGAAGACACGTTTCCCACGTCCTAAGGTTCTTACCCACCACGGTTCTAAGTGGCCGACCCAAAGTACGGTTGGTGACCTCCGTTTGACCATCGTTTGTGGGTGAAAAGAAGTGGAATATAACAAGGATGTACCTAGTTTCTTCCATAACACTCTCCAAAAGTGGCTAATAAACTTGGTATCTCGGTCACTAACTATGGATCTAGGCACACCATGCAAACGTACTATTTCCTTAAAGAACAAGTCAAGCAATAGCAGAAGCATCATTAGTCTTATTACATGCAATGAAATGTGCCATCTTAGACATTCTATCAACAACCACAAAAATCGAATCATGACCATTCCTAGTTCGTGGTAAACCTAAGACAAAGTCCATGGAAAGATCAGTCCAAGGTGAAGTGGGAATAGGAAGTGGTGTGTATAACCCATGTGGTTGTGACCTAGCCTTAGCATGCTTGCAAACTAAACACGAAGAACAATATTTAACCACATCATAT
The DNA here is from genome assembly GCA_036785695.1 of Gentiana straminea. Lineage (NCBI taxonomy): Eukaryota > Viridiplantae > Streptophyta > Magnoliopsida > Gentianales > Gentianaceae > Gentiana > Gentiana straminea. The sequence goes on from JAVUPR010000022.1 coordinate 4,809,043, forward strand.
TTCATCTTAGGCCAATAAAAATGTTGCTTAAGCATGTCTAAGGTCTTATCTACCCCAAAATGTCCCATCAAACCTCCCCCATGAGTTTCCTTAACAAACAACTCACGCATAGAACAACGAGGTACACATAACTTAGCATTCTTGTAAAGGAATCCATCGAAAATAGAATATTCAGGTTGATCACGAGAAGGACACGCAGCAAATATTTTCCCAAAATCAACGTCATGTTCATACATATGCTTAATAGATTCAAATCCTAACAACTTGGTTTGCATAGAAGTGATAAAAGAATAACGCCTAGATAAGGCATCAGCAACTATGTTATCCTTACCCTTCTTATACTTAATCACATAAGGAAATGACTCTATAAACTCAACCCATCTTATATGACGCTTATTCAGTTTCCCTTGCCCTTTTAAGTACTTGATAGACTCGTGATCAGTGTGGATGGTGAACTCTCTAGGCCGTAAATAGTCGCCATGTTTGTAAACAACAAACCAATGCATACAACTCTTTATCATACGTAGAATAATTAAGTGCAGCCCCTTTTAGTTTCTCACTAAAGTACGCAATGAGCCTACTTTCTTGTATTAAAACACCACCAATCCCCACACCCGATGCATCACATTCAAGTTGGAATATCTTATTAAAATCGGGTAATGCAAGTATTGGTGCGAAATAAGCATAGATTTAAGAGTTTCAAAAGCTTCCCCGTGACGTTGTTCCCACACAAATGGTGCATTCTTTTTGACGAGCTCATTGAGGGGAGCTGCAATGGAGTGAATCCCTTCACAAAACGTCTATAGAAGCTTGCAAGGCCATGGAAACTACGTACTTGTGCGGCCGTGGAAGGTTCGGAGCCACTCTTGTATTGCCTTGATCTTTTCTTGGTCCACTTCCACACCTTTAGCACTAATAACAAAGCCAAGAAAGACAACACTCTCCAAACAAAAATTACACTTTTTGAGGTTAGCATATAATTCGTGTTCCCTAAGTGTATGCAAAACAGTCTTCAAATGTTCAACATGATCATCAAATGTAGCGCTATAAATAAGTATATCATCGAAGTACACAACTACAAACCGATTTATAAATTCCCTAAGGACCTCATTCATAAGTCTCATAAACGTGGAAGGTGCATTAGTTAAACCAAATGGCATTACAAGCCACTCATACAAGCCAAAAGTGGTTTTAAAAGCGTTTTCCACTCATCACCCTCCCGAATACGTACTTGATAGTAGCCACTCTTCAAATCAATTTTTGTAAAGAAACGACTACCATGTAAATTATCAAGCATATCATCTAGTCTAGGGATAGGATATCGATACTTTACCGTTATTTGGTTGATGGCGCGACAATCTGTGCACATACGCCATTCTCCCGTCTTCTTGGGGACTAGACTGGAACTGCACAAGGGCTCATGGACTCGCGAATCTTTCCCTTCTCTAACAGCTCCTCAACTTGCTTTTGTATCTCCCTGATCTCCGTGGGGTTGGCTCTATAGGCTGGCCGGTTTGGTAGCACGGAACCGGGTATAAAGTCGATTTGATGCTCCACTCCTCTTATTGGTGGCAGCCCCTTGGGTTCCTCCTCCGGAAAGACATCCTTGAATTCCTGTAAAACAGAATAAATCACACTAGGGAGAGAATTGGTTAAATCGGATATAGAAAGTAAACAAGGGGTAGGGGAGTCAGAATTTTTAAGTACAAGAATATAAATTGGATTTCCAGCCCCTACAGCCTTTATCATTAAATTCCGATTGACCTTACTAGTGTGTGAGGTGGCGTGCTTACCTTGTTTATTAACCTTAGGAGCAGATTCAGCCTTATCTACCTTAGCTACAACCCCTTCCTTACCCACGGTTTTATTAGCATTTTGTGATGCTTGGTGACGCAACCGGAAAGCCGTCATCTTAAGTTGTTCATCATGTGCTTCCTTAGGGGTCATTGGGTGCAAAACAATGGTCTTGCCTTTATAAGGCAGTGAGTAACGGTTTAGGTAGCCATCATAAGAAACACGTCTATCAAATTGCCATGGACGACCTAAAAGTAGGTGTGTGACGTGCATAGGAAGAACATCACAAAGGACCTCATCATGAAATTTACCAATCTGAAAATTAATGAGTGCTTGTGATGTGACGCGTGTTTCCCCTTCATCACTCAACCATTGTAGTTGATAGGGTTTGGGGTGTGGTAACGTGGGAATACGCAAGGTCTCAACAAGTAACGTACTAACCACATTAGTGCAACTACCCGAATCAATAATCAAGTTACAAGTTCTACCCCCAATACCACACGTGGATTGAAAAATGTTATCACGCTGCATATTGTCATCGATTTTAGTTTGTGCAGCCAATACACGTTGTAAAACACCACATACACCCGAACCATAAGAAGAAGTAGCACTAACATGCAGCAAATTATCATCATCGCTATCACTATGTGCGCTATTATCATCCTTGTCGGAGTCCGATTCAAAGTCCTGAGGTTCTAACTCAACACCAACAGCCCGTAAAACACGCTTATTAGGACAATCACGAGCATAATGACCTCTACCACGACACCTAAAACAAGCCATATCACGTGCACGTTCAACACTAGGAGTACCCTTTTCACGCATGTCTTTCGTCTTAGCATCAGAATAAGGATAATTCAATTTACGTGGTTTAAAATCATCTTTAGGACGTGAGATGTAGTACCTCGTCCAAAAGAAGAATAAGTAGAGCGAGTGTTACCATAAGAAGCTTTATATGCAGCCCGTTCAGCCAAGCGTTTTTGCACCATGATTGCACCTTGTAGAAGCTCGGCTTTGGTGCGATAATTCTGCAATTCGACGTGGCAAGCAATATCGGGTCGAAGGCCACATTGGAAACGCTGCATTGTCGCTTCATCATCCTCTTCGACATTGGCTTTAAGCATAGTGAGGCGTAAATCTTCATCAAACTCCTCTACAGTACGATTTCCTTGACGTAACGTTTGCAACTTGCGGAGCTGATCCCTATAGTAATGAGTAGGGACCCATTGTTGCTTCATGATCTCTTTGAGTACCACCCATGAAGTGATCTCACCATCACGTCTTCTTCGACGTTGGGCCTGTAGTTGGTCCCACCAATGCATGGCCGTATCGGTAAACTCCATCGTCGCAAGTTGTACCTGTTTAGCATCACTAAAATTTGTGCAAGAGAAAACTTGAGAAACTTTCATCTCCCAAGCTAAATACCTGTCTGGATCAGCCTTACCATCAAACGGTGGAATTTTGTATTTCACATTACGTGAATCGTCATGTGGGGGAATTTGGACAGCCCCAGCATCGTTGGGAATGAGAGCTCGACCTGCATCAACAACACGGTTAGGTGGGGGGGGGAGTTACCTCGGTTGGCCGTTGACGTATTTCGAGTGTAAGTGCATGGATGGCATTCAGAACGTCCTGATGTTTACGTTCATATTCAGCATGGCGACGTTGTGATTCGTCACGAACTGTGTCAATTTTATCAGACATTTGAGCATTTGCTTGAGCCAGTGCTCGTTCAATTTTGTCAGACATTTGAGCATTTGCTTGAGCCACTTCTCGTTCAATTTTGCCAGACATTTGAGCATTTGCTTGAGCCAGTTCTCGTTCAAGTTCATCAGCAATATCTTGCCGCGTGGTTTCGTTTGCCTGAGCAATTTTGTCGTCGAGAGCTTTCCGGAGTAGTTTATCATCAGCCATAGCGTGAGGCTTATGGTGACTTAACTCACGTTCACTCGTGTTTAACTCACAAAGAGAAAAAAAATATCTATTTTTCCCGCCAAATTTCGTGGAAAATGAGGCAAAAATTTTCCTGGTAAAATCAAATTTTGTTCCAGGACTCCTGACACCGTACTAATCACGAAAACACAAAAAAATTTCTTGCCTATTTTTCCCGCCAAAATTTCTTTTTTTTTTTTTTTTTTCTTCGAAAACAGAACGTGAAGCTCGTGTGGTGTGTGTAGAGACAATCAAATTTTCTGGAAGTGCTTCGTCAAGATTGATCGGAGTACTACTCTTTCGATCAAAAATCAAGAATCCGGTTTCCTTAAATTCTTGATAATTCTTGAGGTTCTTGATTCGGGTTTTTGGAGTGTCGATCAAGAACGAGGAAGATACCAGTATTGATTAAATCCCGTAATTTTGTGCTTCGTTCTGCCCTTTTTTTTTTTTTGTAAAAGAGTCGGCCTTACAATAAATTAAAGACTTTACAGCAAATCAAGAAGTAAATGCTGAACAGAAATATTAGTCGATTAGTCCAAAAACCTGAATCCGGATGCGATAATATGCAGCAAATAGCAGGAATAATTCTGTCCGGATGCGATGAAAAATCAAACGCAAAGAAGCAAATTTTCCAAAGAAGCCGTCCGAGAACAAATTAGGGTTATTGGATTGCAAGAACGTCTAGGGTTACGAAAAGAAGAACGAAGTAAATTGGACAATAGTGCGGCGGACGATGAAGCTTTAATCCCTAAATCTACGATACCACTTGATAGCAAACCGATTGTAGGATCTAGATCAAAGCTTCGACTTTTATTGATTCAGCAATTGACTAAAGTTTATACGAATTCGAGCTAGGGTTTTTCGATCTGATTGTATAAAACGTGGACTATTTGGAAATAAAACGAAAGTAACAACAATAATCAATCTCTGATTATTGCCTCGTGATAATCCTATCTCAGGAAAACCACCCAACTATTCTATCTCAGAATAATTGAAAGAAACTCCAATATCTGAAAATTTTCTCGATTTAAAAACTAAGGTTTAATCTCCAAAATAATCTCCATAATACGTTCATGTTTGGCAACTATAAATAGCAAAAATAGAAAACCTAATTCCTAAGGAAATAAGGCGCCACTTTATCAGTTGGGCCGGAGCATTACTTCCTAATAAAAAGGCCTAATTAAAAATAGCATAATTAAAAGTCCATAAAAATATTCAGCAAACACGATGCATAAAACGCCCCATACTTGGGCCTTTTGCACATTAAGCCCAATCCGCAATGAATAGGCTTAGAGTCGTTGGGTCATCAATCCTCGAAGCCTCATTCTCCTTTCCAACGTCATGGACCAGCTTTGCATAAGCTTCTCGAGCCTTCTTCTCTTGAAAACGTGTAATAGGTCCTTCTCGAACAATAATAGGATCCTTGGGCTTGTAAATGCGTGGCTGATCATCTTGGAGTGCATCAAAATCCTCCATCTTTTGGATACCAAATACCAACATTTATAGTGTTTTTTAAGTATTTGATTATCCTTTTAGCTGCTAGAAGATGTGATTCTTTTGTTTGAGCTTGAAATCTTGCACACACTCCTACTGCAAATGCTATGTCAGGTCTGCTTGCAGTTAAGTATAATAATGATCCAATAATTCCTCTATACATTTTTCGATCAACATCTTTTCCTCCATCATCTTTTCCAAGTATGACTCGGCACACATTGGTGTGTCTGTACATTGTGCCACTTGTATCCATCCCATACTTGTGTATCAAATCTCTTGTATACTTTGCTTGACTAATGAAAATGCCATCCTTCATTTGCTTTACTTGAAGGCCAAGGAAATAGTTTAATTCTCCCATCATGCTCATCGAAATTTGCTCTTCATCGGGTTTGCAAATTTCTCACACGCTTTTTCATCCTCTCGATCCAAAGATTATATCATCAACATAGATTTGTACAAGCAATGTGCTTGCTCCTTCCTCCAGAGTTTAAATAGAGTCTTGTCAATAGTTCCTTTGTTGAATCCATTCTTGATCGAAAGCGTGACGAGTGTTTCATACCATAGGCTCAGGTGCTGTTTGAGGCCATAGATTGAGTTTGTATACTTTGTCTTCTTTTCCTTTAATTTGAAATCCAGGAGGTTGTTCTACATAAACTTCTTCTTCCAAAAGTCCATTTAGGATTGCACTCTTTACATCCATTTGATAGACTTTGAAGTCTTTGTGTGCAGCAAATGCTAGAAAAAGTCCGATTGCTTCCAATCTTGCTACTTTGGAGCAAATGTTTCATCATAATCTATTCCTTGACTTGGGAATAGCCTTTTGCAACTAGCCTTGCTTTGTTTCGACAACGAGTTCCTTGCTCATCCATCTTGTTCCCGAATACCCATTTTGCACCAATGATGTTGGCCATTTCGTGTCTGTCAACTAGTTCCCGAGACTTCATTTCTTTCAAATTCATTAGTTCTTCTTGCATTTGTGATCCAATCTGCATCTTGGATTGCATCATCTATGGTCTTGGGTTCCACTTGTGATAGAAAGCAAGTTAGCATGTGCTCCAGGTTGTCTTCTCGGTTCGACTCCCTGTGTGAATATCTCCAATGACTTGTTCTTCGGGATGGTCTCTTAGCCAATTTAGGTCTGGTTGAAGTTGATCTTCACTTGGTGCTTCCATACCTTCATGCTGAGCAAGAACTTCAACTTCAGGTGTTTCATCTGGTGTATTGGTATGTGGCTCCTCTTGATCTTCAAAATGATGATTCAGGATAGTAGTTGGTATGGTTGCATTTGTATAGATTTCTCTCTGTGGTGCTTTCTCTTCTTGATCTTGAAGATCTTCACCATTTGTATTTGGTTCATCAAAAACCACATGTATTGATTCTTCAATCACCAAAGTTCTTTTATTTAGTACTCTGAATGCTTTGCTGGTGTCTAAGTATCCTATGAAGATTGCTTCATCAGCCTTCTCATCAAAGGTATGCAGTTGATTCCTGTTTAAGACAAAACATTTTGATCCAAACATACGAAAATATGAGATATTGGGTTTTCTACCATTCCATATTTCATATGGAGTTTTTCCATGATGTTTGTTGATGATTGATCTGTTTTGTGTATGGCATGCTGTGTTTGCTGCTTCAGCCCAAAATCTCTTTGGTAAACATGCTTCTGCTATCATTGTCCTAACTGCTTCCTTGATGGTTCTGTTTCTTCTTTACGCAACACCATTTTGTTGTGGAGTTCCCGCTTGCGTAGATAGTTGATGTAATACTCCATTTTCTTCACAATAGGTTCGATAATTTCATTTAGAAATTCAGTGCCTATATCTGATCCGATCTTGATAATTTTTAGCTCTTTCTCATTCTCGGAGTCTTCTCAACAAACTGGCGGCTTCTTGAGTGTTTCTTTCTTCTTGTTCATGAAAATGGTCCATGTGTACTTTGAGAAGTCATCCACCACTACAAGAGTGTATTTCTTACCACTCACACTTACCGGTGTGATTTGGTCCAAACAAGTCCATGTGCGGCGAGATGTAGAACTCTTGTTGTAGATTGATGAGGCTTTGACTTGAATGAACTTTTTATTTGTTTTCCTTTTTGACAAGCATCACATAGTCTCTCTTTCTTGAATGTGATCTCTGGCAGGCCTTCAACTAGCTTGCTCCTTGATAGTTTGTTGATGGTCTTGAAATTCAGGTGATTTAATCTTCTGTGCCAAATCCAGCTTGTTGATTGTTTATTCTTGACAAGTAGGCATGTTTCTGCCTTGGCTGTTTTCCAGTCCACCACATACATGTTGTCTTGTCTTCTACCTGCAAGAACTACTGTGTTGGTTTGACTGTGAATCACTTTGCATCCTTCTTTGTTGAAGTGCACATTGTAGCCTTTGTCACAGAATTGACTGATGCTCATCAGATTGAAGTTAAGTCCCTTGACGTATGCCACATTTTGAATCTTTAGATTGTTCTTGAGTATTATGCCTTCCCCCTTAATCTTGCCAGGGTTTTCTTTACCTCCAAATGTGACTTTGGGTCCATCAAAAGCTTTGAGGTCAGTGAGCCATTTCTTGTTTCCTGTCATGTGTCTGGAACATCCACTATCTATGTACCAGACATCCTACAAAACAGATTAATTAAGTTTAGGTACCCAACACTGTTTGGGTCCATGCTTGTTAGCAATCATGCCTCCCATACCAAGGGTGTATCCAAAAGGTCTTCTTTTTGGATAATTGAAGTCATCAATTTCATATGTATAAGGCATGGCAGAATAGCTTCTAGTATTTTTACTGAAGGTATTCTGATACTTTTCTCCACCTTTTGGTGCATTTGCATCCTTCTTTACTTTCCAATATGCAGTAGGAAACCTTTCTTGCTTCATGTGTCTAGGAACAGTTTGGTTTTTCTTAAACACATGATGCATTTTGTGGAATGGTTTCCTCTTGTATTTTGGAGGTGCAACATTCCAATCATCCTCTGAAGGGTAAAGTCTGCATTTTCCTTTCAGATGGCTGTGGTTCTTGATTGATTTGGAAGGAGGATTTAGTTTGCTGTTTCACTACACTGGGTCTTGACTTCACCGGAACAGGATGATCTGTTGGAACCATGGTCTGTCCCTTTCTAAATTTTGGTCCACTAGTGGTCCTGAATTTAGAATGGTGTTGATCATTGTTCCTACTTTTCATCCTGACTGTGTAGCCAAGACCGAGATCCGGATCCAAACCTTTTTGAGGGTTTGTAAGTGGTGCTTTTAGTGGTGCGGTGGATACCTTCACCGGTGAGGATATTTTCTTAAGCGATCTTTTAGTAACGGATGTATGATCATCTCGCTTTTTGTTGATCATTTAAGTAGGTCTCCTTACTAGTTAATTCGGCTTTTGCTTCATCCAATTCTTTCTTTAACCTCTTATTCTCTTTTCTTAGATCCTTGCATTCCTTTTCCGAATTTCATGATTCTTTTCAATTTCATCAAATTTAGTCATGAGATTTTGGACTAGGGTCTTCGTATCTAATGGGAGACTAGAGGATTGTGCGATGTTAGATGTGGATGCATTAGATGAAGAACGGGAACTAGATGTTACCTCGGTTTCATCGATTCTTTAGCCATTAAACATAGGCTTGTTTCCTCGGTGTCCGAGCCATCACTTTTATCTTCATCCAATTCTTTGGTCATGAGGCATAGGCATGCTTTTTCATTTTCTGAGTTGTCTTCTTCATCACTATTATCTGAGTCATTGTCAGATGATTCTTCATGCTTTTCACTGCTGGATTCTGCCTTAAGTGCCTTCTTGCTCTTTCTCTTTTCAGATGCTCTGTATTTCTTCTTTTCATCATCTTTGTCATTTTCTTCAGGACAATCAGCCTTGAAGTGACCTTTCTTGTTGCAGTTGAAGTATCTGTATTCATCATCTTTCTTCTTCATGTCTCTGTTTGAGCTTGACTTTTTGTTTGATGACGAATTTCCTTTGAATGGCTTCTTTTTAAACCTGTCAAAACGTTTAACTAATAAAGCTACCTGTTCTTTTAGTTCTTGTGTCTCTTTGCTGATGCATTCGGCAAAGTTACTTTCTGGGGTGCAGCTAATGCCGTTGATTTTGTGTGTCTCTGCCGGAGCACCATCTTCGCCGTTCAATTCGAATTCATGAGCTTTTAAGCGGGACATCGGTGTCGAGTGTCGGTGCTTGCAAGATTTGTTGTTCCTCGATTCATCGATGTTATGATCTTCCATTTTTCGGGTAGTCCTTTCAAGATTTTCAAGCATACTTCTTTTTGGGGATATATGTGTCCAAGTCGTTGTAATTCACGATGATGCTTGAGAATCATCGTTGTCTATTTGATCAATGGATTCAACGACCTTCATTTTAAAGTTCTCAAACTTCGTTTTGCAAAAGATAATTTGTTTTCTTTAACTCGCTTCGGATCCTTCATTTATCAATGATAGCTTGTCCCACATCTCCTTTTCTTTGTTTTGCGTCTTTAATTCTCATGAACATGTTCTTTGTCTAGGGTCTTCAAGATCATGTCTTTTGCAACAAAGTCCAGATTTGCTCTTCTCCCTGTCATCCTTGGTCCAATCCTTTTTAGGTTTGTCAATTTCCTTTCCTTGATCTCGCTCCCGTGCCTACCACCGTAGTGATTGTGATTGGTCCATCATTGATTACATCCAAAGCATCTCTTCATGAGTTGCGGCAAGATGAGACAACATTCTTATTTTATATTCATCAAAATTGTTAACATTAAAAAAGGTACTTTTGACAAGAAGTTTGAGGAATCCATCGGTATATAAATGAAAGTGAATGGAAAACTCGATTTGAAAACTCGCTTTGAAAATATGTGATCTCCTTGTTACCGAAATTAGATGCGAACAGGTTTCGATACTAGGAACACCGCTCCGATACCAATTGTTGGTCCCGAGAAGGGTGAAACTATAAGGGGGGGGGGGGGTGAAACTATAGTCAGAGGGGGGATGAATGACTATGTTGTTTTCAAATCAGTGTAGACAGTCACAGATATAAGTTATGATGTAGGCTAATTAAATAAATGCTGTAAAGTAAATTGCATAATTTAAATTGACACAAGGCTTATAGTGGTTCAGGGTGGTGTAATCCCTTAATCCACTCTTCTCCTGTGATGATTGGAGGAATTCACTATTGTTTTCACAGATACAATAGTATGATTGTCCTTGGCTTCCCAAGCTTCACAATCTACAAGACTATCACTCCTTGACCGCAACGGCTTCGGTGATTCGGTCTTCCTTTTTCTTGTTCCTTAAGATTAAGATCCTTCAACGGCTATCACAGATTCACCTCCTTCTCAGATTGCCTCTGATTCAGTTGCTTCAGTTTGATGTGAATGTGATTCACACACTTGCTTGATCAATCTCAATTCTGAGTATGACTTTGTAGTTCTGATACTTGAGTTGATCACTAGATATGTCTTTGTAAGTTCAGAGAGAAGGCTTTTCAAATTGACAGAGTTTCTGCTTGATTTTTCTTTCTTAATCGTTATATTCTTTTCCTGTCAATGCCTTCTATTTATAGCCTTGAATAACCTTGGTTTTTGAAATTCCATCCATTGGCTATATTAATGAGGGAATAACCCTTGATTTTATTCTTGATTCCCCCTTAATTGTATTCTCCTTGATTTCAGTGATCGGATTCTTTCTTCAAACGTATAGCAAGAAAATCCGTCCTTGATTGATCCTTTAATGATTTGTGCATTTAATGCATGATCTTCGAATCTTCATCGTATATCAAATTTGATCTTGTAAATGTCTCTTCGCCGTTTTTTGAACGGTCGAGTGAGCCTTCTGACTTAGCCGTTAGTTCTTTCTTTGCTGTTTTGTTTTCTCTTTGCCGAAGTCAGTTTACTCAGCCGATTCACTGTTTCCTTCTTTGTTCTAGTTTTTGGAGAGTCTTTGTACTTCACTGATCCTTGATTTGGGTGAGACCAGTGTACACCATATTTGAACATTGAGTTTCATCACTTAAAACACAACTTAGACTTCTCCAAGGTCATCACAGACTTCCTTGGTTATAGGTCAGACCATAATGTCTTCATACTTCTCTGCTGGTGCTTTGCTGGCTTCACTTTGCCGAATATCTGTTTTTGCTTTGCCGTCCTACCAACTAGTACAAAACTTGTCTGACTCAACTTATACAACATGTCAGACTCTAAGTAAAGACTTATACAGAGAATTCTAACTTATTTCAGGCTTGCTATAACAGCTAGAATGGCCATCATCAAAACATAATAAAATGTTCCTAACACAGCTGGAGATACACCGTATTTACCATATTTATTGATACAAGCCACAGATGACAGAGAAGTTGTGACCTACATTCATCTCAACCGTCCATCCTCTCCACTCTCCATCCTTTTCACGATCTCAACGCCAGATAGAACTTATGACAAGACAACCCACTCAAAACTTTCTAACCACTTATAAATACCTTCTTATTTTCTTTTCCAAAATTTCTTTACACTCAGTTTCTGCACAATTCCTCTATTAAATCTTATTCCTTCGAGAAATCATGTCTGTTACCCGAGTTGAACCCGGAATGATCATCTCACTTGATCAATTTGTTGCAAGATACACAGATCAAACCTTAGCCAAATATTGCAGATAAAATCAGAAAAATCAAAGGGTTGGAGCAAGTGTTCAACATCAATCTGAAGAACGTATGTCTGGATGACATTGGTGACTTCTATGAGTTCGGAAGAAAAACCATAGAAAATGAGGTAATCACTTATATCACTCGAGACAATGGAAATGAGATTATGGTTACAGAGACCCTAATTACGGCTATATTTGGTTTTGAGAAATGTGGACATACTTATGTTCTCAAAATATCAAAAGAAGAGAGAGAGAAACTTTGGAAAGATATTGCAATCTCAGGAGAATCCAATGTATCATTGTCTGGATCAACAGGGCTACTCAAGCCAGAATTCAACTTCTTGACCAAGATGCTAGCTAATTGCATAATTGGAAACCCATGCAACTTCAGTAATCTCTCCGGCACCAAATTAGACCTGCTTTATGTAATTTAGTTCGGAGAAGATTTCAATTGGCAGAGATATATTTTTGATCAGCTGGTAGCACAATCTTCTGATGTGCCCAAGAAGAAAAATGCAGAGAAGAAAGGAAGATTATATCTCAAGAAGACTCTTGCTCTCCTAGGTCAAAGAATTATCGATCATTTTGGTATCGCAAGAACAAAAGAAACTTCAATTGTTGATGGCAAAATTGCAGCCAAAGAAGAAAAATCTAAGAAGAGAAAAACTGAAGGTTCTGAAGCTGAACCTAAGAAGAAGAGAAAAAGATCATCTAAGAAGAAAATGACATTTGGAGAAGCATTGGAAGACTTTGAAAAATTAAGAGAAAAGAAAAGAAAACTGGAAGAGTTGGAGAAACTAAGTACTGTGGCTTTAGCTGAAATAGTTTTGGAAGTTTCACCAGCAAAATCAGATACCTCAGTTGCTGAAAGCCTAGCAAAGAAATCTTGAACTGAGGAAACCCCCACCAAACAAGTTGTTGCCGAAGTAGAATATGTTTCTGAAGACATACCTGAAGACATTGTTCCACCACTATTAGAAGCTGACACTCAGGGGGAACAAACCCTGAGAGCGGAAGTTGATGATGAGGAAACTGATAGTGATGAGGAACTGGTTGGACCTGGTGTAATTGCAATGCTCAATCTGATATCATTATCAAGATCAACACCACAAAATCATCATCCAGAATCGAATATGAAGAGTCCATCAAAGAACTGAAAGCTTCTCAGTCACAAGAAAGAGAAGTTGCTGAAGTTGAATCTAGACCATCTTAAGTCATCACTTTAGATGAGCTTGTTAAAGAAAGAGAAGCCGAAAAGGAAGTTGATGATATCAAAGAGAAAGAACCAGTTACCGAACTAGGAACTTAACCTGTCGATAAACATGTTGCTACTGAACCATAGGAAACTGGATCAAAGAAGGATTCTGTATAGATTGTTGAACCTGCAGCTGAAGATGAACCTTTCACCATAACAGAATCCCAACTAGAAGTTGTAGCTGAAGAAAAATTGGAAACTGAACAAGCTGCCTCAGTTCCAGAAGATATTACTGAATCGTTAATCATCCCAGTTGTTGCTGAGGGAATCTAGCAAAACTGAAGCAGAAAAATCGATAACGTGTTACAACAATTTGAGAACCTAGCTCAGTCAAATTTGGAACCACCTGAGGATCCAAGTATTAACATTGGAAAACTGATTGAAGATGTCTGCAGAAGACTTTATGATTATCAGTATTGGAAGTTCAGTTCTATTCCAAATCAAAGAAGTCAACTTACGGAAATGGAAAGAACTGAAAAATGGGTTTTTGAGCTATTCGACATCACCCATCTATCCCAACTCTTTAGATCGGAAGATATTTTGAGCACTGGATACTCATTCATTAGAAACAGATATTGGGAGAGATATGCCAAAAAGGGAGACTCAAAAACAAAGAAAGATGATAATGATGATGATGATGACTCTCAGAGAGACCCTGATTTACAGAAAGGGATTCTTGCATCTGTGCAAGAAAAAGAAAAAAAAAAGGAAGATGTTAATGAAGAAGATCTATCAGAAGACAGCTCTGATGGAAGTGAGAAGACCTAGAGAATGATGGATATCAATCTCCGAGTAACAAAAGTAATCTGGATATAGCAAAAGATGAGGCTGACCAAGCTAAGGCTAATCTAATTGGAGAAGAAAACAAAGCAAAGGAAGCTGTTTCAGAAGAAGAAAGAAAGAAACTGAAAATTTCAAAGATAAACTGGAACGTGTAGAACCTGTCAAAGCACCTGGAGCTGACAAAGTAAATTTGAAGATAAGAAGACTGAGAATGAAGTGCCTACACAAGCTGACACTATTAGATTCTACATCAATGAGCTTGTGAGAATTCAGAAAGATGATCTAAGTGTGTTCAGAAATGTATTGAAGTCAATGGAAGATAACAGAACTGAAAGATAGAACATGGAGAGAAAAACTGAACAGTGTCAAGGAAGATTGTCATGACACTCTAATCGCCATTAGAAAAATAACCATTGAATCTGACGCAAGAAAAACTGAGACTCAAGGAAGATTGAAAGGCATTCTCAACAATGTGGTTGATAGACTGATCTTACTGGAGAATGCAATGAAAGACTCAGTTGTTGCACAAACCATATTGCATCAAATCAGCAGCATCTAAATTCCTACATCAGGAGCATGATCAACAAAGATGATGTCAATAAGGGGGAAAGTTTGGACATGTTAAAAGTCAATGCAATTGATATGCCACAATTTATTGGATGTTTTGATGAAAAACTGACTGAACTGAAGAAAGCTAGAGGTGAGTTCACTGATGAAGAAATGGAACTGATTGCAAAGTTCTCAGAACCAACTGAGAAAAGACTCGCTCTAGACTCACAGATGTACAGTGTTTTCAAAGGACTATCTACTTAAGAAGGCGTATCAAGGGAACCAGCCTTAGAGAAATTTCTGAACATGCAAAAAGTGTTGGTTCACTATTGGAACAAACTGGGGAAATGGGAAAGAAATGTTACTCTAGATAAGGCCTTAGATCAAGTTGAAAAGACTGAACCTGAGTTTGTTTAGAATTAACTGAAGACAGCCACAAGTGAAAGATTAAGGAGAGTTGTTTTCGTTTTTGCCGTGTTATTTAAAAGCAAGTTTTTCAGCAAGCGCAGTATGACTGATTCATGGAACATTTGGGCAAATATCCATGGAATCGAGAGCACAGAAACTAACTTGGCTATGAAAGAAGCTGCTGAAATCTTTGACATCAAGTCAAGTGAAGCTAGTCAATAGATAGGAAAAGAAGATGGAACTTAGTTTCATTTCATGTACCTGTATTTTAATACCGTGTAACTCAGTTATCAATAAAATCTCAGGTTCTCAGTTCTTTGTGTTCTTTACTTTATTTTGTCCTTAACTTTTTGTATTGCTTTTAAAGAGGGTATTGACATCATCAAAAAGGGGGAAATTGTTGGAAATAAAATTTATGTTGTGATGATGATTCATCAGTTATCTTAATTAATATATTCAACCCCATTGATGAAGTGTCATAACTAACTGTTATAGTGCAAAGCAAAAAGATGTCTAGAACTGAATGTATAGGATTTAATAGAGTCTGATATTTGTATAAGTTAAATCAGACAAGAACTGTAATAGATCTAGGATCAGAACTAAGAAAATGAGAAACTGATTTGTTGAGCTGAGTTCATAGCCGAAGATTAATCAGCTTTGAGAACTGACTAAGAGCTCATCCACTGAACTGAAGAAGGTAAGTTCGCTGAGGGACACAGACTCGGTTGACTTATCTAGAACTGAAGAACTGAGGATTCAGACTCAGTTATTAAAGATTGAAGAACTAAGGGTTCAAACACAGTTTTGAAGACTAAAGCCGAGACTGTAAAGTTAAAATTTAGGAAAGTCTGCGATGACCTGAACTGAATTTATGGATCTTGACAGGAGGACTAAGTATCATAAGGACAATGATATCTTAGATGAGTTATGAGTTATGGTGTACTCTGATTAAGTCAACAATAATCAGGTGAGAAATGGAGTACTAGGTTTTTGAAGAAGAGTAAAAACTCAGTTAACACTCTTGAACTGAAAACTGACTAAGACAAGCTTTCATGCTGAGGTCAAGGAATGCTGAAAGAAAATCTAACCGTTATAAAGATAACAACTTTATTGAACGCACAGAAATGTCAGAAAGGACACTGACATATATTAGGACAAGCAGGACTACTCACGGATACAAGAATTCAAGTTCTAACGTCCGATTTCATCTAACCGTTGGTGAAACCCCTATAAATAGGTTACTTCTATCACAATTGGAGGAGTGGAATTATAAGATTTAATCTAGTCAAGAAAGATTATCTAAAAGGGGAAAGTGAAACATAAGAATTCCTGCTAAGTGCTTTATTGCAAGATCAAGAAATCTTCAAGTGTTCATAAGTATTCAAGGAAAGATCAAGAACAACACTAGAAGAGAAACAACGAGACTGAGCATATTTTATATCTAGAAGAAGAAGCTCGAAACACAATTTGAATAATAGTTATTGATTCAAGTCTCAACTTTGATTTTATCAAAGGTTCAGATTGTGAAGCACCAACAATGTTTGAAGGACAGTTGAGTGCAGTCAGGAAGACTGTGTTTGTGTAGAGCTGGTGAAGAGGCAATTCTACCCTCTAAGGACCAGTGTAGGAAGCTTAGTTCAAACAGCAATTCTACCTGTTAAAGACTGAAGCTGGGAGATTGTGAAGCTAGGGATTAGTGAAGGACAATCAAGCGTTTAGAATTTACTTTGTGTCTTGTAATTGTAAACCTCAAGAACATAGTGGATTTGGCCTCCTACATCACACGAGAAGA
The DNA here is from genome assembly GCA_036785695.1 of Gentiana straminea. Taxonomy (NCBI): domain Eukaryota; kingdom Viridiplantae; phylum Streptophyta; class Magnoliopsida; order Gentianales; family Gentianaceae; genus Gentiana; species Gentiana straminea. The sequence goes on from JAVUPR010000022.1 coordinate 4,825,659, forward strand.
GAGGACTGACAGGATTACACCACCTGGAACATCTATAATCTCTGTCTTATTTACTTACTTACTTTACGCATTTATTTACTGCATCTAAGATTATATTACACCTGATCACAGACTCAGCAAACATAAGAATTTGAGTCAGCACAACATTACACTACATTATATTTAGACGAACTGATAAACTCTAGTTTTACTTAAATGCTTAACTTTATCCATTGCCGGATAACTCAGTTAAGGATAAGTCAGTTCTGACTTAAGCTAAGTTAGCTTAACTCCACACAAGTTTTAAGCTGAACTCAATCTGCACAAGATTCAGTTTTCAGTTTGGTTTTTGGGGACATGTTTATTCACCCCCCCTCTAAACTTGTGTTAGCCTTTCCAAGGGACCAACAATTGGTATCGGAGCATTGCTTCTGTTTCGAAGAGATCCATAGCTGAATCTCTATATCAAGTTGTTTGCTCGAGATAACTGAGCATCAGTTATTTCCGATACCAACAATTGGTATCGGAGCAAATCTTCTACCTTGAAGAGATCTCCAACTGAATTCCTTCAGTTATTGCATCATGGAATCACATAATCATTATAGAAATATACTCGGTTGTTCCTTTTTGAGATTTGATGAATACAAAAGTAAATTTCAGGCTCTGGTGGCTGATACTCAAGAAAGGTTGATTGAAACATTCATTGAAGATCCACTCATTATAAACCATGAAGATAATGTTGAAATTCTACCCATAAGCTTTGGTGGAAATGATCATGGTGAAAGTGATGAAGAAATCATACTCTTTAGGACTGTCCTGACAAGCAACAATGCTGGATTAGATAAAGGAAAGCAGATAATAGAAGATGAAGAAGCTAGGACTGAAAATTTATCTATCAAACATCATGAGGTAAGTGCTTCTACATCCAACTGTCACACTGCCATGAACAATCATCGCAATGAAGATTTCAACAAAAACTTGGACATACTCATAAAGGAATTAGAGGAAATTCAAAAGAATTATGAGAATGTCAAAAAACAAAAAAGATTTGTTGAAAGCTGAGGTTCTAAGATTGAATGCTGAGATTAATCGTTTCAAGGCTAGCAATGGAATCAATGAGAATTGCACAACTGATGAATTAACAGAAGTGATAAAAAAAATAGAATCATCAGTTGACCCAATTCCAAGTATTCAGTTCAAACCAGGTAAACCTTTTGGAGACAAAACCGGTTTAGGGTTTGACAGTCAACATAATTCTAAGTTCGGACCTAGTATTGTTGCACCTAAGTTTGTAGTTGCACAAAAGTCAAGAACTCAGAAATCTGACAAAATTGATAGAACTGACAATTGCTCAGCACAACCTCAACCTAAAACTGACAAAACTGTAAAATCAGTTATTGGCAATCCACAAACTGACAGATTCTACAAAAAAAAAACTCAGAGGGCTGAAAAAGGCAGAACTGATTAGAGATCAGTTAAAAGAACATTCAAGTCTCATCCATCAAGGAATGAAAATCATTCATGGAATACCAAATTCTGGGGGAAAGGAAGACTTTTTCCCACTGATGAAGACTGGAATGGACCTATGATTACTCAGTTTCACAAAATCCTCAATAAAAAGAAGTTCGAGTCAAAAAGGCAAAAAAATTTGTGAAAACTGACCATACTCAGTCAAGACATCAAAAAGGTCTAAGGATAAAACTGATAAGTCATCTAAGACTTACAGAAATACAAAAACTAATAAAAAAGGACCCAAACAGATATGGGTACCAAAGACTTGTTAATTTGTTTAGCAGGAGGAAGTTAATTGAATTTTGAAACTGACTAAAGGACAGCTGATTCAAATTTTGGATAAAATCAAAGCTAGACCTTACAGTTGGAGATACACCGTATCTACTATATTTATTTATACAAGCCACGGACGACAGAGAAGTTGTGACCTACATTCATCTCAACCGTCCATCCTCTCCACTCTCCATCCTTTTCACGATCTCAACGCCAGATAGAACTTATGACAAGACAACCCACTCAAAACTTTCTAACTACCCTTTCTACCACTTATAAATACCTTCTTATTTTCTTTTCCAAAATTTCTTTACACTCAGTTTCTGCACAATTCCTCTATTAAATCTAATTCCTTCAAGAAATCATGTCTTTTTCCCGAGTTGAACCCGGAATGATCATCTCACTCGATCAATTTGTTGCAAGATACACAGATCAAACCTTAGCCAAAGATATTGCCGATAAAATCAGAAAAATCAAAGGGTCGGAGCAAGTGTTCAACGTCAATCTAAAGAACGTATGTCTGGACGACATTGGCGGCTTCTATATATGAGTTCGGAAGCAAAACCCTAGAAAATGATGTAATCACTTATATCACTCGAGTCAATGGAAAGGAGATTAAGGTTACAAAGACCCTAATTATGGATATATTTGGTTTTGAGAAATGTGGACATACTTATGTTCTCAAAATATCAAAAGAACAGAGAGAGAAACTTTGGAAAGATATTGCAATCTCTGAAGAATCAAATGTATCATTGTCTGGATCAACAGGGCTACTCAAGCCAGAATTCAACTTCTTGACCAAGATGCTAGCTAATTGCGTAATTGGAAACGCAGGCAACTTCAGTAATCTCTCCGGCACAAAATTAGACCTGCTTTATGTAATTTGGTTCGGAGAAGATTTCAATTGGCAGAGATATATTTTTTATCAGCTGGTTGCACAATCTTCTGACGTGCCCAAGAAGAAAAATGCAGAGAAGAAAGGAAGATTATATCTCAAAAAGACTCTTGCTCTCCTAGCTTAAAGAATTATCGATCATTTTGGTATCGCAAGGAGAAAATAAACGGCAATTGTTGATGGCAAAATTGCAGCCAAAGAAGAAAAATCCAAGAAGATAAAAACTGAGGGTTCTGAAGCTGAACCTAAGAAGAAGAGAAAAAGATCATCTAAGAAGAAAATGACATCTGGAGAAGCACTTGAAGACTTTGAAAAATTAAGAGAAAATAAAAGAAAACTGTAAGAGTTGGAAAAAGTAAGTACTGTGGCTTTAGCTGAAAAAGTTTTGGAAGTTTCACCAGCAAAATCAGCTACCTCAGTTGCTGAAAGCCCAGAAAAGAAATCCAAAACTGAGGAAACCCCCACCAAACAAGTTGTTGCTGAAGTAGAACCTGTTGCTGAAGACAACTGTTCAAGAATCAGTAAAGGAATTGCAAGACATTGTTCCATCACTATTAGAAGCTGACACTCAGGGGGAACAAACCCTGAGAGATGAAGTTTATGATGAGGAAAATGATAGTGATGAGGAACTAGTTGGACCTGGTGTAATTGCAATGCTCAATCTGATATATTTATCAAGATCAACACCACAAAATCATCATCCAGAATCGAATATGAATAGTCCATCAAAGAACTGGAAGCTTCTCAGTCACAAGAAAGAGAAGCTGCTGAAGTTGAATCTAGACCATCACAAGTCATCACTCTAGATGAGCTTGTTAAAGAAAGAGAAGCTGAAAAGGAAGTTGATGATATCAAAGAGAAAGAACAGGTTACCGAACTAGGAACTTAACCTGTCGATTAACCTATTGCTGCTGAGCCACAAGAAACTGGATCAAAGAAGGATTCTGTACAGATTATTGAACCTACAGCTGAAGTTGAACCTTTCACTATAACAGAATCCCAACCAGAAGTTGTAGTTGAAGAAAAATTGGAAACTGAACAAGTTGCCTCAGTTCCAGAAGTTATTACTGAATCATTAATCATCCCAGTTGTTGCTGAGGGGGAAACCAGCAAAACTGAAGCTGAAAAATTTGCAGCTGATAACGTGTTAGAACAATTTGAGAACCTAGCTCAATCAAATTTGGAACCAGATGAGGATCCAAGTATTAACATTGGAAAACTGATTGAAGCTGACTGTAGAAGACTTGATGATTAACAGTATTGGAAGTTCAGTTCTATTCCAAATCAAAGAAGTCAACTTGCGGAAATGGAAAGAACTGAAAAATGGGTTTTTGAGCTATTCGACATCACCCATCTATCCCAACTCTTTAGATCTGAAGAATTTAATAGCACTGGATACTCACTCATTAGAAACAGATATTGGGAGAGATATGCCAAAAAGGGAGACTCAAAAACAAAGAAAGATGATAATGATGATGATGATGACTCTCAAGGAGACCCTGATTTATAGAAAGGGATTCTTTCATCTGTGCAAGAAAAAGAAACAAAGGAAGATGTTAATGAAGAAGATCTATCAGAAGACAGCTCTGATAGAAGTGAATAAACAGAAACTGACTCAGTTAATCAGTCTGAAGACCTAGAGAATGATGGATATCAATGTCCGAGTAACAAAAGTATTCTGGATATAGAAAAAGCTGAGGCTGACCAAGCTAAGGCTAATCTAATTGGAGAAGAAAACAAAGCAAAGGAAGCTGTTTCAGAAGAAGAAAGAAAGAAAACTAAAAATTTCAAAGATAAACTGGTACGTGTTGAACCTGTCAAAGCTAGGGATGTCAATTTCGATCCAACCCGGTGGATATCCACCCTACCCTACCCGTTAGGGTAGGGTATTTTTAAGTGTAGGGTAGGGTATGGATTTGATTTTTCAAAACCCGCCGTGGGTAGGGTAGGGTATGGATATCTACTTTCTACCCGGTGTATTACCCACCCGACCCACCATATGATATATTGTCTTAAACTTTATATATATTCATTTTTGTATACATACATATAAATAAAAATTCATCATTCCATCTCAAAATCATAGAGAAGCAAACAATTCTCTGTTGATTATTAGATGATAATTGAACTCGTCAATGAAAAAAATCAAGTGAAGGTGAATATAAACTTTAAAATTCAACATCACATAAAGATAATGATATTGATTGTCAGAGAAGTTCACCACTTTTGTTAGTTTACAAAAGATGAAGTGAACGTTGTTTTAACCCGAGTTAAACCACAATTTAAATTGTGATTTTTTTTTCGAAATATCTTAACTTCTTTTTTCTTGAATTATAGAACATAAACGAGATCAAGTACTCGTGATTACAGGCATTTGATAGAGATATATTTTCTAGTTTCGTGACTACTATGGCTTCTGAATCAACTTTAATAATAAAAAATAGATTGAATTAAAAAAACACTCGAGTATAAGTGTGCTGAAAGTAATTTCGTAATGTATGTAGGAAAAAATAGATTAAAAAGTGTCGTAAGAAGCATTTTTATGGCACCAATAGAGTCCATTTCATTTTTATGAATGAAATCAAATATTCATGGATATCCACAAACCCGCGGATATCCACATGGGTAGGGTATGGATTTAAAAATGTCTACCTGCACGGGTAGTGGGTAGGGTATGGGTATTAAAAATTTATGACGGATAGGGTATGGATACTGCCAAACCCGTACCCACCCGTGCCCATTGACATCCCTAGTCAAAGCACCTAGAGCTGACAAAAGTAAATCTGAAAATAAGAAGACTGAGAATGAAGTGCCTACACAAGCTGACACTATTAGATTCTACTTCAATGAGCTTGTGAGAATTTAGAAAGATGATCTAAGTGTGTTCGGAAAAGTATTGATGTCAATGGAAGATAGCAGAACTGAAAGAGAGAACATGGAGAGAAAAACTAAACAGTGTCAAGAAAGGTTGTCATGACACTCTAATCACCATCAAAAAAACAACCATTGAATCTGACGCAAGAAAAACTGACACTCAAGGAAGATTGAAAGGCATTCTCAACAATGTGGTTGATAGACTGATCTTACTGGAGAATGCAATGAAAGACTTAGTTGTTGCACAAACCATATTGGCATCAAATCAGCAACATCTAAATTCCTACATCAGGAGCTTGATCAACAAAGATGATGTCAATAAGGGGGAAGTTTGGATGTGTTAAAAGTCAATGCAACTGATATGCCTCAATTTCTTGGATGTATTGATGAAAAACTGACTGAACTGAAGAAAGCTAGAGGTGAGTTCATTGATGAAGAAATGGAACTGATTGAAAAGTTCTCAGAACCAACTGAGAAAAGACTCTCTCTAGACTCACACCTGTACAGTGTTTTCAGAGGACTACCTACTCAAAAAGACGTCAAGGGAACCAGCCTTAGAGACATTTCTGAAGATGCAAAAAGTGCTGGTTCACTATTGGAACAAACTGGGGAAATGGGAAAGAAATGGTACTCTAGATAAGGCCTCAGATCAGGTTGAAAAGACTGAACCTGAGTTTGTTTAGAATTTACTGAAAACAGCCACAAGTGAAAGATTAAGGAGAGCTGTTTTCGTTTTGCTGTGTTATTTAAAAGCAAGTTTTTCAGCAAGCGCTGTATGACAGATTCATGGAACATTTGGGCAAATATCCATGGAATTGAGAGCACAAAAACTAACTTGGCTATGAAAGAAGCTACTGAAATCTTTGCCATCAAGTCAAGTGAAGCTGGTCAAGAGATAGGAAAAGAAGTTGGAACTTAGTTTCCTTTCATGTACCTGTATTTTAATACCGTGTAACTCAGTTATCAATTAAATCTCAGTTTCTCAGTTCTTTGTATTCTTTACTTTATTTTGTCCTTATATTTTTGCATTGTTTTTAAGGAGGGTATTGACATCATCAAAAAGAGGGAAATTGTTGGAAATAAAATTTATGTTTTGATGATGATTCATCAGTTAGCTTAATTAATATATTCAACTCCATTGATGAAGTGGCATAACTAACTGTTATAGTGCAAAGCAAAAAAGATGTCTAAAACTGAATGTATAGGATTTAATAGAGTCTGATATTTGTATAAGTTAAATCAGACAAGAACTGTAATAGATCTAAGATCAGAACTGAGAAAATGAGAAACTGATTTGTTGAGCTGAGTTCATAGCCGAAGATTAATCAGCTTTAAGAACTAACTAAGAGCACACCCACTGAAGTGAAGAAGGTAAGTTCGCTGAGGGACACAGACTCGGTTGACTTATCTAGAACTGAAGAACTGAGGATTCAGACTCAGTTATTGAAGATTGAAGAACAGAGGGTTCAAACTCAGTTTTGAAGACTAAAGCCGAGACTGTAAAGTTAGAATTCAAGAAAGTCTGTGATGACCTGAACTGACTTTATGGATCTTTACAAGAGGACTAAGTATCATAAGGACAATGATATCTTAGTTGGGTTATGATTTATGGTGTACTCTGATTAAGTCAACAATAATCAGATGAGAAATGGAGTACTGAGTTTTTGAAGAAGAGTAAAAACTCAGTTAACGCTCTTGAACTGAAAACTGACTAAGACAAGCTTTCATGCTAAGGTCAAGGAAAGCTGAAAGAAAATCTGACCGTTATAAAGATAACAACTTTTGAACGCACAGAAATGTCAGAAAGGACACTGACATATATTAGGACAAGCAGGACTACTCACGGATACAAGAATTCAAGTTCTAACGTTCGATTTCATCTAACCGATAGTGAAACCCCTATAAATAGGTTACTTCTATCACAATTAGAGGGGTGGAATTCTAAGATTTAATCTAGTCAAGAAAGATTATCCAAAGGGGGAAAGTTAAACAAAAGAATTCCTGCTAAGTGCTATATTGCAAGATGAAGAAATCTTCAAGTGTTCATAAGCATTCAAGGAAAGATCAAGAACAACACTAGAAGAGAAACAACGAGCCTGAGCATATTTTATATCTAGAAGAAGAAGCTCAAAACACAATTTGAATCATAGTTATTGATTTAAGTCTCAACTTTGATTTTACCAAAGCTTCAGACTGTGAAACACAGAGAAGGTGTGAAAGACAGTTGAGTGCAGTCAGGAAGACTATGTTTGTGTAGAGCTGGTGAAGAGGCAATTCTACCCTCCAAGGACCAGTGTAGGAAGCTTAGTTCAAACAACAATTCTACCTGTTGAAGACTGAAGCTGGGAGATTGTGAAGCTAGGGATTAGTGAAGGACAATCAAGCGTTTAGAATTTACTTTGTGCCTTGTAATTGTATACCTCAAGAACATAGCAGATTTGGCCTCCTACATCACAGGAGAAGAGATGTCTGATAGGATTACACCACCTGGAACCTCTATAATATCTGTCTTATTTACTTACTTACTTTACGCATTTATTTACTGCATCTAATATTATATTGCACCTGATCACAGACTAAGCAAACATAAGAATTTGAGTCAGCACAGCATTACACTACATTATATTTAGACGAACTAATAAACTCTAGTTTTACTTAAAGGCTTAACTTTATCCGTTGCCGGTTAACTCAGTTAAGGAAAAGTCAGTTCTGAATTATACTCAGCTAAGTTAGATTAACTCCACACAAGTTTTAAGCTGAACTCAATCTGCACAAGATTCAGTTTTCAGTTAGGTTTTTGGGGACAAGTTTATTCACCCCCCTCCCCCTCTAAACTTGTGTTAGCCTTTCCAAGAGACCAACAATCGCGGTGTCTCTGCATCGTCAAATGTTATAACACCGCGATGTCTCTGTATCGCGGTGTCACTTCATCGCGGTGTCTCTGCATCGGGGGTGGTCACTGCATCACGGTGTCTCTGCATCTGGGGTGGTCACTGCATCGCGGTGTCTCTGCATCGGAGGTGGCCACTGGATCGAGGTGGTCAATAGATCTGGGGTGGTCAATGAATCGTGGTGTCACTTCATCGAGGTGTCTCTGCATCGCGGTGGTCAATGCCTCGAGGTGGTCACCGGGGGGGAAAAACGACCAGAAAGAAAAAAAAAAAAAAAAAAAAAAAAAAGGACGCCATTAAAAAAACGACAAAAAAAACGCCCTAAAAAAAAGAAAAAACATTAAAAAAAAACAAAAGCAAAACAACATTAGAGTAGTTTGGTCCATATACTAATTATGTGTTCTTATAACCAAATAATATTTCTTAATGTCCTATTTGCCTAATTAAGTCTAATATGTGTCCTTTTGGACATTTACCCCTAGATTTATTTAATTCTATACGCGCCGAGCGTTCTCTTCCGGATAAGGACTCGGTATCCGGGAACGGGGCGTTACATTTACTGCTACTGCTCGGTCCAACCTCTATATTATATTAATTCTGTGTGTAAATGTATAGAAAGTTGACATGAATAAATATTGGATAGTTATATATTTATATTTATGTTTGTAGTTATTTTACTATTTTACCCTGTGGGTTCCTATATATACTGTGTACTCTCACATTCCAATTCTTAATGACAATCGTTATTCACAGTTTATCATAATATGGTATCAGAGCTACGGTCCACGTTATAATTTTTTTTTTTAGGGTTCCTGTTTAAGCTTGCCGCCGCCGGCTTCCATGGCGTCGGTCACTTCTGCCACCAGCTCGGAGATGAGCAGCCAAACCACACCGGCTGCTAGCTCCACCACATCTGCTGTTATCCCGCTTAGTCCAGCAGTTCACGCACCCATGAAACTCAAGGATGCCAATTTCCTAGCCTGTAAGAAGCAGATCATTAATTGCCTCACCGGCTATGGCCTTCTCGGCTATGTGACTGGTGAAACCCCTATACCCCCCGCACTCCCAGCCGGTACACCTAATCCTACTCGAGACCAGTGGATCCGGCAAGACTCTTTCATCCATAATCTCATTTCCGGGTCCATGGATGACTCCTTGGCATCGCTTGTGCAACACACGAACACGTCCAATGAGGCTTGGACAGACGTTTGTAATACGTATGGACAACAGAGCAGGGGCAGGATTCAAAATCTCAAGTTCAGGCTCAATTCTACTACTAAAGGTAATAGCTCGGTTTCTAAGTATTTTACTACCATTAAATCTATTGCCGATGAGTTAGCTTCCTTGGGAAAACACGTTGATGAGGATGATTTGGTCGATATTGTGTTACGGGGTTTGGGTTCTGGTTATGGTGACTTGGTTAATGCTATGCGTGCTCGTGAAACTGCTATTACCATGCCTGATTTGCATGAACGATTACTTAACCATGAGGCATCTATGTTACAATATACAACACAGGCTAATCAGCCTGCGTACACTGCGTTCCCTGCTCACACACCACCTCGTCCGAACCTATATCCCTCTCAGCCATCCTCCAACTTCCCCTCCCAGCAGCCGACTGCTTATCCCCCTGCCAACCGTCCTCCTACACCACAGCCGAGACCTCCTTCCCAGTCACATACCAACTCTAATCGTCCTGCCTCTGGTTATCTTGGATATTGTCAGCTTTGTGGTACCACTGGTCATACTGCAACTAGGTGCCCTACTTACCCGTTGTACAACCATCTCCCTCGTCCACCACACCCCAACAAACAACCTCGTTCCAATCATTCCCCACGGCCACCCTCTGCTTATGTAGGTACAGCGACTGCGCCCCTGGCACCTATTGATTCTCATGCACCTTGGATGTTGGACAGTGGTGCTTCTCACCACATGACTCATGAGTTGGATCTTCTAGCCTTGCATCACTCTTACTCAGGTACGGAACGCATCATCATTGGTGATGGTTCTACTTTAACTATTTCTAGCATTGGTTCCGCTTCTCTTGGTCCATTTCGTCTAAACAATGTTTTACATGTTCCTCAGCTTTCTAAAAATCTTATATCTGTCCAGCAATTTTGCCTTGATAATTCTGTATCCATTGATATTTCTTCTGATTGTTTTAAGGTGAGGGATTTGACGACTGGCAAATGCCTCCACCGGGGTCTAGCTAAAGACGGTGCTTATTACTGGACAACTGGATCACCCTTCGCTTTCCCAGTCTCCAAAGCTTCGCTTTCCACCTGGCACTCCCGTTGTGGTCATCCTGCTGCTCCAGTTCTTCAAACTTTACGCAACAAAAAATTTTTAGATGTTTCCTCGTCTTTGTTGCATCCTTGTGATGCCTGCTTATGTAATAAAAGCCACAGGCTACCTTTTCATACTTCAATTATTGTTGCTACTCGACCTTTGCATGTCATTTTTTCCGATCTTTGGACATCCCCTGTTTATTCAATTGATGGATTTAAGTATTACATTATTTTTGTTGATCGTTTCACTCGTTTTACTTGGCTCTATCCTTTAGTTCGAAAGTCTGATGCTCTTGCAACTTTTGTCAAATTCAAAGCTTATGCTGAACGTATGTTTGATTCCACCATTAAAATTTTGTATTCTGACAATGGCACGGAATATATTGCCATGTTACCATTCCTTCGAGCTCATGGCATTGCTCAATTTACATCTGTGACGCACACTCCGCAACATAATGGTATGTCGGAGCGTCGACATCTGCACATCATGGAAACTGCACTCACACTCATGAAACAAGCTTTCATGCCTATCAATTTTTGGTCCTATGCCGTTAGCGCCGCGGTTTATCTCATTAATCGCCTTCCCACTCCGGTCTTAGATATGTTATCACCATACGAGAAACTTCACTCTGTTGAGCCAAATTATCACAAACTTCGGGTTTTTGGCTGCAAATGCTATCCTTGGATTCGCCCTTATACAGATCACAAGCTTGACTCTAATTCTCTTCCCTGTGTCTTTCTTGGTTACGCTTTAACGCAAAGTGCGTATTTGTGCTACGATCTTGTCGATGAAAAACTCTATATTTCCAGGGATGTTCGGTTTGTTGAAACGGATTTTCCCTTTGCCACTCGTGCCATTGATGAATCTTTACCACCTATATCCTCCCTTCTCCCTCCAGAACTACTCCATGATATATCCTCTGCTCCTGTCCTCAATCTCATAGTCTCCAACCCCCTGGCCGAGCCTACCACCCCCAGCTCATCCCTTCACTCTACTTTTGGTCCTGCTTTTCAGTCCACGCCCTCCACAGCTTCTCCCTCCGCTGCCTCCCCTCTCACGGCCACATCCTCAAATGCTACACCCATTCCCACGCCACCCCCTCCACCCCCCAACCGCATGATCACTCGAGCCCAAAATCAGATTTTCAAACCACGCAAAATCCTAAACCTTTCGGCCCAGCTTGAAAACCGTCTTCGCACCGTTGAACCCGCCACTGTGAGACAGGCAATGCAGTGTTCGCATTGGCGCTTGGCTATGTCCGAGGAGTATGATGCCCTAATTCGTAATGGTACATGGTCTTTGGTTACACCCCAGCCGGGCATGAATATAGTTGGTTCTAAGTGGGTTTTTCGGATTAAACGTAATCCGGATGGTACTATTGATCGTTACAAAGCTAGGCTTGTTGCTAAAGGCTTTAGTCAGCGTCCGGGTGTTGATTACTTTGAGACGTTTAGTCCCGTGGTTAAAACGGATACTATTAGATTGGTGCTTAGCCTTGCGGTTTCTCTCAGTTGGTCATTACGCCAGTTAGATGTTAATAATGCTTTTTTGCAAGGCACGTTGCATGAAGATGTGTACATGCAACAACCACCGGGGTTTGAGGATGTTTCTCGTCCTGGTTTTATCTGTAAGTTGCATAAGGCTATATATGGTCTCAAACAAGCTCCCCGAGCTTGGTTTCATGAGCTCCGTACCTTTGTGTTGGGCTTGGGGTTTGTCAATTCTACGTCGGATTCCTCTATGTTTGTTTTACGTACTGATGCTGCTATTATTATTATGCTTGTTTACGTTGATGACATTGTCATCACGGGTAGTTCGCCGCAGCTTATTCAACAGGTTATTGATGATCTCTCCCATCGGTTTTCTTTAAAAGATCTGGGTCCGTTGTCTTATTTTCTAGGGGTTGAAGTTACACCTAATTCCTCTGGTTTGCTTCTTACCCAAAGCCATTATATAAATGATTTGTTATCACGGGTTCGCATGGAGGATTCCAATGCGGCTTCCACTCCTTTGCCCAAGGATGCTTTTGCTAATGTGCCACGTGATTCGCCTGTTCTGGCTAACCCTACCCCGTATCGCCAGGTTATTGGTTCTTTGCAATACTTAATGTTTACTTGTCCCGATATTTCTTTTGCTGTTAACAAGTTGGCTCAATTTATGCACGCTCCTACGGACTATTATTGGCGTCTTGCCAAGCATGTGCTTCGATATTTATCAGGTACGGTTACTCGGGGTCTTCAGTTTTTTTCTGGGACTCCTTTGGCTTTACATGCCTTCTCGGATTCGATTGGGGTGGCAATCCGGATGATGGATACTATTCTACTACTGCCTATTTGGTGTTTTTGGGACGGAATGCCATTTCTTGGCATTCTAAGAAGCAAGATGTCTTGTTTCTCGCTCCTCTACCGAAGCGGAGTATCGGGCGATTGCGTATACCGCTCGCCGAGCTTGCTTGGTTACGTATCTCTCGCGTGATCTTGGTTTTTCGGTTACGTCTACTCCGGTTATTTTTTGTGATAATCTAGGTGCTGAGCGCTTGAGTGCGAATCCGATGTTTCATTCCAAGATGAAGCATGTTGCCATTGACTATCATTTCATTCGGGATTATGTGGAAAAAGGTATTGTTTGGGTGTCCCGTGTGCACAGTGGCGACCAGCTTGCCGATGCTTTGACCAAGCCTCTTGCGCGGCAGCCCTTTGATTTGTTTGTGTCCAAGCTTGGCCTTCGCTCGCTACGTCCAGCTTGAGGGGGCGTATTGGATAGTTATATATTTATATTTATGTTTGTAGTTATTTTACTATTTTACCCTGTGGGTTCCTATATATACTGTGTACTCTCACATTCCAATTCTTAATGACAATCGTTATTCACAGTTTATCATAATAATAAATAATGTTGTCCCAGTTCACATAGTAAAGGCATGGCTCATCCTGGAGACAGCAATTGTCATCACAAAAGCTCAAAAAAAAATGTTAGTTTCAATGTAATGAATCTAGAAAGAAGTGTTTATTTTGAGTAGCAAAAGGCAAACATGTTTGTATATATTGTGACAAAGGGTTGAACAAAGGAGGATCAATTTAGTCAGGCTTGATTACTTTGTGTACACACACATTCGTGTTGTCTTGGGGACATACATTCAAATTTACATTTGGATCGATGAAAGAAAGAAAATTAATCTCTTTTCATATCCCTATATAGTCTAGTCAACATGCATGCTTATGCTAACAAACATTTTCACACACTACAGATTTTGAGAATGTGTCTACAACATTATTAAATACTATTCCTTCCGTTTCAAAATAACTGAGTCAGTTGCCAAAAACATGCATATTGAATATATGAGTTAATGCTTTAATTTAAAAGTCAAAATGACTAAAAAAAACTCTTAGTCTATAATTAATACAATGTCGTATTTATTCTCTTATTTCTTAATAAATAATGGTAGATATAGGAAAAACACAATAAATGATGCATTGGAAATATAACTGCCTCAGTTATTTTAAAACAAATTTTTTTTTGGCAAATGCTTCAGTTATATATTTCGGAACGGAGGGAGTATGATCGAGCATTGTTATTGGCATCGTGTTGAATATATGTTTCCGGGACATCACAGTACATCTAAAATCTCC